>CM038669.1:111336065-111936065 GCA_021605145.1 Aegilops bicornis | reverse complement strand
ATTTTGTTACGCTGCAATGGTGCCCAGTTTTTGTAATCTGCTTCTTCGTTGCGCTTTATGATCACTAGTGGCGAACTTCGATGCCAAGTGGATGTAATATACCTTAAATCCTTTATTGTATAGTGTAGGTTTATTCTTAGTTACTATCTTAGTAATTCTTTATTGTATATAGTAGGTTTGTTCTTAATTCCTACTAGTTATCGCCATCATTCGCTATCTGAAAAAAATCAGATGTAGTCGACCGGGCGAAACATTCGATAACGTGCGAGGTTTTTAGCGAACCACAATTGTGTGGCTGCATCTTTCTTGGGCCCGAATGATTGGGGCCTTCACACATTGCGCCAGCCCAAACTTACACCGCCTATATTTTAGTTGGGCCTTTTGTCGACCAGTAACTTAGTTTGGCCCAGGTAGCGTTGGGCCATTAATAGGCTGAATATTGTACTGGCCTATTACGGCCGAGATGAAACCACGGGCCTTTAGCATGCCAAAATGCATGTTGGGCCTCAATTTTCACTAGTCGTCGACGGGCCTTCAGCAGGCCAGAATGTAGACCGGGCTGTTATGGGCCCAGTTAGCTCACGGGCCGTTACCAGGCCGAAACATATCTCGGGCCTTAGTTGGCCCACTGATATCATGGGCCTTTAAGAGGCCGGAAGCTTAGTACAGGCATCAACAGGCCGAATTACGAGACATGCCTTTAACAGGCCCAAAGTCATGTTGGGCTTAACTGTTGCCACCTTTAGCATGGGCCGTTAGTGGGCCCGATGTCCCGTCGGACCATATATGGCCCATGGGCAGCACGGGCCATTCCCAGGCCGAAAGTCACACCGGGCTGAAATGGGCCCATGTCTACATCAGGCCTCTAACAGGCCAAAGTCACTGGGGTGTAGTTGGGCCCGAATATTCGGCGAACAATTAACGGGCCAGATCTGGCTTCGGTCGTAAATGGGCCCAAATATTGGGCAAACAATTAACGGGCGAGATCTGGTTTGGGCGTAAATGGGCCTTTATTAAGCGAGCCGTTATTGGGCTGGCCCACTAGTACTGATTAAGTTCTACGGGCCTTTGACTGGGCCGGCCTTTTTATCCTATATGGGCCTCTATTGGGCCCAGCCACGTGTCGACGTACCATAGGCATGTCTCCTCCAATGGACGGGCGACATCTGGCCCACTGACGGCCAATCAGAATTTTACACGTGGAAATTTCCCATTGGTCAGGGCTGTTAACGGGTTATCGGATCCAAAATCCGACCCGATAGCTTAACGGCGTTCCGTTACAGTGGATGCCACGTGTCGGTCACCCTTGACGAAAGCACTTCTGTGACGCGTGATTTATCGTCATGGAAGTGGACACTTCCATGATGATAATTTTGGTAATGTCATGGAACACTTCTACGACAACACAGGTATGACTATCTTGATTTTGTCATAAATTTGTCATGGATGTACATGCATGACAAAAAACGCGACCTACTGTGACAAACACGTATCATCACGGAAGTGTATTTTTTTTGTAGTGGATACTTGTGGTTATGGAGTTTTAATCGGACACAGAGAAGATAGGGGCTTATAGTTTTGCCTCCCAACCTTTTACCTCAAGGGTAATGTCAACAATAATAACTCATGCTCCCCTACATCCAATTAGATATATCCATCAGGATCTTTCCAACATACTGTGCTTGCCAAAGGATAAAATGAAAAATGAAAGGTGAAGATCACCATGACTCTTGCATAAGGTAGAAGATGATAATAAAGGATAGACCCTTCGCAGAGGGAAGCAGAGGTTGCCATGCGCTTTTATGTTTGGATGCACAAAATCTTAATGCGAAAGAACGTCACTTTATATTGCCACTTGTGATATGAAACTTTATTATGCAGTCCGTCGCTTTTATTTCTTCCACATCACAAGAGCGTATAAAGCTTATTTTCTCCCACACTAATAAGTCATACATATTTAGAGAGAAATTTTTATTGCTTTGCACCGATGACAACTTACTTGAAGGATCTTACTCAATCCATAGGTAGGTATGGTGGACTCTCAAGGCAAAACTGGTTTAGGGATTTTTTGGAAGCACAAGTAGTATCTCTACTTGGTGCTGAGAATTTGGCTAGCATGAGGGAGAAAGGCAAGCTCAACATGTTGGATGATCCATGACAACAAACTTTATCTCAGATATAAGAAAACATAACTCATTACATTGTCTTCTTTGTCCAACATCAACTCTTTAGCATGTCATATTTTAATGAGTGCTCCCAATCATAAAAGATGTCAATAATATATGTGAAACCCCTCTTTCCTTATTACTTCCTATTAATTGCAATGATGACCAAAGCTATGTTTGTCAACTCCCAACAACTTTTAATCATCATACTCTTTTTATGTGAAGTCATTACTCTCAATAAGATCAATATGAACTCTTATATTTTATTCTTTTTTCTTCTTTTCTTTTATTCCCTCAAGATCATGGCAAAATAATCAAGCCCTTTACTCAACACTAATCTTTATTATATAGCTCACGGACTCGATTACATAGAGAGATCATAAAGCAAAACTGAAAACTAGATCATGCCATAAACTTTATTCTACTAGATCAAGATACTACTAATAGGATCGAACTAAGAAAACGGTAAAGATAGGAGTGTGATGGTGATACGATACCGGGGCACCTCCCCCAAGCTTGGTAGTTGCCAAGGGGAGTGCCCATACCCATGTGATTATATCTCCCTTGTTGGTGAAGAAGGTGGAGGTGTTGTTGATGATGCGGGCTTGTCGTCCATCTTCCAAGGCATAGGCTCACCATCATAGAAGGATGATCAAGTGTCCGGGATCCTCAAATCTGCAGCCAAACTCATCCTTTTGAATCTATATTCATACTCACAGTTTTGGTTCTGCAGGTCATAGATTTGGGCTTGAAGGTGCTCGATCTTCTCGTGAAGCTTGAAGATGGCCTCTCCGATGTTGTCGGCATCCAACTTGTGGTTGCTAGTGAACTCCACGATCATCATGTGGTTGGAGTTGAGTCCAAGTTCCACCATCCCCTAACACTTGAAAACTTGTTGCTCCACTGCTTCGAGCCTCGTCTCCATGCTTCCGGTCCCCTTGGGCCCATCTTCATCGCGGATGTGCAGCAACCCATCATACAACTCAATGGTTTGAGGGTGTCGCAGCACCTCCGCGAGATAAGGGTTGATGATCTTCTCGAAGAACTTGTCCTTGGAGGCACTTGGGGACGTCATGATAATCTAGATCTGTCAGAAAAATAGCTCGAAACAAGAACAGAGGATAATTGCGTGATACGGGAGTTAAAACCTTTGGGAGAATATATAATGAATTTTTACCGACCAAAATACGTATCATGCAAGAAAACAGAGTCTGGAAGGCACACGAGGTGCCCACGAGGTAGGGGGGCGCGCCTAGGGGGGTAGGGCGCGCCCTCCACCCTCGTGGGGCCCTCGTGTCCTTCCCGGACTTCTACTTATTTTTCCATTTTTCTAAATATTCCAAAACAGAGAAATATTGCCTTAAAAACTGTTGGAGTCGGTTTACTTACCATACCACATACCTATTCCTTTTCGGAGTCTGAAACGTTCTGGAAAGTGTCTCTTATGTATTCCTCCAGGGTTACGGTTTCAATAACATTGGTTTCAACATTTATAGGATTACCTGAGATATAGTGTTTGATTCCTTGACCGGTTACCACCTTCGGATTTGTGCCTTCGGAGTTGTTGATTTTTATGGCACCGAAACGATAGAGTTCCTCGATAACGTAGGGGCCTTCCCATTTAGAGGAAGTTTTCCTGCAAAAAATCTTAAACGAGAGTTGTATAACAATACATAATCACCTACATTAAACTCATGCTTTTGTATCCTTTTGTGATGCCATCTTTTAACTTTTTCTTTAAACAACTTAGCATTTTCATAGGCTTGGGTTCTCCATTCATCAAGTGAGCTAATATCAAATAACCTCTTTTCACCGGCATGTTTGAATTCATAGTTGAGCTCTTTAATAGCCCAATGTGCCTTATGTTGTAGTTCGAGAGTTAAGTGGCATGCTTTTCCATAAACCATTTTATATGGTGACATACCCATAGGATTTTTATATGCAGTTCTATAAGCCCATAATGCATCATCAAGTTTCTTGGACCAATTCTTTCTAGACCTATTGACAGTCTTTTGCAAAATTAATTTGAGCTCTCTATTACTCAATTCTACTTGACCACTAGGCATGGGTGATAAGGAGATGCAATTCTATGATTAACATCATATTTAGCAAGCCTTTTACGGAAAGCACCATGAATAAAATGTGAACCACCATCAGTCATTAAATATCTAGGGACTCCAAACCTCGGAAAAATAACTTCCTTAAGCATTTTAATAGAAGTGTTATGATCAACACTACTAGTTGGAATAGCTTCTACCCACTTAGTAACGTAATCAACAAAGCAACTAAAATATGTGTATATCCATTAGAGGCAGGAAAAGGTCCCATATAATCAAAGCCCCAAACATCAAATGGTTCAATAACAAGTGAATAATTCATAGGCATTTCTTGACGTCTACTAATATTACCAATTCTTTGACATTCATCACATGATAAGACAAACTTACGGGCATCCTTGAAGAGAGTAGGACAATAAAAACCGGATCGCAATACCTTATGTGCAGTTCTATCTCCAGCATGGTGTCCTCCATAAGCTTCGGAGTGACACTTGCGTAGGATCTGTTCCTGTTCATGCTCAGGTACACAACATCTAATAACACCATCTACTCCCTCTTTATAAAGATTTGGGTCATCCCAAAAGTAATCTCTCAAATCATAGAAAAACTTTTCTTTTCTTTGGTATGTGAAACTAGGTGGTATGAATTTAGCAACAATGTAATTAGCATAATTAGCATACCATGGAGTACTACGAGAAGTATTTATGACATTTAGTTGCTCATCAGGAAAGCTATCATCAATAGGTAGTGGGTCATCAAGAACATTTTCTAACCTACACAAGTTGTGCAAGCTGGGTCCTCGACTCCTTTCTATCAACAATATGCAAATCAAATTCTTGTAGCAAGAGAACCCATCTAATAAGTCTAGGTTTAGCATCTTTCTTTTCCATAAGATATTTAATAGCAGCATGATCTGTGTGAATAGTTACTTTAGAATCAACAATATAAGGTCTGAACTTATCACAAGCAAATACAACTGCTAAGAGTTCTTTTTCAGTAGTAGCATAGTTTCTTTGAGCATTGTCTAGAGCCTTACTAGCATAATGGATAACATTTAATTTCTTATCAACTCTTTTCCCTAGAACAACACCTACAACATAATCACTAGCATCACACATAATTTCAAAGGGTAAATTCCAATCAGGTGGCTAAACAATAGGTGCAGAGATCAATGCCTTCTTAAGTATTTCAAATGCTTCTACACAATCATCATCAAAGACAAATGGTATATCTTTTTGTAATAAATTAGTCAGAGGCCGAGAAATTTTTGAGAAGTCCTTAATGAACCTCCTATAAAATTCGGAGTGACCAAGGAAACTTCTTATACCTTTGATGTCCTTGGGACATGGCATCTTTTTAATAGCATCAACCTTAGCTTTGTCAACTTCAATACCTCTTTCAGAAACTTTATGCCCCAAGACTATACCTTCATTAACCATAAAGTGGCACTTTTCCCAATTCAAGACAAGATTAGTTTCTTCACATCTCTGCAAAACTCGATCAAGGTTGCTCAAGCAATCATCAAAAGAAGACCCATAGACGAAAAAATCGTCCATGAAAACCTAACAAATCTTTTCACAAAAGTCAGAGAATATAGCCATCATGCATCTTTGAAAGGTAGCAAGAGCATTACATAAACCAAAAAGCATACATCTATAAGCAAAAGTACCAAAAGGGCATGTAAAAGTAGTATTTGATTGATCTTTAGCTGACACGGGTATTTGAGAGAAACCAGAATAACCATCTAGAAAGCAATAATGTGTATGTTTGCATAATCTTTCTAACATTTGATTGATAAAAGGTAAGGGGTAATGATCTTTCTTAGTAGCCTTATTTAATTTATGGAAATCAATTACCATCCTATAACCTGTAATAATTCTTTGCGGAATCAGTTCATCTTTATCATTAGGAACAACAGTAATACCTCCCTTCTTAGGGACACAATGGTCAGGACTTACCCACTGACTATCAGCTATGGGATAAATTATACCTGCCTCCAGAAGCTTTAGTATTTCTTTTCTTACCATTTCTTTCATTTTAGGATTAAGCCTTCGTTGATGATCACGAACTGGTTTGGCATCTTCTTCCAGATTTATTTTGTGTTGACATAGAGTGGGACTGATGCCCTTAAGATCATCAAGAGTATATCCAATAGCAGCACGGTGCTTCTTCAGAGTTTTCAATAATCTCTCTTCTTCATGCTCTGAAAGGTTAGCACTAATAATAACAAGATATATTTTCTTTTCATCAAGATAAGCATATTTAAGATTATCAGGCAACAGTTTAAGTTCAAACACGGGATTACCCTTGGGTGGAGGAGGATCCCCTAAGATTTCAACAGGCAAATTATGTTTCAGAATAGGTTCCTGTTTAAAGAATACTTCATCTATTTCCCTTCTTTCATTCATAAACATATCATTTTCATGGTCTTGCAAATATTGTTCTAAAGGATCAGTAGGAGGTACGACAATAGAAGCAAGACCAATAATTTCATCCTTACTAGGTAATTCCTCTTCACGATGTTGTTTACTAAATTTAGAGAAATTGAACTCGTGAATCATATCATCCAAGCCAATAGTAACAAAATTCTTTTCGCAGTCTATCTTAGCATTAACGGTGTTCAAGAAGGGTCTACCAAATATAATGGGACAAAAGCTATCTTGTGGGGAACCAAGAACAAGAAAATCAGCAGGATATTTAGTTTTCCCACACAATACTTCAACATCTCTAACAATTCCCATTGCTGATATAGTATCTCTATTAGCAAGCTTAATTGTGACATCAATATCTTCTAACTCAGCAGGTGCAATTTCATGCTTAATTTCTTCATACAATTCAATAGGTATAACACTAGCACTAGCACCCATATCACATAAGCCAATAACAATGATCTCCTATTTTAACAGAAATAACAGGCACGCGTACCACAGGTCTATGTTTATCTTTAGCACAAGGTTTAGCAATTCTAGTAGTTTCACCACAGAAATGAATAACATGCCCATCAATATTATCAGACAAGAGATCTTTAACAATAGCGATATTAGGTTCAACTTTAACTTGCTCAGGAGGTGTATAAGTTCTAATATTGCTTTTACGAACTCCTGATTGAAGCTTTAGCATGATCCTTTATCCTAACGAGGAAAGGTGGTTTCTCAACATAAGAAGTAGGAACAATAGGATCATTATAAGTGACAGTCTTTTCTTCAACTTTAGTAGGGGCAGCTACTTTTACTTCTATGGGAGGATGATATTTAAACCACTTCTCCTTGGGGAGATCAACATAAGTAGCAAAAGATTCACAGAAAGAAGCTACTATCTCAGAGTCAAGTCCATATTTAGTGCTAAATTTACGGAAAACGTCGGTATCCATAAAAGACTTAACACAATCAAACTTAGGTGTCATACCTGGCTCCTTACCTTCGTCGAGATCCCAATCTTCAGAGTTGTGTTTAATTCTATCCAATAAATTCCATTTGAATTCAATAGTCTTCATCATAAAAGAGCCAGCACAAGAAGTATCGAGCATGGTGCGATTGTTTTCAGAAAGCCGAGCATAAATTTTTTGAAGAATTATTTCTTTTGAGAGCTCATGATTGGGGCATGAATATAACATTGATTTAAGCCTCCCCCAAGGTTGAGCGATGATTTCCCCTTTGCGAGGCCAAAAATTATATATATAATTGCGATCACGATGAATAAGATGCATAGGATAATACTTTTGATGAAATTACAACTTCATTCGTTTATAGTTCCATGATCCCGGTATCATCACATAGCCTATACCATGTCAATGCATATCCCTTCAAAGATAAAGGGTAGACCTTCTTCTTAATAACATCATCGGGCACACCTGCAAGCTTAAATAATCCACAAACTTCATCCACATATATTAGGTGCTCATCAGGATGCTTTGTTCCATCTCCTCCAAAAGGATTAGCTAGCAGTTTTTCTAACATTCCCGAAGGAATTTCAAAATAGACATTTTCATCTTAAGTAGGTTCAGTAGGTTGAGGAGCAACTCTTTGCTATACTGGTCGGGGTGAAGATACCCCGAACAAGCCCCTCAGAGGATTACTTTCCATAGTAACAAGTGACAGTAAATTTTAGCACACTACATAAATTTTTCCTTACCAAATTCCACCTACCAAAAGCGCTTCACTCCCCGGCAACGGCGCTAGAAAAGAGTCTTGATGACCCACAAGTATAGGGGATCTATCATAGTCCTTTCGATAAGTAAGAGTGTCAAACCCAACGAGGAGCAGAAGGAAATGATAAGCGGTTTTCAACAAGGTATTCTCTGCAAATCTTGAAATAAGTGGTAACGGATAGTTTTGTGATAGGATAATTTGTAACGAGCAACAAGTAACAAAAGTAAATAAAGTGCAGCAAGGTGGCCCAATCCTTTTGTAGCAAAGGACAAGCCTGGACAAACTCTTATATAAGGAAAAGCGCTCGCGAGGACACATGGGAATATCGTCAAGCTAGTTTTCATCACGTTCATATGATTCACATTCGGCACTTTGATAATTTGATATGTGGGTGGACCGGTGCTTGGGTGCTGTTCTTACTTGAACAAGCATCCCACTTATGATTAACCTCTATTGCAAGCATCCACAACTACAACAAAAGTATTAAGGTAAACCTAACCATAGCATGAAACATATGGATCCAAATCAGCCCCTTACGAAGCAACACATAAACTAGGGTTTAAGCTTACATCACTCTAGCAACCCATCATCTACTTATTACTTCCCAATGCCTTCCTCTAGGCCCAAATAATGGTGAAGTGTTATGTAGTCGACGTTCACATAACACCACTAGAGGCTAGACAACATACATCTCATCAAAATATCGAACGAATACCAAATTCACATGACTACTAATAGCAAGACTTCTCCCATGTCCTCAGGAACAAACGTAACTACTCACAAAGCATATTCATGTTCATAATCAGAGGGGTAATAATATGCATAAAGGGTCTGATTAAATGATCTTCCACCAAATAAACCAACTAGCATCAACTACGAGGAGTAATCAACACTACTAGCAACCTACTAGTACCAATCCCGGACTTGGAGACAAGAATTAGATACAAGAGATGAACTAGGGTTTTGAGAGGAGATGGTGCTGGTGAAGATGTTGATGGAGATTGCCCTCTCCCGATGAGAGGAGCATTGGTGATGACGATGGCGATGATTTCCCCCTCCCGGAGGGAAGTGTCCCCGGCAGAACAGCTTTGCCGGAGCCCTAGATTGGTTCCGCCAAGGTTCCGCCTCGTGGCGGCTGAGTTTCGTCCCGAAAGGTTGCTTATGATTTTTTCCTCAACGAAAGACCTCATATAGCAGAAGATGGGCATCGGAGAGCCAACAGGGGGCCCACGAGGTAGGGGGGCGCGCCCTCCACCCTCCTGGACAGGTGGGCCCCCCTGTGGTGAACTTCTTCTGGTGGATATTTTTTATTATTTCCCAAAATGACTTTCGTGGAGTTTCAGGACTTTTGGAGTTGTGCAGAATAGGTCTCTAATATTTGCTCCTTTTCCAGCCCAGAATTCCAGCTTGAAGCATTCTCCCTCCTTATGTAAACCTTGTAAAATAAGAGAGAATAGGCATACGTATTGTGACATAACGTGTAATAACAGCCCATAATGCAATAAATATCGATATAAAAGCATGAAGCAAAGTGGACGTATCACAAACATATCCAAAAACACCTACAAAGTACTTCTAGTTTTATTCTTGTTCTAGGTAAAGTGAACGTCAAGCGTGCGTAGAGTTGTATCGGTGGTCGATAGAACTTGAGGGAATATTTGTTCTACCTTTAGCTCCTCGTTGGGTTCGACACTCTTACCTATCGAAAGAGGCTACAATTGATCCCCTATACTTATGGGTTATCAACTAGCGGCTACGGGGTGGATGTAAGCCGGCGGCTGATAACCCACAAGTATAGGGGATCGCAATAGTTTTCGAGGGTAGAGCATTCAACCCAAATTTATTGATTCGACACAAGGGGAGCCAAAGAATATTCTCAAGTATTAGTATTTGAGTTGTCAATTCAATAACACCTGAAAGACTTAATATCTGCAGCAAAGTATTTAGTAGCAAAGTAGTATGGAAGTAACGGTAACGGTGGCAAAAGTAACAGTAACAGTTTTGCAATGATTGTAACAGCAGTTGCAAAGAAAGTAACTTAGCAAAGATCAATATGTGAAAAGCTCGAAGGCAATGGATCGGCAATGATAATTGGGTCGGATGATATTCATCATGTAGCAGTCAGAACCTAGGGTGACACAGAACTAGCACCAATTCATCAATATAATGTAGGCAAGTATTCCGTATATAGTCATATGTGCTTATAGAAAAGAACTTACATGACATCTTTTGTCCTACCCTCTAGTGGCAGTGGGGTCCTAATGGAAACTAAGGGATATTAAGGCCTCTTTTTAATAGAGAACCGGGATAAAGCATTATCACTTAGTGAATACATGAACTCCTCAAACCACGGTAATCACCGGAAAGAATCCCAATTATTGTCACCTTGGGGTATGCGGATCATAACTCGTAATAGGTGTCTACAACTTGCAAGATCGGATCAAGAACACATATATATTCATGGAAACATAAAGGGTTCAGATCTGAATTCATGGCACTCGGGCCCTAGTGACAAGCATTAAGCATAGCAAAGTCATAGCAACATCAAACTCAGAACATAGTGGATACTAGGGATCAAACCCTAACAAAACTAACTCGATTACATGGTCAATCTCATCCAACCCATCATCGACCAGCGAGCCTACGAAGGAATTACTCGCTCCCAGCGGTGAGCATCATGGAATTGGCGATGGAGGAAGGTTGATGATGATGATGGCGACGGATTCCCCTCTCCGGAGCCCAAAACAGACTCCAGATCAGCCCTCCTGAGGAAGAACGGGAGGCGGCGGCGGCTCCATATCGTAAAACGTGATGAATCCTTCTCTTTGATTTTTTCTCCACAGATGTGAATATATAGCATTGGAATTAGGGTCGGAGGAGCTCCAGGGGGCCCACTAGCCTGCAGGGCGCGCCCCAGGGGGGTGGGCACCCCTCCAGGGCTTGTAGCCTCTGGGTGGCCCCCTCTGGTTGATTCTTGCGCCAGTATTTTTTTATTAATTCCAAAAATATTCTTCGTAAATTTTCATGTCAATCCGAGAACTTTTATTTTTGCAAAAAAATAACACCATGACAATTCTACTGAAAACAGCACCGGTCCGGGTTAGTTCCATTCAAATCATGCAGGTTAGAGTCCAAAACAAGGGCAAAAGAGTTTGGAAAGGTAGATACGATGGAGACGTATCAACTTACCCAAGCTTAACCCATTGCTTGTCCTCAAGCAATTTAGTTGATAAACTGAAATTGACAAAGAAAAACTTCTACAAACTCTGTTTGATCTTGTTGTTGCAAATATGTATAGCCAACATTCAGGTTTTCAGCAAAGGTTATGTACTAACCATATTCACAATAACATTTAGGTCTCACATTTACTCATATCAATGGCATAATCAACTAGCGAGCAATAATAATAAATCTCGGATGACAACACTTTTTCAAAACAATCATAACATGATATGACAAAATGGTATCTCGCTAGCCCTTTCCAAGACCACAAAACATAAATGCAGAGCACCCCTGAAGATCAAGGACTGACTAGACATTATAATTCATGGCAAAAGAGATCCAGTCACACTCATAATCAACATATATTAATAACAAAGCATACAAATGACAGTGGTGCTTTCTAACCGGTGTTTTTTATAATAGGATGATGACTCAACAATAAAAGTAAATAGATAGGCCCTTTGCAGAGGGAAGCAGGGATTTGCAGAGGTGCCAGAGCTCGAGCTTTTAAAATAGAGATAAATAAAACTTTGAGCAGTATGCTTTCATTATCAACATAACAACCAAGAGATCTCAGATTCTTCCATGCTAGATACATTATAGGCAGTTCCCAAACAGAATGGTAAAATTTTTACTCCCCCTCCACCAACAAGCACACTCCATGGCTGATCCAAACACTACAAAAAAAAGACACATCCGTGACATTTTTGGCCGAACGAAATTTTTTTTCTGTCATACTTATGACACTTCTATGACGATAATTGTGACAAAACACAGTATCATCATAGATGTGGTGGGGTCCTACTTCTATGACAAAAAATCATGATAGAAAATGGGCTTTTCGTCCTGGGCGGGCCGGAGACGCGGCTGCATGACATTCTTTGGGCCGTCCATGACGGAAAAAACCGTGGTAGAAGCGAGGGCAAGGAAAATATTGGGGTGTTCCCGGTTAGGGTGGGTGGTCGGGGCCGAGCGATGCGCGTTTCTCTCATACACGCTCACGCAGCGTGGAGTGCGGCGTTGGGCTCTCGCGAACCCGGCGATTGCCGCTGCAGGTGCGATGTTCTGAAACCGGCGATCGATCGATGGTCTCGAACCCAATCGGCGATTCGCCGCTCGCTACTAAGCGAAGCCGATCGATCGCCTCTGGATGAACAAAGTGGCGTTCTTTGAGGGGTTTGGATGAACAGTTTCGGTGGGGTGGATGAATAGGACCCGTGGCGTTGCCTCTGGATGAACAGTGGCGTTCTTTGGGGGTTTGGATGAACAGGTCCCGATGGGGGTGGAGGAACAGGACCTCGATCGTTCGAGCCGGTTGGGGCTGGATGAACAGGACCCCGTGGAGGGCAGGATGAACAGGACCACCACGTGGAGGGCTGGATGAACAGTAGATGGTGGAGGGCTCGATGAACAGTAGCCCGTGGAGGGGTGGTTGAGCAGAGCCCGTGGAGAGGGCTGGTTGAGCGATGGCCGGTCGAGTAGCGTGCGGTGGAGGCTGGATGAACAGGAGCCCGTGGATGAACAATCGCGGTGGAGGCTGGAGGAGGTCAATGGTGGATGAGCGATGGCCCGTGGAGGCTGGAGGGTCGACGGTGGAGATGAACAGTATCCCGTGGAGTCCCGTTTTGCGGTACGCCACACCTCTCCCGATGAACAGGACCCCCGTTTCGACCGTAGCGCTCCAACACAAGTCTGTTTCCTCCATTTTGTGGTACGCCACACCCCTCCCGATCAACAGGACCCCCGTTTCGACCGTAGGAGGTCTGTTTCCTCCGTTTTGCAGTACGCCAGACCCCTCCCGATGAACAGGATCCCGTTTCGAACGTGGCCGGTCGAACACAAGGTCGTTTCCTCCGTTCTGCGGTACGCCATGCCTCGTTTCCATCGGCTGTTCCGTCCAAGCCCTCCCGATGAACACGACGACGCATTCCGTTCCGACCCAGCCGGTTGGCTCCCCATGAACATGACAGTGATGTTGTTTCTCCGTTCCGACCTAGCCATGTACACGAGCCCTGGCCGTACGTATGCGCGAGTAGGCGTTCGAGACCCTGCCCGTATGTACGTACTTGGTCGTATTTTCTTTCTTGCACTGCGGCATTTATGCGTGCGTGTACATGCTACGTGTGCGCCTCTACTACGACGCGTCGTGCCTCTACATCGACCGGTATATGCATTACGTTCGCGACCAGAATGACAACGCTATATGTACGCTTCAACCAAAGCGGGTCCCGGTATCGGGCATTTCCTTGCGTGTGAAGATGTAGCTGGTGGGTCCCAGCAGTCAGGGGGGCGAATTGTTTTTTTGCCTGGACGCACTTCCTTGCGTGCGAAGATGTAGCTGGTAGGTCCCAGCAGTCAGGGAGAAATGTTTTTTCGCGAAAAACAGTTGCCCATCCGGTGGGTCCCTACTGTCAGGTGGAGGAATAATTATTTTGCACGTAATAAGGAGGCACTTCCTTGCTGCGGTTGTGGACTCAGCTGTCAGCCTCTCCATGTACAGTCCACGTCTGAAGGAAGCCGTTCCTTGACCACATTGACCGCACCACGTCGAGAGCACCGGGGCGGTGGACAACGGCGAGGCCTAGGAAGGGGACGACACGGAGCCGGGGAAGACGCGGCAGTGGAAGCCCACGCGGAGAGGAGTACGAGGGTTCACTGGTTTGGCTGCGGTGGGAATAGTAGTGCGCAGTGAGGCCTCCGCGGCAGCACAGCCGGCCATGGGAGGCAGGAGCATGCGGCACGACCGGCGCTGCTTTGGGCTGCTGGAGCAACAAGACCAGATGTTGAAGAAGCACTACGGCCGTTGGATGGACATCGTACGGTCACTGGAGCTAGAATCATGCATATTGACTAAGTTGACAAAGCCCTTCGTCCCCGTCAACTTAGTAGGCCCACAAGTCAGCCTTCCACTATACTAGGTCCCAGCTAGCAGGGGGAGTATACATTTTGTGTGCATAATAAGGACGCACTTCCTTGCATGCGAAGATATAGCTGGTGGGTCCGAGCTGTCAGCGGTGATAACATTTTTTCATGAAATACAGAGGCCCTTTCGATGGGTCCCAGATGTCAGGTGGAGGAATCATTATTTTGCGCATAATAAGGAGGCATTTCCATGCGTGCGACCGTTGACCCAGCTGTGAGCCTCTCCATGTGCAGTCCACTTTAGATGCATGTCGGTCGTTGACCATGTTGACCAGGCCGCGCCGAGAGCACCAGGGCGGTGGACGAAGGCGAGGCCTAGGAAGGGAACGATAGGGAGGCAGGGAAGACTCGGCAGTTGTTTCCCATGCGGAGGGGAGTACGACTGTACGAGGGTTTACTGGTTTGTCTGCCGTCGTCGGAGAATAACAGCAGGTGTGGGTGAGTAGAGGGATGGCTAGGCCAATGATGGGAGTACGGTGGGGCGGTGAGGCCTGCGCAACAGCACAGCCGGCGGCGGGGAGGAGGGAGCAGGCAGTCCCGCCAGCGATTGTTTGAGCGGGTGGAGCGGGAAGAGCAGAGATTGAAGAATCATGACGGCCGTTGGATGGACATCCAACAGTCACTGCTTGTGCGTCATCATTTTTTTAGGAAAGCCACAAATCTATGGAAAACAACATACAACCCATCTGCCATTATTTCTAATATTTTACAGCCCATTTGCTAATTCTTAAGGTTTTTTTTGGAGCCCATATTCTTTTTGTTAGCATTACAGCCCATATTGTGGCCACGGTTAAAAAATTATACAAAATTTTGCATATTTCGGTGCGGTCCAAACTATTTTTAATCCAGAAATTTTGAGTCACATTCATACTGATTTTAAAAATAAATGTATATCAATATAAAATCCAACAAATTGTCCATGCATAAAAATTAATGCAATATAAAATCTCGAAATGAAAAAAAGAAATTTGAAACTAATTGCCAGTTTGATGTGTTTTAAAAATGTACAACCCATTTCTCATTACTGATAGGCCATTTTCTCGTCCAGCCGAATGAAGCTCTCCTCGTCTTGAAAGATTTGCAGCCCAACAGGCCTGACAAAGCAACTTACTTGGCAAATCACAAAAAAAAAAAACCGGGCTAGCCATTTCAGAAAGAAAAAAAACTACTGGGCTGGTCTGTGGTAAACATAAAAGAGAAGGTTGTCTAGACAGGCCAGAGTGCCCCGCACAGCCCAGTCGACACCCTGCTTCCGTCTCAGAAAACAATTAGATAAATGCTGCTCCAATTATGACGATTCATAAAAATGCCACTGCAATTTCCAAACTTTGAAAAATGCCACTGCAATTTTTGCAATCTTTGGAAAACGCCACTGCAATTTGCAAACTTTGAAAAACGCCACTCAAGACTTCGAAAAATGCCACTGGAAATGGCATGAAATGGCATTTTTCAAAGTTTGGAAATTGCAGTGGCATTTCTCGGAAATACCAGATTCGGAGTGGCATTTATCAAACTAACCCAAAATAAAAATAACTGGGCGAGCTGCTGGGTCGCTGGTGTCAGCCGCTCGTTGTGCAATTTTCTCGTTTATTGACTACGTTGACAATGGCATGGGCCCAGATGTCAGAAATCCATTTGGAGGAGCCATTTTTTATTGGCTTGAAATAAGGAGGCACTTGCTTGTGTACGGCCATGACCTTGGCGGGTCCCTGCTGTCATCCTCTCCACGTACAATCATCTCCTAATTGTGTACGCGTCAACTTGGTAGGCCCACAAGTCAGCCTCTAAACCCGTGGAGGACAAATACAACCCATTTAAAAAAATAACAGCCCATTCCATACGTTCAAACGGAAAGTTCAACATTTAGAGCAAAGTAACATGTCTGATCCACATATAGAGTACTGAATTTCCATGTTGACAACCATCATAGCCAAGTTAACTATCTACTCCCACTAATACTCTACTAGCGTACAAGTACTAACTAGACGATGCCGGGCGCCATCTGCGGTACACGCTAAACGCCGGCACCATCGTCCTCTGCCTCGCCTCGGACTTGCCAGAGGTGCGATAGGGCGCGTTGCTCGCGTATGTTGGCCCTTTCCTTGCCGGCGTGGTCCACCGAAGCTTCGGCTTCTAAGCGGGAAACCCACTTGACGAGATGCTAGTAAAAATCGGCGTCACGAACGCGTGCGTGCCCGACAGCCTCCAAGGCTATTTGCTGGGCGCCGGCCTCCATGTAGTCGACCCAGTTGTTGGCGCTCTGCTTGTGACTCAGAGTGTCGGTGCGCTGCTGCTCCATGTCCCGCTGGCGGCGCAAATCGGCGATACGCTGCTCCTCCGCCAAGCGGTCGCGCTCCAACAACTCCTGCTCCTCCGCTAGGCGGTCGCGCTCCAACAATTCCTCGATCTCCGCATTGCCATCTAAAGACCGATGGAATGCCTCCTCCCTCCGTCTGCCTTCTGGTGAAAAACCGAACACTAGTTCCAGCGGTGACCGCATTGGTTGACTTTACCGCTGGCGTTATACTAACAGCAAAAAAGTGGCAATAAGAGCATGGGAGACCCATTCGGACAGTGGGCGCACCAGTACGATGTACCTCCACGGACGCATAGAGTGGTGAGGGAGGTATGGTTGCCCAGAGCAACAAATATCCAGGCAGCATATGTGGATTACGTCCCATTTTTGTTCTCTTTAGCCACCTTTTTCCTATGTGAGGACAACAAACCAATCGACCTGGTCATTCGCTATTGCGTTGTCATGCCTTTCTACCCTTCTTCAACCAAGAGACACGAGACTCGTTCCTTAGCTACTGATTTTCCCCTTTTTAACCTAGATGCGGGTTCGATGCCTACTCTCTTGGACAGTACAGTCTCCCTTCCTTTCCTTATTCAACCTAGACATGGATTAGTCTGCATGAAGTAGGGTTTCCTTTAATAGTGCAAAATAAGTTTTTTAAATGCATGACCAGCAGAGCAGAGGACAGGAAATTGGGAAGATGGTGGAGTGGAAAAAGATCCACATGCAGCAACAGTGGCGGAGCCAGCTCAAGTTTAGAGCCTGGGCAAGATCTAA
This sequence comes from Aegilops bicornis, assembly GCA_021605145.1. Taxonomy (NCBI): domain Eukaryota; kingdom Viridiplantae; phylum Streptophyta; class Magnoliopsida; order Poales; family Poaceae; genus Aegilops; species Aegilops bicornis. The sequence goes on along the minus strand of CM038669.1, from coordinate 111,918,478 downwards.
GTGCTGCCAAATTAATTCGTTTTTGCCCAAACAAAATTCTACGCTCGTGGCAGATGGGGCAATAGAACAAGGGTATGGTTTGAAAAGAGGTAGCATACCTGAGGGTCGGTGGGAAGTGGCTTCGCTCGTGGTCGTCGTCCTCCGCACTCACTACGGCAGCGAGCTTGGGGATGGAGGCCATCCCGCGCGGGCGCTAGGTTTGAGAGGACGGCCTTGTCGTCAGTGCGTGACCTTGCTCGCCGCCGACGAGTGCGTCAACACTGCACGTCCTTTTCTTCCCCGACGGATCTGTGACCACCGGTGAGGAGGGAGAGATAGGCCGTCTTTTTTAGATCTGGAGAGAGGGTGATAGTGTGAGAAGCAAGTGGGCAGCCCTTAACAAGAAAGCTCTGAAGCTCCAGCCTATATATCTTTTTTATACTACTAGTACTAGAGGTGGAGTAGTGGTAGAGTAGTTTATATTTTCTCTGCAAACAGTACCAGTTAGTCGTGCTTCAAAACTGAACGGGACGCCATTAAAAAAATAAAATCGAGAAATAATGCAGCACCTCGGGCCAACGCGGCCAGATCGCATTTTGCACGAGAAATTACACACCATGTTTCATTGACATGTGGTCCCATTCCAACATGTCAGTGAGACGACGATGAGTCCTTTTGTACAATTTCCAAAAGGTCGTGTAGGTCGGGGCGCCTCTTCGTGTACCGTGGCAAACTGCCAACTGTCCACCGACTCTTCGCCTTTCCCTCTCGATTTGGAACTGCTATCGCACGCTCTTCCTCCCTCCTCCATTTGCCTTCACCCTTCCTTCTGCCATTGTTCGATCGTCTTCTCCATGGAGGGAACAAGCCGGAAACGACCCCATTATTCTTGCCCCGATCTGAAAGATGACGTGGTGGGGGAACTCATTGATCGGTGCGACGTCATCACCTCCGCTAGCATGGCAGGTTATTCAAGCCCATTCTCGACTCAACTAATAACATCATTACAAGGAACCCAAGAGTCCAGGAGCGGTTTGATCTCCCCTATCTTCTTCGCCATGACCACATTATTTGGCGAGCGAACGACGGAGACCTCGCCTTGTGCAAGTTGATGCCGCTTGATAATGATACGTGTGATGTCAAGATGCCATCGCTTAAGGGTAAGTCCTGGGCTGGCGCAAATGGAGATTGGGTTGTTTATATTGGGTACAATTGCGAGTGGGAACTTGTGAATGTGTACACTCGTCAGCGGATTCCACTTCCAAAAATCTCCGAGTGCCCTGAGGTTGAGCACACAGATGATCTACGCACGTTAAATACGATCATGGTGACTGTCGTCTACTGAAGATAGCAATTTGTCGAGTTCCCAACCGCTCTAGGAATTACAAGAACTATCAAGTTGTTGCTATCTTCGACAAGCTTGCTGCCGTCCTTCGTGGTTTGACTGGATGTATATTGCTCAAAAATCAGTTTCTATACACGGATGTGTACTGTGATGCAATCGAATACGATGATCTTGTGTTTGCTGCCACCACTCGTGGCACTGTTTTTGCATGGGATCCTCGTAGTTTCAGAATGTTTGTCTTCCACCATAATTATAATTGTTTCATCCACATGCATGCGAGTTAGCAAGTTTCCCTTCTCTACTAATTAACCTTCTTCTTGTGTTTCCAAGGTCCTGTGAACATTCCACCACCTATACTTGAAAAATTTTATAACCAAGGGGGAGATGACAATGGTGATGATCACGAGCATGAGGAGGAGCAGAACTTATATACTCAGTGGCGCCTCGCAACTAATTCCGATGGATCACCTCTTCTTGTATTTATATAGTGCACTCAGACTGTTACTACTGAGGAAGCAGGTGTTGTCTCCCATGGCCGCCCTCTCCTGACCTATTCCAACACCCGTTGAATGGTATTCAGGATGGATACTAGTGTGCTAGCGCCAACACCTTCTCCCTAGTTCAGTATTGATAGTCTTGGAGCAAACTCGCTCTTCCTTGGACCAAACTATCCAATGATGGTGAAAGGCGATCCAGCTGCTGTTGACACAATGTTACTACCGTTTATGAGAAGCAACTGTATCTATACCTCGGACATTTTGGTTGTTCCCTACATTAGTCCTGATATATGCCGCTTCAGCCTAGATGATCAGTCCTGCGTTGCTCTCAATATTGACAATAGCCAGCCCTTCCCAGAGCACCTATGGTTCAAAGCAAGCGTTTCCAACGCCGAGGATTGGTTGAGTTGAAGTTCATTTCATTGCTTGTTATTTGTCGTGTGATGAAAACTTTAGTATTTGCTAGAATGTTTTGTTGGAAATAATCTATAATCCAACATGTATCCTCGTTGTCGTTGTGTGTTGATGACTTGTTGTATTTAATGAATGGTATATTTCAGTTGCATATGCATGTCATGGACTCAATTTATGAATGGTTTTCGAGTCACTTCTTGGAGTGTGAGTACCGTAGTATTATAGCCAGCATCCGGTTAGTATATGAAGTTGCCACATCACATAGAGCCAACCTAATATTGGAGTATGCTAGCCCTCCACCGGCGTGCCGCTTCAAATGGCGGAGGAAGTGAGATGTCGCGTCACCTTGTGTCCAGATTTGAGATGCCACATGTACCAGATGAATGACTCCAAGTTCGACCACCGTGATGCTAGGTGCGAGCCCAGGAACACTGTTGGAGAGACCCCCTCATAATTTTCCTACATTGGTCGTTTGATTCATAGGATAGAATGCTATAGGATTTTTTTCCTATGTAATCATGTTTTAATTGGCAATCTAGCATCCACTCCAACTTTTGTTTCACTTCCTTCATTCCTACGAAGAGAGTATTTGCTCTAAATGATGTGCCACTGCAAGAGCCACCTATATTTATTAACCATGCTCTAAAAAGGTGGACCAGCTTTGGCTATAGTAGTAATGTACTAGGTTAGTAGGTGACCTTGCACTTGGCTCTTCTCCTCTTCCGGAAGTCGAACAACAATGATGGTACTACAGTAGTACTTCGGGCAATCTGACACCAAATGAACTGCTGCACGTCCACCGCTTGTAAGCAAAAGTTTCTCCTCGTGCTGCGAGCCACCGCACACGCGTTGGCGAGGGAGAAGGCGTAGTAAGCAAGCTTCTCGTCGTTCTGCGAGTTGACGGGACACATCAAAGTTATTTATTAGTACTCTCTTCAAAAAGGGCCGACCATGTCCATGGCTACCATCCCGTGCTCTGTCATCGAGTACATGCACTATTCACGTGCCATCGAGGAGAAAAAATATTGCGTAGTACTAGGTGCCATCGAAGTGCACGACTCACTTACGCACTGCATATCTCCATTTTCTTGCATGACACACCACCTTGATGCTAGATTTCCCGCGTGTCATGGAGGCATATAGTATGATTTTGTAAAATGGAGGCATATAGCTGTCCCGCGTGTCGGCAAAAGGATGAACAAAGCTCATGTCTTAAACGAAAGAGTGGAAGAACATAGATTCCCGATGACCGAGAAGGAGCAACAAACCTCGGCGTGGAGCGTCTGCACTCATAATATTTTATATTATTCAGTGATATAAAATCAACCAAATCTCTCCATGTTCGTATACCATTCTATAGTATGAGAATACTTTGAACGTAAGCCGTTGATTCACTCTATCCAATGTTCATAGTTGGAAAATCCAAACAAAACCAAGCATCGGATCAACTTTTTTTTCGAGATCAACTCTTTTAGCACTTACCGCATGCCCACCTATATATCCTCTCACGTGTGATGACCACATGAGCTATCCACTCAGATTGTATGTTAAAAAAATAAAGGTCGATAACTAATGCGGCACCTCGGGCCAACGCGGCCAGATCACATTTTGCACGAGAAATTACACACCATGTTTCGTTGATATGTGGTCGCGTTCCAACATGTCAGTGAGACGGCGGCGAGTCCTTTTGTACAATTTCCGAAAGGACGTGTAGGCCGGGGCGCCTCTTCATGTACCATGGCAAACTGGCAACCGTCCATCGACTCTTCGCCTTTCCCTCTCGATTTGGAACTGCTGTCGCACGCTCTTCCTCCCTCCTCCATTTGCCTTCACCCTTCCTTCTGCCATTGTTCGATCGTCTTCTCCATGGAGGGAACAAGCTGGAAACGACCCCGTTATTCTTGCCCCGATCTAAAAGATGACGTGGTGGGGGAACTCATTGATCGGTGCGATGTCATCACCTCCGCTAGCATGGCAGGTTCCTTCAAGCCCATTCTCGACTCAACTAATAACATCATTACAAGGAACCCAAGGGTCCAGGAGCGGTTTGATCTCCCCTATCTTCTTCGCCATGACCACATTACATTTGGCGAGTGGACGACAGAGACCTCGCCTTGTGCAAGTTGATGCCGCTTGATAATGATACGTGTGATGTCAAGATGCCATCGCTTAAGGGTAAGTCCTGGGCTGGCGCAAATGGAGATTGGGTTAATTATATTGGGTACAATTGCGAGTCGGAACTTGTGAATGTGTACACTCGTCAGCGGATTCCACTTCCAGAAATCTCCGAGTGCCCTGAGGTTGAGCACTCAGATGATCTACGTACGTTCAAATACGATCATGGTGACTGTTGTCTACTGAAGATAGCAATTTGTCGAGTTCGCAACCGCTCTTGGAATTACAAGAACTATCAAGTTGTTGCTATCTTCGACAAGCTTGTTGCCGTCCTTCGTGGTTCGACTGGATGGATATTGCTCAAAAATCAGTTTCTATACAAGGATGTGTACTGTGATGCAATTGAATACGGGGATCTTGTGTTTGCTGCCACCACTCGTGGCACTGTTTTTGCATGGGATCCTCGTAGTTTCGGTACGTTTGTCTTCCACAGTAATTATAATTGTTTCATCCACATGCATGCGAGTTAGCAAGTTTCCCTTCTCTAATAATTAACCTCCTTCTTGTGTTTCCAAGGTCCTGTGAACATTCCACCACCTATACTTGAAAAAATTTATAACCAAGGGGGAGATGACGATGGTGATGATCACGAGCATGAGGACGAGGAGGGCCCATATACTCAGTGGCGCCTAGCAACTTCCGATGGATCACCCCTTCTTGTCTGCATACAGCCCACTGCTGATGTTACTACTAAGGAAGCAGGTGTTGTTTCCCATGGTTGCACTCTCTGGACCTATTCCAACACCCGTTGCATGGTATTCGGGATGGATACTACTGTGCTAGCGCCAACACCTTCTCCCTGGTACAGTATTGATAGTCTTGGAGAAAACTCGCTCTTCATTGGATAACACTATCCAATGATGGTGAAAGCTGATCCAGCTGCTATTGACACAACGTTACTACCATTTATGAGAAGCAACTGTTTCTATACGTCGGACATTTCGGTGGTTACCTACCCTGGTCGTGATATAGTAGGCCGCTTCCGCCTGGATGATAAGTCCTGCGTTGGCCTCGAGATTTATTATAGCTGGCCCTTCCCAGAGAATCACTTGTGGTTCAAAGCAAGCGTTTCCAACACCGAGGATTGGTTGAGTTGAAGTTCATTTCATTGCTTGTTATGTTTTGTGTGATGAAAACTTTAGTATTTATAATGTATCCTCGTTGTCGTTGTTGGTTGATGACATGTTGTATGTAATAAAATGATATGCCTGTGATAAACTTAATAAATTTATGAATGGCTATCGAGTCGCTTCTCTGAAGGGTGCTGCGATGAGGCAATTTTTTTTCCGAATACATAATTGTACGTGCATTGCAACAGGTTATCGGATGAGGCCAATCAACAATAGTACACTATTTGTACTAGCTTCACATGTTGCACTATCTCTACGTCTAGATATGTAATACAACACGTTTTAAACTTGAGACCAGCCACCCATCCTCAAAAGAACACTTTTTAACCTAGCACAGACTCCAGGAAATTTGGCCACAGTGCGAGGTGGGCCATATATTAATGTGTTCGATGTACGTAACCAGCACTAGGAGTAGTAGGGTGGCATGGGCCAGAAGAAGCATTCACGTCCAGGAGTATGGCACACGCCATTAGCACGACTTCCATCTGACACCATATTTCTTGGAGTCCGTGCTACAACAATCTCTTCAACCTAGTCGTCTCTCTAACTCAGCCATCGCGCGGCGGGCGAGGTGGGGGTTTGCCGATAGTCGGTTTCCTCAACTACGGTCCCACTTGTAAGGCCAACTCCAACAGACGACCCCAAACGGACCTCCGTTTTGCCTGGATTCTGTCTGTTTGGGTAGGGCAATGGGGTCGTGTCCGGGCCATTTCTCGGATGCGGTGGTCGTATGCGAACGCTGAACGCACCTCGGCCGTGTACATTTTTCTTTGCAAACACATATCTTTTTTTCATCATTGATTTTTTGGTACATGGAAATACATCACCAAATTTTTGACTAGAAAAGCAAGATCAAAGAAAACAAGAACCACAAGAATACTTTTTAGAAGATATCCAACTTCCATAACTGCTCCTGTAAGTTGGATTAGTGCCTTCTCGGTGCATTCATTGTTGATCTGCGGAGGCTAGATCTTGCGTGCTTCTTTCTTCTTCGAGTGTAAAGAAGTAGATGTGTCTAGCCTCTATTCTATCAAGAAGTGCACTAGTCTTATCTCTAGCCTCTATGCTAGCTAAAAGTGCAAGAACATCTACTAAATTGCGCTCTATCAATATATTGTTGTACTCTTCTTCCCAATACCAAAACTTGCATCCATTCTACACAATAAAATTTTAAGTTAGCACAACTAGTCTAATCCGAGAGCACAACCGAAGATTTCGTCGAGTTCTTCCTCCTTTTGCCGACATGTGGGACATCCAGCATCCAGGTCATGTCATGCAAGAAAATAGAGTGGTAGGTGAAGCCACGTGATGTGCATCTTGGGTTAAACTGTAAATAGAATCTTACTACTCTTGAGTAACTCCAAAAGCGGCCCTTGAAGATCTTTATTGGATTTGTTTTTCATCACCAAAGACGTCGAGGTGAAAGATGTGCAGGTTCAGTGGGTCCTCTTATGCTTTCACTGACATGTGGGACCGCATATGAGCAAACAGACGATGGGCTCCGCGCTTCTGCTGGCTGGCTGAGAAGAGAGATAGAGGAGGGCTGAGCACGGACTCCGGGAAATTTGTTCTATGTACTCGATATAGTGGAGTAACCAATACCTCGATGTAGTAGGGTGGCATGGGCCATAACTAGCATTCATGTCTAGCAGTACGGCACACGCCACCCACACGAGTCCCATCCGACACCAATTTTCTTGGAGTCCGTGCTAGCTACAGCCATCTTTTCTCCCTCCTGTTTTCTCAGCCATCGCGCAGTGGGCGGGGTGGGGGTTTGCCGATAGTCGGTTTGCTCAACTGCGGTCCCACTTGTAAGTGAAAATGCAGCACATCACGCATCCCCCCTTGAGCGGCGTGCCGGACAAACCGTGTGGGGGTGCGACACGAACACGGCAGGCTTTTCCTTTTGAACTTGTAACTTGTAAAATTCGGTTCTGCTCCATGGGGCGACCAATAGATAGAAATAATTATTTTCCCTAGAGTAATGAGAAGTTTGGTTCTGGCGCGGTTCATGCATGCAGTACGTAGGAAAATTACTAAGTTGATGCGAAAGGTAAGATAATTACTAGTAGTACCATATACTATTACATGGATTTGACAGAAAGATAAAGATACATACGGGTCCATCAACGACATCCTCACGCCCTAGTGCACCGGGTCACCAACCAACGTGTGAGGAGCAGCGGCGTTGGCGGCAAGCTCAACGTGCTTCTGAACAATGCCGTCCAAGGTTGCCCTGCGGTCCAAGAAGGCCAGCGTCCTATCGTCCTCCTCTTGTATGTAGTAGTCCTTGTGGACGATTTGCGCGTAGACGTGGGTGATTATGTTGATGGTGTCTTGTTGCGCCAGGTGCTGCACGGTGAGCGCGACCTTGAGGTGGACATTCTCCGGCACGACGGTGGGCAGTCGTAGGGCCACCAGTGCGTCGAAGAGGTTGTCACCATAGAAGCCGTTGAGGGTGGCAGGCATCGAAGAGCCTGGGCGCGTGGGATGGAGGTGTACGTCAAGGTCGTCCGCGAGCTTCTTGACGAAGGTGAACTTGTCGAGGAAGCCGACGAGGACCTCGTCGAACAAGGAGACGAAGTTGTCATCCAAGCGGCCCCTCGCCCTGGCGGCCTCAAGCACTACCTGGAGACGTTCCTCGGTGTCGGGCCGCAGTCGGCGTCGTGGACCATCACAGCATGACCGGTGATGCTCGCGCTCATCGCCTCCATGGGTCTAGCTTCTAGTCAACTGATCTTGCGATTGGAGTGATCACTCTTGCCCTTGGGTGCGTGGGTGCATAGGACTTCAGAGATTGATTGGTGGCGGGAGCCTTTATATGTTAAGTCACGGTATGTTGAATTCACTTGCGTGTTGGCCATATACTCCTCGCTTTTCTCTGCACTGCCTTTGGCTGTATGACAGGTTGGCCAGCCACCCGTTGGGCCCACGTGTCATACACCCAAAGGCAGGTGCAGTAAGTCAATGAAGTTGCATCCCCCTTTGTGCCCGTGCATGCTTTCAATGACTTGAGACTACCAAACATCACATGCAGTGGTTAGTTCATTGCATGTAAACCTATTAAGTAGCAAAAATACATTAAGTTATCTCGCCGATAGGAATAAAACAATACACCATGTATTTATTTACAGAGGGAGTATGTAACATCCCAAATTTTCTATTTGGAATGTTTTACAATTATAGCTAAGCATCTATGCATTCTGTTTGAATTTGAGTGCCATTTGGAGTTTCAGAAGATTTTGAGTTTTGAATTTGAATTCAAACTTTGGCAAGTGGGAATCATTTCAAAAACTATGCCTGATAAATACTTGAGCAAAAGTATGAGAGGAGTAAACATGACACTCCAAAAATATCGAGGAAAACAAGGCCAAAAGTTTTGAATTCAAATTTGAGTTTTGATTGAATTTGGAAAAAATGATTTTTTATAAACTTTGGATTTTGCCCCTGGAAAAATGTTCAAATGAAAGGGAATATTCCCCTGATCATTTTGATATATATATGTCTTATATAAATATTTATATTTCTCTCTGTTTTTATTTTTCAAAAAGAATTAAAATAGAAAAAGGAAAAATGCCCTGGCGCCCGGCCAAGCCCAGCCCAGCCAACCGAGCTGACCGAGCCACCGAGGCGGCCCAATGAGCCAGTACGGCCCGCCACCTCCCGTGCCGAATCGCTTTGACCGGTCGCCTGACCACAGCACCCCTTCTCCACCACTGCCAAAGTGGCCCCCACCTCCTTCAACCCCCGCCCGCCACCTCGCCCGCCCGCACGGATCCCGAAGGATCCAGGATTTGATCTCGCCCCGATTCACCCCTCGCCAAGCCGGTCGCCCCCTATAAGTACCCTCCCCACCCCATTCCCCCTCGCCCCCTCGCGGACCCTCCCTCTCTCCCCACGCTCACGGAGCCGAGCCTACCGCCGCCATTTGCCTCACCGTCGTCGCCCTAGCCCTCCCCGACCTCCACCGACTCCACCAGACCACCCCCCGAGCCCGTCTCACTACGGGAGCACCCGCCGACCCCACGACCCGAGCCACGGCCTTTTCGCCGCCCGAGCCGCTGCCGTCGTCGAACTCCTAAGCCGCCGGAACCACTCCCCGTCCGATCTAGCCCTACGGCTACGATTAGAACCCCGAAGGGGTATGTCTTTTAATTAAAACCGGTCCGGTTCGTTGCGGTTTAGTTTAGTTAGGTTTTTTTTATTTAGTACCGGCCCGATTCGTTTAACCCTAGGCCCATTTTAGTTATATTACGCGCAGTGCGTTAGTTAGGCCCATTTAGCCTTTTTTCTTTATTTTCGTTTTTCTGTTTTAGCAGAATAGTTCCAGATTTGAAAAATTCATATCTTTTATTCTACTCAATATTTTTGAGTGATTCTTTTTTTTTGGTTTGCAAATTTTCTATAGTTTCTGTAGAAAATATATTTAGCTATGTTAAAACTATTTATAATTGCTTTATTTTAGTTTTAGCCAGAATAGTAAATCTGTCATAAAATGAGTTAGGAAATTTATTTTTTAATGATTCTTTTTGTCCCAACTTTATTTTTACATTACCTAACCGTAGTAATTAATTTGGGTATTTTAGGATTATATAAAAATATATTTTTAATCAGAATCTTGTTATTCTTAATTAATTAACTAGCTACTGTTTTCCTATTATTTTAATTAGCTAATAAATTTATTTTTCACATGTGACTGATTATTCTAGGTTAGTTTCTGTCACCTTATAGCATGAACTTTTATTTATAATAAATAAAACTTTTATTTTATTTTTCTTAATAGAAATTGAATTAGGCCTAATAAGAGTTTTATAATAGCTTTTAAATTGATTCTTTTTGCTCCTAGTTGCTTAATGCAATCTTTTCTGTTAAGTTAACATAAACTCATGCTTAGGTTGTGTTAGAAAAAAATTTGTTATATAAAACTATTTTTAGTTGTTGCTTGAAGTAGGAAAAACTTGAGTTGGTTTTTTCTTTGAGTTTTCCCTTTGGGTTTTGATTTTGTTGTTTGGTGTGTTATGTTACTATGCTATTGTATTATGTGATCCTATACTATATGCTTATTGTGATTATTGTTTGTCTCGGTAGAGTTTCCGGAGTGCGAAGCTTGCTACTACGAGTCTTTAGCTTACGAGGATCATCAGCAAGGCAAGTCTTGATCATGTTATTTTCAATACCTATGATTTTGTGCATTAGAAATTTTACCACCCCACCATGCATGCAGTAGTTGAAATTTTGAAGTTATGTTCTTGAGTAGTATCATGTGGTAGGATGAACCAATCCCCTTGTGACCATGACCCCGGGACGAAGTAGTTTATTTTGCTATGCTCATAGACGGGTTTGGTTGAGTGAAATTCATAAGCAAGATGTGAGAGTCAATGATGATGACAACCCCATGAACTACAAGATAAAGATGAACTTCGAATTCACTCTTTGGGTGGAGGATTTGTGACGGGCACCCTGGAGAACCCGGTGGTTGGCCGGGATGCATGGAGAAGTGCCATGACATCTTGCGGAAAGCTTCACCCAGCCACGAAGAGACGGATGGATGCCCCATGACCGAAGCTTACATGCAGCCGCAAGCCATTATGGGCTCGCTGGGTTAACCTTAGTAGTGACGCTGGTGGACGGTACTACGAGATGTAGAAGAACAAGAGGATTGGATGGGTACCGGCGGTGGCGAAGAACTCTTCGTAAGACCCTGTTTCATTCATCCCGTCTTCAAACACCATGAAGTGCGAAGACTTAAAAGGAGGAATGATTCTTGCGGGTAAAGTGCGCAAACCTCTGCAGAGTTTAAAGATCTAATCGATTAGCCGTGTCCCGATTCACGGACAATTTGAGCCTCTGGAACTTGGAAGTATTCGAAATCTCAACATTGTAATTAATAAATTAATTGAGGGTTTATGACTTAATAATTTGGGAATGAGACATTGGTTGGCGGAACCATCTCAATAACTACCAACAATTTGTAGTAATTTGCAAGCAAGTCCAATTGTAGTAGGAGAAAATTGGCTTTTCGCAAAATGATGAAACTTAGAGCCAACAGCCAAAATGCATATAGTGTTAGTAATTTTATTATTGTTATTCTCTTCATGACTTGCCAGCTTATTCAAAAAGCTGACCTACACGGCTGCAACGTCTTATGTTGCAGAGATTTATTCCGATCAGGAGTGAGGCTACGCTCCGCGCTTGGCGATTGCCCTTGGAGTCGGATGGACTCGCTATTCTTCTACGCTTCCGCAGCTTATTTAGTTATTTCTCATGAGTTGGCCTTTGGCCGAATTTATTCTATTGTAATAAAGACTCTATATGAGAATCGTGTAATAAATTCAGGTGTGATTGAACTTTGATTATTTCATTGATGTACTGTGAGTACCAGCATGATCTTGGGATGGTATGCATACGTAGATTTGACCGATTTTGGGTCAGGTCGCCATGTAGATGGTATCGAGCACACGCTGACCGTAGGATCGTAACCCATAGGATCGGAAAGCCATAGGAAGAGACTATTTACTTTATATCCTTATCATTCCGTAATTCTCCTCGCTCATTTCGACTCCTCTCCGATTTTCAACATTTTAGATGGTCACGAGTTCACCCCGCTTTTGCTACCGGAGTTTTGCCAGCCCGATGAGACGATGCCCTTCGGCAGGAAGCTGGTCCAGATGGTGAAGAAACTGAAGATTGCTCTGCCCTCGATCACCGGGAAGCCAACCAATGCACTTCCGACGGATACTCGCTACAGGATTGAAGTGCATATTCCAGGGAGAACCTTCGGAGGCCATACGGAGCCTATTGACTTTGAGTTCACCGACTTCAAGCTGGATCATCGGAAGGGACATGGCGATCTATCGTGCACTTGGACATCTCCGAGAAGAGTACAGGCCGAGCTCGATCCATCGGACCTCGCCATGGTTTCTCGCAGAGCAAGGAATGGAGATATCATCCGCACTGCGGAGGACGACTCCATTCTCTCTTATGTCCAGGACTTGGAGTGTCTCCTCAGAAACGGAGATCCGGACTCACAGAACTCAAGGCACACAGGAGGCTATTGTTCCGTGAATTGAACCGGAGGAGAAGGCACACGCAGACTTCCTTAACCATGAGGAAGAAGTCGCGGACTTCATGGAGACAGTCGACGACCTGAAGATGAAGCTTGCCGCAATAGAGGAAAAGATGGACTTGGGAGAGGACCTTTTTCCGAGTGGAGATGATGGACCCCTCGTGAGCAATGATCAGGATTATGAAGGGAGTTCCACTGGAGGAAGCCGCAAGAGGAGACGCCACCACAGAGGACGCCACACCGGAGGACATCGCACCAGAGGACGCAAGGATTATTGATGAAGACTTTTAGTCGACCACCATGTTATTTTACTTTTCGTCGATCAGTTAGGCCGATATTTTTTCGATTAGTCATGAGCTTTTGTAATCGAGATTGAACCATGTTTGAGTGGAATGAATAAATGATTGGTGTGTTTATGATTGTGCATTCATATGGGTAGTGTTATTTCTCATTAGACCATTGTTCTATTCTAATTTTCTCATCCACTCCAAAAACACCAGATGCCTCCGAGACGTGACACCGGCTTTCCGCCAGAGCTCACTCAGCTACTCCAGCAGCAGAATGCACTCATGCAGATACTCATCCAAAATCAGAACAACAACAACAACAATCCACCGCCACCACCCCCTGCTGACAACTTGACTCGATTCCTGAGGCTGAATCCGCCAGTGTTCTCTAGCAGCACTGAGCCGATTGTGGCCGATGATTGGCTCCGCAAAGTCGGAAGAGAGCTAATCACTGTTGGATGCACTGATGCAGAGAAGGTGCGCTTTGCCGCACATCAACTTGATGGACCTGCAGCTTCTTGGTGGGAGAACTACACCGCCACTTATCCCATCGGTGCCATCACATGGGATCAGTTCCAAAGAGCCTTCCGCACCGCTCATGTTTCAAATGGAGCCATGAGTCTCAAGAAGCGTGAGTTCCGCAACTTACGCCAGGGAACCGTCTTTGTGGCGCGCAAAGACGTGGATGAATTCAGCAAGCTAGCTCGTTCGCCCGGATGATGTGGCCACAGATGCCGCAGCGTGAGAAGTTTCTCGAGGACTCAATGATGAACTGGGCACGCAGCTTGTGGTGGCTACCTTCAACAATTACCAGGAGCTGGTAGACAAGGCCACCATACTTGAAGGCAAGCAGCAGCAGATTGAAAGCCGCATAGCGGAAGTACAGCCAGGGAAACACAACTCAGAGCTCAATGAAGCCCGTTTTGCACCATACTCGGGAGGGCACACCCATCACAACCATGGAGGTCATAACCATGGAGGAAATGGGAACAACCGCCACCAGACAACAAGTCGTGCAATGGCAATGGCAATGGCAATCAGCATCGTTCTGCCCGGCTCCAAGGATCTGAGCCACATCACCGCTTCAAGTGCCGGAAGACAGGGCACTACGCCACCGACTGCCCGGAGGCCAAGCGGAGGAATGGAAACGGCAATGGAAGCTCAAATAAGAAGCCTAACCCGTTCCCTCGTGCTCAGGTGAACCACATTGACGTGGAGGACGTCTATGATCAGCCAGACACTGTGGTTGGTAAGTTTTCATTGAATTCACGTTCAGTATTGGTACTCTTTGATTCTGGTGCAACGCATTCATTCATATCAAGGGTAGTTATGGACAAGTACGGGTTGCCCACTAAAACCCTTAGAAGCCCCTTCGCCGGGCCCGCAGGAGGAGAAATGATGGCGTGCTTAGGCTGTCATGCAACCCTCAACATCGGGAACCATAAATTTCCCTTGAGACCTTATAGTATTGGAAACCCAGACCTTGGATGTAATCCTAGGCATGGATTGGTTGACGAAGTTTGAAGGAAACATAGACTGTGCCCGCAAGTCTATTTTGCTCACCACCACGGAGCAGAAGAGGATCAAGTATGTAGCCAGGCATAGCCAGATGAAGAATCAGTGCATTCTCACGGGAGTTGTTCAGAGGAAGTGCCAGAGTGCAAGATTTTCCCGATGTGTTTCCTGAGGAATTACTGTGAATGCCACCGGACAGGACATTGAATTTCTGATTGAGTTACTTGCCGGCACAGCCCCAATATCCAAGAGACCTTATCGGATGCCCCGAATGAGTTGAAAGAGATCAAGGATCAAATTAATGAGTTATTGGAGAAAGGATATATTCGGCCAAGCTCATCACCTTGGGGAGCCCCAGTTCTTTTGGTAGAGAAGAAGGATGGAAGCTTGAGGATGGTTGTGGATTACCGTGCGTTGAACGAAGTGACCATCAAGAACAAGTACCCTCTGCCGATGATTAATGACTTGTTTGATCAGCTAGTAGGAGCCAAGGTATTCTCCAAGATCGATCTTCGATCAGGGTATCATCAGTTGAAGATCCGTGAAAAGGATATACCCAAAACAGCATTCACTACTGGTATGGTTTATATGAGTATACCGTCATGTCATTTGGATTGACTAATGCTCCTGCATACTTCATGAATTTGATGAACAAGGTATTTATGGTATATCTGGACAAGTTTGTCATGGTGTTCATCGATGATATACTGATTTTCTCCAAGAGCGAGGAAGAGCATAAGGAACATTTGCGTCTAATTCTGGAGAAACTTCGAGAACATCAGTTGTATGCCAAGTTCAGCAAATGTGAATTTTGGCTGAAGGAAGTTGGATTCCTTGGACACGTTATTCCAGGAGAAGGAATAGCAGTTGACCCCGCCAAGGTTGAATCAGTCACCGATTGGCAGTCGCCCACCTCAGTCAAGGAGATACGTAGTTTTCTCGGACTCGCAGGATATTATCGGAGGTTTATTGAGAATTTCTCGAAGATTGCCAAGCCCATGACTGAGCTGTTGAAGAAGGAAGCCAAGTATGTTTGGACCGAGGCTTGTGAAGCCAGTTTTCGGGAATTGAAGAAATGTTTGGTCACAGCCCAAAGATCGATTCTCACGGACATACACAAGGAATACCAGGTTTATTAGACGCTTCTCGTCAAGGACTCGGAGGAGTACTCATGCAGGAAGGAAAAGTTGTAGCTTATGCCTCCGCATAGCTACGACCTCATGAGATGAATTATGCCACACATGATTTGGAGTTAGCAGCAGTAGTGCATGCACTCAAGACCTGGAGACATTTCCTCATCGGAAACCGTTGTGATGTTTACACAGATCACAAGAGTTTGAAGTATATTTTCACGCAGAAAGAGTTGAACCTCAGGCAGAGGAGATGGCTAGAGTTAATAAAGGACTATGACATGAGATTGCATTACCACCCAGGTAAGGCTAATGTTGTAGCAGATGCTTTGAGCCGTAAGAGTTATGTGAATACTCTTACAGCAGGAGGATTACCCTGTGAGTTAGTCGATGACCTCGTAGATCTCCGACTGGAGATAGTTCCGAGAGGATATGTTGCAACTCTGGAAGTTCAGTCCACTTTGGCCGAAAGGATTCGTGAAGCCCAGAAGTCGAACAAGGAAATTGATGAGATAAAGCAGAAAATGAATGAAGGAAAAGCTAAAGGATTCCGTAAGGATGAACACGGAGCTATATGGTTCGAGGATCGTATTTATGTGCCCAATGATCCCGAACTCAGGAAGCTAATTCTTCAGGAGGCTCATGATTCACCGTACTCAATTCACCCCGGTAACACCAAGATGTACCTGGATTTGAAGGAAAGTTTCGTGGATGTGTATGAAGAAGGATATTGCCGAAGTACATAGCAAGATGCGATGTTTGTCAACGAGTAAAGGCGTAACATCGAAGCCAGCAGGGTTACTTCAACCTTTGCCGATTCCCGATTAGAAATGGGAAAAACTTGGAATGGATTTCATCACAGGATTGCCCAGACCCGTTCAGTTATGATTCCATCCGGGTAGTGGTTGATCGTTTGACCAAGGTAGCTCACTTCATTCCGTGAAGACTACCTATACCGGTGCTAAGTTGGCCAAGATATACATGACCAGGATCGTATGTCCGCATGGAGTTCCGAGGAAAATCGTGTCGATAGAGGAACACAGTTTACCTCAAAGTTTTGGAAGCAGCTTGCATGAAACTTTGGAGTACGAGGCTGGAATTCAAGATGCCTTTTCATCCGCAGATGCATGGATGCACCGAGAGAGTCAATCAGATTCTAGAGGACATGTTGAGAGCTTGTGTGCTAGACTATGGGTCTAGCTGGGATGATAACTTGCCATACGCAGAGTTCTCATACAACAACAGTTATCAATCCAGTCTGAAGATGGCCCCTTTCGAAGCTCTATATGGAAGGAGGTGCAGAACACCATTGCTGTGGGATGGTGTTGGAGATCGATCACTTTTCGGTTCCGATCTTATCAGAGATTCCGAAGAGAAAGTCAAGCTGATTTGGGACAGACTCAAGATAGCATAGTCGAGACAGAAGAGTTATGCCGACAGTAAACGCAAGGAAGTAACTTACGAAGCAGGAGACCGAGCATATCTTCGTGTGTCTCCACTTCGTGGAATCAAGAGGTTTGGTGTCAAAGGAAAGTTAGCACCCCGATTCATTGGCCCCTACAAAATCCTCGAACGTCGTGGAGAAGTTGCTTACAAGTTGGAATTGCCGGAAGGATTGTCCGGAGTTCATGATGTCTTCCATGTTTCTCAGCTGAAGAAGTGTCATGCCGACATGGCCGATATTCCGTTGAGAGACACAAGGTGCCTGGAGGCCATACAGCTTGACAGCGGTGATCTGACTTATAAGGAGAAACCCGTCCGAATTCTCGAGATCTGCGACCAGAGTCACCCGCAGAAGGTCATCAAGTTTTGCAAGGTGCCGTGGAGTCACCACTCCGAGGAAGAAGCCACACAGGAGCGCCAAGAAGACCTTCTTCGAGACCACCCGCACCTATTTGCTAGCCAACCCGAATCTCGAGGGCGAGATTCATCTTAAGGTGGGTAGGTTTGTAACATCCCAAATTTCCTATTTGGAATGTTTTACAATTATAGCTAAGCATCTATGCATTCTGTTTGAATTTGAGTGCCATTTGGAGTTTCAGAAGATTTTGAGTTTTGAATTTGAATTCAAACTTTGGCAAGTGGGAATCATTTCAAAAACTATGCCCGATAAATACTTGAGCAAAAGTATGAGAGGAGTAAACATGACACTCCAAAATATCAGAGGAAAACAAGGCCAAAAGTTTTGAATTCAAATTTGATTTTTGATTGAATTTGGAAAAAATGATTTTTTATAAACTTTGGATTTTGCCCCTGGAAAAATGTTCAAATGAAAGGGAATATTCCCCTGATCATTTTGATATATATATGTCTTACATAAATATTTATATTTCTCTCTGTTTTATTTTTCAAAAAGAATTAAAATAGAAAAAGGAAAAAAAAAATGCCACAGGCGTGCCAAGCCAATCGCCCGACCGAGCCAAAGGGCCACCGAGGCGGCCCATGACCCGACGGCCCGCCACCTCCCGCGCCCGAATCACTTGGACCGGTCGCCCGACCGCGCACCCCTTCTCCCCCCGCCAAAGCGGGCCCCCACCTCCTTCAACCCCTCGCCACGCCACCTCGCCAGCCACGGATCCCAAAGGATCTGGGATTTGATCTCGCCCCGATTCACCCTCGCCAAGCCGGGTCGCCCCCTATAAGTACCCTCCCCCCCCATTCCCCCTCGCCCCCTCGCGGACCCTCCCTCTCTCCCCACGCGCTCGCCGGAGCCCGAGCCTACCGCCGCCGCCATTTGCCTCACCGCCGTCGCCCTAGCCCTCCCCGAGCTCCACCGACTCCACCAGACCACCCCCCGAGCCCGTCCGCACCCGCCGGAGCACCCCGCCGACCTCCCCGACGACCGGAGCCGCCGACGCCTTTTCGCCGCCTGAGCCGCCGTCGTCGAACTCCGTAAGCCGCCGAACCACTCCCTCGTCTCGATCTAGCCCTACGGCTTAGGATTAGAACCTCAAGGGGTATGTCTTTAATTAAAACCGGTCCGGTTCGTTATGTTTAGTTTAGTTAGGTTTTTTATTTAGTACCGCCCGATTCGCTTAACCCTAGGCCCATTTTAGTTATATTACGCGCAGTGCGTTAGTTAGGCCCATTTAGCCTTTTTTCTTTATTTTCGTTTTTCTGTTTTAGCAGAATAGTTCCAGATTTGAAAAATTCATATCTTTTATTCTACTCAATATTTTTGAGTGATTCTTTTTTTGTTGGTTTGCAAATTTTCTATAGTTTCTGTAGAAAATATATTTAGCTATGTTAAAATTATTTATAATTGCTTTATTTTAGTTTTAGCCAGAATAGTAAATCTGTCATAAAATGAGTTAGGAAATTTATTTTTTAATGATTCTTTTTGTCCCAACTTTATTTTGACATTACCTAACCGTAGGAATTAATTTGGGTATTTTAGGATTAATAAAAAAATATTTTTAATCAGAATCTTGTTATTCTTAATTAATTAACTAGCTACTGTTTTCCTATTATTTTAATTAGCTAATAAATTTATTTTTCACATGTGATTGATTATTCTAGGTTAGTTTCTGTCACCTTATAGCATGAACTTTTATTTATAATAAATAAAACTTTTATTTTATTTTTCTTAATAGAAATTGAATTAGGCCTAATAAGAGTTTTATAATAGCTTTTAAATTGATTCTTTTTGCTCCTAGTTGCTTAATGCAATCTTTTCTGTTAAGTTAACATAAACTCATGCTTAGGTTGTGTTAGAAAATTTTTTGTTATATAAAACTATTTTTAGTTGTTGCTTGAAGTAGGAAAAACTTGAGTTGGTTTTTTCTTTGAGTTTTCCCTTTGGGTTTTGATTTTGTTGTTTGGTGTGTTATGTTACTATGCTATTGTATTATGTGATCCTATACTATATGCTTATTGTGATTATTGTTTGTCTCGGTAGAGTTTCCGGAGTGCGAAGCTTGCTACTACGAGTCTTTAGCTTACGAGGATCATCAGCAAGGCAAGTCTTGATCATGTTATTTTCAATACCTATGATTTTTGTGCATTAGAAATTATACCACCCCACCATGCATGCAGTAGTTGAAATTTTGAAGTTATGTTCTTGAGTAGTATCATGTGGTAGGATGAACCAATCCCCTTGTGACCATGACCCCGGGACGAAGTAGTTTATTTTGCTATGCTCGTAGACGGGTTTGGTTGAGTGAAATTCATAAGCAAGATGTGAGAGTCAATGATGATGACAACCCCATGAACTACAAGATCAAGATGGACTTCGGAATTCACTCATCGGGTGGAGGATTTGTCGACGGGCACCCTGGAGAACCCAGTGGTTGGCGGGATGCATGGAGAAGTGCCATGACATCTTATGGAAAGCTTCACCCAGCCACGAAGAGACGGATGGATGCCCCATGACCGGAAGCTTACATGCAGCCGCAAGCCATTATGGGCTCTGGCTGGGTTAACCTTAGTAGTGACGCTGGCTGGACGGTACTACGAGATGTAGAAGAACGGTAGGATTGGATGGGTACCGACAGTGGCCAGAAGAACTCTTCAGAAGACCCTGTTTCATTCATCCCGTCTTCAAACACCATGAAGTACGAAGACTTAAAAAGAAGGGAATGATTCTTGCGGGTAAAGTGCGCAAACCTCTGCAGAGTTTAAAGATCTAATCGATTAGCCGTGTCCCCGGTTACGGACAATTTGAGCCTCTGGAACTTGGAAGTATTCGGAAATCTCAACATTGTAATTAATAAATTAATTGAGGGTTTATGACTTAATAATTTGGGAATGAGACATTGGTTGGCGGAACCATCTCAATAACTACCAACAATTTGTAGTAATTTGCAAGCAAGTCCACTGTAGTAGGAGAAAATTGGCTTTTCGCAAAATGATGAAACTTAGAGCCCCACAGCCAAAATGCATATAGTGTTAGTAATTTTATTATTGTTATTCTCTTCATGACTTGCCAGCTTATTCGAAAAGCTGACCTACACTGCAACGCGTCTTATGTTGCGTAGATTTATTCCGATCAGAGTGAGGCTACGCTCAGCGCTTGGCGATTGCCCTTGAGTCGGATGGACTCGCTATTCTTCTACGCTTCCGCAGCTTATTTAGTTATTTCTCATGAGTTGGCCTTTGGCCGAATTTATTCTATTGTAATAAAGACTCTATATGAGAATCGTGTAATAAATTCAGGTGTGATTGAACTTTGATTATTTCATCGATGTACTGTGAGTACCAGCATGATCTTGGGATGGTACAGACACAGAGATTTGACCGATTTTGGGTCAGGTCGCTACAGAGTAGTACAATTTTTATGACATGCATTACTAGATATTGCTAGTCAAATACTAAATCCAGATGGACGTGGTAGTACTACTAAATCCAGACGGTGGTGCTAGTACTAGTAGTAGTACTACAAATGTAGTAGCACTGTACTACCCCTTGGTCAAATTATTATGTGCTGCTCCTCACAGTGGAGTTACAAGACCCTACGCCAGAGATGACACCTGAGTATAGGCACCGTGTTCGGCATACCATAGTCAGCCTCATCGTCTGCAGTCACTATCATCATGGCTGTAGACCTAGCCTGCATACAACTAGCCGTGTTCGACATAATTTCCCGTGCGTAGATGCCCGTGCATTGCACGGAACACCAAGATTGGGGGGTGGATGGCGCCGGCAGCGGCCATCGCGCCAGATTTTTCCATGGCCTTCTAGATGTGGTGGGGAGGAGATAAGGATGATTGTGAGAGACAAGGAGTTGTTTGTAAATAGGGAACAAGTACGGGCATCTTTTTGCAAAACTGGAGAAGTTTGGTTTGTATGCGTCAGATCTAGATCCGACGGCTATTGGTGAAAGATGGCAGGCACAACATCATCACCAACTCAGGACCTGTTTGATTCGCATGATTTTGAAAACGCAGGAATAGGACACGGCAATATTACAAGTTTCAAACTGATATTGCAAATGTTAGGAGTAATGCTGCACCTACGAAGAGGAAATTACTAGGAAGTTTACATAAGAACTTTCGTTACTTTAGGTGGATGCAGCATTATCGTACAAACTAAAATCCACCGCCCCTGACAAGTCACTAATGGGCAAATAAGTTTTCGAGTCTCTGTCCACTTGATGTTTCAAAAACAAATTCAGCTTCTGCGGAGACTTTGTCATTTAGGCTTAGACGCTTGCGGTGATCAGCACACCATTCATTATTGCGCCAGAGAACGCCAACCCTCATAAGCTTGAGCACACTTGCCTCCAGAACAAAGAACCTGGCCAATTTAATCTCAGATGTGCTGCCTCGGTAGTTGATCAAATTAATTTCTGTAAGATGGAGATCAAGGCATTCGATGAGATTGTTATAGTGCAGCACATTTTTCACTTTCGGGTCTTTTTTATCTGCAAAAGAAGAGAACATATTAGAGCAGCTGGATGTATGCCATGTCATCAAGAGGTACCAATATCATTCGCTCATACGATAGGGTTGGCTGGCTAGTGATATTTTTTCACTCTCTCTCTCTCTCTCTCTCTATCTCTTTCTCTTTCCTCTCATTTACCTAGGAGTACGTGAAGAGCTTGGGCATTTGTTGCCTTCCACTATGTGGCTGTCACACCCTGGATTTGGTAGCATTTCATTTGCATTAATAAAGCATAAAATTTGGCCCAACAAAAACTTTTGCACTATTTGGCTTTTATTTTGGAGTTGGTTTTCTCTCTGAGATTTTCAAATGCTCTTTAAAGTCAACTACTCCACCTTCTGTAATTCGTCTCTTTGCCCCAAACTTCTGCCCAATGATCATGCCATGTGTATAGAACAATATAGTATTTTCTTACAAAAATAGTTTGGCCAAAAAGAATTTTCTAAAATTAGTTTTTCAAAAACCCTTGAATTGAGGTTTGCACTTCAAGTACTTGATTTGAGGTGTGAAAAATCTTTCAAAAGGTATATTTGAAACCTCTTAGATATAGGATTCCCATAAACCACGTAAATATAATTTTAAAAGTTATTTTAGTATTTTATTTCAAAGCTTTTTCTTAAGGCCAGAAATGGTCTTTAATAGGGAAAACTTATTTTATTGTTTTAAAAATATTTGACAAAAATCAGGGAAACTCAGTGGGCATATATTTTCCATATATAAGAGTTTCAACACATGGTCATGTTCAAAATATTGGACAAAACCTCCCAAAACCATTTCTGCCCATTTCAAGGATTTGAAATATTTATACAAGAAATATTTTCATAAAAATCCAAGGAAAATCCAGAAAGTCACAAATGCATATTGTGATCACCTTGCAAAGCCTCATGTCAATTAAAGTCATTTTGGTTCACCAAAATGCCCCAAAACCCTCTCTGACCAGAATCAAATTTGAAGAACTTTCTACTACCAACTTTCTCTCCTTGACCCCAACTTTTGTGAGCATGTTCACATGACCAAATGAGGCCACTACACCAAGTTGGGCATCAAGGAGAAGTGATTTGCTCAACTAGATCTACACAAGTCCATTTCTGCTAATTTCTAGGGTTTACAAAAGTTGCATTGGCAACTTTGCCCAAATAAGCTCCAACCTGGTGGAAGGCCCTAATTATATGTGTCATTTAACCCTGTGGAGTCTCATGGCAGTTGGAAATCATCTGCTGGTCCAAACCATTATCAAACACCTTCTGCCACATTTTAAATTTTGACCACTAATACTATTCTCCTTGAACTCAACTCTTTGCCACAGCTCCTCCTAATCCTCTCCTACCTCCAGTAACTCTTCCCTGGCCATTGCTCAATGATTAAGGGGTGAAACACCCCCATTCACCTCCCTGGACAGCAACTTCTCTCTCCTTTCTCACCTCCCTCCTCACTCCAGTGGCCACCCAGGGCATCCAATGCCCTTCCCCATTCTTTACTTCCCCCTAGAGCTACCAGACACCTTTGGCTGTGACCACATGCATAGAAAATGGCAATGCCGGCCATTTGGGCGCTCTGGAGCGCGCTACAGTGCGCTGCCGCACTGTAGCCGCCCCCTTCCAACCACCTCCGGCCACCTCGGGCGTCCCCAGCGCACCCGAGGATGCGCCTCGACGTCCGCAACACGCCGCAGCATGGTCCCCCTCCCCCTTCTCCCTCCTCTCGCCCTAGCTACTTGCAGCCTTCGCCAGCGCCACCGGTGGCCAGCTCACGCGCGCCTCTGGCCCATCCTGCTCCCTCTATTCCTTCCCCTGGTCGTAGACCACCTCCACAAACGCCCCGGACACGCTCATTTGAGCCCCTGTGACCCGTAGCAACCGCAGCAGGCTCGCCGGCACACGGGTCCTCTGTGGACCGCCGTTCGCTTATTTAAGGGCCTGCCCGAGCCCTACTCTCCTCACCACCGCTCTCTCACTCCCCTGATCACCCCCTACACCACTCACCCCTCTCCAAACGAGCCCGAGCTCGAGAACGAGCTCGAGCTCCGCCGCCTCGGGTCGCCATCGATCTCAGGGTACAGGCCCTCTCCGCCACTCCTCTTCCTCGATCCGCAACCGCGCGGCTCCCTGACCATTCCCCCTCTCTCCCCGCCTCTTTTGCAGCCGGAAACGGCCGGAGCCACCGCCGCCCGAAGCTCATCCGCCGTGCCTCCTCGTCACCGACGAACCAGGCAACTCCGGTGACGTCCACCACCTCCGCCCGAACGGCGACACGACACTGAGTCCAGCCGTGCCTTCGCCCGACCTCGCTGTCGATGTCAAAACCGGCGGATCTCGGGTAGGGGGTCCCGAACTGTGAGTCTAGGCGGATGGTAACAGGAGACAAGGGACACGATGTTTACCCAGGTTCGGGCCCTCTTGATGGAGGTAAAACCCTACGTCCTGCTTAATTGATATTGATATTGTGGATGTTTACAAGAGTGGATCTACCACGAGATCAAGGAGGCTAAACCCTATAAGCTAGCCTATGGTATGATTGTAAGGGTTGTTGTGATCGTTGTCCTACGGACTAAAGCCATCCGGTTTATATAGACACCGGAGAGGGCAAGGGTTACATAGAGTCGGTTACAATGGTAGGAGATCTACATATCCGTATCGCCAAGCTTGCCTTCCATGCCAAGGAAAGTCCCATTAGGACACGGGGTGAAGTCTTCAATCTTGTATCTTCATAGTCTTGGAGTCCGTCGATGATGATAGTCCGCAAATGATAGTTCGGTGATGATGGTAGTCCGGCTATCCGGACACCCCTAATCCAGACTCCTCGGTAGCCCACGAACCAGGCTTCAATGACGAAAAGTCCGGCGTGTATATTGCTTGGCATTGCAAGGCGGGTTCCTCCTCCAAATGATAGAAGATTGTGAACACCAGGATAGTGTCCGGCTCTGCAAAATAAATTCCACATTCCACCGTAGAGAGAATAATAATATGTACACAAGTTCAATCTGTCGGCGTTTTCCGTGGCATGACGTCACACCACTACCAAGCCATTACTCGAATTGTTTTTTACTTTACCACCTCGGTAGCATTTAGCGAAGGTTTCCTTGGCACGTCTTGTCGAGCAGATCGTGTTTCCCCTTAATCCGGGATTCTCATCAATACGGGCGTGGGTAACCCAACCGTGTCATTGATGGTGACGCTTGGGAGATAAGCGAGTTTTACCAGGCGGTGGGGGGCCGTAAGACTTCGCCCGCCCATATAAGGGATAAGGATTCACCTTCTCACCCACGCCTTCTTCCTCCTTTGCTTATCCATCTCCGCACAAGACTGAGCTCCAAATACCAAGTTCACAAGATCTCGTCTCAACCTTCTCCGACCATGTCCGGGCGGGAGGTAAATGGTTGGCCTCCACCGTTAAGGAGGAGCAAATCGCCAAATCAAGCGGCGCGGATACCTTTCCAAATGACATTGCGCACGGCTGCCCGACGAGGGCAGCTCATCCCCACCCCTGTGCCCCATGAGAGGGTCGTTTTTTCCCACTTCCTCCATGGACTGGGCTTTCCACTTCACCCCTTTGTCCGGGGCTCATGTTCTACTACTACGGCCTGGATTTCCATGATCCGCACCGAACTTCATCCTCAACATCTTGGCGTTTATCGTCATGTGCGAGGCCTTCCTGCATCCAGCCCCACTTGACGTGGCTCAAGACCTTCAATGTCAAGCCGAAGGTAGTGAAGGGCATTCAAGCGGAGTGCGGAGGCGCCATGTTGGGCAAGATGCCCAACGTCCTTTGGTTCGAAGGGGCCTTCGTGGAATCCGTCAAGGGGTGACAATCGGGTTGGTTCTACATCACCGAGCCGCGTGACCCTAAATGGGCGGCGGCCCCCGAGTTTAGATCTGGTATCCCCACGCAGCTCACCTCCTGGAAAGAGAAGGGCTTGCTGTGGGGCAGTTTGAACGAGCTGACGGGACTCCAGACCTGTATCAAGAAGCTGGTGAAGAAGCTCAGGCTGGTTAACGTGGTCCAAGTCATGCTCGTCCGCCGGATTCTCCCATGCCAAGAGCGGGCATTCGATCTATGGGAGTTCGATCCGGAACAGCACCAGGCGCTGAACAAGCTCTTCGACACAATGTCTGAAAGGCGCTGGAAGGTGTTGTTCAAGGCGCCAAGCCCCGCATCCGCGATCAAGATCGCGGATTTCGCCGCAGCCGCCAGCCGACGAGGTAAGTGATTCTACCCCTTTACGGGACACTCGTTTTCCATAGTTTGACTCTATCTGGGTTTTTAATTTCCCTTTTCCTCGGCAGAATTTGGATGAAGAAGGCGGAGCAGATTACTGTCCGGCTCCTATGCCGAAAAATCCGATGGGCCTTCGTCTAGCGAGGTTGCTGGTTCCGGCACCGCACGTGGTGCCGGAGAAGAAGGCCAAGAAGGAGGCCACGGGTGCTCGAAAGAGTGCCCATTTTCAGGTGTCCGACGACTCCGGGGCTGACTCCTCCCCCGAAAATGAGGAGGAGGAAGAGGACTCTCTCCCAAAGGAGGGAGAGAGGAAGAGGAAGGCTTCCCCAACTGGGGAGGCCGGTGGGTCCAAGAGGGGAAGGACTATTCCCCCGGACAGCTCTGCCAACATCAACGTTGGCGAGGAAGAATGGCCTTCAAGGGCCAGGCCTCCGGCGAGATCGTAAGTATCCGGATTCCTGAATAATTTATAATTTCTTTTCTGCGTCACATAGTGTCATTCTAATGCCGCATACTACCTGTAGTCCGGCCAGTGATGATCTTCCCGCTTCATCGAGCGGGTCGTTGGCTTCGTCAGATGTAGACTCCATCCCGACCGCCTCCACCCCTCGCGACGCCGAAGACGCCGAGGTGGGATCCCCAGAAGGGACCCATCAGGGGGAGGCTCCGGAGGCGCCACAAGGCGCCCTCTCGGACTTTGTGTCGGACTCCACAACAGAACCCGCAGTGGTTCCGGAGTCCGGCTGGCGGCCCCTTCGAACGAAGGGCAAGACCGTGACGCCGGCGGCTTCCGTCCAACCGGAGGCGCCGGGTAATTTGCCGGAGGCGCTGCAGAGCGCTTCCATCGAGGAAGAACACCGCACTATTATGAGTGCGGTGATTCATATTGTTGTTATCGCCATTGGCTGGCTGACCGAAGCCTGCAATAGCCTTCTATCAGGCTTTGAGGTAAGAAGTTAAAAATATGCAATGTAATACCGCATAGACAGTAGCCCCTGATGCTCGGTTCGGTGTTCGGAAAGAAAAGTCGGACTAAGGATCTAAAAAAGATATCTGTGAGGTTGCTAAAAATTATGTCAATATGGGTTGCAGGCTGCGCTGTTGACCTCTGCCGCACTGACTGCGGAGGTCCGTGCGTTGAAGCAGGAGCTCGAGTGGTCCGGGCAAGAGCTCGGCCGTGCCAGGAAGCATCTCCAAGACAAAGAAGGTGAGTAACACCACTTTGAATTTGTACCTTACAGAAAAGGATTTAGGTTGCGACAAAAAATAACAAGGATAACATGGGTACTGCAGGGGCCACGAACGAGGTGGCGGCCCTGAAGGAGGCCGTGTCCACGGCCGAACGCAATGCGGCCACGGAACGGAGGGAGCGAGAAAAACAGGAGGCGCGGGTGGCGGTGGTTCAGCAAGAGCTCCAGGCTCTCATGGAAAAGCATGAGAGTTTGGAGCGTGACTCAAAGACTCGAGAGTCCGAGCTTGCCTCGGCTCTCGAAAGTGCCAAAACCGCCAAGGCCGAGGCCCATAAGTCCCTTCAGGAGGTTCAATTAATGAAGAAGATAGCGGCGGGTAAGGCATTTTTCATGCAAAGCAAGCATGTGAATGTAAATTACGTGATACTTACCCGAATTCGGAGCTCTCCAGGGGCGTTTGCAGATCTGCCTCATGGCGTGTCTCGATGTCACCGCATTCTACCGAGCCGAGGAGGGAAGCTCAACAGAGAAGGTCTTCGGTCTCGATGTCTGAGGCCGGCCATCCGGTGCCCCTAGCGACCAGGTGAGCGGCTGGTCGAACTTCACAAGGTGGCCGAGCAGGCCATGAAGGGGCTCATAGTCCGGTGGCACTGGAGAGGCCATGCACAGGAGCTACTTGACCTCGTCACGGCGGCTGGTGGATGCGTGCCCACAGGTGGAGGTTATCAAGCGCTCCGCTTTGTATTGAAGGTGCTCGTCGGGCCCTTGCCCGCCAAGGTGCATTAGGGGCAAGCTGGATGCGGAGAAGCTAATCAGCGACGCGCCACCGGTGGGCAAGGAGCATCGTACGCCTGAACTTTACTATAAAGCTGTCCTGAAGGGTGCCCGCAAGATTGCGGATGAGTGCCCCAGGGATGTAATTTGTGAGTGAATTCGCAATGTGTTATCCTGTGCGCTGAAAACTTTGTTCATATGCGCTAAGCAACACTTATTTAATTTAAAATATTACCTTTTGTGCGGCCGTTCATTAAATCTGAGAGATGGCAAGTCGTCGGCTTCGGCCCCCATGCCACGAGTGCTGGGGTGTTCGGGATAAACTTGAGCACTCTTGTTCCCATGTTTGGGTCTATCTAGGGAGGCGCTCAACACAACGAACAAGGCAACCAGACTTATAATGCTTGAACACTCTCACTTAGCCATAGAATTCTATAATTTTAAATTTCGGCGACGCCCCTAGTATTCGGAAGACCGAATTGGGTCGCTATCTACGCCTTCATCGGACATAATCCAGAACTTCACTCGAAGCAGCGTAGGTCTTTAAGGACCCGAAAGGACCTCTCGAACAGCGACCAGTCTCACGCCTTATCATGCCGGTCAGTTTTAGCTTTCTCCACTGAGGCGTTAACCCGGCTCAACCGGGGCGCAATCGCAGTGGTTCTCCCAGTGCTACCTTAGCCGATAGAACAGAAACATAAGGTGCCAAACATGGGAGCCGGGCAAACCCAACTATTGACCCAAGACATGATTCGGAGCTGATTCATATAATGCTATAAGTTCGGGGTGCCGCACTTGTGAAAGTGTGCGGACTTTATCACACCATAAAGCGGACGACATAAGCCCCTGGTGTGTTTGGCCGTACCAAGATGCACGGGTGCAACATGTAAATAAATGAACATATAGATATATAAAGTAATGCAATTAAAGGCAAACAGTGCTGCATTTTATTCGAGAAGATATGCTATCAGTGCGGAATGATACAAATAGTGCGGAAAGCAAGGGATTGGACGAATTAAAGGCGTCTCCCTCGAGGGTAGGCAGCGGAATGTTGTATTTTAACAACTTTAATGCTCGTGATGGAGACCACACGAGTGTTAAATCGCGGCCTTTGTCCTTCCCTGGCTGTTGCATCATGAGTTCGGCAGGTTCGCCACGGACCGAAGTTCTGTATAAGAAAGAGAAAATGAAAGAAAAAAGCGACACACTTGGGAGCCCCTGGTGTGGTCGAACCGCACTCTGGGTCTGTTGTGGTTGTGCCCTTCCCCTATGCCCATGGTATCTCCAGGCGTAATGATGTATCTTGAGAGTTTGTCTTGCGGTTTTGCGAGGGCTGGGGTTGGGGCCGCATTGCTACTGGCGATGCACGCAGGCGTGCTGTAGTCTTGGTTGATGTTGCTCCGGCACGTTTGGTCGTGTCCGGTCTTTTAACGCCAGACTCGAGAATTGCCTTAAAAGGCTGCTCAGATTTCCGCCGCGAGAGCATTGTATGTTCCTCCGTTCGGAGGGAGCGTTCCGTGTTTCCATTGACCGTGATGACTCCACGAGGGCCTGGCATCTTGATCTTAAGGTATGCATAATGCGGCACGCGTTGAATTTTAGAACGCGGTTCGTCCGAAAGCAGAAAGCGTGATAGCCGCCGCGAACGGGACTATGTTGAAGATTAACTCCTCGCTTGAAATTATCCGGGATCCGAAGACCACTTCCGGTGTGGCGAGCCTGTACAATTGGCCTCGACACTGGTATGACGCCTTTGAAGGTCGTCGTTGTAGGTTTAATCCTTGAAGGTTCTATGCCCATCTTGCGCATTGTATCCCGATAAAGCAGGTTCGTGGTACCGCCGCCGTCCATCGGGACTCGTGAGGTGAAATCCATCAACGATTGGGTCTAAAACCAATGCGGCGAATCCGCCATGGCGGATGCTGGTCGGATGGTCTCTTCGATCGAAAGTGATCGGGCAAGAGGACCATGGGTTGAATTTTAGGCGATGGCTCCATCGCCAGATATCGTCCTTAGTGCACGCTTTCTCTCCCTCTTGTGAATATGCGTTGCGTATATCATGTTTACCGTCCGAACTTGAGGGGGGAATCCCTTTTGTCCTCTGTTGTTCGGCGGCCAGGTCTCTTCCTCGTCATTGCTGTGTAGCCCCTTGTCACTTTTTTCGGCGATTAATTTGCTGCTCGCTTGAATACCCAACAATCTCTGTTGGTATGGTTAGCTGGCTTTTCGGGGTTCCATGCATTTGACAAGAGCGGTCGAGTATTCGGTCCAAATTGGGCCGGGCCGGAGTGGTTTTTGAATGGCTTCTTCCGTTGACGGGTTTGGAGCCTCGGAATCCGGCGTTGGTAGCGTATCCTCATTCTTTGTCGCCGTTAATGCGGCGTTGTTTTGTTTGTTCGACGCAACCTGCCATTGCGGTCCTTGGTATCCGGACTGCCAGCGTTTTTCTTTGAGATTGTTATCGCGAGCGAGCGGCTATCCTCTCCCGCACGTAAGCGGGTCATGAGGGATGTGAGGGCTGCCATGGATTTCGGCTTCTCCCGTCCTAGGTGCCGGGCTAGCCACTCGTCATGGATGTTATGTTTGAAGGCAGCGAGTGCCTCTGCATCCGGACGATCGACGATTTGATTTTTCTTTGTTAAGAACCGTGTCCGTAATGGCTCGGCGATTAAATGGGCTGCTGGATTATGTGGCTTAGGTCATCTGCGTCCGGTGGTCGCACATACGTGCCCTGGAAGTTGTCGAGGAATGCGGCTTCCAGGTCTTCCCAGCATCCAATTGACTCTGCGGGCAGGCTGTTAAGCCAATGCCGAGCTGGTCCATTAAGCTTGAGCGGGAGATATTTGATGGCGTGAAGATCGTCGCCGCGGGTCATGTGTATATGGAGGAGATAATCCTCAATCCAGACCGCGGGGTGTGTTGTGCCATCGTAGGATTCGATATTAACGGGTTTGAATCCTTCAGGGATTTGATGATCCATTACTTCGTCAGTGAAGCATAGTGGGTGTGCGGCGCCTCTGTATTGGGCAATATCGCGACGTAGCTTGAGAGAGCATTGTCTGTTGTGTTCGGCCTAGCCGGAGTAGTTGTATCCGGTGCGACGGTATTCGTCGTGGGTCATGGGGCATCCACGTGATCCATAGATAGATCTGGATTGTCTTGCCTTGTCCTCCAATATATCTCGCAAGTCCAGCCCGTTCCCCCGTGGCTTCTTGCTTTTAGAGCGATGCCGGGGTACGGTTTTGGTGGAGGGCTTGCACGCCTCTCTATCGCGGCCATGAGGTGGTCGATCTGCCGTATTGTGCGCTGGTGATGCTGCCTCCTCTAATCGGGGGAGCAACTTGCGTTTTGGGTGACTTTTGGAGGGGCGTTCGAGTTCATACTCTTCGGCCGCGAGGACCTCGGTCCATCTGTCGGCCCAATGGGTCTTGATCAGCTTGAAGCTGTTGTTGCTTTTCTTTAGGTTGTTTGTCGTGGCCATTAGCCTGCGTCTGAAAGCGCTCTTGTTCGACGGATCCTCGTGCACGATGAATTAAATGTCGCCGAGGCTTGCCTCGTCTCCGGAGGGAGGTAAGTAATTGTCATCCTCGACCTATTAAATGCGCCGCCCTCTCACGAGGGCTTGCTTCGCCTCCTCCTGCGTTGGATCGTCTTTGGAGGGAGTTGTCTTCGGCACTTTCTGGGGTGTTATTATCTCCTGTGCCGGAATCTCCATTCTTGCCGTGGCGGGATTTAGAGCGGCGCCGCTGACATCGGCGCTTGGGCTGTTTCTTTAAGGAATCGGCCTCCGCTGCTTCTTTGTCGTCCCCATCTTTTGGGCTGTCCACCATGTATATGTCGTATGACGAGGTGGTTTTCCAGTGTCCTGTAGGCGCTGGTTCTTGGTAGTCTCCGGCATCGTCGTCCATACCATCGATGTCTTCGGAGTCGTAGTCGAGTACGTCGGTTAAATCGTCGGCGGTGGCTACGAAGTGGGTGGTGGGTGGGATTTGAATTTCTTCGTCATCCGCGTCCCAACCGTCCTGGCCGTAGTTCGGCCAGGGCTCTCCGGATAGCGAGAGATGCTTCAATGAATTTATGATATCGCCGAAGGGCGAGTGCTGAAAGATGTCCGCGACGGTGAATTCCATGATCGGCGCCCAATCGGATTCGACTGGCAGGGGCGCGGGAGGTTCGGAGTCCGGTAGGGAGTCCGGCACCTCGGAGTCATGGGATTTACGTGGGACAAGGTAAGTGTTCGGCTCCATCGCCGTAGGAATTGCAGCTCTCGAGGCGGTGTCCAGCCATCCATCCTCGATCCGAGCGATCGGCTCCAGACTATGAGTCGGAGCGGATTAGTCTTGACCTCCAAGGTGCTGTCCGTGGCGAGTTAGGTCATGCCCATCGTGACAGCCGCTGCACGCCGGCTGTGGCTCAGATCCATCGAGGATCAAGTCCCGCGGATATCGGCCGTGAAGTTTAAGCTTCAAACCTGACTGACGGTCGAGCGTAGCTTTCGATCTGCTCCGGATGGCCAAGCGAAGTTGGCCCAAGCTTGGCCGCCGAATCTGAAGATCTGTCCGGGAGAAAGGTCTCACCCAGGACTGCGTCGTTGTTGATTAAAGAGGCCATCAAGCCTATCGGTGGCGACACGGAGGAACTCTCAATGAAAGCACCAATGTCGGTGTCAAAACCGGCGGATCTCGGGTAGGGGTCCCGAATGCGTCTAGGCGGATGGTAACAGGAGACAAGGGACATGATGTTTACCTGTGTTCGGGCCCTCTTGATGGAGGTAAAACCCTACGTCCTGCTTGATTGATATTGATATTGTGGATGTTTACAAGAGTGGATCTACCACGAGATCAAGGAGGCTAAACCCTAGAAGCTAGCCTATGGTATGATTGTAAGGGTTGTTGTGATCGTTGTCCCTACGGACTAAAGCCATCCGGTTTATATAGACACCGGAGAGGGCTAGGGTTACATAGAGTCGGTTACAATGGTAGGAGATCTACATATCCGTATCGCCAAGCTTGCCTTCCACGCCAAGGAAAGTCCCATCCGGACACGGGGTGAAGTCTTCAATCTTGTATCTTCATAGTCTTGGAGTCCGGTCGATGATGATAGTCCGGCAAATGATAGTTCGGCTGATGATGGTAGTCCGGCTATCCGGACACCCCCTAATCCAGGACTCCCTCACTCGTTGTGCCCCGCATCATCGCCGGTGAGCTCGCCGACCCTCTGTCTCAGGGTTAGGGATGACAGGAGGGCCCCGCCTGTCAGCCTCTCCCCTCCATCACCCCCTCTCTCTCGCTGACGTCTGGGTCCCGCCCGTCAGGTTTAAACTGGCCAAGCGCATGCACCGATCTTGTTGGGCCGCCTCTCTGGCTGGGCCTGCTGCCCTGCGGCTGTTCTGGCCCAGCAGACACAGTGCCCCTTCCCCTTTTTCTTTTTTGTCACTTTTCCAAAAATTCCATAGGATAAAATATTTGTCCAAATAAATTAATTCCAACTCCTAAATTTCTAAAATATTGCAACCTATTTAATGGTGCAACTTTCATTCAAATCCAACAACCTTTTCTTCACTGTAAATATTTAAATGTGATTTTAAGCATTTAAATATACCTTTGTAAATCCATTTCTCCTATTCTGCTACTCCAAATCCAAAACTAGGAATTTCCCCTTCTTAGTTTTCACCCTAGTATTTAACAAAAATGGGTTCACATTTTTCTAAGCACTTTGGTTTTCTGTTTTATTATTGCCTTATTTTCTTGTTATTATTTTGTGACGATAGGTTGCGTTGCTAACGAAGGAGTTGGACCAGAAGACTTTGAAGACCCAGAAGACTTTGTGGAGCCAGGCAAGCAGCCCTTTGACCATGTCTATGAAACCTTTTTATGCATGCCATATAGCACTTTTATTGCTTGCATTAGAAACATGATATTGTGGTGACCACATGGGGCGGCTTGCCACCGTTACTTCCTCGTTGATACTTGCATTGTGCATGACCCTACCTTCTTATGAGGGTTATGCCGGTGGGAGTAGATAGGATGCTAAAGTAGTGCTACGCAAAAGGGACTGGTATATGCATGGTGAAGGAGACAAATTATTTTCAAAGGACTTCTCGAAAACCCCGTCGGGTGCCACTTATGCCCGAGGGAGATGATGAGATGGGTAACCACTTGATGACAAAGTGGTGTACCGAGGCAAGTGTGTGTGGTTTTCGAAAATGGATTAGATTTAAGATTTGTCGACTGTCCCAACCTTACATGCGCAACCACTCTACCCTTGTATGGGAAAGGGCATTATTGATTACCTAGGCCCATACTAGCTTGGAGCCCGCATTACTAGTGACGAGGGAGAGTTGGTGCTCTCTCTCGGGACGGGGTCGTGCCAGGTAGGGCGGCCATGGCTGTTTTTACAGGGCACCGGATACACCGTTGCGTCCCCTCTCGGATGTTACGATCTCGAGTAAGTCTCGTATGATGTACATCGTGAGGATACGGAACAACGAGTGGACTTCTTGTTAGTGTCGTCTAGGGAAAGGTAGTGATCGGGTGCTTACCCCGGGTACTTGAGGTACCGCGGGTCATGGATGACATGAAAGCTTCACGGATCTTGTGGGTAAAGTGTGCAACCTCTGCATAGTGTCAAACTATTATAATAGCCGTGTCCACGGTCAAGGACAGTTAGGCTGTCTTTGCTTAAACTACGTCCAGAGTTTTACAAACCATGTGTGTGTGTGTGTGTGTGTTGATAAAACTACTTGGGTCCAGTCAAGGGACTTGACATGATTGAGTTGGGTTGGTGCCCACTCTATTTATGTTGATATTTGTAACCTGTCCTCATGGTTACTTGAATTCTCCTGATGCATGTCTTACAAATTGTTGAGCATGTCATTGCACTCAAAACTAGCTTTCTGCAAAAATTTAACTATATCATGCATTGTTGTATCTCGAACCAAAACATGGGTTGCTTGCGAGTACATTCAAAGTACTCATTGGCTTGCCACGTTTTATTTAATTGGCCAGGCATGGAAGAACCGGAGTTCGAAGAAGAGTTCTTTGGAGACGAACATGCGAACTAGGACGTTTCCCAGTCAGGATGCCTGTAGGGTTAAGGCAGATGGCATGGGTTCTACACATCGACGAAGATTTCCGCTGCTTATGTTTCATTTGATGTTCAGCCCTTAAGGCTTTATCAATGTAAGACTTGACCATAATGGTCATAATTTGTGTAAGACGGTATGTATGGATGTAAGACTCTTGTTATTCAGCTTCTGTGTGTTCAGTGAGCATTGATCTCTGGGATCACTGTACACGTGCATTCGGTGATCACGACTTATGAGTCAGGGTCCCCACAGAGCTGGTATCAGAGCCATCCTAACTATAGGAAGCCTTAGTTAGCATGGACGTTAGTTAGATTGAGACCATATAAACTTCTCTTCTTTTCTAAAGCTTACCCGACCCAAGATAAATTTCCCTTATTGACCTCTCCCATTCAACCTTTGTAGATGGCTGCCGTACCCGAAGACTTCCTGACCGCCGGATTTCCCATGCTTCTCGAGGATAGCCTCAAGAAGTGCCAGTTTCACCGAGCCCCCATTTTCACCTACCGTGAGCATTGGATCAATGACGCCGAGACGGAGTATCATGTGGAAGTAATCGTGAAGGCTAATGACTCTCCAACAAGCTGGTTCTTCGAGGGACCCCAGATGGCAACTCTGGTTCTTGACGTCGAGACGGCAACCCTCAAGGCACTCACCCGCCTCCGAGACCTTCTTCCAGAGATGGCGACGAGTTGGCAACCCGCTTCTTGCCTTATCGGAAGGAAGGTGAGGATGAGAGCGATGCACCAGCTCCACCATTAGAAGAAGGACTTCCACTCCGATTCCAGACCTACTTCAGCCATTGTGCCGATAGTTTGGCACAACACTTGGCCTCGGAATCAATGGAGCTCCGAAAGGAACTTCATGAGACCAAGGCACTTCTTCTCCAAGAACAAGGGAAGACGGATAGGATCAAGAAGGAAGGTGCTCCCCCCTGGACAGCCCGCAATCGCATACCGAGGCGGAAGACCCCCAAAGGATGGAGGACCCCCACAGCAACACCGCATGAGCACAAAGGAATACCGCAAGCTCTTCGCACCACCGGCAAAGCAACGCCGTGTTGAGCTCCTCCACTCCCCCACCCCTTCAAGTTAAGAGGAAAGTCAGGGTGCTGATGAGGAGGAGGAAGACCCAGAAGAGCCAGACTATGCGACCGAGCATTCCACCACTTAGGCATCATTCGCAACCCGGATATGCCCGTTAGTAACCCCTACGGTAGGATAGGTCGTTTACCCCTATGCGAAGTCGGGTCCTTGTAATGGTTCATATGAAACCATGAAGCGGTGTGTTTTCTTTTGATGTGTTTGATGGACGTCGTGCTTTCCTTCGGGAACTTGTAAGCGACTACATCACCCATTTGGATTTAATGAATGTGTTTGGCCTTTTGGCCCTTGCATGAAAGCAATTAGTGTCATACCAACCCCCTTACTAGGCGTCCCATCTATATTGCTTTCCCCATCTTTCCCAATTATGAGACCTTGACCACTCCAACAGGATGCCTCTTGTAACACGTACTGGTACCTCTACCCAGCAGCAAGAAGCCGGAGCAGGAGCCAGTCAGGACCAAACCCAAGGACAAGCCCCACCACCGCCACAACCTCCAAACATGGACATGGCTCAGCTTCTCCAAGCCTTCCAAGAGGAATGCCAAGCCAACACTTCAGCCCTCCAGATGATTGCTCAAGCTGTCAATCGCCAGCCGGCGGGAAACGGAATGGACGTTCCACATTGGTGGAGTTCAAGAAGCATGCACCACCCACCTTCATTGAGACTGCTGAACCCCACGGATGCGCATTTGAGTCTGCACCATTGAGGATCTGCTGGAACTAGTCGATGCACCGAGGACCGTGAGAAGGTGGGCGTATCTTTGATCCTTGTCTACGAGCCTTTGCTAGAGCTTGGTGGGATGGATTCAAGGCCATGCATGCTGAGCAAAACATCACTTGGAATGACTTCAAGGCAGAATTCCAAGGCCCACATTCCTTCCGTAATCATGGCCATCAAGAAGCGTGAGTTCCGAGCCACGAAGCAAGGTAGTATCACCGCCAAGGAGTACATGCAGAAGTTCGTGTTCTCTCCGTGTATGCCCTCAAGATGTCGCGACCGATGTCGCCAAAAGGGAGCGCTTCATGGAAGGCCTTAACTGACTCTGCAGACTAAGCTTGTTGTGTGTGACTGCCCAACTTTTCCTGATCTGGTGAACAAGGCACTCATGCTTGAGGACAAGCAACGTGCTTTGGATGATACCCGTAAGCGCAAGATGATCGGCAAGGGTAACTCCAGCAACCAGAAGCCTCGCCCGTGGCAGCCAGCCCCGGTCAAGCCAACCTATCAGTAGCCAAGAGCTCCTGCACCCCGCACCAACTATCAGCCTCAGCAGTATGCCAACCCCAGGCCAGCTTACTAAAAACCCAATAACAATGCCGGCAAGAGCAGCAACCCCAACCAAGTCACTTGCTTTGGATGTGGTCAGCCAGGACACTACTCCAAGAATTGCCCCAACAAGAAGCCCGACGCCCCGCGCCCCAATGCACAGAACCCAGGACAAGGCCGTGGAATGCCACCAAGGAACCAAGCTCCCCCCAACCCGCCCAACAACGGCAAGGGTCGTGTGAATCATGTCACTGCAAAAGAAGCCCAGGAAGACCCGGACGTCGTGCTAGGTACGTTCCTTGTCAACTCAAGACTGCAATCGCCTTATTTGATTCTCGAGCCACGCATTCATTTGTCACCCAAAAGTTTGCATTAAAAAGTGGCATGTCCCCTACACCCTGAATAACCCTATGGTGGTACAAACCCCGGAGTAGAGATGAGAGCCAAGATAGGATGTAAAGGAGTCGGGATTGTCATTAATGGGGTAGACTTCCTAGCAGACCTTATCATCTTAAGATCACAAGGCCTGGATGTGACCTTAGGAATGAATTGGCTCATCAAGCACCAAGGCTTGTTAGATTGCGCCAACCGGACTGTCACTGTGACCAATGAGCAAGGAGTCAAAGTTAAATTTGCCTCCAACCCCTCCTCTGCTCAAGCCACCCAAGTCAACTGTCTGACTGAAGTTGGATTGGAGCAAGTGCCGGTAGTATGCGAATACCCCGATGTCTTTCCTGATGAGCTACCGGGAATGCCTCCTAACCGAGACATTGAGTTCATCATCGAGCTCATACCCGGAGCAGGACCCATCTATAAGAAGCCGTATAGCATGGGATCGAGTTAGCGGAATTGAAGAAGCAACTGGAAGAGCAGTTGAGAAAGGGATTTATCCACCCTAGTGCCTCCCCTTGGGGATCACCTGTTCTGTTTGTGGCAAAGAAGGACGGTACCATCCGCCTATGCATTGACTACCGCTCCCTCAATGAAGTTACAATCAAGAACAAATATCCACTTCCCAAGATTGAAGATCTGTTTGATCAACTCAATGGGGCCAAGGTGTTCTCCAAGATCGACCTTAGATCTGGGTACTACCAGCTGAAAATCAAACCCCAAGATATTCTGAAGATGGCATTTGTAACCGGATATGGCATGTATGAATGCACGGTCATGTCCTTTGGATTGACCAATGCCCCAGCTTACTTCATGTATCTCATGAATAAGGTCTTCATGGAATATTTGGACAAGTTTGTCGTTGTCTTCATTGACGACATTCTTGTCTTCTCGAAGACGGAAGAAGAGCACGAGCAACACTTGAGGATGGTCCTAGACAAGCTTTGAGAGCACCAACTGTATGCCAAGTTCAGCAAATGCGAATTTTGGCTGCGTGAAGTTGGATTCTTGGGTCATGTATTGAATGCCGAAGGGTTGTCATTAGACCCCACCAAGATTCAAGCCGTGACTGAATGGCAAACTCCGAGCAATGTGAAGGAAGTCAGAAGCTTCCTCGGACTCGCAGGATATTACCGCAAGTTCGTTGAAGGATTCTCAAGCATTGCTCGACCCATGACTCAGCTCTTGAAGAAGGACAAGAAGTTTGAATGGACGCCGAAGTGTGAAGAGAGCTTTCAGGAGCTGAAGAAGAGACTGACCACCGCCCCAGTTCTGGCCACACCAGATATACATAAGGAATTTGTGATATATTGTGATGCGTCAAGAACCGGATTTGGGAGGTGTCCTGATGCAAGAGGGCAGTAGTCGTAGCTTACCTTTCAAGGCAACTACGGCCCCATCAAGATAACTATTCTACTCATGATCTTGAGTTAGCAGCAGTGGTTCATGCCCTGAAGACATGGCGACATTACCTCCTAGGGAAGCGGTGTGAGATATACACGGATCACAAAAGTCTGAAGTATATTTTCACTCAGAAGGAATTGAACATGAGGCAGAGAAGGTGGCTAGAGTTGATCAAGGATTATGACCTCAGTGTTCAATACCACCCTGGGAAGGCTAATGTGGTAGCAGATGCATTAAGCAGAAAGGCTTGTTCCTTGAATACTATGCTTAAGAGCAGGCTACCCGCCTTGTATGAAGAACTTGAAAGCTTCGGGTTGGAACTGGTTGCACCAGGATTCTTGGCCAACCTCGAAG
Source organism: Aegilops bicornis (assembly GCA_021605145.1). Taxonomy (NCBI): domain Eukaryota; kingdom Viridiplantae; phylum Streptophyta; class Magnoliopsida; order Poales; family Poaceae; genus Aegilops; species Aegilops bicornis. Next base: position 111,878,775 of record CM038669.1, on the reverse strand, counting down.
TTAGGCCTACCTTGATAAATGATATTAAGGAAGCTTAGCAGGGACATGAGAGTATTGAAGGCATCAAGAGGAAGATCAAGGCAGGCAAGGCCCAGGATTCTCGGAGGATGAGCAAGGAACCGTGGTTTGGGAATCACATTTGCACTCCAACAAGATTGAGCTCAAGAATTTGATCTTGCAAGAAGCTCATGACACCCTGTATTCCATCCATCCTGGAGGAACCAAGATGTATCAAGACCTGAAGGAAAGATTTTGGTGGCACGGGATGAAAAGGGAGATTGCCACCTATGTTGCGAAGTGTGATGTATGCCAAAGAGTCAAGGCTGAATATCAGCGACCTGCTGGATTGCTCCAACCACTCAAGGTTCCCGAGTGGAAATGGGATAAAGTCGGAATGGATTTCATCACTGGACTACCTAGGTCAAACAAGGGACATGACTCCATCTGGGTCATAGTCGATCATTTGACTAAAGTAGCCCATTTCATTCTGTTAAGACTACCTATGATGGCAACCAGCTAGCAACTCTATACATCAACAAAATCGTAAGCCTTCATGGTGTTCCCAAAGAGATTGTGTCGATCGAGGAACCCGGTTTACCTCGAGGTTCGGAAGAAGTTCCAAGAGGCCATGGGAACCAAGTTGTCTTTCAGCCTTTGCTTTCCACCTGAGGCCGGAGGTCAGACAGAACGAGTAAATCAGATACTTGAAGACATGCTCCGAGCCTGTGTCCTAACATATGGAGCTAGGTGGGAAGATTGCCTCCCTTTTGCCGAGTTCTCCTACAACAACAGTTATCAGTACAGCCTCCAGATGGCACCATTTGAGGTGCTATACGGACGGAAATGCCGCACAGCCTCCAGATCGCACCAAGATTTATCGGCCCCTTTGCGATCACCGCATGACGAGGAGAAGTGGCTTACCAGTTGGAACTGCCACCTGAACTATCCGATGTGCACAACGTATTCCACGTGTCATAACTCCGGAAGTGTCTCCAAGTTCCAGACAAGCCTGACCTTTACAAGGACATCAATCACCAAGCCATTAACCTTCAGCCTGATTTGACTTACCGTGAGAGGCCCATCTGCATTTTGGATGAGGCTGAGCGACACACTCGAAGCCGCACCGTCAAGTACTTCAAGGTCCAGTGGAGCAACCACACTCAAGCAGAAGCAACCTGGGAACGTGAAGACTACCTTAGATCCGAGTTTCCGCATCTCTTTAAAGCCTAGTTTAGGAATCTCGGGGACGAGATTCTTGTAAGGGGGGTAGGTCTGTCACACCCTGCATTTTGTAGCATTTCATTTGCATTAATAAAGCATAAAATTTGGCCCAACAAAAACTTTTGCACTATTTGGCTTTTATTTTGGAGTTGGTTTTCTCTCTGAGATTTTCAAATGCTCTTTAAAGTCAACTACTCCACCTTCTGTACTTCATCTTTTTGACCCAAACTTCTGCCCAATGATCATGCCATGTGTATAGAGCAATATAGTATTTTCTTACAAAAATAGTTTGGCCAAATAGAATTTTCTAAAATTAGTTTTTCAAAAACCCTTGAATTGAGGTTTGCCTTTGCAAGTACTTGATTTGAGGTGTGAAAAATCTTTCAAAAGGTATATTTGAAACCTATTAGATATAGGATACCATAAACCACAAAAATATAATTTTAAAAGTTATTTTACTATTTTATTTAAAAGCTTTTTCTTAAGGCCAGAAATGGTCTTTAATAGGGAAAAATTATTTTATTGTTTTAAAAATATTTGACAAAAATCAGGGAAACTCAGTGGGCATATATTTCCCATATATAATAGTTTCAACACATGGTCATATTCAAAATATTGGACAAAACCTCCCAAAACCATTTCTGCCCATTTCAAGATTTGAAATATTTCTACAAGAAATATTTTCATAAGAATCCAAAGAAAATCCAGCAAGTCACAAATGCATATTGTGATCACCTTGCAAAGCCTCATGTCAATTAAAGTCATTTTGGTTCACCAAAATGCCCCAAAACCCTCTCTGGCCAGAATAATTTTTGAACAACTTTGTACTACCAACTTTCTCTCCTTGACCCCAACTTTTGTGAGCATGTTCACATGACCAAATGAGGCCACTACACCAAGTGGTGCATCAAGGAGAAGTGATTTGCTCAAATAGATCTACACAAGTCCATTTACGCTAATTTCTAGGGTTTACAAAAGTTGCATTGGCAACTTTGCCCAATTAAGCTCCAACCTGGTCGAAGGCCCTAATTATATGTGTCATTTCATCCTGTGGAGTCTCATGGCAGTTGGAAATCATCTGCTGGTCCAAACCATTATCAAACACCTTCTGCCACATTTTAAATATCACCATTTTGACCACTAATACTATTCTCCTTGAACTCAACTCTTTGCCACAGCTCCTCCTAATCCTCTCCTACCTCCAAATCTTTCCCACGGCCATTGCTCAATGATTAAGGGTGAAACACCCCATTTACCTCCACAGACAGCAACTTCTCTCCTTTCTCACCTCCCTTCTCACTCCAGTGGCCACCCAGGGCATCCAATGCCCCTTCCCCATTCTTTACTTCCCCCTAGAGCTACCAGACACCTTTGGCCGTGACCACATGCATAGAAAATGGCCATGCCGGCCATTTGGGCGCTCTGGAGCGCGCTACAGTGCGCTCCCGCACTGTAGCCGCCCCCTTCCAACCACCTCGGGCCTCCCCAGTGCGCCCGACGATGCGCCTCGACATCCGCAACACGCCACAGCGTGGTCCCCTCCCCTTCTCCCTCCTCTCGCCCCAGCTCGCCTTGCCGGCCGCCCGGCGCACCCAGTGGCCCAGCTCACCACGCGGCGCCTGGCCCCTCCTGCTCCCTCTATTCCTTCCCCAGTCGTAGACCACCTCCACACACGCCCCGGACACGCTCATTTGAGCCCCCGTGACCCGTAGCAACCGCAGCAGGCTCGCCGGCGCACGGGTCCTCGATGGACCGCCGTTCACCTATTTAAGGGCCTCCCCGAGCCCTACTCTCCTCACCACTCGCTCTCTCACTCCCCTGATAACCCCCCTACACCACTCACCCCTCTCCAGACGAGCCCGAGCTCGAGATCGAGCTCGAGCTCCGCCGCCTCGGGTCGCTGTCGATCTCAGGGTACAGGCCCTCTCCGCGGCTCCTCTCCCTTGATCTGGAACCGCCTAGGCTCGCTGACCATTTCCCCTCTCTCCCCCCCTCTTTTGCACCCAGAAACGGCCGGAGCCACCGCTGGCCGAAGCTCCTCCGCCGTGCCTCCTCGTCGCCGACGAACCAGGCAACTCCGGTGACGTCCACCACCTCCACCCGAACGGCGACACGACGCTGAGTCCAGCCGTGCCTTCGCCCGACCTCGCCGTGCCCCGCATCGTCGCCGGTGAGCTCGCCGACCCTCTGTCGCAGGGTTAGGGATGATAGGCGGGCCCCGCGTATCAGCCTCTCCCCTCCATCGCCCCTCTCTCTCTCTCGCTGACGTCCGGGCCCTGCCCGTCAGGTTTAAATCTGGCGCGCGCACGTGCACCAGTGCACTGGGCCGCCTCTCTCGCTGGGCCTGCTGCCCTGCGGCTGTTACAACCCGGCCAGAGTATAGTGCCCCTTCCCTTTTTCTTTTACATCACTTTTCCAAAATTCCACAGGATAAAATATTTGTCCAAATAAATTAATTCCAACTCCTAAATTTCTAAAATATTGCAACCTATTTAATGGTGCAACTTTCATTCAAATCCAACAACCTTTTCTTCACTGTAAATATTTAAATGTGATTTAAGCATTTAAATATACCTTTGTAAATCCATTTCTCCTATTCTGCTACTCCAAATCCAAAACTAGGAATTTTCCCCTTCTTAGTTTTCACCCTAGAATTTAACAAAAATGGGTTGACATTTTTCTGAGCACTTTGGTTTTTCTGTTTTATTATTGCCCTATTTTCTCTTTATTATTTTGCGATGATAGATTGTGTTGCTAACGAAGGAGTTGGACCAGAAGGATCCGGGATTTGATCTCGTCCCCGATTCACCCCCTCGCCAAGCCGGTCGCCCCCCCTATAAGTACCCTCCCCGCACCCCATTCCCCTCGCCCCTCACCGGACCCTCCCTCTCTCCCCACGCTCATGAGCCCGAGCCTACCGCCCGCCATTTGCCTCACCGCCGCCCTAGCCTCCCCAGGCTCCACCGACTCCACCAGACCACCCCGAGCCCGTCACCCTTGAGCACCCCGCCGACCTCCCTGACGACCGGAGCCGCCCGACTTTTCGCTGCCCGAGCCGCCGCCGTCGAACTCGATAAGCCACGGAACCACTCCCGCCGTCCGATCTAGCCCTACGGCTAGGATTAGAACTCAAGGGTATGTCTTTAATTAAAACCGGTCCGGTTCGTTCGCGGTTTAGTTTAGTTAGGTTTTTAATTTAGTACCGCCCGATTCGTTTAACCCTAGGCCCATTTTAGTTATATTACGCGCAGTGCGTTAGTTAGGCCCATTTAGCCTTTTTTCTTTATTTTCGTTTTTCTATTTTAGCAGAATAGTTCCAGATTTGCAAATTTCATATCTTTTATTCTACTCAATATTTTTGAGTGATTCTTTTTTTGTTGGTTTGCAAATTTTCTATAGTTTCTGTAGAAAATATATTTAGCTATGTTAAAATTATTTATAATTGCTTTATTTTAGTTTTAGCCAGAATAGTAAATCTGTCATAAAATGAGTTAGGAAATTTATTTTTTAATGATTCTTTTTGTCCCAACTTTAATTTTACATTACCTAACCGCAGGAATTAATTTGGGTATTTTAGGATTAATAAAAAAATATTTTTAATCAGAATCTTGTTATTCTTAATTAATTAACTAGCTACTGTTTTCCTATTATTTTAATTAGCTAATAAATTTATTTTTCACATGTGATTGATTATTCTAGGTTAGTTTCTGTCACCTTATAGCATGAACTTTTATTTATAATAAATAAAACTTTTATTTTATTTTTCTTAATAGAAATTGAATTATGCCTAATAAGAGTTTTATAATAGCTTTTAAATTGATTCTTTTTGCTCCTAGTTGCTTAATGCAATCTTTTCTGTTAAGTTAACATAAACTCATGCTTAGGTTGTGTTAGAAAAAAATTTGTTATATAAAACTATTTTAGTTGTTGCTTGAAGTAGGAAAAACTTGAGTTGGTTTTTTCTTTGAGTTTTCCCTTTGGGTTTTGATTTTGTTGTTTGGTGTGTTATGTTACTATGCTATTGTATTATGTGATCCTATACTATATGCTTATTGTGATTATTGTTTGTCTCGGTAGAGTTTTGAGTGCTTGAAGCTTGCTACTACTGAGTCTTTAGCTTACGAGGATCATCAAGAAGGCAAGTCTTGATCATGTTATTTTCAATACCTATGATTTTTGTGCATTAGAAATTATACCACCCCACCATGCATGCAGTAGTTGAAATTTTGAAGTTATGTTCTTGAGTAGTATCATGTGGTAGGATGAACCAATCCCCTTGTGACCATGACCCCGGGACGAAGTAGTTTATTTTGCTATGCTCGTAGATGGGTTTGGTTGAGTGAAATTCATAAGCAAGATGTGAGAGTCAATGATGATGAAAACCCCATGAACTACAAGATCAAGATGGACTTCGGAATTCACTACTGGGTGGAGGACGGTTGACGGGCACCCTGGAGAACCCAGTGGTTGGCCGGGATGCATGGAGAAGTGCCATGACATCTTGCGGAAAGCTTCACCCAGCCACGAAGAGACGGATGGATGCCCCATGACCGGAAGCTTACAGGCAGCCGCAAGCCATTATGGGCTCTGGCTGGGTTAACCTTAGTAGTGACGCTGGCTGGGCGGTACTACGAGATGTAGAAGAACGGTAGGATTGGATGGGTACCGGCGTTGGCGGAAGAACTCTTCGAAGACCCTGTTTCATTCATCCCGTCTTCAAACACCATGAAGTGCGAAGACTTAAAAGGAGGGAATGATTCTTGCGGGTAAAGTCATAAACCTCTGCAGAGTTTAAAGATCTAATCGATTAGCCGTGTCCCCGGTTACGGACAATTTGAGCCTCTGGAACTTGGAAGTATTCGGAAATCTCAACATTGTAATTAATAAATTAATTGAGGGTTTATGACTTAATAATATTGGAATGAGACATTGGTTGGCAGAACCATCTCAATAACTACCAACAATTTGTAGTAATTTGCAAGCAAGTCCACTGTAGTAGGAGAAAATTGGCTTTTCACAAAATGATGAAACTTAGAGCCCCACAGCCAAAATGCATATAGTGTTAGTAATTTTATTATTGTTATTCTCTTCATGACTTGCCAGCTTATTCAAAAAGCTGACCTACACGGCTGCAACGTCTTATGTTGCAGAGATTTATTCCGATCGAGGTGAGGCTACGCTCAGCGCTTAGCGATTGCCCTTGGAGTCGGATGGACTCGCTATTCTTCTACGCTTCCGCAGCTTATTTAGTTATTTCTCATGAGTTGGCCTTTGGCCGAATTTATTCTATTGTAATAAAGACTCTATATGAGAATCGTGTAATAAATTCAGGTGTGATTGAACTTTGATTATTTCATCGATGTCTTTGTGAGTACCGGATGATCTTGGGATGGTACATGCATACGTAGATTTGACCGATTTTGGGTCAGGTCGCTACAGAGATGGTATCAGAGCACACGCTGACCGTAGGATCGTAACCCATAGGATCGGAAAGCCATAGGAAGAGACTATTTACTTTATATCCTTATCATTCCGTAATTCTCCCCTGTTCATTTCTGACTCCTCTCCGATTTTCAACATTTTAGATGGCCGTCGAGTTCACCCCAGTTTTGCTACCGGAGTTTTGCCAGCCCGATGAGACGATGCCCTTGGCAGAAGCTGGTCCAGATGGTGAAGAAAGCGAAGATTGCTCTGCCCTCGATCACCGGGAAGCCAACCAATGCACTTCCGACGGATACTGCCATGTGATTGAAGTGCATATTCCAGGGAGAACCTTCGGAGGCCATACGGAGCCTATTGACTTTGAGTTCACCGACTTCAACTGGATCATCGGAAGGGACATGGCGATCTATCGTGCACTTGGACATCTCCGAGAAGAGTACAGGGCCGAGCTCGATCCATCAGACCTCGCCATGGTTTCTCGCAGAGCAAGGAATGGAGATATCATCCGTACCGTGGAGGACGACTCCATTCTCTCTTATGTCCAGGACTTGGAGTGTCTCCTCGAGAAGCAGGAGATCCGGACTATTTGTAACTTCGAAGGCACACAGGAGGCTATTGTTCCGTGAATTGGGCTGGAGGAGAAGGCACACGCAGACTTCCCTTAACCATGAGGAAGAAGTCGCGGACTTCATGGAGAGAGTCGATGACCAAGATGAAGCTTGCCGCATTAGAGGAGAAGATGGACCTGGGAGAGGACCTTTTTCCGAGTGGAGATGATGGACCCCTCGTGAGCAATGATCAGGATTATGAAGGGAGTTCCACTGGAGGAAGCCGCAAGAGGAGGCGCCACCACAGAGGACGCCACACCGTGAGGACATCGCACTGAAGGACGCAAGGATTATTGATGAAGACTTTTAGTCGACCACCATGTTATTTTACTTTTAAATCGATCAGTTAGGCCGATATTTTTTCGATTAGTCATGAGCTTTTGTAATCGAGATTGAACCATGTTTGAGTGGAATGAATAAATGATTGGTGTGTTTATGATTGTGCATTCATATGGGTAGTGTTATTTCTCATTAGACCATTGTTCTATTCTAATTTTCTCATCCACTCCAAAAACACCAGATGCCTCTGAGACGTGACACCGGCTTTCCGCCAGAGCTCACTCAGCTACTCCGGCAGCAGAATGCACTCATGCGTATACTCATCCAAAATCGTAACAACAACAACAACAATCCACCGCCACCACCCCTGGCGACAACTTGACTCGATTCACGAGGCTGAATCCGCCAGTTGTTCTCTAGCGGACTTGAGCCGATTGTGGCCGATGATTGGCTCCGCATAGTCGGAAGAGAGCTACTCACTGTTGGATGCACTGATGCAGAGAAGGTGCGCTTTGCCGCACATCAACTTGATGGACCTGCAGCTTCTTGGTGGGAGAACTACACCGCCACTTATCCCATCGGTGCCATCACATGGGATCGGTTCCAGCGAAGCCTTCCGCACCGCTCATGTTTCAGCCGGAGCCATGAGCACGAAGAAGCGTGAGTTCCGCAACTTACGCCAGGGGAACCGTACTGTGGCGCAGTACGTGGATGAGTTCAGCAAGCTAGCTCGTTACGCCCCGGATGATGTGGCCACAGATGCCGCAAAGCAGATGATTGCTCAAGCTGTCAATCGCCAGCCGGCGGGAAACGGAATGGACGTTCCACATTGGTGGAGTTCAAGAAGCATGCACCACCCACCTTCATTGAGACTGCTGAACCCCTGGATGCAGACGACTGGGTCTGCACCATTGAGGATCTGCTGGAACTAGTCAGATGCACTGAGGACCGTGAGAAGGTGGCGTATGCTGGTCACTGTCTCTGGGGCACTGCTAGAGCTTGGTGGGATGGATTCAAGGCCATGCATGCTGAGCAAAACATCACTTGGAATGATTTCAAGGCAGAATTCCGCAAGGCCCACATTCCTTCCAGAATCATGGCCGTCAAGAAGCGTGAGTTCCGAGCCCTGAAGCAAGGTAGTATCACTGTCAAGGAGTACATGCAGAAGTTCAGTGTTCTCTCCAGGTATGCCCCTGAAGATGTCAGCATTGATGCTGCCAAAAGGGAGCGCTTCATGGAAGGCCTTAACCAGACTCTGCGATGCTAAACTTGTTGTGTGTGACTGCCCAACTTTTCCTGATCACGGTGAACAAGGCACTCATGCTTGAGGACAAGCAACGTGCTTTGGATGATACCCGTAAGCGCAAGATGATCGGCAAGGGTAACTCCAGCAACTGAAGCCTCGCCGTGGCAGCCAGCCCGGTCAAGCCAACCTATCAAGAGCCAAGAGCTCCTGCACCCGCACCAACTATCGGCCTCGGTGATGCCAACCCAGTGCCAGCTTACTAAAACCCAATAACAATGCCAAAGAAGAGCAGCAACCCCAACCAAGTCACTTGCTTTGGATGTGGTCACCAGGACACTACTCCAAGAATTGCCCCAACAAGAAGCCCGACGCCCGCCCCAATGCACAGAACCTGTGACAAGGCCGTGGAATGCCACCAAGGAACCAAGCTCCCGCAACCCGCCCAACAACGGCAAGGGTCGTGTGAATCATGTCACCGCAAAAGAAGCCCAGAAGACCGGACGTCGTCTTTGATGCGTTCATGTCAACTCGAAGACTGCAACTGTCTTATTTGATTCTGGAGCCACGCATTCATTTGTCACCCAAAAGTTTGCATTAAAAAGTGGCATGTCCCCTACACCCCTGAATAACCCTATGGTGGTACAAACCCCCGGAGTAGAGATGAGAGCCAAGATAGGATGTAAAGGAGTCGGGATTGTCATTAATGGGGTAGACTTCCTAGCAGACCTTATCATCTTAAGATCACAAGGCCTGGATGTGACCTTAGGAATGAATTGGCTCATCAAGCACCAAGGCTTGTTAGATTGCGCCAACCGGACTGTCACTATGACCAATGAGCAAGGAGTCAAAGTTAAGTTTGCCTCCTACCCCTCCTCTGCTCAAGCCACCCAAGTCAACTGTCTGACTGAAGTTGGATTGGAGCAAGTGCCGGTAGTATGCGAATACCCCGATGTCTTTCCTGATGAGCTACCGGGAATGCCTCCTAACCGAGACATTGAGTTCATCATCGAGCTCATACCCGGAGCAGGACCCATCTATAAGAAGCCGTATAGAATGGGATCGAGTTAGCGGAATTGAAGAAGCAACTGGAAGAGCAGTTGAGAAAGGGATTTATCCGCCCTAGTGCCTCCCCTTGGGGATCACCATTACATTTGTGGCAAAGAAGGACGGTACCATCCGCCTATGCATTGACTACCGCTCCCTCAATGAAGTTACAATCAAGAACAAATATCCACTTCCCAAGATTGAAGATCTGTTTGATCAACTCAATGGGGCCAAGGTGTTCTCCAAGATCGACCTCAGATCTGGGTACTACCAGCTGAAAATCAGACCCCAAGATATTCCGAAGACGGCATTTGTAACCAGATATGGCCTGTATGAGTGCACGGTCATGTCCTTTGGATTGACCAATGCCCCAGCTTACTTCATGTATCTCATGAATAAGGTCTTCATGGAATATTTGGACAAGTTTGTCGTTGTCTTCATTGACGACATTCTTGTCTTCTCGAAGACGGAAGAAGAGCACGAGCAACACTTGAGGATGGTCCTAGACAAGCTTCGAGAGCACCAACTGTATGCCAAGTTCAGCAAATGCGAATTTTGGCTGCGTGAAGTTGGATTCTTGGGTCATGTATTGAATGTCGAAGGGTTGTCATTAGACCCCACCAAGATTCAAGCCGTGACTGAATGGCAAACTCCGAGCAATGTGAAGGAAGTCAGAAGCTTCCTCGGACTCGCAGGATATTACCGCAAGTTCGTTGAAGGATTCTCAAGCATTGCTCGACCCATGACTCAGCTCTTGAAGAAGGACAAGAAGTTTGAATGGACGCCGAAGTGCGAAGAGAGCTTCCAGGAGCTGAAGAAGAGACTGACCACCGCCCCAGTTCTGGCCACACCAGATATACATAAGGAATTTGTGATATATTGTGATGCGTCAAGAACCGGACTGGGAGGTGTCCTGATGCAAGAGGGCAGAGTCGTAGCTTACCTTTCAAGGCAACTACGGCCCCATCAAGATAACTATTCTACTCATGATCTTGAGTTAGCAGCAGTGGTTCATGCCCTGAAGACATGGCGACATTACCTCCTAGGGAAGCGGTGTGAGATATACACGGATCACAAAATTCTGAAGTATATTTTCACTCAGAAGGAATTGAACATGAGGCAGAGAAGGTGGCTAGAGTTGATCAAGGATTATGACCTTAGTGTTCAATACCACCCTGGGAAGGCTAATGTGGTAGCAGATGCATTAAGCAGAAAGGCTTGTTCCTTGAATACTATGCTTAAGAGCAGGCTACCCGCCTTGTATGAAGAACTTGAAAGCTTCGGGTTGGAACTGGTTGCACCAGGATTCTTGGCCAACCTCGAAGTTAGGCCTACCTTGATAAATGATATTAAGGAAGCTTAGCAGGGACATGAGAGTATTGAAGGCATCAAGAGGAAGATCAAGGCAGGCAAGGCCCCAGGATTCTCAGAGGATGAGCAAGGAACTGTGTGGTTTGGGAATCACATTTGCGTACCCAACAAGATTGAGCTCAAGAATTTGATCTTGCAAGAAGCTCATGACACCCCGTATTCCATCCATCCTGGAGGAACCAAGATGTATCAAGACCTGAAGGAAAGATTTTGGTGGCACGGGATGAAAAGGGAGATTGCCACCTATGTTGCAGAGTGTGATGTATGCCAAAGAGTCAAGGCTGAATATCGCCGACCTCTTTGGATTGCTCCAACCACTCAAGGTTCCCGAGTGGAAATGGGATAAAGTCTGTATGGATTTCATCACTGGACTACCTAGGTAAAACAAGGGACATGACTCCATCTGGGTCATAGTCGATCATTTGACTAAAGTAGCCCATTTCATTCCTGTTAAGACTACCTATGATGGCAACCAGCTAGCAACTCTATACATCAACAAAATCGTAAGCCTTCATGGTGTTCCCAAAGAGATTGTGTCAGATCGAGGAACCCAGTTTACCTCGAGGTTCTGGAAGAAGTTCCAAGAGGCCATGGGAACCAAGTTGTCTTTCAGCACTGCTTTCCACCCACAGACCGGAGGTCAGACAGAACGAGTAAATCAGATACTTGAAGACATGCTCCGAGCCTGTGTCCTAACATATGGAGCTAGGTGGGAAGATTGCCTCCCTTTTGCCGAGTTCTCCTACAACAACAGTTATCAGTACAGCCTCCAGATGGCACCATTTGAGGTGCTATACGGACGGAAATGCCGCACGCCCCTCAATTGGTCAGAGACCGGAGAAGGACTAGTCTTTGGGCCCGATATCCTCCATGAAGCAGAAGAGCAAGTCCAGCTTGTTAGAGAGCGTTTGAAGACCGCCAAGTCAAGGCAGAAGAGCTATGCTGACATTCGTCGTCGACAAGTAGACTTCCAAGTCGGAGACCATGTGTACTTGCGAGTAACTCCTCTTAAGGGAACCAAGCGTTTCCACGTTAAGGGAAAGCTCGCACCAAGATTTATCGGCCCCTTTGCGATCACCGCATGACGAGGAGAAGTGGCTTACCAGTTGGAACTGCCACCTGAACTATCCGATGTGCACAACATATTCCACGTGTCATAACTCCGGAAGTGTCTCCAAGTTCCAGACAAGCCTGACCTTTACAAGGACGTCAATCACCAAGCCATTGACCTTCAGCCTGATTTGACTTACCGTGAGAGGCCCATCTGCATTTTGGATGAGGCTGAGCGACACACTCGAAGCCGCACCGTCAAGTACTTCAAGGTCCAGTGGAGCAACCACACTAAAGCGAAGCAACACAGGAGCGTGAAGACTACCTTAGATCCGAGTTTCCGCATCTCTTTAAAGCCTAGTTTAGGAATCTCGGGGACGAGATTCTTGTAAGGGGGGTAGGTCTGTCACACCCTGCATTTTGTAGCATTTCATTTGCATTAATAAAGCATAAAATTTGGCCCAACAAAAACTTTTGCACTATTTGGCTTTTATTTTGGAGTTGGTTTTCTCTGAGATTTTCAAATGCTCTTTAAAGTCAACTACTCCACCTTCATACTTCATCTTTTTGACCCAAACTTCTGCCCAATGATCATGCCATGTGTATAGAGCAATATAGTATTTTCTTACAAAAATAGTTTGGCCAAATAGAATTTTCTAAAATTAGTTTTTCAAAAACCCTTGAATTGAGGTTTGCACTGCAAGTACTTGATTTGAGGTGTGAAAAATCTTTCAAAAGGTATATTTGAAACCTATTAGATATAGGATACCATAAACCACAAAAATATAATTTTAAAAGTTATTTTACTATTTTATTTAAAAGCTTTTTCTTAAGGCCAGAAATGGTCTTTAATAGGGAAAAATTATTTTATTGTTTTAAAAATATTTGACAAAATTCAGGGAAACTCAGTGGGCATATATTTCCCATATATAATAGTTTCAACACATGGTCATATTCAAAATATTGGACAAAACCTCCCAAAACCATTTCTGCCCATTTCAAGGATTTGAAATATTTCTACAAGAAATATTTTCATAAGAATCCAAGGAAAATCCAGCAAGTCACAAATGCATATTGTGATCACGTTGCAAAGCCTCATGTCAATTAAAGTCATTTTGGTTCACCAAATGCCCCCAAAACCCTCTCTGGCGTAATCAAATTTGAACAACTTTGTACTACCAACTTTCTCTCCTGGACCCCAACTTTTGTGAGCATGTTCACATGACCAAATGAGGCCACTACACCAAGTGGTGCATCAAGGAGAAGTGATTTGCTCAAATAGATCTACACAAGTCCATTTCTGCTAATTTCTAGGGTTTACAAAAGTTGCATTGGCAACTTTGCCTAATTAAGCTCCAACCTGGTCGAAGGCCCTAATTATATGTGTCATTTCATCCTGTGGAGTCTCATGGCAGTTGGAAATCATCTGCTGGTCCAAACCATTATCAAACACCTTCTGCCACATTTTAAATATCACCATTTTGACCACTAATACTATTCTCCTTGAACTCAACTCTTTGCCACAGCTCCTCCTAATCCTCTCCTACCTCCAGTAACTTTCCCCTGGCCATTGCTCAATGATTAAGGGGTGAAACACCCCCATTTACCTCCCTGGACAGCAACTTCTCTCTCCTTTCTCACCTCCCTCCTCACTCAAGTGGCCACACAGGGCATCCAATGCCCCTTCCCCATTCTTTACTTCCCCTAGAGCTACCAGACACCTTTGGCCGTGACCACATGCATAGAAAATGGCTATGCCAGCCATTTGGCGCTCTGGAGCATGCTACTGATCGCTCCCCTTGTAGCCGCCTTCCAACCACCTCCCGGCCACCTCGGGCCTCCCAGTAGCCTTGACGATGCGCCTCGACATCCGCAACACGCCACAGTGGTCCCTCCCTTCTCCCTCCTCTCGCCCGGCTACTTGCTGCACCGGCCGCCCGGCCTGCACCCGGTGGCCCAGCTCACCTGTGGCGCCTCTGGCCCCTCCTGCTCCCTCTATTCCTTCCCCTTGTCGTAGACCACCTCCACAAACGCCCCGGACACGCTCATTTGAGCCCCCGTGACCCGTAGCAACCGCAGCAGGCTCGCCGGCGCACGGGTCCTCGATGGACCGCCGTTCACCTATTTAAGGGCCTCCCCGAGCCCTACTCTCCTCACCACTCGCTCTCTCACTCCCCTGATAACCCCCCTACACCACTCACCCCTCTCCAGACGAGCCCGAGCTCGAGATCGAGCTCGAGCTCCGCCGCCTCGGGTCGCTGTCGATCTCAGGGTACAGGCCCTCTCCGCGGCTCCTCTCCCTCGATCTGGAACCGCGCGGCTCCCTGACCATTCCCCCTCTCTCCCCCGCCTCTTTTGCAGCCGGAAACGGCCGGAGCCACCGCCGCCCGAAGCTCCTCCGCCGTGCCTCCTCGTCGCCGACGAACCAGGCAACTCCGGTGACGTCCACCACCTCCACCCGAACGGCGACACGACGCTGAGTCCAGCCGTGCCTTCGCCCGACCTCGCCGTGCCCCGCATCGTCGCCGGTGAGCCTGCCGACCCTCTGTCGCAGGGTTAGGGATGACAGGCGGGCCCCGCCTGTCAGCCTCTCCCCTCCATCGCCCCCTCTCTCTCTCGGCGACGTCCGGCCCCGCCTGTCAGGTTTAAATCTGGCGTAGACGCACGTGCACCCGGTCTGGGCCGCCTCTCTCGCTGGGCTGCTGCCTGCGGCTGTTACAACCCGGCAGTATAGTGCCCCTTCCCTTTTTCTTTTACATCACTTTTCCAAAAATTCCACAGGATAAAATATTTGTCCAAATAAATTAATTCCAACTCCTAAATTTCTAAAATATTGCAACCTATTTAATGGTGCAACTTTCATTCAAATCCAACAACCTTTTCTTCATCAGAATATTTAAATGTGATTTAAGCATTTAAATATACCTTTGTAAATCCATTTCTCCTATTCTGCTACTCCAAATCCAAAACTAGGAATTTTCCCCTTCTTAGTTTTCACCCTAGAATTTAACAAAAATGGGTTGACATTTTTCTGAGCACTTTGGTTTTTCTGTTTTATTATTGCCTTATTTTCTCGTTATTATTTTGCGATGATAGATTGCGTTGCTGACGAAGGAGTTGGACCAGAAGACTTTGAAGACCCAGAAGACTTTGTGGAGCCAGGCAAGCAGCCCTTTGACCATGTCTATGAAACCTTTTTATGCATGCCATATAGCACTTTTATTGCTTGCATCAGAGACATGATATTGTGGTGACCACATGAGGTGGCTTGCCACCGTTACTTCCTCGTTGATACTTGCATTGTGCATGACCCTACCTTCTTATGAGGGTTATGCCGGTGGGAGTAGATAGGATGCTAAAGTAGTGCTACACAAAAGGGACGGGTATATGCATGGTGAAGGAGACAAAGTATTTTCAAAGGACTTTTCGAAAACCCCGTTGGGTGCCACTTATGCCCGAGGGAGATGATGAGATGGGTAACCACTTGATGACGAAGTGGTGTACCGAGGCAAGTGTGTGTGGTTTTTGAAAACGGATTAGATTTAAGATTTGTCGACTGTCCCAACCTTACATGCGCAACCACTCTACCCTTGTATGGGAAAGGGCATTATTGATTACCTAGGCCGATACTAGCTTGGAGCCCGCATTACTAGTGACGGGGAAGAGTTAGTGCTCTCTCTCGGGACGGGGTCGTGCCAGGTAGGGCGGCCATGACTGTTTTTACAGGGCACTGGATACAGCGTTGCGTCCCCTCTCGGATGTTACGATCTCGAGTAAGTCTCGTATGATGTACATCGTGAGGATACGGAACAACGAGTGGACTTCTTGTTAGTGTCGTCTAGGGAAAGGTAGTGATCGGGTGCTTACCCGGGTACTTGAGGTATCATGGTCGTGGATGACACGGAAGCTTCCCGGATCTTGTGGGTAAAGTGCGCAACCTCTGCAGAGTGTAAAACTATTCGAATAGCCGTGTCCACGGTCAAGGACAGTTGGGCGGTGCTGCTTAAACTACGTCCAGAGTTTTACAAACCATGTGTGTGTGTGTGTGTGTGTGTTGATAAAACTACTTGGGTCCAGTCAAGGGACTTGACATGATTGAGTTGGGTTGGTGCCCACTCTATTTATGTTGATATCTGTAACCTGTCCTCATGGTTACTTGAATTCTCCTGATGCATGTCTTACAAATTGTTGAGCATGTCATTGCACTCAAAACTAGCTTTCTGCAAAAATTTACCTATATCATGTAGTGTTGTATCTCGAACCAAAACATGGGTTGCTTGCGAGTACATTCAAAGTACTCATTGGCTTGCCACTGGTTATTTAATTGGCCAGGCATGGAAGAACCGGAGTTCGAAGAAGAGTTCTTTGGAGACGAACATGCGAACTAGGACGTTTCGGTCGTAATGCCTGTAGGGGTAAGGCAGATGGCATGGGTTCGACTCATCAACGAAGATTTCCGCTGCTTGTGTTTCATTTGATGTTCAGCCCTTAAGGCTTTATCAATGTAAGACTTGACCATAATGGTCATAATTTGTGTAAGACGGTATGTATGGATGTAAGACTCTTGTTATTCAGCTTCTGTGTGTTCAGGGAGCATTGATCTCTGGGATCACTGTACACGTGCATTCAGTGATCACGACTTATGAGTCGGGGTCCCCACAGTGGCTGATGCCATATTTCGCAAAAGTATGCCACATAATACGCATCGATGTCAAATCAAAAGATTTTGGCACCGCTCTCGCGATGTGAGAGAGTTGGCACCGCTGTGCACACAGACCCACATGTATAAACAAATCAATCAAACCAACAACACCAGCCTCTCACTCTCCCAAACAAGTGTTTTTTATTGCCTCAGTCCTCTCTCTCTCCCACGCAAGTGTTTTTTCACTGTGTGAGTTAATTTGGCACTAGAGCAAAGTAGGTGATCCAGATTGGGGCACCAGGTGAGCAATGGAGGGGCATCGATGCCAAATGCATCACAAGTGAATTTGGCACGTGTTTTGGCCTACACAGTGGAGGGCCGTTATAGCCCACTTTTGTACTACCTCTTAGTTAGTATAAAATTTTGACCATATATTTATGTAAGAAAATGCCAATGCATGTCACTAAAAATTACACCATTTGAAATTATGTTCAAATACGAATCCAACGATATAGTTCTTAGTGACATGCATTAACATTTTGTTAGTTAAATCTATGGTCAAATTTTCATACTACAAAATAGGAAGAGTAAGCCAGGACGGAGGTAGTACTTGCTCTTAGGGTAACCATAGAGTTACTGGAGTAGTCTAAGTTACTTTCCACTATGACTAGCCTAGGCTACTATAGTACAACAACAAAAAAGATGCAGGTGATCACGTGAGAAATACTAAAAACATTTCTTTCGGTGCAGTGCGTAGATGCAGTTTTGAACACTACACTTGTCATCGTAATTTGGGAAAATTATGAAAAATTTGAGCTACGTTGTGATTACCGTTTACTAATAGGAAAGAAGTTTCACCTCGATGAGTAGCTTCTCCATGCATGGAAAGCATGTAAGGAATCCAACAACTTGATCCAGATCGGGGCCGATAGATTTTATTGCCAAGATCTTCACTTTGCATAGATCGTAGGTCAAGCTTGTGGGAATCATTTTCTGGAAGACGGTTGTAAATACATCAAGAAGAAATTTAAAAATGTGGATTTCAAGAAGACGAAGAAGAAGATGAGTGATGTACCTGAATGATTACGGATCCAATAAAGAGTTCGTAGAATTTGGCAGACGAGTGCACCAACGCTGTCAATTTCGGCGCGTCAATGACCCTGATTTTTGTTGGACCTTCTAGATCCGATACAAGCAATCTCTCAAGGAAAGGCGCATTCTCAATGACCATAACGTGGAACAGCTGGAGTGATCTCTTCCCAATTGATGTCTTGTTGCGGGGCCAGCAAGACACATAAATCCACCGGAGATTCGTCGAGGCGATGTGGAGGCTAATGAACCCACGGATCTGCTCAAGACGAAGGTACTCGAGCGTAGTACAGCTGCGGAGCAGGTGCTCCATAGCCTTCTTCGAGATCACAACGTCGAAGAGGTCGAGCTGCTTGAGTTGAGGGAGAAGAAGGGCGGGCGCGGCATTAATCTGGGGAAGATAGAGGAGCTTAAGCTGGCGCGGCGCAGCATTGGCGCGAGGTTAAGCACGGACGGCGGCAGAGAGCGACATCGTCCAGCTTCAAAGCTGAGCTCCTCGAGCTAATCTAGGGCGGGGGATAAGAACCACTCGTCGAACTTGGGTTGGACCTTGCAGTTGGTACTGAACATAGGGATGTCAAGGCGTCTGGCTGGCCCAGGGTGCGATGAAAGGATCTTGGAGACTGCGGCGATGCATTTGCAATCCCCGCGCAGAGGCAGCTGTCGACGGTGAGGTTGAGGGGGACGCGGCGCCAGAGGGGGCGCCACTGCCGGGAGAGCAGGGCGGTCCGCATGGCACATTTGGTGGGGAGGAGGCCGATGATGACGAGCAGCATGTCATCGGGGAGGCTGCTGATGAAGTCCATGCTCGCCGGATGCGGTTTTGGCTCGAGCCGCCTCCGCTTGTTGACTACCTTGTCGTCCATCTCAACCGGTGGCGACGCTGGTGTACACGTGTGCTGGTGTGTGTTGTGTGCTGGGTGTGCGCGAGTGCGTCCTTCTATGCATGCCGCCGCACAGTGGTGAATTGTGCGTGAGTACGTCCTCCACGCGAAAGAAGTGTGTCCTCAATGCGCCCTCAATTTACTAGCGTGCGGGGTGCTACCCCGAGTGGTTTCAACTTTGTTTACTTCACCGCGTGTCAGATGGGCCTCTAGTTTACTTATTTTCACCCACTGCCACATGGGCCAGCACATGAAGATATAGAACACGAGCTGACAAGGCACCATGTGGACTGGTTGACCGGTCAACTAAACAATATACGGAGCTATACGCTGACACAGTGAGCGTATAATCCGTCGATATAGAGTGTTCGTGTGAGAGAGGAGGCCCGTGAGAGATAGCAGAGAGAGAGAGAAAGAGCTACTCCCTCCGTTCGATAATGTAGTTCCAACATTTTTTTAAAAGTCAAACTTTTGAAACTTTGACCAAGTTTATAAAGAAATTACTTATATCTACAATACCAAAGATAAATGACAGTATGAAGTAAGTACATGTTGTGATGAATCTAATGATCTTTCCAGATGTAAATGTTTTTCTCCACATATACCTGGTCAAACTTTTTACGAGGTTTGACTTTTCAAAACATCCATATGCTTATGGACGTGAGAGAGTCCCTAACTAGAGAGAGAGAGAGAGAAATAGAAAGAGTGAGTGAAAAAAGTGTGTGTGCATGTGTGAAAGAGACGTGGACAACACTCGATAAAAGTCGAGAAAAAACGTGTGTGTCTGATGCAAACATATCACAGATGCATCTTCGACAACGAAAGCAAGGTGAGGAGATAGTGTGTGGTTGTTTGCAACCGAGAGAGCAAGACCCCTAGCACGTGGCCAAGAGGGGTCTGACAAATAAGGGAGAGAGGTCGAGCGAGACATACGGAGAAAATGCAGACATGGGGAGGAGAGAGTGTATGTTTGTCATAGAGAGATCCCCCGGAGACCGTGATGGGACTACATGGGTGGGAGATCAAGTGACAAGGTGTGTGCACGATAGAATATACCCCGAGAGATATTGAGATAGACGTATGGATGGAAGGAGAGAATACGTGTGTTCCTGATGGCTAGTGAGATTAATCATACTTAGGGGGGGAGTGCTTGCGCCTATGATGGAGTGAGAGATTATGGTACTTATTAGGGGGGGTGTGTCACATAGAGAGAGAACAAGGGCGGAGAGTGTTGGATGGGTCTATATGTATAGCGTGAGCGAGACATGTGTATGTGTGAACCGGGGAGATATAAAGTTTGAGAGAGATTGAGGAGCCCCGATAAGGCTGAGTGGTGCGTCAGATAGCTGAGAGGGGGAAAGAGATATTCCATCCGCTCGATAATGCAGTGCATGTAACTTTTTTAGAAGTCAAACTTTGGAAACTTTGATCAGGTTTACACAAATGTCATTTATATCTTCAACACCAAAGATACATCATATGAAACTACATCTCATGGTGAATCTAATGGTATATGTTTGCCGTTCCAGATGTAATTGATTTTCTCCACGTACAAGGTCAAACTTTGTGATGTTTGACTTCTCAATAAATCAATATGCTATGGACTGAGGAGAGTGCCTAAGTCGAGAGGGATCAAGTGCGTGTGAAGGAGAATGAGTAAGTGTGCAAAAGGAGTATGTGTGTGAAAGAGAAAGTGACAACAAACGATAAATTATAGAGAGAGTGTGTTTTTTCGTTTCTTAGGCGAACATATCACGCATGCATCTACGAGATAGAAAAGCGAGGCGAGGAGATACACGAAGATAGCTAGTGTGTGATTGTTTGCAACAAAGAGAGACATCCCTATAGCACATGCCCAATAGAGGTCTGTCCAACAAGGAACAAAGGTCGAGAGGGACACATGGAGAACATGGACGCATGGGGAGGGCGAGAGGGTGTGTTTGTGATAGAGAGACCCCCTCGAGACCGTGAGGGGACTATATGGGTGGGAGATCGAGGGAGATGCGTGCACGATAGAAAGATGCCCCGAGAGAAATCGAGATAGACCATTCACATGTTTGTGATGGAGAGTAAGATTAGCTAGTCATATACATATAGGGGGGACTGCGTGTGCCTACAATTGAGTGAGAGACCATAATACTTAGCTAGCTAGGCATGAGATTGTGTGTGTGTGCGTGTGAGATGGAGAGAGAACGAGGGAGAGAGATAGAGTTTTAGATGGGCCTATCGAGTGCGAGTGAGATATGCATGTGTATGTGTGACCCAGGTAGATGGAGTGTTTGAGAGAGAGGGGGAAGAGCTCTGAGATGACAGAGTGGTGCGTGAGAGAGTTACGGGCAACGAGCCAAGGAATTTGTGTGCGTACGGTGAGTGCACCCAATATATCTAGCTTGGACTAGAGAATCATACATAGTGTGCGAGAGAGACCTATAGATGGAGTATATATGCATGCGACCTAGAAAGACCCCCCCCCCACCCACGCACACACACAAAGAGAGAGAGAGAGAGAGAGAGAGAGAGAGAGAGATGGAGAGAAAGAGAGAGGACCAACAAGGTTTGTGTGTTGGATGCGTGCGACATAATTGAAGATTGTCGGCGAGAGAGAGAGAGAGAGAGAGAGAGAGAGAGAGAGAGAGCAGGAGTCCGGGAGAGGGGGAGGTCGCGTTTTATGCATTAAAGACTGATATAAACCATGTTTCAATATAAACTTGTATTCAAATATTTAAATTGGAGAACATGTTGTCTGCAATCCACACAAGAACTGATATATGCGTATATCAAACAAGTTCATTAATTTGACTTTCAACATGTTCATGGAGTACTATAATACTGTACAACATGCTATTCGGTTGAGGTATTCAATTTTGGATTTAGTTCACTATTTTGACCTGGTGAACGAGCTATTTCATTGAATCGAGATATTTCATTTTGGGTCTGATTCCCGTTTTTGAGTGGGTCAACTGTTTGTCATATAGTAAATCGCTAGCAACGAGCATGTAAAAACACATTACTCCCGAGCATCATCTCTCCATCTATAAAAGAAGTGGCAAGCTAATATTTCCAAATTTGATTCGAATCGACTTTTTTTTAGCTTGATTCGAATCGACTTGGTAAGGTAGACGTGGATGCTCGTTCTCCAAAATTTTGAACGAACCATTAAACATCCTCTGCTCGGTGGAATTCACCTGAGCAAATAAATGGGAGACATGAAATTACCGTCCTATGTGGGAGACGCATTAATTGGCCAGTTGTGCATCAAGGGTAGGTTCGTAACTTCATCCAAGCGCGCCTTCTCCTTGGCCGAAATGACATGTGCCGAATAATTCATAAACCATGGTCGGCAAAACACGCTCTCCTCGCCTGAAATAGCTCGCGCCCACTATTTCAAAACACGTTCTCCTCACCCGAAATCGCCCGCGCCCACTATATTTCAAAACACGCCCTCCTCTTCCGAAATCGCTCCCGCGCACTATTTGGGGAGAAGCAAAGTTACTCTACTATCCCCGACCCTCAGTACACATACCCAAGCCGAGAAGCCTAAAGGCAGGGGTAGAACTGTAACTCCCCCTCACATTTCGCATAAATGCGTCAGATCCCAATTCCCAATTCATACCTCGTGGGCGCCAAATCACCTTCTCCCCGGAAGCTCCCTTCTACCGAGCCGCTAAACCTCAGCCCCTCCTCCATGGCGCTCCCACCGCACCAATTTAACAGCCGCCCTCCTCCCTAATGCCGGAGGCGTTGTCCATTTGCCGTCGTGCACTAGGTCGTGTGCCTCTTACTCCGTGCTGCTGGAGCTACCTCGACGACGACCGCGTGAACCGTATCGGAGCCGATTCACCCCCGCCATTGTTCACGGCGCCGGAGCGGCTCCAACTTCGGATCCGTCTAGAGTCCCGGCGCTACTTCCCCATAGCCATCGACCGAGCGACATCGTTGTTTCCCTGCCGCCGGTGGCCACCGCAACCGCGCCGGCCTCACCGACTCGGCAGCTGGACCTTCCTACTTCACAATGCCGCCAGATAGGTCACACCCTCATCTCAAATCACTTTATTTAGGCATCGGTTGTCTGAATTTCTATTCTGGGCCAATCGATTCCCATTGGGAAGCAGCACCCCTCTAGGCGGCGGAGCTCCTAGGCTGCCGGTTGGCCGGTGTCTAACGTAAGGGTGCGGGGCCGCAAGTTCGCCGCGGTAGCAGCGCTTAGATGGCTATCTTAGAGTTTCATGGGTTCAAGGTACTGCAGCCGCCGGATCTGGATGACGGGAAGTGTTTGTGGATTGGCCCGGGGGCGGCGCAACCATGGCAGTGCGGTGGGGCAGGGAGCGGGGTTTTGGCCGGGGCCACGGACGGCGGAGGCAAGCTGCTCTGCCGTTGGTCGCTGGCTCTTCGGGGAAGATTCCTAACAGTGTCAGCCGGGAGGCACAAGACGGCCATCAAGCCATCAGGCGTAGATCAGACAGTACCAAAATAAAATAAAACCGTGTGACCCCAATTTAGTCTCAGTCAACAGACGTGTGACCACTCTCATACCTTGCTGTTGATCTCTTAGTGTATTTATTCAGATCAAAGAGATGTGTCGTTCTTAACATTATGCGTTATCTGCATCTTCAGCCACACTGTCTTCCGACTCACCGCAGCTGCTCCAACAAGGGAAGCATACACCAGAAGGGAGCTATAGTCCTCACTCAACAGTTCCCTACATCGAATGCGCGTGCCCGACATGGACAGCCACAACAACTGCAGGGCCATCGACAAGTCAGCACATGATGCCCACTCCTATGGATGGCGGCCAGTTAGGTTGTACCCTCATCTTACTTGTGTGGAACATTTATGGCTTTGTTATTCATCTAAGCATGGAAAATAGATTATCACATTTCACTGTATATTCATGCGGATCTCTTACGGGTCTTGTTCAGGAGTTAACGCTGCTCCATAGTTCAGCTAAGATACTTGTTCTTTAGGTAACGTTGTTCCATAGTTATCATCCATCAGCCAATGCTATCCCACAGGCTAGTGATTATAGTATTATACCACTTCTAGTATTACCTATGTTGTTCTTTAATACTTTTGTGTGCCATCTAGTTAATCTTGAGTACAAACGATACATATTCTGTAGCTTTCATATGTGTTCTCCCTTTAGTTTTTGAGACCTGTTGCTGCTAGTTAACCCCAGTCCTACTATTTATGTCGTCTCCTACAGGCACTCATTACATAAATCAACTACTAGTTGTCTCCCATGCATGTCAGATATAATTGCACACACTGATATATCCACAAGAACCTCACGGAGCAATGTAAAGGCCAATAAACTTGATGTCAATGATACCCAATATGATGGAACATGTAAAGGCAGTTCTTCAAAAGACTTACAGAAAGATGTTGAATCCTCTTCACCCCACAAGGTCCTTGCTCTAACTTGGCCCATGATATGGGTACAACATGCATATAATGTCCTGGAGTGTATGTACTCTGTTGCAATGCCATGTGCTTAGCATGCTGATCATGCATGTAAATATGCCATACCTTCCTGTTTTTCAGTACTTATTCCATTCATGATAACATGTTTTCAAATTCAAGTACTATCATTCTACTCTATCGCAATGCCATCTGCTTAATTTGGACATCATGCTTCTAAATATCTTATGCATTGTTATTCATCAGTACGTACTTCATCTGTCTACCATACCATGTTTTTTTACATTGAAGTGCTGTTCTAGTGCTCTGTTGCAATGCCATCTTAGTTTCCCAATCATACACGTGCATGCTGCCTTAGTTTTTTCTGCACGTATTCCACTAGCATATAATTTTTCATTCAACTAGTGTTTTTTACTGTGTTGTCCTGTCGTATCCCTAGCTCTTACACCACACTCCCTCTGTCTGGATTACATATTGCCGAAATGGATAAAAACGATGTATCTAGAACTGAAATACGCCTAGACCCATCCATTTTTTCCGGATGGAGGGAATACATGTCAATATGTCATGCCTTTCTATTCTTCAATACCTATTCCATCTCTCTGCTGTAGCATGTTTTATAATTGAAGCACCATTCTTCTATCCAAGGCATGCAAGGGGAATACGACTATGTTAGAATCTGAAGGGTTACAAACCATGTCTTTGCAAAATATCCAAACGCCAGGAGATAATAAACCAATTCCAATTTTTATAGATACTGCTCCAGCACAGAGAAACCCAACTCCTATTGATAATAAGCAGATTCCAGTGGTCAAAGAACTAGTCCGCTCCAGTCCAGCAAAAATATGTCAACTCCATTCTAAGAAGCATGTGCATATCCTTTAATCATGAAATTTTATAGCATGCTGATCATATTTTATACATGTTTCTTACCCATCTTTCTTTTAGAAAATAAGCTTAATAGATAGAAGAATTTCTGCCTTTGGTGTGGAAATGCATGAGGAAAGATTCTTGCAGGAATTCTCTATACTCCAATGCAGATGTAAGTACCTGTTGTATATCACTATATTTTACATCAACATGTATTTTGTTAATCGGCGTGAATCCAACCTTTATCTGATCTAAATTTAGTTGTAGCAAAATGTATGATTAAAGGACACAATGTTGATTTTTGTAAGGAAAACTGCCTAGTAGTTTTGCATCCTGAGCTGCATGAGTGTACTATCTCATATCAGTGGGTTTGATTACTTTGGTTCTGAAGTGGGGTTTCAATGTTTTTTTTACTGTGTTGTCCTGTCGTATCCCTAGCTCTTACATCATACTCCCTCCGTCCGGATTACATGTCGCAGAAATGGATAAAACTGGATGTATCTAGAACTGAAATACGCCTAGACCCATCCATTTATTTCCGGATGGAGGGAGTACATGTCAATATGTCATGTCTTTCTATTCTTCAGTACCTATTCCATCTCTGCTGTAGCATGTTTTATAATTGAAGCACCATTCTTTTATATAAGGCATGCAGGGGCAAGACGGCTATGTTAGAATCAAGGGTTACAAACCAGGTCTTTGCAAAAGATCCAAACGCCAGGAGATAATAAACCAACTCCATTTTTCATAGATACCGCTCCAAAGACAGAGAAACCCAACTCCCACTGATAATAAGCAGATTCCAGTGGCCAAAGAACTAGTCCGCTCCAGTCCATTAAAAGAATGTCAACTCCATTCTAAGAAGCGTGTGCGTATCCTCGCATCATGAAATTTTATAGCATTCTGATCATATTTTCTACATGTTTCTTACCCATCTCTCTTTTAGAAAATAAGGTTAAATGATAGAAGATTTTCTTCTTTGGGATTGCATTCAAGGAAAATATCTTATGGAATTCTACGTGCTCCAATGCTGATGTAAGTACCTGTTGTATATCACTATATTTTTACATCTGCATGTATTTTGTTAATCGGCATGAATCCAACCTTTGTCTGATATAAAATTTGTTGTAGCAAAATGTTAAAGGCGCCAATGTTGATTTTTGTAAAGAAAACTGCGTGGTAGTTTTGCATACTGAGCTGCATGAGTGTACTATCTCATATTATGCACATTACTGAATTGTAGTGATGCTCTGCTTTCCCATTCATTCATTGTGTCAATGTTGCTTTCGTATTACCTTACCTGGCTGATGATAGCTGTGCCATATTGTGTTAATTTGGTGTTGGCTAGTTGCCCAAACGTTCGTTGTGCCAATGTTGCTTTCCTATTATCTGACTTGGCCAATGATAGCAATGCTAGTGTCTTAATTTGGTGTAGGCTGCTGAAGATAAGAAGACAAACTCTGAAAACAGCAAGGCAACCCCATTGTTTCTTTCCAATAAATCTAGGCCAGGTAATATGCCAATAACTCATGATTAATATGTTTGGTTCCCCTCCTAATTTATGTTATGATGCAGTGGTCGAGACACTCTCCACTATCAATAATACAAGCCTGCCAAAATCGACATCTGAATCTGTTCAGTATCCTCTGTCTCAAGTGCAACGGAAAAAATGTATGTTTGTGAACCAATTAATGGCTGAAGGAATGATGGAAATGGTGGAGGAATCAGAGGTGCAGAGTCGTGCGACACAACAACTGATCAATGTTTTCAGAGACAGTGTAGCAAAGCAAGAACTTGCCCACATGCTTATGGGCATCATCCGTGCTGAGGTTGCAGATTGTGACATTGTAGATCGTTAGGTTCTGTTCATTTATTTGCACTGGCATCAATCTTTGATTGCCAGTGGATGTAATTTCCTGTAATATATGCTGGATGTGTAACATTTTTCCCTGTATGCCGTACCTTTGCTTGATCGGTTTTGGTCCTGTGCATAATTGCTCGTCGTAATGGGCTCAAATTATCTAATTTGGCCTAAAGACATGTACGAACTTTAGTGGGCCCATTAAGTTAATGGGCTGTTACCAAGCCGAAAGTTAATGGTCAGCCCTCTTAACTCTCAGGTCGTTAACAGGCTGACATCAAAGCGGGCAACAGGTGGGCCCAATTGATTTCACGGGCCGTTAACAGGCAGTTACTAAGTTCGGGCTACATATGGCCCAACAATACTGTGGGCCTTTAGCAGGCCGAAAGAGACAGCGGGCTTGTACTGGACCATGTAGAGCATGGGCCGCTAAGAGGCCAAATGTCAGGTCATATTGTAAATGGCCCAACTATGTTGTGGGCTTTTAGCAGACCGAAAGAGAAACCGGGCTGGTATTGGACCATGAAGGGCATGGGCCGTTAAAAGGCCAAAACTCAGGTCCGACTACAAATGGCCCAACTCATTTATGGTCCGTTAACAGGCTGAAAGGCACACAGGGCCGGGAATTGACCCAAACCTTAAATGGGTCGCTAAAAGGCCAAAACTCAGGTCCGACTACAAATGGCCCAACAGATATATGGGCTGTCACCAGGTTGAAAGACACACCGGGCCGGAAATTGGCCCAACACTTAAATGGGTCGCAAAAAGGCCAAAACTCAGGTCCGACTACAAATGTCTCAGCTGCTTTATGGGCCGTCAACAGGCTGAAAGACACACCGGGCCGGAAATTAGCCCAATATTTAAATGGGTCGCTAAAACGCTGAAAGATGTACATCGTGAAAATTGGCCCATCTACTGAATGGGCCGTTAACAGGCTGAAATCTCATCGGGCCGATATTGAGCCCAAATATATAGCGGGCTGTTAACGGGCTCGAACTAACGATGGGCTACAATGGTGTCAAATCTTTAATGGGCCGTTGATGGGCCGAATTGGCACATCTCGTATGGGCCGTGGGCTTAAATGGACCTGACACAAGTAGGCCTTATATGGGCCGCCTGCTATTTTTTACTAGGCCAGCCTTTTTCACCAGAATAGGCCACTGTTGGGCCGTGCCACGTGTCGACCTATCATAGGCGCCTCCTGTCCAATGAGTGGATGACATCTGTCCAACGGTGAGGCAACACGTGTTTCCTCCGGCCAATGATGATTTTACACGTGGAAAATCCCCATTGGTCCGGGCTGTTAACGGGTTATCGGATCCAAAACCGGACCCTATAGCTTAACGGCGTTCCGTTACGGTGGATGCCACGTGTCGGTCACCTTGACGAAAGCACTTCTGTGACGCCCGATTTATCAACATGGATGCCGATGTCAAAACCGGCGAATCTCGGGTAGGGGGTCCCGAACTGTGCGTCTAGGCGGATGGTAACAGGAGACAAGGGACACAATGTTTTTACCCAGGTTCGGGCCCTCTCTATGGAGGTACAACCCTACTCCTGCTTGATTAATATTGATGATATGGGTAGTACAAGAGTGGATCTACCACGAGATAAGAGAGGCTAAACCCTAGAAGCTAGCCTATGGTATGATTGTTGTTCGTCCTACGGACTAAAACCAACCGGTTTATATAGACACCGGATAGGGTAAGGGTTACACAGAGTCGGTTACAATGGTAGGAGATCTACATATCTGTATCGCCAAGCTTGCCTTCCACGCCAAGGAAAGTCCCATACGGACACGGGACGAAGTCTTCAATCTTGTATCTTCATAGTCCAGGAGTCCGGCAACGGTGATAGTTCGGCTATCCGGACACCCCCTAATCCAGGACTCCCTCAGTAGCCCCTGAACCAGGCTTCAATGACGACGAGTCCGGCGCGCATATTGTCTTCGGCATTGCAAGGCGGGTTCCTCCTCCGAATACTTCATAGAAGATTTTTAACACAAGGATAGTGTCCGGCTCTGCAAAACAAGTTCCACATACTACCGTAGAGAGAATAACCTTTGCACAGATCTGCTGACGTATTTCGCAGCGTGACATCACACCACGGCCAGGCCTTTATACGAATCGTTTTTACTGTTCCACCTCAGCGCGTTTAGCGAGGCGGTTTCCTTGGCACGTCTTATCAAAGCGGAGATCGTGCCCCTTATTCCGGGATTCTCATCAATACGGGCATGGGTAACCCAATCGTGCCTGTTGGCACGCCTCCTCCATCGAAGGCGAGTCCCAAACGGTCACGGGGAGGGCTCTCGGTATTCAACCTCTTTATAACGAGACCAAGGCCCGCTCTTTTCTTTCAATCTCAATCGAATCCGCCCCTCGCCTCGAGTTCCAACACCCAAAGCTCTAGATTTAGGCGCTTCGGACCTTCAACGATGTCCGGCTCCGACCTGCACGGCCGGTGGATGTCTTCCTCCGTCACGGAAGAAGATGTGCTAAAGCTGAGAGACGCCAGGTATCTAAGCGGCGAAATTTCGCATAGGCTGCCTGCCCAAGGGAAGGTTATTCCCACTCCCGAGCCTGGTGAGAGCGTGGTATTCATGTCTCACTTCCTTCGGGGTTTAGGCTTCCCGACGGACCCCTTTGTGAGGGGGCTCATGTTTTATTATGGGCTGGAATTCCATGACTTGGATCCGGAGTCCATCCTCCACATCTCGTCGTTCATTATCGTATGTGAATCCTTCCTCCGCATTACCCCTCACTTCGGATTGTGGCTCAAGACCTTCAAAGTGGAGCCGAAGATGATCAAGGGGCATCAGGCGAGTCTTGGAGGGGCTATTATAAGCAAGAATGCGGACGCTCCATGGCCCGAGGGCTCTTTTCAAGAGGAGCTCAATTTATGGCAACAAGAGTGATTTTATATCACCGCTCCCAGGGGCACCAAATGGGCGGCGCCACCTGCCTTCCGCTCGGGTCCTCCACTGCGGCGAGCGTCATGGGTCAATAAAGGGCTCGACTGGGGACCGTCCAAGGACGTACCTCTGTTGCAGGGCCGTATTCGAGACCTCCAAGAGAGAGAGACCAATATGGTCGTAGTAGCGTAGGTCATGCTGACTCGTCGCACCTTGCCCTACAAACGTCGCCCCCTCTGCCTGTGGGAGTTTAATCCGGAGGGACCACGAGCTCTCCAACATTTTATGGGCGTAACGCCCGTGGAGATGTACCAACTATTCTTCGGATCACAAGCAATGTGTCCGGACTTAACCGAGGACGCAGGTCTGAGCTGCAATCGCCCGGATACTCAAGTAAGTAGTCCTGTAGCCGGACATGCTATCCGCATATTTATCATACACTTGCCCATAAAAGAGCTATCCTTTAAACAGGAGTGGATAGCAAAAGCAAAACTGATCAGGTGTCCGGCCCCCCTCCCTGAGACCACGCCGGATCCTGTATTAACCAAGATGCTAGAGGTTGTGCCTTTCAAAGAAGGCGAAGGGGGGAACAAGGGAACTACTACCTCCGTGAAGGAGGCTATCAAGAAAGGGGGGATCGAGAATCCCTCCCTCCAAGGGAGAAGAGGACCGCTTCTGAAGATCCGGAGACCAAAGCCTCGAAGCGGGGGAAGAAATCTTCACCAGAGGGTCCTGCGGCGGGAGATGCCCCGGCCGCACTATTTCCCCAAGGAGATCAGCCCTCCAGCGAGCCGTAAGTAAAGGGGAGCGTTTTTTTAAAAGAGAAACATCCCTGTTTTATTTCTGAAGGTAACCAAAAGTCTACCTTGTAGTTCGGATCTCAGCCCTTCACAGCAGAGCTCGTCTTCAGGGGATCTTGGTCCGGAGATGATGGAGAGCGAAACGCCTCCGCCTGCCGTACCGTTATGCGAGGTGGACGACCCTGAGGTGTTGTCGCGGAGGGCGTCTCCGGATCCGGCGGGGCCAGAAGGTAGCCATATGTCCCCTCAAAGCCCTCCGTGCCCGGCCTTCGAAAAAGGCCGCCGGACGAGTCCGGCACCAATGGGTGTACGGTCGGAGGAGCTGAAGGATCTGCTCGGGCGAGCGTCTATCTCGGAAGATCACCGTACGTTAATGGTTACGGTGATTGAAAGGATTTCATCCGCTGAGAGTGGATTGCATGAAGCCGTCGTGAGTTTCTTGTGGGTTTTGAGGTATGCAAAATGATGTACCTTCTGACAGTTTTGCATATAAAATGCGCCCTGTATAGATAGTAGCCCCTGAGACTTGGTGTTGTGTCAAAAATGACGGCGCATCGAGGATCATAACCCCAGGTATAATATGCGCTCTTCCTATGTAGGTGGCGAAGCGTCCGGTGGCTAGCCGGGCTGATGAATTTGCCGAACTGAAGCGGCAACTTGACGTGGCGGATGCGGACATCACGCTTGTTAATAAGCGGCTTGACGAGTCACAAGGTATGCAACTTCTCCGCGGACACCTGGTAAGGGAGCTTGACGACCATGCCTTACAACATGTATGCTTAATGTAGATGGTGCCGCTCCTATGGAGAACCTTCGGGCGGAGCTCGCCCGAGCCAAGGAGCAAGCAAGAAAAAGTGATGCGACTGCTTTAAAGGCAGCCGCAGAGCTAAAAGCCGAACAGGCTGCTCACTGCCAAAGCAAGAAATAAATGGCAGAGATGGCCGTGAAATTGAAGAATGCTACTGACCGTTGCGAGCTTCTTGAAAAAGAAGATCGAGCGAAACAAGAGGACCTGAAAAGGCCGCCACCGAGGCCAAGGATACTCGCTCTGCAATGAGAGCTATGAAGGAGGAGCTACGTCAGGCCGGAGATATTGCGGCTGGAAAGCCCTTTCTGTTGCGGAGGAAATTCACGGATCCTAGGTACGCCCAATTGGACCGGCTGTGGGGTGCGGGGATGCTTATCTGGACTTGGCGGCGAGTGCCGCAGATGCGGCCGAACACTTCCGAGGTCAAAAGGATCACGGAATGGAAGAGCTTTTTTGGTCGCAGTTCCATAGTCCGGAGCGTCCGCTTTCATTAACCGATCGTTTGGCCGAATGGGATGAGCTGGATAGGTTGTCCGGACTTGCCATGAAGGTTGTCGTGACTCATTTGTGGCCGAAAAGGCCCGAGCCGAAGAGTTATTTTGGCTTGGTGCAATAGTTCCTTGGTGCGGTGCCGCATATCGATGCAATGAAGCGGTCAGCATGCATAGAGGGTGCGCGGAAGGCTCTTGCCCGTGTCAAGACATACTTTGGGCGGAGATGAAGGCCACCGACGTTGCATCCCGAGATTCGGACGAAGCTTTGTACCGCCGAGCACTATTTTGAGGAAGTCTGCAGGCGCTCGTTTAATAGAGACGCAGTGCTCGAAGGATATTATGCTTTAATGACATGTATGATTTGTGAAAACAATGTTTCAATATAATATAAGAGCTTTTATACTTGTGAGTTCAAGTATTAAAACACCTCCTGTCTTGGCCGTTGATGTATATGTGTATATAACCCGAAAGATGGCAGTCTTGACTTACGCACATAGTGCGGGGTGTTTGCAAAAAGGCGCATTTTCACACTTAATCCAACGTCTTGGTCCTGTAAAGGAGGTGATAGCGTAGAAAACTAGGCAGCCGGACTATAATGCTTTATCACTTTCACTTAGCCATAGGAGTTCGATGGTGGGGCTACTATATAGCACCTAGGGGCACCGCGCTCTCCCGATTTCGGGGCGCGTATGTGCCTGACCGGGAAACGGTCCTTTGTTAATGCGGGGGAATTCTAAACATTCCGGTGGGTCATCGAGTGGTTGAACAGTCTCACGCTATATCATGACAGTCAGTTTTCGGCTTTCTCTACTGAGGTGCTCACCTGGCCAAACCGGGGCACAATCGCAGTAGTTATCCTGGTGCCGCGTTAGCCGATAGAACAGAACATAAGGCAGCAAAAGACAGGAGCGGGGCAAACCCAAAATTTGACCAAAGACATGATTCGGAGCTGATGCATATAAGGCCTAACTCGAGACGCCGAACACTCCCTAAGGTATTCGGTCTTTATGAAAACGGGCAGAATAATGCCCTAAGCCCCTAGTGTCCAGGTACGCGCAAAAAATTCTGGTGCGGCCGATGCCAAAACGCCAGCCTCCTCCTCGGTTATAGCAAGAAACCGGGGGATGTGTATCAACAAGAGACAGTAAAAAAGGTTTACGCAGGGTCTTAATCTGAAAAGAATCCTTGCAACGGGTCCCACTGCTGCGTCTGCGCATGTGTCTCCGTTGTGCCGTATCTGGGACGGGTGTAGCACGGTGTTCATCTGTAAAGAGAAGAACTTAGTTGAAAAGAAAAAAAAAAGATCGTATGAAAAATGTACTTTATATTAGATAAAGCAGTACGGTTCGGAAGGTGAATAAAATTGAGCTTTATTGTCTCTTGTTGTACATGCGTGCAGCCCCTTGTACGGGGGTATGCCGCTAGTAGGCGTTTATATGTTTACGCCGGACTCGTCTAGCCATGTCCGGGGTTCAAATGACCTATTCAGGTGCTTTGATTAGCGAATCTGGATTAGTGTGGGGCTGTCAAGGCAGTCTCACGTTCTTCCGTTCTCGAGTAACACTTGATACTCCCTTTTAATGAGATGATGCCGCGTGGACCGGGCATTTTAAGTGTAAGAGATGCATAATGCGGTATCGCGTTAAAGCGGGCGAAAGCTTCACGTCCCAGTAGTGCTTGATAGCTACTTTCGAATGGGGCGATGTGGAAGGTTAACTTTTCACGGCGGAAGTTGTCGGATGACCCGAACACAACTTCTAGCAGTAGGGAGCCCATACAACGGGCATGTAGGCCTGGCATTACCCCTTTAAAGGAGGTGTTGCTATGGCGAATTTTGGTTGGGTCTATCCCCATTTTGCGGATTGTGTCCTGATATAGCAGGTTTAGATCGATACCTCCGTCCATTAGGACTTGTGTAAATTGGAGTCCGTCGATTATAGGATCTAATATCAAGGCAGTCCATCCTGCATTCCGGATACTTCCAGAATAGTCCTGATGATCGAAGGTGATTGGTTTTGATAACCATCGTTGGGACTCTGCTGGGATAGACCGTGCGGCGCATGTTTCTATGGGCGCCGCTCTGTTTTTCCCTTTTGTCACTTGAAGTGAGTTCACTGTTTTGACTTTTTGTGGGAAATTCTTTTGTTTTCCGGTGCTTTGCTGGTGGGGTTCGTCATCGTCCTCGCTTGGTGTGTCGAGCCCCTTGTGTTCGGCATTGAGTTT
This sequence comes from Aegilops bicornis, assembly GCA_021605145.1. NCBI lineage: Eukaryota > Viridiplantae > Streptophyta > Magnoliopsida > Poales > Poaceae > Aegilops > Aegilops bicornis. Next base: position 111,844,514 of record CM038669.1, on the reverse strand, counting down.
GTCGGACTGCTTAAAGACCCAACAATCTCTGTGGGTATGGTTTGCAGGCTTCACGGGAGTACTGTGGATTTGGCATATTTTGTCCAACATTTTGTCTAGGTTGGATAGCTCGTCGCTGTTGTCCTTGAGGGGCAGTTTTTTATGATTCTGCCGGAGCTTCGAATCCGGCATTGGTATCGTGCTCTTCGGGCTATTTCCCTTTGTCCGGCGCTGGTCCTTGCTGCGTCATGGTTTTCCATTTCCATCCCTGACTTCGGATGTACTTGGGTCACTGGTATTGCATCTTGCCAGCCAACTATCCTCTCCCGCGAAAAAGCGGGTCATAAGGCTTGTTAATGCAGCCGTTGTTCTCGGCTTCTCCTAGTCGAGGTGTCTGGCGAGCCATTCGTCTCGGACGTTGTGTTTGAAAGCTGCTAAGGCCTCGGCGTCCGGACAGTCGACTATTTAGTTCTTTTTGATGAGGAGCCTGTTCCAGAATTTTGGGCTGACTCTCCGGGTTGTTGAGTTATGCGACTTAAATCGTCTACATCCGGAGGACAGACATAAGTCCCTTGAAAATTTGCCCGAAAAGCATCCTCGAGCTCTTCCCAACTTCCAATGGTATTTTCAGGGAGGATTTTGAGCCAATGCCAGGCTGGCCCTTTGAGCTTGAGGGGTAAATATTTTATGGCGTGGAGATCATCTCCTCTAGCCATGTGTATGTGAAGGATGTAATCCTCAATCCAGACTCCAGGGTCTGTTGTTCCGTCATATGCCTCTATGTTTACGGGTTTGAATCCCGCTGGGAATTCGTGATCCAGCACCTCATCGGTGAAACACAGGGGGTGTGCGGCACCCCTATATTTGGGTGTGCCGTGATGTCCGGATATTTGGCGTGTTGCATTGCTTCTTGCTTTCTTGGCCCATAGATGGACCTAACTGGGCCATCCTTTTGATGCGAATCCTTATGCGGATCGCGTGCCGGCTTGTGTGCGGCGCCGCTTGCCGCTCCATGTTTGCCATGTGGCCATCTATCCGACCGGGCGGCCTCTTTGTTCTTTGATTGCGGGGGCTGTACGGCCTCCTCATCGAATTCGGGCAGTAATTTGCGCTTCGGGTAGCTCTTTGTTTCGCGACTGTCGCCGTATTTCTCTGCGGTGTTGAGTACTTTGCTCCATCTGATTCCGAGTGCATCTTCCGCTGTTTTGAACTTCCGCTTCTGCTTTTTTAGGCTACGCGCAGTGGCGACGAGCCTTTTGTGGAGGTTCTTCTGCTCCAACAATTTGTCCGGCGTGAGATCGTCCGGACTGTTATCTTCGCTGGGGACGGGTTGTTTATCCAAGTTGTCCTGTTCGGACGGTTGCTCGATAGCATGTTCGTCGTCCACCGGTTCGCCCTGCTCTATGGCTGGGTCTGTGTGGCTGCCGTCTTTGTCGAGGCGGGACTTGGTGCGGCGTTTATGTTGCTGTTTTGACTGCTTTTCGTGGGATTTATCCTTCGTAGTGTCCTGTTGTTCCTCGTCGTCACTTCCTTTAGGTGTATCCACCATGTATACATCGTGGGATGAGGTGGCTGTCAAGTATCCTATAGGTGCTGGTTCATGGTTGTCTCCTACATCGTCGTCCATACCGTCGATGTCTTCAGAGTCGAAATCGAGCACGTCGTTTAAGCTTTCGGCAGTGGCTACAAAGTGGGTGGTGGGTGGGCGTTGAATTTCTTCGTCGTCTGCATCCCAACCTTCCTGACCGTAGTCCGGCCAGGGCTCTCCTGATAAAGAGAGAGACTTTAGTGAATTCAGGATGTCGCCAAAGGGCGAGAGCTGAAAGATGTCATGACGATGAACTCCATAATCGGCGCCCAATTGGATTCGATTGGCAGGGGCGCGGAGGGTTCGGAGTCCGGAGAGGAGTCCGGCACCTTGGAGTCACGGTCTTCGCAAAGGACAAGGATGGAGTTCGGCTTAATCGCCGTAGAGATCGTAGCCCCCGAGGCGGTGTCCAGCCACTCGTCCTCGATCGGCGGAGTCGGCTCCGAGCTAAGGGTCGGAGCGGACGCAGGTGCGGCCTCCAGGGCACTGTTCGGCGGCAGAGCTAGATCGTGCCCATCAAGACAGTGCAGTGCGCTTGGCTGTGGCTCGAATCTGTCGAAGATCAAGTCTCCGCGGATGTCGGCCGTGTAGTTCAAACTCCTAGATCTGACCTCATGGCCAGGGGCGTAGCTTTCGATCTGCTCCAGATGGCCAAGTGAATTAGCCCGCATTGCAAAGCCGCCGAATACGAAGATTTGTCCGGTGAGAAAAGTCTCACCCTGGACCGCGTCGTTGTTGATGATCGAAGGAGCCATCGGGCCTAAAGACGACGACGCAGAGGAACTCTCAATGAAAGCACCAATGTCGGTGTCAAAACCGGCGGATCTCGGGTAGGGGGTCCTGAACTGTGCGTCTAGGTGGATGGTAAGAGGAGACAAGGGACACGATGTTTTTACCCAGGTTCGGGCCCTCTCGATGGAGGTAAAACCCTACTCCTGCTTGATTAATATTGATGATATGGGTAGTACAAGTGTGGATCTACCACGAGATCAGAGAGGCTAAACCCTAGAAGCTAGCCTATGGTATGATTGTTGTTCGTCCTACGAACTAAAACCATCCTGTTTATATAGACACCGGATAGGGTTAGGGTTACACAGTCGGTTACAATGGTAGGAGATCTACATATCCGTATCGCCAAGCTTGCCTTCCACACCAAGGAAAGTCCCATCCGGACACGGGACGAAGTCTTCAATCTTGTATCTTCATAGTCCAGGAGTCCGGCCAACGGTGATAGTTCGGCTATCCGGACACCCCCTAATCCAGGACTCCCTCAATGGAAGTGGAAACTTCTGTGATGATAATTTTGGTAATGTCATGGAACACTTCTACGGCAGCACATGTATGACTATCTTGATTCTGTCATAAATTTGTCATGGATGTAAATGCATGACAGAAAACGTGACCTACTGTGACAAACACGTATCCTCACAGAAGTGTCTTTTTTTGTAGTGAAATCCATAGGTACCATCAAAACCAACAACAGTCCTGGGGTTGTTTTGTTTGAAGTTAAATGTTGATTTGATTTAGAGCATGGAACTGGGCTTCCCGATTACAAGCCACTTTCTCGTGAATGACAAGTGAATAAACACTCATCGTGAGAATAACCCACCTAGCATGGAAGATAATGACAACCCCCAGTCGCTACATGAGTGATTCGAGCATACAAAACATATTATTATTTGAAGGTTTAGAGTTTGGCACATGCAAATTTACTTGGAACTGCAGGTAAATACCGCATATAGGTAGGTATGGTGGTCTCATATGGAACAACTTTGGGTTTAAGGAAGTGGATGCAGAAGCAGTATTCCCGCTTAGTACAAGTGAAGGCTAGCAAAAGATTGAGGAGCGACCAACTAGAGAGCGCCAACGGTCATAAACATGCATTGAGATTAACTAACATTGAATGCAAGCATGAGTAGAATATAAATCACCATGAACATAAATATCGTGGAGGCTATGTTGTTTTTCTTTCAACTACATGCGTTGTAGCGACCTGACCCGAATGGATCAAGTCTCTGTGCTTAAGTGTCATCCCTGGATCGGTATGCTGACACAAACAGTACTCGAGGATTTATAACAGAGGTAAATCACATGTATAAAGTAACATAAATACTATTACCTCAATCCAAATAGCGGAAGTAACAAGGTTGTGGATTCCCATCAACACCAACGGCAAAGTTGAGTGTAGAAATCGTAACCCTAACGTATCACTTACTCGTCGTAAGATCCTGCAACATGAGACGTTGCAGCCACAAAGGGTCAGTACATTGTATGTACTGGTAAATTCACACCATAGGATAATGATGAATAAGGCTATCACTACATGCATATTTGGCTGGTGGAAAAGCTCTATGGTTATAATGTTTTTGTGAAAAGCCAATTTTTCCCTACTGCAAAGGAATAATTTTTTATTTAACTATCATGGTGGTTGTTAAACACTGAGAATGGTTGACAGCATTCTCAATCCCAATTAAGTAACATCAATAAACCCAACAATATTAATTAAAGTAACCTAATGAGATTCACATGATAATCCAAGTACTAGATACTCAAGTTGTCCATAACCGGGGACACGGCTAACCATGATTAGTTTATACACTCTGCAGAGGTTTGTGCACTTTTCCCCACAAGACTCGATCTCCTCCGTTAAGATTCTCGCACTACATGGTGTTTGAGAAACGGATGACCGAGACAGTCTTTCAGAAGCGCTAGCACCTTACGAATGGGTAGAGCGTACCAACCTACATCCCCTACATCTGCTAGTCTACCACTGTAAGAGTTCGCACGACTTAGTCAACTATGCTAGAGTCCATAGTAGCTTGTGGCTGCACACGGAAGTTTCTAGCATGAATAATCTCATGATCCCTTTGAGCCTGGGTGGCGGTCCAAAAAGAAACAGGCAATCCTGGAATACCCAGGTACCTCAATCCACCCAGATGTGTGTTTAAGTTGCCGCCTTAGCTAAACCATTAATTAACAATCTCACATCTGTCATGGATACACTCACCCAATCCGCATCTACTAGCATAGCATGGCATAATAAGCAAACGTAGGAGTAACTCCCAAGGGTTTGATAATGAAACAGGTAATAGGTACTACCTCATCTACTTCCGAAAACCCACAATTTAATTAGATCCTAATCATGCAATGTTTGAGGATTGATCTACTGCATAAAAACTGGGTATGAAAAGGGATATGATCAAAGTGTGAACTTGCCTGCAATGTTGATGAAGATGATTCACACTCAAAACTCTTGATAGTTCTACTCGTCACACTCCGGTCAATCTATCGTAAGCAAGCAATAGTAACCACACATAAGCAATCACTCAAAAGATCGGAAAGAACGAAGAAGACGATTCGGAAAACATCAAAACCAAGCAAATAACTCTTGTAACATAAAACAATTTCTAACAGTACCAAAATTATGTTAATTTGGCCTTATCAGAAAGTTTAGGTCAAGAGCTTCGATTTGCAAAAAGAATCAACTAAATCGAGATTCTGAAACTCAAGTTACGATCAAACGAAGTTCAAATTCAAATCTGATCTAATTCAAATTTTAATCTGTCAAAAACATGTTTAAGTTGTTTATCTGGATAGAGGGAATCATAATGAAGAAGTGGGCGTTGGTTTGAAGAATAGGGGCTAAACTGTAAAATAAAACAACTACAACTAGGTCCCTGGCGTAAATAAACAGAAAAAAGACTAAATAACGAACGCTCGTTTATAAGATCTAAACAGTGGACGTTCACTGTTTAATAAAACCTAAAAAATAGATTTAGTCTAGGGTTTTTTAAAGAACGAACTTAAAATAAAACCGGATCGGACGGCGGTTTTATACCGGTCGGCAGCGGTTTTCGTCAAAGAACCGGCGACGGCGGTTACTCCGGCGAAACGGGACGGCGGCGGCGGCTCGGGACCGGCCGGGGCAGCGGCTTCGGTCGTCCAGGACGGCAGCGAAGGGACCGGGGAGGGGCGGCGTGGCGAGGCGAGGAGGATGGCGGCGTCGGCGGTGGTCCGCGGTGACGGGACAGAGCGGGGCGGCGGCGACGGATCTCGCCGGAGCGGCAGCTTCCATAGCGCCAGGAAGTGCGGCGGCGCTGGCGCGAGAAGGAGATGAGGTGGGGCGGGGCTGGCCTTTTAAAGGGGCAGGGGAGGGCGGTGGCGTGGGGAAGGGGGCGGCAGGTGGCGGGGCGGCGCCGGACTCCGGGAGGAGTCCCGGTCGGGGACGACGGGCGAGGCGGCGCGGAGCTGGGCCTTGGCCTGGCTTCGGCTGGGCCGGCCCAGTGGGCGGAGAGAAAGTTTTTTTTTTAACATTTTGCAGGCAGCAAACAAATAAAAATAAAATAAACTATACAAAATAAAAAAAATACTATGGGCATATAATATATCAAAATTTTCAGAAAATTATTTCCTACAAGCTGAACATTTTTCAAGAGTCAAATAAAATACACACAAATTCAAATAAAGCAAAGAGTGCTTCTACTCTAATAAAATCCAACAAAAATCATTTTAAAAATACCAAAATGAATTCAAATTTATTTCTCTCCAATTTTCTATTGTAGGGAATCATGTTACCCTATTTTCCTTATATTTTATTTTTGGAGAAAAATAATTTGGATAAAACTCAAATAACTCCAAATTAAAAATAAATTCAAAAGAACTTTGAATTTAATTCTTTGAAACTCCCAACTCATATTTCATATGTTTTGAAGAAGTCATTTTATCTTCGCCGTGAAAATCATTGAGTTGCATAAAGTTCCCGGGTTGGAAATATTTTCCAAATGAAATTCAAATATTTTCAACACCCCTTGTCATTTAAATAAATGGAAGAAGTCATGTCATCTTCTCTCCGTGGTTTTGTGGTGAAAAGAATTTGAATTCACCGAGATCATAAAAGCAAAATGAAAGTTTGGGAAAGTCCTTTTATTCCCTCTCATTTAACTTTCAAAAAGTTTCGAATTTCACTCAATTTCACACAATCAATCAAACAATCAATCAAATCTATCTATTTATTATAACATTCCAAAATTTAGAATTTTGGTATGTTACAAACCTACCACCCTTAAAATGAATCTCGTCCTCGAGATTCGGAGAGGCTAGTAAGAAATAGGTTAGGTTTGGGGTTCTTCTCAAAATCCATTGATCATCACAGGGGTCCGGGGTGCTACCACCCTTAGAAACATGGTAACGGTTTCATCAATACTCAGATACTCCGTCCTTATTGTTGACAGTGTCGGTCTTCTCAGATTTTCGGAAAATTCCTTCTCTGGGATCTTCCGGTAGTGGCATAACCTTTTCCTCAATTCTTCTATCCTTTCCTCTTGGTAAGGTTATTCCGTGATTGGGTCTTCATAGCCGATAGGTCTGGCGCCAATACTAAACAACTATCGATATCTCATGGCGGTCAACAATTTATGGTTTCTCCTGCAGAAAATGGGTCTGGGTTGAACCTCACCGTATGACCTACGGTTGGCAACAGCTGCCTTGTACAAGGGAAAAAATTGCTATACCATTCTAAGGTTTAAACAAGGTTTTAACCGTCGTCTCTCTACTATAGGTAAGTCACTTAGATTTACCATCCCGTATAGCAAGGCGAATAATAAGAGTAAGTCGGTATGGTGATCAATCCATCCCGCACCCAAATCATTACCATGTATATGGTTTAGCGAATCTCGCATTCTAACACTCGGTCATCCTCACAAGCATTGCAGAATTTCTCTTGTCGACGAACCAAGTTCGGATAAATCCATTGATTCTGCAAGCCAGACAAACATCTATCGTTCCTTCACATCTCTCAGGTTTTACGTAAACTCCTATAGGATTGTCTGTCGATTAAAAATCGTAACTTCTTCCAGGGTTTTTCCTTCAGCAAGAGTGTGCTTGCTTCTTGGCAGGTCCTGGGCCTCTGGGTTATGGCCCATCTCATCACTTGTAGTCCTTGAACTTATCCTCGGGCTTCTGATCATTATTCCAACTTCCAACTTCCTAGTATTCTTAAATCCGTCCAATTGTAATGTCTTCCATCATTCTATTTGTACCAAACTAAGACGTGATTACTCAGACTCATCATGGAATTTCCATTAACATCATACCTCCTTTATATCCAATAGTAATTCATCTCTTCATCCTCGTGGAATATCCCACCTACTGAGATAAAAACTTATACTTATGAAGTCCATACTCCACTTCGTGGAACATCATTATCCTTTCCAGGGTTAAGCGTCCTTACAGGGGAGTATTGGCCATCTCTGCATGGCACTTCTTCAACTGGAAAACATGAAACACATCATGAACTCCTGACAGTCCTTCGAGTGACTCCAACTTGTTAGCCAATTATCCCATACGCTCCAAACTCGGTATGGTCCTACAAATCTCGGGGCTAACTTTCCCTTAACTCTGGATCGTTTAACTCCTCGCAGAGGGGACACACGAAGACATGCTATGTCTCCAATTTCATAGACTTCCTCCTTGCGTTTTTGGGTCTGCATAGCTCTTCCACTGGATCGAGCTACCTTCAATATCTCGATCGACTTAACATTCTCTTCTGACTCCCTGATCATATTTAGTCCAAACAACTGACAGTCTCCAACTTCATCCCACATCAACGTGTCTGGCTCCTTCTCCTATACAAAGCTTAAAAAGGGGTCATCTTCAAACTGGCTTGGTAACTGTTGTTGTATGAGAACTCCGCGTAAGGTAGATTATCATCCCTACTAGATCCATAATCTAGCGCACACGCTCTCAACATGTCCTCTAGAATCTGATTGACTCTCTCAATTTATCCATCTGTCTGCGGATGAAAGGCTGTACTGAACTCTAGCCTAGTACCCAAAGTCTGGTGCAGTTGATTCCAAAACTTTGAGGTAAATTGTGTTCCTCTATCTGATACGATGGTCCTCGGAACTCCATGCAGACATACGATCCTGGTCGTATATATCTTGGCCAACTTCGCACTTGTATAGGTGGTTTTCACTGGGATAAAGTGAGCCACTTTGGTCAAGCGAATCAACTACTACCCAGATAGAATCATATCCCGATCGGGTTCTGGGAAATCCGGTAATGAAATCCATGCCAAGCTTATCCTACTTCCATTCGGTTATTGGCATAGGCTGTAGTAATCCTGCTGGCTTCTGATGCTCTGCTCTTACTCTCTTTGGCATACATCACCCTCGACTACATTCTACGCAATATCCTTCTTCATACCAATCCACCAGAAACACTCCTGCAAATCCAAATACATCTTGGTGTTTCCAGGGCAAATCGAGTATGGTGAGTCATGAGCCTCCTGAAGTATTTACGTCCTGATCTTTGCATTATTGGGCACATATACACGTTCCTCGAACCATAAGGTGTCATGCTCATCCTTACGAAAACCTTTGGCCTTTCCTTTGCTCATTCTCTCTTTTACCTCAGCAATCTCTTTGTCATCCTTCTGAGCTTCACGGATCTTTCCCAACAATGTAGACTGAACTTCCATTGCTGCAACAAAACCTTTGGGAACAATCTCCAACCGAAGTTCCCTGAGATCCTCGGCTAACTCCTTTGGTAATCCTCTGCTTATGAGGGTGTTTGTCCTTATTTTCTTTATGGTTGTGTCCTATTTCTCCACAAAGCTTGTATGCACAAGGTTTCTTCATATCCTTTCCATAAGGCCTCAACTTCCGGGACACAAGACGAGATCTTTGCAGAGTCAACTTAAATTCTTCCCAAGTGGTTACTCCTTGCTATCCGTTGATGGTTTGGTACATCCTCCACCAAGTAGCAGCACCTCTTTCAAAGAACGGAAGAGCATGCTGGGCTATATCCTTTTCGACTATAGGGTTATTCTCCATGCGATCCTCCATGTTACGAATCCATCTGGCATCTCCAATTGACTCATTGGTCCAGAAAATACAAGCTCATCTCCATTCATCCTCTAATGGGTCCATGGGTTTTGGAGTGGGATAAGAGAGATAGAGAGGGATGCACACAATACAAACAATAGTTTTGAAAAGACATGTTTTATTGTGGCTGTCGGAAAAACATCAAACAAATGACAGCTCACAATCGTCGCATCTAACGCAGGTATATAATAGGGGTTTGGGCTTCTAATGGTCAATAAATCTTCAAAGTCATCAAACTCTTCGATTCTTGTTCATGTCTCCGATGGCTTCTTCCGATCATACTTGTCCTACTCAAGTTCTTTTGCCATATCATCTCTGTTGTCGCAAAGTCTATCATGATGTCTTTTTATATTTCTAGAGTTGCGTTCCAAACTTCTGGGTTTCATCAACCTCGACATGAACCATGATCCTACTGTCCTTCAGTTCCTGACGAATCTTTGATGTCTCAAGGTTTTGCTCCTCTAGCTTGGCTACTTTCGACCACGGGTCCTGAGTTCTTCACGAAACTCTTCCTTATCAAATACTGCTTCTGCAGGTCCATCCTAAACTTGCTGATGTAATATTCCGGATCCTGGTGAATACACCAGCTAAGGTTAACACTTCATCTTGCTGATAGGTGTTCCGTAAGCCTTCTTGTAATCCAATCCTTCCAAAGAAATGCATGCTTAACTCAGCACGGCGACAATAGCATAAGTGGGAGATAACATCATGGATAGTCGTGTTTCTGCTCTTGTGATTTCCATGAGCTATCATTCCATAGTTGATATGTCCTGCTTTAGGGTTTCTTGACAAAACTTTGAGTTCTATGCTCCATGTTTCGGTCTTTCTCCGATACACCTTGATCTCGGGTATTGAAAGCTTCCATAGTCTGCCAAGTTCCATAAGGGGTGCCTTCCTAGGTCATACAAATCCGGAAATTCTTCAAAGCCTTCAAATTCTTCTAGTCTTCGGAGTCTTCACCGTTGTAGTTTCCGTCATTATAATGCACGGTAAAAATCCTATTTATTCCAAAGTAGTCTTAGTTGTCCGATATCTTGTACTCCTTGGAGTGGTCTCATTCGCCGAATCTTCATGTGGCCAAAAGGGGAAAAGGTATGGTCTAACTAAAAGGGAAATTTGAATAAGCTCAGTAGAGAAGAGGGGAAAAGATCCTTTTGAAAAGAAAGTTGTAAAGGAAATCTTTCCTATGGGCTTGCCAGTTTCTAGGTCACGTTCTACAGTCAACATGTGCTCTGATACCATCTTGTAGCGACCTGACCCGAATGGATCAAGTCTCTGTGCTTAAGTGTCATCCCTGGATCAGTATGCTGACACACACAGTACTCGAGGATTTATAACAGAGGTAAATCACATGTATAAAGTAACATAAATACTATTACTTCAATCCAAATAGCGGAAGTAACAAGGTTGTGGATTCCCATCAACACCAACGGCAAAGTTGAGTGTAGAAATCGTAACCCTAACGTATCACTTACTGTCAGAAGATCACGCAACATGAGATGTTGCAGCCACAAAGGGTCAGTACATTGAATGTACTGGCAAATTCACACCATAGGATAATGATGAATAAGGCTATCACTACATGCATATTTGGCTGGTGGAAAAGCTCTATGGTTATAATGTTTTTTCGAAAAGCCAATTTTTCGCTACTGCAAAGGAATAATTTTTTATTTAACTATCATGGTGGTTGTTAAACATTGAGAATGGTTGACAGCATTCTCAATCCCAATTAAGTAACATCAATAAACCCAACAATATTAATTAAAGTAACCTGATGAGATTCACATGATACTCCAAGTACTAGATACTCAAGTTGTCCATAACCGGGGACACGGCTAACCATGATTAGTTTATACACTCTGCAGAGGTTTGTGCACTTTTCCCCACAAGACTCGATCTCCTCCGTTAAGATTCTCGCACTACATGGTGTTTGAGAAACGGATGACCAAGACATAGTCTTTCAGAAGTGCTAGCACCTTACGAATGGGTAGACCGTACCAACCTACATCCCCTACATCTGCTAGTCTACCAAGTAAGAGTTCGTGACGACTTAGTCAACTATGCTAGAGCCCATAGTAGCTTGTGGCTGCACACGGAAGTTTCTAGCATGAATAATCTCATGATCCCATTGAGCCTGGGTGGCGGTAAAAAAAGAAACAGGCAATCCTGGAATACCCAGGTACCTCAATCCACCCAGATGTGTGTTTAAGTTGCCGCCTTAGATAAACCATTAATTAACAATCTCACATCTGTCATGGATACACTCACCCAATCCACGTCTACTAGCATAGCATGGCATAATAAGAAAACGTAGGAGTAACTCCCAAGGGTTTGATAATGAAACAGATAATAGGTACTACCTCATCTACTTCCCAAAACCCACAATTTAATTAGATCCTAATCATGCAATGTTTGAGGATTGATCTACTGAATAAAAATTGGGTATGAAAACGGATATGATCAAAGTGTGAACCTGCCTGCAATGTTGATGAAGATGATTCGCACTCAAAACTCTTGATAGTTCTACTCGTCACACTCCGGTCAATCTATCGTAAGCAAGCAATAGTAACCACACATAAGCAATCACTCAAAAGATCGGAAAGAATGAAGAAGACGATTCGGAAAACATCAAAACCAAGCAAATAACTCTTGTAACATAAAACAATTTCTAACAGTACCAAAATTATGTTAATTTGGCCTTATCAGAAATTTTAGGTCAAGAGCTTCGATTTGCAAAAAGAATCAACTAAATCGGAGTTACGAAACTCAAGTTACGATCAAACGAAGTTCAAATTCAAATCTGATCTAACTAATATTTTAAACTGTCAAAAACATGTTTAAGTTGTTTATCTCGATAGAGGGGATCATAACGAAGAAGTGGGCGTTGGTTTCATCGAGTTCCGACTAACGAGCAAAAAGTTATGAGTGTTTGAATAACAGGGGCTAAACTGTAAAATAAAACAACTACAACTAGGTCCCTGGCGTAAATAAACAGAAAGCGAAAAGACTAAATAACGAACGCTCGTTTATAAGATCTAAACAGTGGACGCTCGCTGTTTAATAAAACCTAAAAAACAGATCTAGTCTAGGGGTATTTTTTTTAAAGAACGAACTTAAAATAAAACCGGATCGGACAATGTTTTATACCGGGCTTGGCAATGTTTTTAAAGAACCGGCGATGGCGGTTACTCCAAATAAACGGGACAGCGGCGCGTGCTCGGTCTCTGCTGGGCGGCGGCTTTGCTGTCTGTGAGGGCGGCGAAGGGGCCGGGAGGGGCGGCGTGGCAGGCGAGGAGGATGGCGCGTGCGGTGGTCCGCGGCGACGGACGGAGTATAGGCGGCGGCGGATATCGCCAGAAGCGGGCAATTTTCGCGAAGGCCGGGAAGTGCGGCGGTGGCGCGAAGTGCGAGAAGGAGAGGAGGCGGGGTGGGGCTGGCCTTTTAAAGGGGCAGGGGCGGGCGGTGGCGTGGGAAGGCGGCAGTGGCGGGCGGCAGCGGCGGGCGGCGCCGGACTTCGAGAGGAGTCCCGGTAGGGGACGACGGGCGAGGCGGCGCGGAGCTGGGCCTTGTCCTGGCTTCGGCTGGGCCGGCCCAGTGGGCGGAGAGAAAGTTTTTTTTAACATTTTGCAGACAGCAAAAAAATAAAATTAAAATAAACTATACAAAATAAAAACATACTATGGGCATATAATATATCAAAATTTTCAGAAAATTATTTCCTACAAGCTGAACATTTTTCTATAGTCAAATAAAAGACACACAAATTCAAATAAAGCAAAGAGTGCTTCTGCTCTAATAAAATCCAACAAAAATCATTTTAAAAATACCAAAATGAATTTAAATTTATTTCTCTCCAATTTTCTATTGTAGGGAATCATGTTACCCTATTTTCCTTATATTTTATTTTTGGAGAAAAATAATTTGAATAAAACTCAAATAACTCCAAATTGAAAATAAATTCAAAAGAACTTTGAATTTAATGCTTTGAAACTCCCAACTCATATTTCATATGTTTTGAAGAAGTCATTTTATCTTCGCTCGTGAAAATCATTGAGTTGCATAAAGTTCCTGGGTTGGAAATATTTTCCAAATGAAATTCAAATATTTTCAACACCCCTTGTCATTTAAATAAATGGAAGAAGTCATGTCATCTTCTCTCCAGGGTTTTGTGGTGAAAAGAATTTGAATTCTCGAAGATCATAAAAGCAAAATGAAAGTTTGGGAAAGTCCTTTTACCCTCTCATTTAACTTTCAAAAAGTTTCGAATTTCACTCAATTTCACACAATCAATAAAACAATCAATCAAATCTATCTATTTATTATAACATTCCAAAATTTAGAATTTTGGGATGTTACATGCGTGAACATGTGCCAAGCCAAGTCACTTGAATCATTCAAAGGAGGATACCATCCTATCATACTACATCGCAACCTTTTTAAAAGCATGTTGGCACGCAAGGTAAATCATTATCAACTCCTAGCTAATTAAGCATGGCATGAGTGACTATAATCTCTAATTGTAATTGCAAACAAGTTTTATTCATAATGGGCTGAATCAGGAACGATGAGCAAACCATATTTACAAAAACAAAATAGGTCGAGTTCGTACTAGCTTTTCTCCATCTCAATCATTCCATCATATATTGTCATTATTGCCTTTCACTTGCACGACCGAATGGTGTGGATAATAATAAGAGTGTACGTGCATTGGACTAAGCTGGAATCTGCAAACATTTATTCAAAGGAGAAGACAAGGTAATATGGGCTCTTTGTTAGATCAACAATAATGCATATGAGAGCCACTCAACATTTTCATCGTGGTCTTCTCCTCTCGACCCAAGGAAAAGAATTTCAAAGAAACACACTGAAATATTTTTAGAGTTCTTGTTTTTCTAAAGAAAGCAAAACAAGAATGAGAAAAACTATTTACACGGAAAAGCTCCCAACAAGCAAAAGAGGAATGGGAAATCTTTTTGGGTTTTCTTTTAATACTACTAAATAAACTTAAAAGAAAAACTAGAAAGAAGCAAGAACTATTTTTTTGGATTTATTCAATGTTTTTCAAATACACAAGAAGAAAGCGAGACAAATAAACTAGCATGGATATGATACAATGAAAAAGTATGAACACCGACAACTGGAATGAATGTGTGAACATGAATGTAATGTCGGTGAGAATTACGTACTCCCCCAAGCTTAGGCTTTTGGCCTAAGTTGGTTTAGGGACACGGCTGGCCTGGCGGATATCCAAAGTTGTAGTTGGGGTTTTACTAGGATGCGGCAGCTACCGCTTGGAGAGCTGCCTCATGAAGGCGAGCAGTCTCCCTCTCTTTCTCTTACTCAGCTGCCTCCTCCCTGGTTATAAAGTATCTTCATTTTACCTGGGAGTCAAAGAAGGCAGGAGCAGGAAGGGTAATATGGACAACACACAGCTTGTCAAAGATTAGTCGGTATAGGAGGGACTGTTCGTTCCTCTCAAGAAACTGGCAGCGTACCATAGCATTATAATCAAGGAAAGCAAGTGGTAACTCAATGTCATCCTCCCTTATGGGTACCCTGAGATAATTAGCTAAATGGGTGGCATAAATCCCACCAAAGAAATCACCATCTTTAGCATTATTATGTAACCTCCTTGCAATAATAGCCCCCAAGTTATATCGTTTATCACCCATTACCGCACACTTGAGGACACTAAGATCTGATGCACAAAGGTGGCTATGATCATGTTTATCATTAATGCATCTACCTATAAAGAGAGCAAAATAATGTATGGCATGAAAGTGAATGCTCCTTATGGTAGCTTGTGTAATATTTCTAGTTTCTCCCACAGTGATGCTAGCAAGGAAATCATTATAATCTATTTTACGAGGTTCACTATGAATGGCCCATTGTGGAATTTTGCATGCATCATTAAAATCTTCTAGGTCCATGGTAAATGATTTATCATAAAGATCAAACAGAACAGAATGAGTATTGCGCAGGGATGTAAACTTAAATCTTTGCACAAATGAATCAGTGAGGTGATAGTACTGTCGACACTTATCTGACACGAAGTCCTCAAGGCCAGCATTTTGTAGTACGCATCAAATTCCTCCTTGAAACCTGCATGAACCATGAATTGATCCAACGACCATTCGCAAGGCCATACTAGCACTGGTGCGCATTGATACATCTCCAATGTATCTATAATTTTTGATTGCTCCATGCTATATTATCTACTGTTTTGGACCATATCGGGCTTTATTTTCCACTTTTATATTACTTTTGGGACTAATCTATTAACCGGAGGCCCAAGCCAGAATTGCTGTTTTTTGCCTATTTCAGTGTTCCGAAGAAACGGAATATCAAATGGAGTCCAAACGGAATGAAACCTTCGGGAACGTGATTTTCTCGCCGAACATGATCCAGCAGACTTGGACCCTACATCAAGGAAGCCACGAGGCGAGCACGAGGCAGGGGGCGCACCCTACCCCACCAGGCGCACCCCCATCCTCGTGGGCCCCATGAAGCTCCACCGACGTACTCCTTCCTCCTATATATACCTACGTACCCCCAAATGATCAGATACGGAGCCAAAAACCTAATTACACCACCGCAACTTTCTGTATCCACGAGATCCCATCTTGGGGCCTATTCCGGAGCTCCACTGGAAGGGGACTCAACCACGGAGGGCTTCTACATCATCATAGCCTCTCCGATGAAGTGTGAGTAGTGTACCTCAGACCTTCGGGTCCATAGTAAGTAGCTAGATGGCTTCTTCTCTCTTTTTGGATCTCAATACAATGTTCTCCCCCTCTCTCATGGAGATCTATTCGATGTAATCTTATTTTTGTGGTGTGTTTGTTGAGATCGATGAATTGTGGGTTTATGATCAAGATTATCTATGAACAATATTTGAATCTCCTCTGAATTCTTTTACGTATGGTTGGTTATCTTTGCAAGTCTCTTCGAATTATCAGTTTCGTTTGTGTCGTGGTTTTGTCACGGCAGATGTCCTCATGAAAGGACTTAGTCGTGGAGCCATCGCTACGGGTTAACTTGAAGGGGTTAAAGCGGACGCAAAGACACAAGAGTTATACTAGTTCGGCCCCTTCGATGAAGGTAAAAGCCTACGTCTAGTTTGTGATGGGATTGATGTGGTCTCGATGACTAGGGAGCAAACAAGCTTCGCCTAGGCCTCGAGTTGTTGTTGTCTGTCCTTGAACCGCCCCAGGTCATCCCCTTATATACACGGGTGACGCCCGTCGGTTCAGAGAGTCCCAATCTCCGGTTCATATTCGTATCCGGGTTGGTCTCTCTCTATTCCTAACTTACAATACAAGTTTACATATCAGGCTGGTTTACGGCTACAGGTTCTAAACCGACTACAGGCCTTGGGCCCTTACTTTCATGCCTCTTGGGCTTTTACACCGTTGAACTACTGATGAAGTTAACTCGGCCCAGACATGCCGGTTTACGCCCAGTAGTAATATCCCCAACAGTTTGGCCAACTAGCTCTGCTTCCTCGGTTTGTGGCTCCTTGATTCCCGTGCCTGACACAGGTATCTTGCCTTATAAATAGGACCGAAGGGTCATTCCTTTTCTCCCCTCTGTCCTTTCTCTTCGTCTTCCTCGCGTCGCCAGCCTCGGAGCTCCGCCGCCGTCGTCGACCTCTGCACCGTCTTGGGCTGCTGCATCGACCTGAACGCACCAGAGAAACGCAGATTCTTCCGCATCTCCTCAACTCAGGTAGGTCCTCGGTTCCCTTTTGACCTAGATCCGTTCTAGGGTTTCATGTTCTTGCCGTGCTCCATGAACTGTTCCTGCTCATACCAGACTCTTGGATAGATCTGTAACACCTTGTACTGATTAATAGTAGCTTTTAGCATCCGCCTGTAATCTCGTGCTTGCGTCCATGGATCTCGCACAACATCTCTGCTCATTGCATCAATACTGCTCTGCTGTCTTTCTTTTTGGACATTTTTCTTCTTTTCTGATCTGGCTTTAGATCCTTCGTTGTAGAGAAATCTTGCGAAACTTGTTTCTGCACACTTAGCCGTTCGCAACTTCAATTGTTTTCAATCTTTAAACCTTAAACCAGGCGGTTTAACTTAACATAGAAAAAATTAGATAAACCGGTATACACCATTAGTCCCCTTGTTGAACCGCCGGAACTCCTTGACCAGATACTGTCGCTTCATAGAACTCCGGTTTAGACGTATTTGTCTCCAATTTAGCATTGTACACCGGTTCTCTCTTTATCCCAACACATTTCTTTGAACCGGATTTATATATTTTTTGTAGATGGCCAAACAAGTGTATGAGTGCAACTGGGCTCCTTCCCGTGTCAAGGAAACTCAACTGAACAACCTGGTCCTGACTGGCGCTTTAGCTAGTAAAAATAGCATCCATTGGAGGGTTCCTGGCAAAGAATGTCCACCCACCCCTCAGGAAGGAGAGGTTGTAGTTTTCGCAGATCACCTAGCCCGGGGTTTCAATCCGCCCGGTTCAAAATTCTATCGAGATGTGCTAGCCAATTTTCAACTCCGTCCACAAGATACAGGCCCCAATTCTGTTACTAATATCTGTCACTTCCAAGTGCTCTGTGAAGCATACTTTCAAGAAGAACCTACAGCTGAACTATTTAGAGACTGCTTCCATCTAAACCGCCGCACAGAATTCACTGATGGGCCCAACACAGAATTGGGTGGTGTGGCGATTCAAAAAAGAAAGGAGGTCACTTATCCTCATGTCAAACTGCACAGCCACCCCAAGGAATGGAATCAAACATGGTTTTACTGCAAAGACACTTCACCTTAGCGAGAATCCCTTGCTCGGTTTTTCGTCGAGCGACTCAAAGAACACACATCCCTTTACGCAAAGATTAACTGCCGGTGAGAGAAGTAAATATGCTCCTCAACTCTCCAAGCTCGAGCCTTCATGGCTAACGGTTTAACGGAATTGATCTTCTTGTATTTGTTGGATATCATGGAGCATACTGCCCCTCTCCCGGCGCTCGATTTAATGTGTGAGTACCACTGGTAGTGTCGACGACCCCTCCGACATATTAATATCCAGCTTACCGACGATGAGGTCACCGAGGCGGTGAAGAAGATGCCGAGCGAACCGGAAAACCTCGTGCCGGACCGGTCTGCTCCCCTTCGTGCTACCAACAAACCGCCATCTGTAAGACTTCTGATTATTTTTTACTGAATATATTATTGCCATCCCGGTATAACTTTTAACATCAACTGCTGCTTAACCAGGGTGATGATCCATTCTGGAGCAAGAAACGGCCACAAGAGAAACCGGAGAAGCTAGACAAACCGGAAAAACCACTTAGGCAAAAGACCAAAGCTGTCAAGAAGACTACTCATAAGAGGAAAACCACTACATCTTCTGATCCGGCTGCGGATGATGATGTGGGTAATCCGGACCTTGAGGTAGAACTTGATTCACTTAGCTTACTTTTCACACGCCTAATTAATGATGATGTTTGTCGATGATGATCGAAACCAGTAATGTCTTGATGTTGTAGAGGTAACTATTCTCTCCTCTGACTCAAATCCTTTGCCTTCACTAAAAAACCGTTAGGCAAACCGGAAAATTAAATTTTCTCATCTCCTTGCTTACTTGGATCCCAAATTTCTTATGAAGACTCAACAACATGAAGCTCATGCACAACTCCGGCAATGACCAGGTAGTTACCTCCACCGATTTACCGAACAGTCCGGTTCGGAAACGTCGTTCAGAGGTCTCTAATTTGCTTGTCAGTGCTTATCCTAAAGCAGGCTGGTTTCGTCAACCCCTTAATCCGTCTAATTCCGATTATCGGGTCACTTCCCACTCCTCATCTTGCGAGTCATCAGCCACTCAGCTACCGCCGCTAAAAACAGTGCTTGGGTAAGTTATACCTTTCATATTGTTTCTACTGCATCATTGTGTAGTATATGCCGTATTTAACTGTTGTTGTGCCTTTTCAGAGCCAAGCCTAGGCCGAGCAAAAAGGCTCGTCTGGACAAAGCGGCCGACGAAGAAACTGCCCCTGAACCGGGTAGCACCCCAAACCTTGAAGCGGCCATCTGTGAAGACACGCCCAATGATCCGCCACAGCAAGATGACGATTTTGTTGCTGAAGAAAGGCCTGTTGACACCGCCCTTCCTGCTGACCAGCCCAGAAGCCCAACCCGGATTGAAAAATCCACCAGTCCAATCCGGCCTGCTGACAAACCGACGGCCCCTGGTCAAACCGGCGACTCCAAGGACGATGACGTCGTAATTACTGGTTTTGGCCACAGCGAACCGGGCAATCCAGTCGCTTTATCCAAACATTCTGCCAAAGAAGAGTTTGCCACTATGAGCAAGGGCAAGTGGGATGTTGATCCGCAACTTATGCCGCTCTAAACCCCAAGACCTTCACTCCGGCTACTTGAACGGTGTATACCAGCCGTGACTATGAAGTCGGCACGGTGAAGATGATGAAAGATAAATTCGAGGTAACCTCCATGTTCTTTTCTCGCCCGAATATTTCAATTTTTGTTAACTCTCCTAGCCCTCAAGGGCCGGTTCAACTTAGCATAGTTAAACCGGGACTTAATATACACTCAATGCTTCAGAATCCACTGATATAGCCCCCAAGGGCCGGTTCAACTTAGCATAGTTAAACCGGGACTGTATTTTATATCGCTGCATCAGAACATGTTTGAGCAAATAGCCATTAGCCCCCAAGTTGAATACTTGTATTGAGCTTGGGACTTTGTGATTTTATTGATAGATGAAGATCAAATATGCATTAGCCCCCAAGTGCCAAGTGTATAACTGGTTATGCACTGGGGACTTTGAAATGATGATATATAACATGCTCCCTTTTTGTTGCAGAGTGAAATACGTCAACAAGCCTCACAAATCCATGACCTCCAAGAAAATCTGAAATCTTAACAAGCAGAAACCTCCAAGGCCAAGGATGAACTGAAAACCGCTTTAACTACTATGGAGCAACTCAAGGAGTGGTTCAAGTCTGAGCGAGCCGGGGATCTTGAAAAGGCCGCTTTAACCAAAAAGGTTGAAAATGCTGAGGCTGCCCTTAAACCGGTGGTAGATGAGCTGACCAGCGTGAAGCGGCAAGTGCATTCCATGACTGCTGCCATCTTCGTTAAGTTTCCTTTGGCTTCTATGATAACCTTGACCTTCTTATGATAAATCCGGTTTGTGATTCTCTTGCAATGCTGTAGGCACACGCATTGGTCACTTGGGGTCAGATGTTCGGAAGAAATTAAAGGCTGCCTATACCTTAATAGAGCAGTCAGTACCTTTGGAGCGCAGCGGATCATCTCCACCGCATCTCATAACAATCCGGCACCTTCCTTAATCCAAGATACCCTTAGGAGGTTGTCCATGCTTCCCGCCCGGATTGAAGAGCTGAAGAAATCTGCTACTCGAACCGGCGCTATCAACGCCTTAATCCGGGCCAAAGCATGGGTGCCAGATTTCGATCCCGTTGAAGCGGCTCAGGGCTATCCCAGTCTGAAGGAAGACGGCTCAGAGTTCAACGAAGATGATTTGAGAGCGATAAACCGGGCAGTGCACCCTCTGGCTTGCCAATTAGCTGAAGAAGCCAACTTGTCACATTATCAAGCTCAGTATGATGATCAGAACAAGCGAGTGGCTGCACCTATTCCTGAAGCGGAGAACCTGATCCCTCCGATCCGTAAGCATACTTACGCTCCTGATATTGACCCAACTTCCCTGGTCCATGAGGAGGCTGTCTTTCAACCTTTAATGGGAATCGACTGGACCACTGTTGACTTCCAGCAGCTGGGTAGAGATGAAGAAACTGAAGCGGCGCAGGACGACCCACAACCATCAAACCGGGGCGGCGAGCAAGCATGAACCGGAAGCCGGTTTGAAGAGCTGCTTCATTACATTCCGCCAAGAAACAATGATCTTATTTGGGCACCATGTCGCCTTGTAATAGGATAGCCAACACTCTTGCTTTGAATATGCCTTCGTGCATAGGTGTTGATACTCTTACTTGAATGATCGAAACTTTCAATCTTATATTACCTGCAGTTACAAAATCTTAAACCGCCACGGCGGTTTGTGCCGCCAACCGTCTTTGTGACGTTCATATATATATGAGATGAAATATTAAGGTATATAATCTTAATTTATGATATCAAATACCTGCCATCGCTGGGCATAAAGTTGGCTTAGCCAATCTTGAAGCGGAGGTTGTATAAACCCTTACCATCAAAGGAGAAAACAGCTCCTGTTATTTATAATGCCGGTTTACCACGTAAACTGTGCCGGGTCATGATAAGCCCCCTGTTACTCCATAATAGGATGTTAACAGAAAAAACATCAAACCGGTGAAATTATCTCCGGATTAAAAAATTGACCGAATTCCGTCAACTGACAGTTTTGAAACCGGTTTAAGAAATGTTGTCGGTTTAAGAAACGCAACAAAAATCAAATAATAGTTATGACAAACATGGAAGCAAAGGCAATGATAAACCGTTTGCAAAAAAATAAGGTTGTACTGAGCCGATCAGATGGTGTTACCATGGTCGGACACGACCAAGCTCCCTATAAGGTGTAGCCATGGTTCAAGTCAGCCAGGTCCCCAACTGAAACCGTGGCATTATGCCGATCAAGTGGCATGGCATTGGTTCGGGTTCGTCCTAGCCCCCAAGTGACTCTATGGCCTTAGGCCGATCAAGAGGCATGACTGGTTCAGACTTGACCATGTCCCCAAGTGATCTGGTGGCTTTCGCCTATCAAAAGGTGTTGCATTGGTTCGGACACGACCAAGCCCCCAAGTGATATCACAAAGCTTTTGAAAAGCAAACTCAGGGGGTAAACCGGAGGGCGCTTTAAGACAGAACAACTCCATGTAACCACGCATGATGTAATGTAACAGATACCCCGCTTTAGCTGAGGCTCCGGTTTATTACTTTATTCATAATATATACACTGTCATAATATGTACATAAGTAGAGCCGATGGCTCAGGTATAATAAGGCCGAAGATGAGCTATGTTCCACGGCATGTTGGTCTCCTCCTCTGACGTGCGTGAGACTTTATGCTCTCGAACATCGATCAGATAGTACGACCCGTTGTGCAGATTCTTGCTGACCACGAAAGGTCCCTCCCAAGGTGGGGATAGCTTGTGCATATCGATGCGGTCTTGGATGAGCCGAAGCACCAAATCTGCTTCTTGAAAAGTTCTGGTTCTGACCCGGCGACTATGATAACGACGAAGATCTTGTTGGTAAATCGCCGAGCGGGCAGCTGCTATGTCACGCTCTTCATCCAACCGATCCAAAGCGTCCTGCCGGGCCGTCTCGTTGTCCGCTTCAACATAAGATGTCACACGAGGTGAGTTATGACGGATGTCACTGGGGAGAACCGCCTCCGCTCCATAAATCATAAAGAACGGCGTGTATCCCGTGGATCTGTTAGGCGTAGTATTTATACTCCATAACACAGACGATAGCTCTTCTACCCAACAACCCGGTGTCCTCTGCAAAGGGACCATAAGCCGGGGCTTGATGCCTCTCAAGATCTCTTGATTGGCTCTTTCCGCTTGACCATTGGACTGTGGGTGAGATACTGAAGAAACGTCAAGCCGGATGTGCTCCCGTTCACAGAACTCCTTCATGGCACCTTTGGACAAATTGATACCATTATCTGTGATGATACTGTGTGGAAAGCCAAACCGGAAAATCACCTTTTTGATGAACTGAACCGCCGTGGCCGCATCACACTTGCTAACAGGTTCTGCCTCTACCCATTTTGTAAACTTGTCAACCGCCACCAGCAGGTGGATCTTCTTGTCCTTGGACCTTTTGAAAGGTCCAACCATATCCAGCCCCCAAGTCGCAAACGGCCAAGTAATTGGCATCATCCTCAATTCTTGGGCCGGTACATGAGCACGTCTGGAAAACTTTTGGCAACCATCACATCGTCTGACCAGCTCTTCCGCATCAGCATGGGCAGTCAACCAATAGAAACCGTGGCGGGCGCTTTAGCCACCAAGGACTTTGAACCGGCGTGGTGACCACAATCTCGCCGTGGATCTCATGCAATATTTCACAGCCTTCCTCGGGGACACACGGTGTTGAAACGCCCTACGACACCTTTGCAATGATGCAATTCGCCATTAACAATGGTCGTAGACTTAGATCGCCGAATTATCTGCCGGGCCAATGTCTCATCTTCTGGTAACTCGCCCCGGTTCATGTACGCCAGATAAGGAAGCGTCCAATCCGGAGTGACGTGCAGAGCTGCCACCAATTGAGCCTCCGGATCAGGAATAGCCAAATCCGCTTCACCAGGGAGCTTGGTCGACGGGTTGTGCAGCACGTCGAGAAAAACATTAGGCGTGACCGGTTTGCGTTGAGAGCCCAACCGGCTTAAAGCGTCCGCCGCTTCATTTTCTCGACGGTCCACGTGGTCCACGATAGCCCTTGAAATGACTCGCAACAATATCCACCTCACGACGATATGCAGCCATGAGTGGGTCCTTTGTATCCCAAGTGCCAGACACCTGTTGAGCCACTAGGTCCGAATCACCGAAGCACTTAACCCGGCTGAGATTCATCTCCTTAGCCATCCGGAGACCATGGAGCAAGGCTTCATACTCAGTTGCATTGTTAGTACAAGGGAACATTAAGCGGAGAACGTAATAAAACTTGTCACCTCGTGGGAAGTTAGTACGACTCCGACCCCGAGCCCTCCAACTACCTGGATCCGTCAAAATGAATGGTCCAATATGTGTGATCCGGCTTTTCTTCAGGTGCTTGCAACTCCGTCCAATCGTTAATGAAATCCACAAGCGCTTGAGACTTCACCGCCGTCCGAGGCACGTACTTCAAACCGTGCGGCCCAAGCTCTATAGCCCACTTGGCAATCCGGCCAGTCGCTTCCCGGTTCTGTATGATATCACCTAAGGGAGCTGAACTGACCACCGTGATAGGGTGCCCTTGGAAATACTGCTTCAGCTTCCGGCTTGCCATAAAAACCCCATACACCAGCTTCTGCCAATGCGGATACCTTTGCTTAGATTCAATAAGCACCTCGCTGATATAATAAACCGAACGTTGAACCGGATGCTCCTTCCCTGCCTCCTTCCACTCTACCACAATGGCCACGCTGACCGCCCTGGCGTTAGCAGCAACATATAGCAGAAGCGGCTCCTTGTTGATGGGAGCGGCGAGCACAGGCGGGTTGGCCAATTGCCGCTTCAAGTCCTCCAATGCTTCATCGGCGGCTGGACTCCAGACAAACTGATCTGTCTTCTTCAAAGATTCGGTACAAAGGGATGGCCTTCTCTCCGAGGCGGCTGATAAACCGGCTCAGCGCGGCAATCCGGCCTGCCAAACGCTGGACATCATTAACACACTTCGGTTTAGCCAGGGAAGTGATAGTCGTAATCTTCTCCGGATTAGCTTCAATCCCCCTGTTGGACACGAGAAAGCCCAATAACTTGCCTGCCAGAACACCAAAAACACATTTGGCCGGGTTGAGCATCATCTTGTAAACCTGCAAGTTGTCAAAGGTTTCTTTCAAATCATCAATCAGTGTTTCCTTCTTCCTTGACTTGACCACAATATCATCCACATATGCGTGCACATTACGGCCAATCTGTTTATGCAGGCAATTCTGTACACAGCGTTGATAGGTTGCTTGGGCGCTCTTGAGCCCAAAAGGCATAGACACATAGCAGAAGGCTCCAAAGGGAGTGATAAACACCGTCTTCTCCTGGTCCTTAACTGCCATCTTGATCTGATGATACCTAGAATACGCATCCAAAAAGCTCAAACGCTCACAACCCGCAGTGGCATCAATAATCTGGTCAATGCGGGGGAGGGCAAAAGGATCTGCTGGACAAGCCTTGTTAAGATCTGTGTAATCCACACACATGCGCCAAGTGTCGTTTTTCTTAAGAACCAGCACCGGATTAGCAAGCCACTCTGGATGGAAAACTCAACGATAAAGCCCGCTGCTAAGAGCTTGGCCACCTCCCCTCCAATGGCCTTACGCCTCTCCTCGTTAAACCGGCGGAGAAACTGCTTCACCGGTTTGTACTTGGGATCAACATTAAGAGTGTGCTCAGCGAGTTCCCTCGTTACACCTGGCATGTCAGAAGGCTTCCATGCAAAAATGTCCCGGTTCTCACGGATGAACTCGATGAGCGCCGCTTTTCCTATTTCGGATCCAAGTTAGCACCGATGTTGAATCGCTTGGACGAATCACCGAACGCGAAGTCAACAAGCTTAGTCTCAGCTGCCGATTTGAATTTCAGGGCCGGATCATGCTCTGTAGTTGGCTTCTTCAACAGAGTCATGTCCGCCGGATCAACATTGTCCTTATAATACATCAGCTCCTCGGTGGCACAAACCGACTCTGCATAAGCCGCATCACCGTCCTCATATTCCAAAGCGATCTTGCGGATCCCATGAACCATTATTGTCCCCTTGTGACCCGGCATCTTGAGCTGCAAATATATATATAACAAGGCCGTGCCATGAACTTGGCATAAGCCGGCCGCCCAAACAGGGCATGATATGGACTTTGGATTTTCACCACTTCAAACGTCAATGTTTCCGATTTGGAGCCATATTCATCTCCAGAGGCCACTTCCAGAGCTATTTTACCAACCGGATATGCTGACTTGCCAGGCACCACACCATGGAACACTGTATTGGACGGTTTGAGATGTTTATTTGTTAACCCCATACGACGGAAGGTCTCATAGTACAGGATGTTGGTGCTGCTCCCTCCATCCATAAGCACCTTGGTGAATTTATAACCTCCCACCTGAGGTGCCACCACCAGGGCTAGCTGACCCGGATTGTCAACCCGGGGAGGATGATCCTCTCTACTCCATACAATGGGCTGCTCTGACCAGCGTAGGTAATGAGGCACGGCCGATTCAACAGCGTTGACTGCCCGCTTCTGAAGCTTCCGGTCTCGCTTGTCTAAGCTAGTGGTGAAGATGTGGTATTGCCCACTATTCAACTACTTTGGGTTGCTCTGATAACCCGACTGTTGCTGCTGCTGATTGTAACCACCTTGGTTATTCTGGTTGTTCTGATTGTTATGTCCGCCCGGATTACCATTAAATCCTGAACCGGAATTTCCTCCACCATAACCCGGCCCAGATCCTGAACCACCGCCAGAACCTTGATCATATTGGAAAGCATTAGAACTCTTGAACTCCTGCATAATGTAACAATCCTTCCAGAGGTGATTTGCTGGCGCCTCCTTTGTCCCATGCTTCGGATAGGGTTGATTCAACAGATAGTTCAAGCGGTCCGGAATGGGATTAGGTGCACCACCTCGATTCGGCTGTTTACCCTTGCGCCGCTGGCCCTTGTCCTGCGCATTGGTGTTGGCTACGAAGTCCATGTTGCCATTCGCTTTATGCTTGCCTCCACCATTACCTGCCAAGTGATGTTGCTGGCCTTTGGAGTTGATGTTCTTCTTTCCCTTCCCTGTCTCGTCATCATCAGACTCGGGATTCTTGGTACTATCAGAATCAGCATACTTTACTAAAGCGCCCATGAGAGTGCCCATGTCATTGCAAAACCGCTTCATGCGCCCCAGCTTCAACTTTAAAGTTTAAACCGGCAGTTGCCCTCCAGGGTCAAGATCGCAGAATCCGCGTTGATCCGGTCTGACGAGTGCAAGATTTCCGAAACGCGGCGTACCCAATGGGTTGTTAACTCCCATTCACCCTGGACACAAGCCGCCAAGTCCACGACGGACATGGGCTGCTTACAGGTATCTTTGAAATTCTGGATAAACCGGGTCCGAAACTGGGCCCATGAATTGATAGAATTGGGTGGCAAGCTTTTCAACCAAGTACGGGCCGTGCCTTCGAGCATCATGGTGAAGTACTTTGCACACGCGGCTTCATCCACATCCAGCATCTCCATGGCCATCTCATAACTCTCTATCCATGCTTCTGGAGCCAAATCGGCGGTGTAATTTGGTACCTTGCGCGGACCCTTGAAATCCTTGGGCAAGCGTACATTGCGTAAAGCGGGGACGAGGCAAGGCACCCCCAAAGAGCTAGAGGTAACCCCAGGCTCAAAGATGGTCGGACGAACCGGCGTAAGCTGATAATCCCGATGTTGTCTTTGCTTAACTCGGCCTCCCTGCGTGCTCGGGCCGGTCCACCACCTCCTGGCGTTGTCGAAACCACCTGCCGGGTTGTTGCCATGGGGCGCTTTCCGCCGTGCATTACTTGATACGGCGGTTCATCCACGTGCCTGCTATTGCCCGGCTTGGGCGGGGGTAGAGTGGATCCGATGCGGTATGCGAATATGCTTCCTGTTGGACCAAAGCTGTCCTAAGGAGCTCCTTGACCCGGCGCGTCTCTACTGCCTGTGGTGAATCGCCTTCAATTGGAATTACCTCCGGCCATGCCGCAGCTGCAACAAGGTTATCCATCGGGTTGGAGTAGTGACCTGGAGGTGTTTGCACAGCCTAAGGCGTGCTGGCATTATGGCGAGGTAGATCTATTACGCGGGGCTGAACCGGCACGCCCGCCCCAGGTGCTTGCACCCAGTTTACCACCGGCGGATTACTGGTCCCCGCTCCTGGGGTGTTGAAGAGATCTCTTCCCTCGAAGACTGAAGGCAAACGGGATATGTATTTCCTCTTCATGACTTCATGCGACGCGCTCTGATCCAGCATGAGCCTATAAGCCTGCGCATCCAAAGCAGCCCGCTCTGCCGCCATCCTGGCGTCTGCAGCTGCCAGATCCGCTTTAGCCTGAGTGATTTGTTCCTTCACCTTCGCAATCTCCGCGTTATGAGCGTCCTGGTCTGCCGGGTTAACCTCTGCCATGAGCACAGCCAACGCATCGAATAGTTCTGATAAAACTTGAGCCGGCGGGCGCACAGGGCCTCCTGCCCCGGCAGCCGTCGCCACTGTTGAACCGGCAACCATTGTCGCAGCGGTTGAAGAGTGAAGCATTGCTTGTGTACCGGCCATGAATATTCCAACCCGGTTGGGCAGATCAAAGGGGTCCAGAATACTGTCACCATCGGAACAGCCCCCAACCCGGCCATCTTGTAGCTGATATAGAGACTCAGTTTCTCCGGACGACGACTCGTCATCCGAGTAGACGACGGTTTCGCCACCAGATTCTGATCCGCCCTCATAACTTCCTCCGTGGATGACTCCCACAAAGGCACATTTTACGGCCGGTTTAGCCTGGGCAGGTCTTGCACGTTGAGCCGTCTCGATGAGGTCGGTGCAGATGTCCGGCTCAGGCCCTGGCTCACCGATCTTGCCGATGAAAACGTGTATGCCACCAAAGGGGACCCGGTACCCGTACTCAACCGAGCCGGCCTCGGGGCCCTGACTGCATCGTCGATGTAGAGCTTTCCATGACGACTCTTGGTCATCCGCCCACAAAGATAGCCTTCGAGTCCTTCGAACTTGCTCTCCAAGATCATCAAACCATCATGTGATAGCCCCACGGTGGGCGCCAACTGTCGTGGTTTTGTCACGGCAGATGTCCTCATGAAAGGACTTAGTCGTGGAGCCATCGCTACGGGTTAACTTGAAGGGGTTAAAACGGGCGCAAAGACACAAGAGTTATACTAGTTCGCCCCTTCGATGAAGGTAAAAGCCTACGTCTAGTTTGTGATGGGATTGATGTGGTCTCGATGACTAGGGAGCAAACAAGCTTCGCCCTAGGCCTCGAAGTTGTTGTTGTCTGTCCTTGAACCGCCCCTGTGTCATCCCCATATATACGGGTGACGCCTTGGTCGGTTGAAGAGTCCCAATCTCCGATTCATATTCGTATCCGGTTGGTCTCTCTCTATTCCTAACTTACAATACAAGTTTACATATCGGGCGGTTTACGGCCATGTGTTCTAAACCGACTACAGGCCTTGGGCCCTTACTTTCGTGCCTCTTGGGCTTTTACACCGTTGAACTACTGATGAAGTTAACTCGGCCCAGACATGCCGGTTTACGCCCAGTAGTAATATCCCCAACAGTTTGGCCAACTAGATTGGTTTTTCTTGCAATGGGAGAAGTGCTTAGCTTTGGGTTCAATCTTGCGGTGTCCTTTCCCAGTGACAGTAGGGGCAGCAAGGCACGTATTGTATTGTTGCCATCAAGGATAACAAGATGGGGTTTTTATCATATTGCATGAATTTATCCCTCTACATCATGTCATCTTGCTTAAGGCGTTACTCTGTTTTCTTGAACTTAATACTCTAGATGCATGCCGGATAGCGGTCGATGAGTGGAGTAATAGTAGTAGATGCAGGCAGGAGTCGGTCTACTTGTCTCGGACGTGATGCCTATATACATGATCATACCTAGATATTCTCACAACTATGCTCAATTATGTCAATTGCTCAACAGTAATTTGTTCACCCACCGTAGAATACTTATGCTCTTGAGAGAAGCCACTAGTGAAATCTATGGCCCCCGGGTCTATTCTCATCATATCAATCTTCCATCACTTTATTATTGCTTTGCTTTTTTACTTTGCTTTTTATTTTACTTTGTATATTTATATCAAAAATACCAAAAATATTATCTATCAGATCTCACTCCCGTAAGTGACCGTGAAGGGATTGACAACCCCTAATCGCGTTGGTTGCGTTGAGCTATTCGTTTTGTGTAGGTACGAGGGACTTGCGCGTGGCCTCCTACTGGATTGATACATTGGTTCTCAAAAACTGAGGGAAATACTTACGCTACTTTGCTGCATCATCCTCTCCTGTAACATCCCAAATTTTCAATTTGGAATGTTATACATAGAGCATCATTGCATATCATATTTTTTTCATTGCATTTTTCTCGATCCTAGAAATTCTATACAACTCAAGGACCCACGGAGAGAGTTGGGGATTTCATTATTTTCATTTGAGTTTTCTCAAATTTTGAAAATACGATCATTTGATTTTAATTATTTTATCTTCCATTATTTCTACTACCAAAATATGAGAGAGGGAATAAAATGACTTTCCCAAAATAAAGAAATAATGAAGATTTAATAATAAAATCAAATAAGATTTTATTTTGGAGTTTTTAAGCCTTTTATTTGAATTTAGGAAAAATGCGCGTTTTTCAAAATTGCATTTAGGCCTCAAATAAATGTTCATTAAATCCGGCTTGATTTTAGAAGCCGGGGAAATTTTATTTCGGGATTTTTGGAGTCCGTTTAGTATTTTTTTCTGCGCGTAATTATTTAAAAAAAACGAACCGACCTTGGAGTGCGTGCCGAGCGGGACTCCGCTCGAGGCACTTTAAATAGCGCCCGACCCCGGCGCCTCAGCCCAGATCGAGCCACCCCGCGCCCCAGCCCACCAGCGCCGCCCGCCACCGCCGGAAACCCTAACCCTAGCCAGCCACCGCCGCCACCGCCGCCGCTGCCGCACGCTCGCCGAGGTTCGCCGTCGCCTCGTTTTCCACGCCGTTTTTTTATAAAAACCGGAGTTCTTAAGTTATACTATCTGGATAGATCTATTTGAGTTTTACCTGTGCATTAGATGAGTATTTATTGTATGCTTGTTTGTTTGTCTGCGATAGATTACCCGGAGTCACTTTGTTACTTCGAGTCTCTAGGTTTTGCGGATCATCAGCAAGGCAAGTAACACTTTGATCATACCTCTTCTCATACCCAGTTTTTATGCATTAGATCTATCCTCAAACATTGCATGATTAGGATCTAATTAAATTGTGGGTTGGGAAGTAGATGAGGTAGTACCTATTACCTGCTTTATTATCAAACCCTTGGGAGTTACTTCTACGTTTGCTTATTATGCCATGCTATGCTAGTAGACATGGATTGGGTGAGTGTATCCATGACAGATGTGAGATTGCTATTTAATGTTTTATTTAAGGTGGCAACTTAAACACACATCTGAGTGGATTGAGGCACCTGGTTTCTATCAGGACTTGCCTGTATTTCTTCGGACCGCCACCCAGGCTCAAAGGGATCATGAGATTATTCAAACTAGAAACTTCCGTGTGCATCCACAAGCCATTATGGGCTCTGGCATAGTTGATTAAGTTGTGCGAACTCTTACGGGTAGACTAGCAGATGTAGGGGAAAGTAGGTGTACCGGTCTACCCACAAGTAAGGTGCTAGTGCTTCTGAAAGACTATGTCTTGGTCATTCGTTTCTCAAACATCATGTAGTGCGAGAAATCCAACGGAGGCGATCGAGTCTTGTGGGGAAAAGTGCGCAAACCTCTGCAGAGTGTATAAACTAATCATGGTTAGCCGTGTCCCCGGTTATGGACATCTTGAGTATCTAGTACTTGGATATCATGTGAATCTCCTCATGTTACTTCTAATTAATATTGTTGGGTTTGTTAATGAGTACTTTTAATTGGGATTGAGAATGCTGTTAACCATTCTCAATGTTTAACAACCACCATGATAGTTAAATAAATTTATTCCTTTGCTTTAGGGAAAAATTGGCTTTATGCAAAACTGTAACCATAGAGCTTTCCACCAGCCAAATATGCATGTAGTATAGGCTCATTACTCCATTATTTCTCTATGTGTTACATTGCCAGCATATTCCATGTGCTGACCCGTTTTTGGGCTGCAATGTTTCATGTTGCAGACTTTTCAGACGACGAGTAAGGTGCATAGGTCGTGGTTCTATACTCAGTGATGCCGTTGGAGTTGATGGACTCGCTTTCTTCCAAGCCTTCCGCTGTTATCGTTATTAGATGACCTTAAGCCATATTTATTTTATTAAGTTCTCTCTTGAGACATTCGGTTGTAATAAGTGTGTGATTGCTACTCTGTTATAAATCCTTCGAGTATTGTGTGGTGTCAGCATTACTGATCCAGGGATGACACTGAGCACGTAGATCGACTGTTTGAGGTCTGGTCGCTACAAAGATGGTATCAGAGCACACGCTGACTGTAGGACACGACCATTAAGCTAAAGCCCTAGATCACTACTCTCTCTTCTCATTTCTAACTCCTCATCTTTTCTACTCTTTTAGGATGATGGAAGCGAGGATCAAGTTCACCCAGCCGGATGAGGATACACCCTTTGGACGACACCTGAAGGAAGTCACTAAGTACCTTAACATCGGATTACCAAGCTTCACTGGGACTTACTATTCCACTTTACCCGAAGAGGAGCGCTGGAAGATTCAAGCTCAAGTTCCTGGAAGGACGTTTGCGCCAATCACGGAGCCTATTGAGTGTGTTTTCAATGCACCAACCTGGAGTCTGGGAAAGAGCATGGCAGCTCACATAACCATGGGACGCATTGGAGAAGTTTATAAAGAAGACCTCAAGGATACTATCTACCAGATTTGCGGACGCCGAGATGAACAATGGGAGATAGTTGGCACTAAGAAGGACCGATCCATTGCGACTTTCATCCAGGAGTTAAATCAGCACATTCGGACGCCAGAGAACCGGATGTCTTGTGAGACATGATGGAGTTGAAGACAGCAAAAGCCAAGATTATCAAACTAGAAAGAGAACCGAAGGCCACTCGCAAGGACTACATGGAGGAGATTGTAGCTCTAGTGGGACAAAAGCAGCGATCTTAAGGAGAAGATTGAAGAACTCATGAGAAATTCAGCACCGGAGGAGAAGATGAAGATAGCACCTGTCGTAGAACTACATCATCATCGGCGACACCGATTCTGATCCTAGTGATGATTATTACGAAGATGAAGTCGGGCGAGATATCATGGAGTCTTCATCGGAGCCGTTTTTCTAGTTGACCACCATAACAAGAGTAGATTACCCCATGTTATATTAGTTTTAGTTTCAGCACTTTGTAACGATAGATAGACCATTGTATGCCCTTGTTTGTATTGATTGGAGTGATATTGTGTGATTTGTCTCATGTGCATATGGGTAGTGTTTCTCTCTAGACCTCATTCTATTCTAAATTCTCGTCTTTTCTTTAAACCCCTCAGATGCCTCCGAGACGCGACCCCGGATTTGTCTTCCCGCCAGAGATCACTCAGTTGATTCAGCAGCAGAATGCCTTGATTCAAACATTGGTACAGAACTAAGGCAACAACAACAACAACAACAACAACAACAACCCACCGCCACCACCACCTGTTGACCATTTGACCTGTTTCTTAAGGTTGAATCCGCCGGTGTTTTCCAAAGAGCACCGAGCCGATTGTTGCGTATGATTGGCTCCGTAAGATAGGGAGGGAGTTGACCACTGCAGGTTGTACAGATGGAGAAAGGGTGAAATTTGCCGCACATCAGCTTGAAGGACCCGCAGCAGCATGGTGGGAGAATTTTACAGCCACTTACCCTGTAGACACTGTCACATGGGATCAGTTTCAGCAAGCTTTCCGTACTGCCCATGTTTCAGCAGGAGCTATGGCCATGAAGAAGCGTGAGTTTCACAACTTGCGCCAAGGAGGACGGACAGTTGGCGATATGTAGATGATTTCAGATGGCTAGCACGTTATGCCCCAGATGACGTTGCTACGGACGCAGCTAAGCAGGAGAAGTTTCTAGAAGGACTGAATGATGAGCTGAGCATGCAGTTGATGGTAGCCACCTTCAATAACTACTAGGAGTTAGTTGATCGTGCTCTCATGATTGAAGGGAAGCAGCAGCAGATTGACAATTGCAATAGGAAGTATGGACAGGGGAAGAATAACTCTGGAGCTCAGCAGAAACTTCGCTTTACCCCGAAGCCAGGAGGACAATTTCAGCATACCCATGGAGGAGGTAGCTCGCACAACCATAATGGCACCAAGAATGGGAACGGGAATGGAGGAAGCAATGGTCAGAACCGCACCAACCCGTTAACACCATCCAAGGTAGACCTAAGCCACATCACTTGCTTTAAGTGCTGCAAGACTGGGCATTATGCAAACGACTGTCCAGAAGGCCAGAATGGAAATGGCAATGGAAGCTCAGGAAAGAAGCCGAATCCTTTCAACAAAGGACAAGTGAACCACGTTACCGTGGAGGAGGTTGAAGCTCAGCCAGATGCAGTAATAGGTAAGTTTTTGGTTAAATCATTTACTGCAGTTGTTCTTTTTGACACTGGTGCATCGCATTCATTCATATCAAGGGGATTTGCAGATAAGTTTAGCCTACCCACTAGAACTCTTAAGACACCCATGCTAGTAAGCTCACCGGGAGCGGAGTATATGGCCAGTCAAGGATGTTTTCAAGTGCCATTAAGTATAGGGAGGCATGTTTTCCCAACGGATTAATCATATTGGAAACCCAAGGTTTGGATGTAATTCTTGGTATGGATTGGTTGTCGATGTATGGAGGAAACATCGATTGCACTAGTAAGACAATTTTGCTTACCACCCCAGAAGGAAGGAGAATCAAGTATGTATCACGGCATGAGCCGAGGAGAGCACATGTAAATTCCTTATCAGGAGTTGTGCAGGAGGAAGTACCAGTGGTAAGGGATTACCCGGACTTGTTTCCGGAAGAATTGCCAGGCATGCCACCGGACAGAGACATTGAATTTCTAATTGAACTGTTGCCAGGCACCGGGCCGATATCTAAGAGACCATATAGGATGCCAGCCCAGGATTTGGAGGAAATTAAGAAGCGGATTAAGGAGTTACTGGATAAAGTTTTTATTCGCCCAAGTTCTTCGCCTTGGGGATCACCAGTACTTCTAGTGGAGAAGAAGGATGGATCACTAAGAATGGTTGTTGATTATCGTGGATTGAATGAAGTGACCATTAAGAACAAATACCCGTTGCCGATGATCAATGACTTGTTTGACCAATTGCAAGGAGCTAAGGTGTTTTCCAAGATTGACTTGCGATCAGGGTACCATCAGTCGAAGATTCGAGAGCGGGATATACCTAAGGCGGCTTTTACCACAGTGCGGGCTGTATGAGTACACCGTTATGTCATTTGGTCTGACTAACGCACCTGCCCATTTTATGAACATGATGAACAAAGTGTTTATGGAGTTTTTGGATAAGTTCGTCGTGGTGTTCATTGATGATATTTTGCTTTACTCGAAGAATGAAGAGGAACATAAGGAGCATCTGCGTTTGGTACTCGAGAAGCTCAGAGAACACCAGTTATATGCCAAGTTCGGCAAGTGTGAGTTTTGGTTGAAGGAAGTTGGATTTCTTGGACATGTTATATCCGGAGAAGGTATAGCAGTAGACCCCACTAAAGTTGTCACCGTAACAAATCGGGAAGCGCCAACAACAGTTGGAGAGATCCGGAGTTTCCTTGGACTAGCGAGGATACTACGGAGATTCATTGAGAATTTCTCAAGGATTGCGAAGCCTATGACAGAATTATTGAAGAAGGATACCAAGTTCATTTGGACCGAGGAGTGTGAAGCTAGTTTACAAGAGTTGAAGAAAGCGTTTGGTTACCTCACCGGTGTTAATTCTGCCGGATCGGACCAAGGATTACGAGGTATATTGCGGCGCTTCACGTCGAGGACTTGGAGCAGTGCTTATGCAGGAGGGAGAGTTGCTTCAGATGCTTCACGCCGACTTAAGCCTCATGAGCTAAATTATGCTACGCATGATTTGGAGTTAGCAGCCGTAGTGCATGCATTGAAAACATGGAGACATTTCCTCATTGGAAACCATTGTGAGGTGTATACGGATCACAAGAGTTTAAAGTACATCTTCACGTTGAAGGAGCTAAATCTCGTGCAAAGGAGATGGTTGGAGCTCATCAAAGATTATGATATGAGATTGCATTATCACCCGGAAGGCTAACGTTGTAGCAGACGCGTTGAGCCGTAAGAGTCACGTCAACACACTAATGACGGGAGAAATACCAAAGGAGTTAGCCGAGGATCTTCGAGAGGTATGTTTGGAAATAGTTCCGAGAGGCTATGTAGTAGCATTGGAGATTCAGTCAACTTTGATGGATAAGATCAGGGAAGCTCAGAAGACTGACAAAGAGATTGCCTCTATAAAGGAGAAAATGAGAGAAGGAAAAGCAAAGGGATTTCATGAGGATGAGCACGATACCCTATGGTTTGAGGACCGTGTTTATGTGCCCAATGACCCGGAAATCAGGAAGATGATTCTACAAGAGGCACATGATTCACCATATTCGATTCACCCAGTAAATACCAAAATGTATTTGGATTTGAAGAATACTTTTTGGTGGACCGGAATGAAGAAGGATATCGCAGAGTACGTAGCAGTTTGTGATGTATGCCAGAGGGTGAAGGCGTAACATCGTAAGCCGGCCAGGATTGTTACAGCCATTGCCTATACACGAATGGAAGTGGGATAAACTAGGTATGCATTTCATCACGGGATTACCCAGGACTCGTTCAGGATATGACTCGATTTGGGTTATAGTCGATCATTTGACGAAGGTACCTCATTTCATTCCAGTAAAGACTACCTACAGCAGTGCCAAATTGGCTAAGATATACATGACCAGGATTGTATGCTTGCATGGAGTTCCGAGGAGTATCGTATCAGATAGAGGAACCCAATTCACCTCAAAGTTCTGGAAGCAGTTGCACGAAACTTTGGGAACCAGGCTGGAGTTTAGCACCGCTTTTCATCCACAGACAGATGGACAAACCGAGAGAGTCAACCAGATTTTGGAGGATATGCTTAGAGCTTGTCCTTTGGATTATGGATCAAGTTGGGATGACAACTTTCCATATGCGGAGTTTTCTTATAACAACAGTTACCAAACCGATGCGAAGATGGCACCTTTCAAGCCTTGTATGGAAGGAGGTGCAGGACCCCGTTGTTGTGGGATGAAGTTGGAGACCGCCAGTTGTTTGGACCGGATTTGATTAAGGAGTCTGAACGGAAAGTAAAGTTAATTCGTGATAGGCTCAAGGTAGCCCAGTCGAGACAGAAAAGCTATGCGGATTCAAAACGTAAGGAGACGGAATACGAAGTCAGAGACAGAGTTTATCTTCGAGTATCGCCGCTTCGAGGAGTTAAGCGTTTTGGAGTTAAGGGGAAGTTAGCACCTCGATTTGTAGGACCTTATCGTGTTTTGGAACGCATGGGAGAAGTTGCGTACAAGTTGGAATTACCCGAAGGATTGTCAGGAGTCCATAATGTGTTTCATGTTTCTCAGTTGAAGAAGTGTCACACAGAGATGGCTCATATACCACTGAGAGATACCGTGCCACTAGAAGCGATTCAGTTGAATGATGATTTGACCTACGAGGAGAAACCAGTCAAGATTCTCGAGTTTGCCGATGAGTTACTCATGACAAAGTCATTAAGTTTTGCAAAGTTCAGTGGAGCCACCACACAGAGGATGAAGCCACTTGGGAGCGAGAGGAAGATTTGCTTAAGGACCACCCTCACCTATTT
Organism: Aegilops bicornis; assembly: GCA_021605145.1. NCBI lineage: Eukaryota > Viridiplantae > Streptophyta > Magnoliopsida > Poales > Poaceae > Aegilops > Aegilops bicornis. The sequence continues at coordinate 111,806,787 of CM038669.1, read as the reverse complement.
TCTAGCCAAACCGAATCTCGAGGGCGAGATTCATCTTAAGGGGGTAGGTTTGTAACATCCCAAATTTTCAATTTGGAATGTTATACATAGAGCATCATTGCATATCATATTTTTTCATTTCATTTTTCTCGATCCTAGAAATTCTACACAACTCCAGGACCCGCGGAGAGAGTTGGGGATTTCATTATTTTCATATTTGAGTTTTCTCAAATTTTGAAAATACGATCATTTGATTTTAATTATTTTATCTTCCATTATTTCTACTACCAAAATATGAGAGAGTGAATAAAATGACTTTCCCAAAATAAAGAAATAATGAAGATTTAATAATAAAATCAAATAAGATTTTATTTTGGAGTTTTTTGCCTTTTTATTCGAATTTAGGAAAAATGCATGTTTTTCAAAATTGCATTTAGGCCCCAAATAAATGTTCATTAAATCCGTCTTGATTTTATAAGCCGGGGAAAATTTATTTCGGGATTTTTGGAGTCCGTTTAGTATTTCTTTTTTTCTGCGCGTAATTATTTTAAAAAAACGAACCGACCTTGGGCCGTGCCCGAGCAGGACTCCGCTCGGGGGGCGCCTTTAAATAGCGCCGACCCCTCGCCTCACCCCAGCCGAGCCACCCCATGCCCACCCCCGCGCCGCGCCCACCGCCCGAAACCCTAACCCTAGCCAGCCGCCGCCGCCGGACTCCGTCGCCGGACCCCGCCGCCGCACGCTCGCCGAGGTTCGCCGCCACCTCGTTTTCCACGCCGGTTTTTTTTATAAAAACGAAGCGGTTTTTCTTCGATTTTTTTTCGGTTTTTTTATATTCGTTTTTTATTAGTTTCGGTTTTTTTTTGGTTTAGACTAATTAGCGGACGTTTGTCCGTTAGTTCGTTTAAACGAACGAGTTCGTCAGATTAGTTTAGTTAACGAACATTCATTCGTTAACCCGTTCGTCGTTTTTCTTTTTCTCGGATTTAATTCGCGATTTTCTGATCGCGATTCCAGATCCGATTTTCGTTTTAGTATAACTTTTCGCTTGTTTATCGGAATCAGGCGATTCAAGCGCCTAGAGTTTCATCTCGAAACCCTCTTTCTGAATAACCTACTTAAACAAGTTTTTGCTTCTGTAAAATTTGACTTAGATCCAGATTAGTAAAATGAAGCTGTTTTCTTCCGTTGTTTGACTTTCGTTGCTTCATTTGATTTGATTCTTTTTGCAAACCGGAGTTCTTAAGTTGAACTATCTGGTTAGATCTATTTGAGTTTTACCTGTGCATTAGATGAGTATTTATTGTATACTTGTTTGTTTGTCTGCCATAGATTACCTAGAGTGCGCCGCCTGTTACTTCGAGTCTCTAGGTTTCGCGGATCATCAGCAAGGCAAGTAACACTTTGATCATACCTCTTCTCATACCCAGTTTTTATGCATTAGATCTATCCTCAAACATTGCATGATTAGGATCTAATTAAATTGTGGGATAGGAAGTAGATGAGGTAGTACCTATTACCTGCTTTATTGTCAAACCCTTGGGAGTTACTTCTACGTTTGCTTATTATGCCTTGCTATGCTAGTAGACGTGGATTGGGTGAGTGTATCCATGACAGATGTGAGATTGCTATTTAATGGTTTATTTAAGGTGGCAACTTAAACACACATCTGAGTGGATTGAGGCACCTGGTTTCTATCAGGACTTGCCTGTATTTCTTCGGACCGCCACCCAGGCTCAAAGGGATCATGAGATTATTCAAACTAGAAACTTCCGTGTGCAGCCACAAGCCATTATGGGCTCTGGCATAGTTGATTAAGTTGTGCGAACTCTTACGGGTAGACTAGCAGATGTAGGGGAAAGTAGGTGTACCGGTCTACCCACAAGTAAGGTGCTAGTGCTTCTGAAAGACTATGTCTCGGTCATCCGTTTCTCAAACACCATGTAGTGCGAGAAATCCAACGGAGGCGATCGAGTCTTGTGGGGAAAAGTGCGCAAACCTCTGCAGAGTGTATAAACTAATCATGGTTAGCCGTGTCCCCGGTTATGGACATCTTGAGTATCTTGTACTTGGATATCATGTGAATCTCATCATGTTACTTCTAATTAATATTGTTGGGTTTGTTAATGAGTACTTTTAATTGGGATTGAGAATGCTGTCAACCATTCTCAATGTTTAACAACCACCATGATAGTTAAATAAATTTATTCCTTTGTAGTAGGGAAAAATTGGCTTTATGCAAAACTGTAACGATAGAGCTTTCCACCAGCCAAATATGCATGTAGTATAGGCTCATTACTCCATTATTTCTCTATGTGTTACATTGCTAGCATATTCCATGTGCTGACCCGTTTTCGGGCTGCAACGTTTCATGTTGCAGACTTTTTAGACGACGAGTAAGGTGCATAGGTCGTGGTTCTATACTCAGTGATGCCGTTGGAGTTGATGGACTCGCTTTCTTCCAAGCCTTCCGCATTTATCGTTATTAGATGGCCTTAAGCCATATTTATTTTATTAAGTTCTCTCTTGAGACATTCGATTGTAATAAGTGTGTGATTGCTACACTGTTATAAATCCTTCGAGTACTGTGTGGTGTCAGCATTACTGATCCAGGGATGACACTGAGCACAGAGATCAGACTGTTTGAGGTCTGGTCGCTACATCTCCTCTTCGGGGAAATCCAACGCAGTGCTCAAGAGGTAGCAAGAAGAATTTTTGGCGCCGTTGCCGGGGAGTGTACGCAAAAGTCAACATACCAAGTACCCATCACAATTCCTTATCTCCCGCATTACATTATTTGCCATTTGCCTCTCGTTTTCCTCTCCCCCACTTCACCCTTGCCGTTTTATTCACCCTTTCTTTTTCGTTTGCCTTTTTCTCACTTGTCTTTTGTTTGCTCGTGTTGCCATGTGCCTTCTATATACTTGGATCATCTTTGATCCTTATGCGCTCGTGATGAAACCCCAACTAGCCTAGTTGATGGGAAATCTTTAGATGAGCATGCTCATTTTGTGCATCACCGTTTATCTGAAAAAGGGAGACTCTTATGGAGTCAAATAAACAAATTGCTATGTTATGCTTGGAATCTTTGTGAAATGTGTGATTTTACTTGTTGCTCTAAGAACCCTAAAAAAACACCTTCCCTACCTATGCGAGTTCAATGATAATGAAATCTTATCTTCTTATGCAAAGGGTGTTTATAGTTACTATGATATCGAACAAATTGAAGAATTTGTCATTTTTAAGGGTGCTCGTGAAGTTACTTCTTCGATTGAAAAGTATGATTTTACTCTCAACAAATCTGAAAATTCCGTCATACTTAAATATTTCAATGAAAACTATGCTCATAATGTCTATGTCAAAGAATTTATTGAGAGAATGACCGTTGCTTTGGAAAAAAATAATGACATGCATGAATCTATGGATAATGATGATTCCGATGATTTGATTGGAATAGCCCTTGATGAACATGATGCTTGCTATTCTTGTGGCCATGATGCCAATATTTATGACGATGAATTTGCTATAGTTCCTTATGTTAAGCATGAGATCGTTGCTATTGCACCCATACTTGATAGTTCCTTCGATGAAAAGCACGATTTCAATGATTTTATTATAAATTCTCTTGATGTCAATTGTGCTAAAAATATGCAAAACCCTAAGCTTGGGGATGCTAGTTTTTCTATGTCTACTATTTGTTGCAATGATCATGATTGGGGTGATTCTTCTTTTGATCTTGAAAATTTATTTAAGCCCCATGATGAATATGAGATTGATAATAGTGTTTGCAATAATATTGAAAGTGGATTTGGAAGAGTGTCAACTTTAGATCCCGTATATTTAGAGAATGTTCAATCTCATGATATTTTTGATAAAAGTGGGTTTGGAGAGGTCATGACTTTAGTTAATCCCACTATTTTGGAAGAGTGTCAAATTTTCATGCATGTGGATCATGTTGAAAATATTTTATGTGATAATTATTTTGTTGAATTTGCTTATGATCCCACATGTAATTATTATGAGAGAGGAAAAATTGGTTTAGAGATTTTCATGATAATAAATTACCTCTCGTTATGTTGAGATTGCTATTGTTTCTTTCCGCTTCCTTGCATATGCTAGTTTTTGCTTGCTATGATAATTTGGTTGCCTATAAGATGCCTATTCATAGGAAGTATGTTATACTTAGATGTGTTTGTCACGTTTTTTATGATGCTCTCTTTGTGCTTCAATTCCTATCTTTCATGTGAGCATCGTTAGAATTATCAACGCCTAGCTAGGGGCGTTAAACGACAACGCTTGTTGGGAGGCAACCCAATTTTATTTTTAGTTTTTGTTTCTGTTTAGGAATAAATAATCCATCTACCTTCTGTTTAGATGTGGTTTTATGTTTTAATTAGTGTTTGTGCCAAGTTAAACCTATAGGATCTTCTTGGATGATAGTTACTTGATCTCGCTGTAATTTCCAGAAACTTTCTGTTCACGAAAACAGTTATTGAAAATCATCAGAACGTGATAAAATACTGATTCCAATTGATTCTGATCAATAAACAAATCTCCTAAGTCTTCCTATTTTTGCTGAAGTTTTGGAGTTCCAGAAGTTTGCGTTAGTTACAGTTTGCTACAGACTGTTCTGTTTTTGACAGATTCTGTTTTTCGTGTGTTGTTTGCTTATTTTGATGAATCTATGGCTAATAAAATAGTTTATAAACCATAGAGAAGTTGGAATACAGTAGGTTTAACACCAATATAACTAAAGAACGAGTTCATTACAGTACCTTAAAGTGATCCTTTGTTTTCTTTCGCTAACGGAGCTCACGAGATTTCTGTTGAGTTTTGTGTTGTGAAGTTTTCAAGTTTTGGGTGAAATTTTTTGATGGATTATGGAACAAGGAGTGGCAAGAGCCTAAGCTTGGGGATGCCCATGGCACCCCCAAGATAATCCAAGGACACCAAAAAGTCAAAGCTTGGGGATGCCCCGGAAGGCATCCCTCTTTCGTCCACTTCCATCGGTAACTTTACTTGGAGCTATATTTTTATTCACCACATGATATGTGTTTTGCTTGGAGCGTCTTGTATGATTTGAGTCTTTGCTTTTTAGTTTACCACAATCATCCTTGCTGTACACACCTTTTGAGAGAGCCATACATGAATTGGAATTTTATAGAATACTCATAGTGCTTCACTTATATCTTTTGAGCTTTATAGTTTTGCTCTAGTACTTCACTTATATCTTTTAGATCACGGTGGTGGATTTGTTTCATAGAAACTATTGATCTCTCATGCTTCACTTAGATTATTCTGAGAGTCTTAAATAGCATGGTAATTTGCTTAATAATAATATGCTTGGTATTCAAGATTTGTAAAACTTTATTTTGAGTGCGTTGAATACTAAGAAAAGTTTGATGCTTGATAATTGTTTTGAGATATGGAGGTGATGATATCAAAGTCGTGCTAGTTGAGTAGTTGTGAATTTGAGAAATTCTAATGTTGAAGTTTGCAAGTCCCGTAGCATGGACATATGGTAAACGTTATGTAACAAATTTGAAACATGAGGTGTTATTTGATTGTCCTCCTTATGAGTGGCGGTCGGGGATGAGCGATGGTCTTTTCTTACCAATTTATTCCCTAGGAGCATGCGCGTAGTACTTTGGTTTTTGATGGCTTGTAGATTTTTGCAATAAGTATATGAGTTCTTTATGACTAATGTTGAGTCCATGGATCATACGCACTCTCACCCTTCCATCATTGCTAGCCTCTTGATGCAGTGCATTGCCCTTTCTCACATTGAGAGTTGGTGCAAACTTTGCCGGTGCATCCAAACCCCGTGATATGATACGCTCTTTCACACATAGACCTCCTTATATCTTCCTGAAAACAGCTGATACGTCTCCAACGTATCTTTAATTTTTGATTGCTCCATGCCATATTATCTACTATTTTGGACTATATTAGGCTTTATTTTCCACTTTTATATTATTTTTGGGACTAACCTATTAACCGGAGGCCTAGCCCAGAATTGCTGTTTTTTTTGCCTATTTCAGTGTTTCAAAGAAACGGAATATCAAACAGAGTCCAAACGGAACGAAATCTTCGGGAACGTGATTTTCTCACCGAACGTGATCCAGGAGACTTGGACCCTACTCCAAGGAACAAAAGAGGCGGTCACGAGGGCGGGGCGCCCCCCCCCCCCTAGGGCGCGCCCCCTGCCTCGTGGGCCCCCAGTTGCTCCACCAACGTACTCCTTCCTCCTATATATACCTACGTACCCCCAAATGATCAGATACGGAGCCAAAAACCTAATTCCACCGCCGCAACCTTATGTATCCATGAGATCCCATCTTGGGGCCTATTCCGGAGCTCCGCCGGAGAGGGCCGTTGAGGGAGTCCCGGATTAGGGGGTGTCCGGATAGCCAAACTATCACCGTTGGCCGGACTCCTGGAATATGAAGATATAAGATTGAAGACTTCATCCCATGTCCGGATGGGACTTTCCTTGGCGTGGAAGGCAAGCTTAGCGATACGGATATGTAGATCTCCTACCATTGTAACCGACTCTGTGTAACCCTAACCTATCCGGTGTCTATATAAACCGGAGGGTTTTAGTCCGTAGGACGAACAACAATCATACCATAGGCTAGCTTCTATGGTTTAGCCTCCTTGATCTCGTGGTAGATCTACTCTTGTACTACCCATATCATCAATACTAATCAAGCAGGAGTAGGGTATTAACTCCATCGAGAGGGTCCGAACCTGGGTAAAAACATCGTGTCCCTTGTCTCCTGTTACCATCCGCCTAGATGCACAGTTCGGGACCCCCTACCCGAGATCCGCCGGTTTTGACACCGACATTGGTTCTTTCATTGAGAGTTCCTCTGTGCCGTCGCTATCAGGTAGGATGCCTCATCTCGTCTTTAAAGACGATACCATCGCCAAAGGAGCCTTGGCCGCTGGCCAGACTCTTCGGCTAGGCGGTTTTCTTATGACCGCCATCCGCCATCATACCGACGATGACCTCTCGAGTCATCGAAACCAATCTCCATGTCAGTTCGGAACTTGCCGAACAATTAGATCCGATCGAGCTCTCCTCTGTAAACGAGCTCTTGGATCGAATCGCCGCTCTGGGAGTCACCACAGACTACGACCGGATCGGGCCTAAAACCGATCTGAGAGATCAACTCTCCCCAGGCTACCCATCATGTTGCTGTGATAGAGGAGCAATGCGGCGATTCTTCTTCTATCTTAAGGACTAGCTACGTCCGGATTCCCGATCCCTCCATGCCGGATTCCCGTGGAGGGACGGATGTCGATCAAGCCCTGAACTTAAAGTCAGGCGGCGGGTCGGACTCATTGGATAACACTCAAAAATCCAAACTTCCAAGTTCGGAAACTTCTCGGCCCCTGAGTCCTAAATTGGACAGGGTTCCGGATCTAGTTCCACCCGCCCACCCAAACATTAGCGATCTCTCTCGAATTCGGCAAGGCCCTGCTGAAACAGTACATCATTACTGGGCCAGATTCCTCCTGGTTATGAACAGGATAAAAGACTGCCGAGAGGAGGACGCAATCCCAATTTTCCGCAATAATTGCACGGACAAGGGAATCCTAAACGCCATAAGTCGTCGTGAAATTACACGCTTTGCTGACTTGGTGACCATAGTACAAAAGTACTGTGCGATGGAAAGCGCCTGGAAAACCGAAAGTAAATTTTGGGATAATCCGACCCCGAATACATCCCTAGTCCGAAACAAAAGGGTGCATCATTATCAAGCACCTGGGGTAAATACCAAAAAACCAAAACCCCCTAAAGGGTACGGAACCGTACTGGAGGGTTGGCTAAACGGACCCTGCAAAATTCATAGCATTGAGGGCGCCACTCCAACTCATAGCCTTCGAGCATGTTGGATACTACGGCAGGTGGCCAAAAGTGGCGAGGAGCTTCTAGCTTCAGAATCCCAGCCCAGCAATACCAGTACGGTGTTAACAGTCTTCGAGACTTTCGCATCAAATAACATGTGAAAACGAACACTCCACAACCTTGCCGAAGTCTACCAAGTAGCAACAATAAATCCATGGAGTGACACGGCTATTACCTTTAATGCCAGTGATGAACCTAAATTCCGAACAGCCCGAGCACCAGCCGCATTGGTCCTCAGTCCGATAGTGGACGGCTTTCGCCTTACTAAGGTACTCATGGGTGGCGGTAGTGGACTGAACCTCATCTATGAGGAAACCCTCCGAAAAATGGAAATAGACTGGAACCGCATTGAGCGAAGCAGCACAACCTTTAGAGGAATAATCCCTAGCCGGGAAGCATGCTGCACAGGAAAAATCACGCTGGACGTAGTGTTATTTCGCTGGACAATTACAGGTCCGAGGAGGTCACATTTCAAGTGGCCCCGTTCAACAGCGGATATCATGCTTTATTAGGACGAGAGGCATTCACAATTTTTCAAGCTATACCCCATTATGGGTACATGAAGCTTAAAATGCCCGGACCTAACGGAATCATCACTCTCGCCAGTGATCCGAACATAGCACTCCGCGCCGAAAACAAGACAGCCGCACTAGCCCTCGAGGCACTATCCGAAGCCCTAGCGGCCGAGGAACTCATGGTGATGCGCTCCGCGGTGAACAGGGATGATGTGATACTTGATAAAAGATCCAAGTCCACCTCTTTTAAACCAGCGGATGAAATAGTCAAATTCCAAGTCCACCCAACGGACCCTGCAAAGACGGCCTCCATTGGGGCACAATTAAACCCTGATGTAGACGCCACACTCCGAGAATTTCTACAAGAAAACTGGGACATCTTTGCCTGGCACCCTTCAGACATGCCAGGAATCCCACGTCAGCTGGCCGAGCACGGCCTAAATATCCTAAAAGGATTCAAGCCAGTCAAACAGGCTCTTCTGCGCTTTTCCGAACCCAAGAGACAGGTCATGGGAGAGGAGCTAGCCAAACTTTTGGAAGCCGGATTCATCAGAGATATAAAACATCCGGACTGGCTAGCAAACCTGGTGATGGTACCAAAGAAGGATAAATCCTGGCGCCTATGTGTTGATTTTAAAGACCTTAATAAGGCTTGCCCAAAGGATCCCTTCCCTCCCTCGAATTGATCAAATTATTGGCGCTTCTGACGAGGACACGACTCATTGTGCTTCCTCAACGCGTACTCCGGCTACCACCAAATCAAGATGGCGGAGCAGACCAAGCTACTGCAGCATTCATCACTCCATACAGCCCGTTCGCTTCAATACAATGCCCTTTGGGCTCAAAACGCCGGCGCAACATATCAGCGCATGATTCGTACATGTCCGCAAACCAGATCGGCAAAAGCGGTGGAAGCATATGTAGATGACGTGGTCGTCAAACCAAGCACGTCGAAACTCTAGTAGACGACTTGAGGCTCACATTCGACAATCTTCGAAAATATGACATCAAGCTCAATCCAGAAAAATGCGTCTTCGGCGTTCCAAATGGAAAGCTCCCCGGCTTCATTGTGTCCGGTAGAGGAATTGAAGCAAACCCAGCCAAGATCCGAGCTCTGTCACAATTGGATATTCCAAAAGACCTCAAACAAATACAAAATTGGCGGGATGCGTGGCGGCTCTAAGCCGCTTTATTTCCCGTTTTGGGGAAAAAGCGTTACCCTTTACCGCCTCCTCCGCCGCATCAACACTTCGAGTGGGCCGGATACGCATACGGCCGGACTCGAAGAAATAAAGGCCATTTTGGCAACGAATCCGGTCTGGCGGCGCCCAACGTATGAACCAATGTTATTAGATATCGCCGCAACACATCAAGTTGTCGGTAGCGGTGCTCGTTGTCGAGCGAAGCGGACGGACACCGGTTCCCTCTTCAAAAACCGGTTTATTATGTGTCCACTGTCCTAACTCCATGCAAGTCCCGGTACCCACACTATCAAAATATAGCATACGCGGTGTTCATGGCATCCCGGAAGCTGCGACACTACTTTCAAGAGTGTTCGATAATGGTAGCCTCCAAGTACCTCTTAACGACATTATAAACAACCGCTTCTGTGACGGGCGGATTGCTAAATGGGCCATAGAGCTCCTTCCATTCGACATAACTTATAAGCCACGACGAGCTATTAAGTCGCAGGATTTGGCCGACTTCGTGGCTGAATGGACTGAAGCCGAACTCCCCAAAGAGTACGGCGCATACTCCAATTGGATCATGCACTTTGACGGCTCCAAAATGTTGGCCGGCCTGGGGGCTGGCGTCGTTCTGACGTCCCCAACCGGGGACACAGTCCAATACGTCCTTCAGATAATGTATACGGACTCCAACAACGCAGCCGAATACGAGGCCCTTCTGCATGGCCTCCGGATGGCAGTCTCCATGGGCATTCTACGCCTAGAGGTGCGTGGGGATTCGAACCTCACAATATCTCAAATAAACGGAGACTTTGATGCCAAAGATCCAAAAATGGCAGCATACCGCAATGCGGTCCTAAAAATGTCAGCATGGTTCGAAGGGCTCGAATTTCATCATATAGCCCGGGATAACAACCAGGCGGCGGATATATTGGCATGCATCGGTGCAAAACGCGATGCCGTCCCGCCCAACATCTTCCTGGAACGGCTGTTCAAGCCATCCGTACTATGGGAAGGGGAGTCCGGCAATAACAATCCGGACCCAACCGCACCGCCTGATGCGGGACACTCTGACACAACCGGAGGCTCTGCCCCCGAGATAACACCCTCCGCTCACGGAATAATGGCGGTTATCGCCCCGTGGACGGAACCATTCCTAGCCTACCTAACTAGGAAGGAACTCCCCGAAGACCAAAATGAGGCTCGCTGCATAGTACGACGATCTAAAGCCTATAAAGTCCATGAGGGAGAGCTTTATAAGAAAAGCACTACCGGAGTCCTTCAAAGGTGTATCTCCGAAGAGGAAGGGCGAAACCTCCTAGCCGAAATTCATGCCGGACTGGGTGGGCACCACGCCGCAGCCCGGGCCCTTGTAGGCAAGGCCTTCCGTCTGAGGATTTTATTGGCCGACGGCCCGCAGAATCTGCAGGACTTAGTTCAACGATGCGTCGGTTGCCAGCTTTTTGCTAACCAAAGCCACATGCCACCCACCGCCCTTAAAACTATGCCCATCACCTGGCCGTTCGCGGTCTGGGGGCTTGACATGATTGGACCCCTTAAGGGAGGAACCCACAAGCAAAAATAGCTATTGGTCATGGTGGATAAATTCACCAAACGGATAGAGGCCAAGCCTGTTAAAACAGCTGAATCCGGACAAGTGATAGACTTCATATCAGGGGTAGTGCACCGTTACGGTGTCCCCCACAGTATAATCACTGATAACGGCACCAACTTCACGGCCGATGAGGTCAAATTATGGTGCAAAAACATGGGCATCAAGCTCGATTACGCCTCGCCTATCACCCTCAAACCAACGGCCAAGTCGAAGAGCAAATGGTCTAATCATGAGCGGCATTAAACCCGGACTAGTGCGGTCCCTCAAGGAATCTAACACGCCTTTGGGTTGAGGAGCTCGACTCCGTACTGGGGCTGCGGACCACGCCGAATCGTACTACCGGATTCAAACCATTTTTCATGGTGTATGCGCAGAGGCGATCCTGCCCTGCGACATAATACATGACTCACCTCGCGTGCGCATGTATGAAGAAAGAGAAGCCGAGCTCGATCGGCAGGACAGTTTGGACGCCTTTGGAGGAGGAGCGCGACGTGGCAAAAGCTTCGTTCCGCATTCTATCAACAAGAGGGCTCGAAGATATCAAAGCGAGGAAATGCACGGGCCAAGGCTTACAACGCGTTGGCGAACTAGTTCTACGCATGCCGGACAAGAAAAAGGACAAACTAAATCCCAATTGGGAAGGTCCCTTCATCATCGACCAGGTCGACCGGCGGAGCATACCGTCTGCAACGCATCGGATAACCGACTCGAGCCGAACCCATGGAACGCAGCCCGTCTACGAAGATTCTACGCCTAAGCGCCGGACTCCAAGTTCGTCTCCTTCCTCCGTCCACATTTGCTATTTTTGCTATCTTTTATTTCTCTCCTTCCTCCTCCTTATTCTTGAAGCCTCTAGAGGCTCGTTTGCGCTTTTTTCACATACTTGACGCGCTGTCCGCTCATTATACCTGGGGCTTCTTTAATGAAGCTTATTTATCTGAGCTTCATGCCCAACACATGCGTCAAACTTCCGCATGTACCTTTTATTCACCATTATATGCATCGATATGACTTAAGTTTTGGCCAAGCTGGGTTGCTGGCTCTGTGCTTACCCCTCGTTCCCGATTGTTCGCCACGTGGTAAAGGGAGCACCTCTGCGATTATTCTTGCCGGGTCACCGGATGTGTACCTCGGACTGGGTGAAGCCGAAAGCTAGCGTTCTTAAGGGAATATTCGGTCGGTGAACTGAAAGATGATTCTTTTTTCATTATTTACCCATCTGCCCCGGATGATTTTACACTTTCATAGCAGCTTTGACATGCACTTTAGGGCATGCATCCCATCGAAAGGAACCCTTAACGGAACTATTCTCCTGGAAGATGTTTCTTACTACCCATGTAATATAACATAACTAGTTGGGCACTTGTCTGATATAGCAACAATGACCCCTACGCCTTGTCTCCATGCATACCCCGGTTCTTATATAACCACGAAGGTATTCGGACACACTCCGGACTATTGGGTCCTGAGGTCAAAGCGAAAAGGTCCGCTATGACAAACGATCTACAATCCGGCTAGAAGACATTTTCTTCATGTCATATTTTTACATAGTCAACTCGACTCATTGTATTCCTCCTCAATGCCATCTAATAGGCTATCTAATTTACAATCTTGCTGGGAATACTTGGCGGCCAATTCTACTTGGCCGTACACTAAGCTTTCTGAGGATCTCCATCCCATCAGGCCCCACAGTCCGACCTCGGCCATGTGGTTTGGGTCAGCAACCGTGTACTGCGTCTTCACCATGGCCCGAGCCTCCTGGCGCCTTGACGGCAGGCCGATATCTTCCATAGTCGGAGCGCCGCCGTGCTCCTTGAAGCCGCTCTGCCAGCTCCCCAATGCCTTGAGGCGGGGAGATAGATGGCCACAAGGCCTGGCCGATGCCTTTCATCACCTGCCGGACTCGTTCGCGGTAGCCGACGCATTCGGGAAGAAGATCACCCGAAGAACTGGGCATCTCCTCCTCGGGGCGACACAGTGAGCAAACCTACATACATGTTTATGTTAGTCGCCTTCCTCGCCGAACTCTTTCAAAGTTCGCTCAAGCACTTACTGAAAATGCGGCGACGAAGCCGCCGATTCTCCTTTACGGAGTCAGATAACTGGACACGAACATCTTTTAGTTCCTCACCCAGCTTGGTGTTGGCATCCTGGAGGTTATTTTTCTCCTGCCGCACCCTCGTAAGCACGCTCTCGCCGGCCTTTAGCTGGCGCAAGAGCTGTTGCTTGTCCGGATCCAGTCCGGCGCCATCTGCAATGTTTTTGTCATATTTACACACACGCCACACTTCATAAACTATTTATCTTTTGAAGCGTATATTACCAGAGGGGGTCTCTGTGGCTCCCCCTGTAGCGGCTAGTGCGGCCTCAAGTTGGGCCTTGCACTCTTCAAGCTCCTGGGACAGTCGGGTACTCTTTTCTGTAAGATCCTGCATAACAAATGATCCTTAAATCAGTTATTCTAACTGTTTTAAGTCTCGGGGGCTACTGGCATATATAACTGTCAAATTTCCTTACCCGTATGTCCTTTACATACTGCTCCGTGGCTCTGGCTAGACCATCTTTTGCGGCACGGAGGTGCGCATCTCCCGAATTGAAGGCATTCAAGGCCTCTTGGGAGAAACATGCGTCACGAAGAACTGTCCGGCGGCGCCTGTGATTCAAGGCGCTCTCCACCTCGGAGTTGGTGGCGGACATTCTGTCGGCATCCTCTGTCGGAGGAGCATCCGACGTACGCCTCGTGTTTGCCTCCGCTTCTGGACTCGGCTTTGGAGCCTGGCCGACGGAGGTTCGATTGGCAATCTCTCCGGACTCAGTCCGGCGAGCGCTCTTTTTCCTGAAAAGAGCATCAGCGTTAGTACGCCTTCTAGGAATCGATCCTAGGAACATGGTGACAGGCCATACCATTGCGGCGGAGTTTCGATCCGGACCGCACTTCTTTTTAGCCTGCGGGGCCGTACTGCCCCTTGTTGGCCAGCCGTCGCGGGCTCGGCTTCCTGCCTAGAAGGTACCCCCTGCGAAGCACCATTGGTATATGGTGATCAAGAAATAAGCACGGATGGGTCATTATCAGAATATTGGGGCCTCGGTCTCAGTTACCTGTGAGGCTGGTAGTATTCCGGGGTAATCGGCCGTAATGGCAACCAAAGCATTGTCGATGCTAAGTTGGTGGAATACCCCGTCGATCAACTCCACCTTTATATCTGGATCCTCTTCGGAGGTCGGATCGAGGGACCATTACGGATCCTCGGGTTGTGGGGGCGGGCTGTGTATCTTCTCCACAGTCCGGCGAAGTTCCTGCGCAGAAAACACAAAATGAGATATTTAACCATGGGAACATGGATCGGACAGATCACAAAGATGTTTGCTTACCCAGCTTCGAGGATTATTCGAAGAAAACTCCTTCAGTGGGTTGACGCGGAGGAAATCATCCTCCTCCCCTTTATACATGGCAGACAAGATCTTCACCAGTTCGGTGACCGATCCCGGCCCTTTGCGGCCATGGCGGGTGGCATCGTCCTCCCTGTTGAAGTCCCACATGGGGTGGTCCCTATATTGGAGCGGCTGCACTCCCCTCATCATACAGATTGCCATGACTCCAATCATGGTCAATCCGGCATGAGCCAGTAACCTTATTCGGCTCATCAAATAAAGGACATCCCGGTCATTTTCCTCCGGGCTTCGAGGCGCCAGCTTAGGCGCTTCTTCAGAGGAGCATTATCGAACTCCGGTAGGCCGATCCGAACAGGATCCGGCAGCGGGACGTCCTCCATGTAAAACTATTCCAAGGCCAGTCTTCGGACGCCTTCTTTGGGGTTCCGGATAGGTATCCGGTCCCGGCGATGCGCCATAGCTCGGCTCCGCCCACTTGATATATTGACCCCTCGTGAGAACGGGGTACTAGGCAGAATATTCTCTTCCATAGCCCAAAATGAGCTTCGACGCCCAAGAACAGTTCGCAAAGGGCCACAAAGCCCGCGATGTGCAAGATGGAGGCAGGAGTAAGATGGTGCAGCTGGAGGCCGTAGAACTCCAAGAGCCCCCGGAGAAACGGATGGATTGGAAATCCGAGTCCTCTTACTAGATAAGAGATGAAGCATACCCGCTCTCCTTTAGAGGGATCGGGGACGCTCTCCGCTTGCTTTCCGCCCTTGTAGGTGGCAAGTCCGGCTCGAACCGGAACCATGAAGGCCGGGGAAGAAATCCCTTGGCTTGGAGTATAACTAGCTCGCTATGCGGGACTGAGCATCTCTCCCAATTTCCAGGCTGAGGGCTGGGAGCGCGAGAGGAGGAGCCGCGTCGACTGTCCATGATGGAATGGGCTTTGGTCAAAGGCGCTCCGATGAAAGCTCGCGAAGGGGGGATGATGTGACTCAGATCTAGAACCTCGCCCCTTTTATAGGCAGCTCATTTGCGCAGCTAGGGGGGTAATTGTAAAAATACCCTGGCTTTTTGCATTCATTCAAACACGTGGAGGATGGCCTTTATTGGGCATAGAATCCAAGGAGCGCAGCATTTATCAGAAACCGGACACTATTCGATAAGTATGTGGAATTTGGAGAAGAACCCGCCTCGCAATGCCGAAGTCAATCACCAGGCCGGACTCATCGTCATTGAAGCCTGGTTCGGGGGCTACTGAGGGAGTCCCGGATTAGGGGGTGTCCGGATAGCCGAACTATCACCGTTGGCCGGACTCCTGGACTATGAAGATATAAGATTAAAGACTTCGTCCCGTGCCCGGATGGGACTTTCCTTGGCGTGGAAGGCAAGCTTGGCAATACGGATATGTAGATCTCCTACCATTGTAACCGACTCTGTGTAACCCTAACCCTATCCGGTGTCTATATAAACCAGAGGGTTTTAGTCCGTAGGATGAACAACAATCATACCATAGGCTAGCTTCTAGGGTTTAGCCTCCTTGATCTCGTGGTAGATCTACTCTTGTACTACCCATATCAACAATATTAATCAAGCAGGAGTAGGGTATTACCTCCATCGAGAGGGCCCGAACCTCGGTAAAAACATCGTGTCCCTTGTCTCCTGTTACCATCCGCCTAGACGCACAGTTCGGGACCCCCTACCCGAGATCCGCCGGTTTTGACACCGACAGCCGTCATCACGGAGGGCTTCTACATCAACACCATAGCCTCTCCGATGAAGTGTGAGTAGTTTACTTCAGACCAACGGGTCCATAGCTAGTAGCTAGATGGCTTCTTCTCTCTTTTTGGATCTTAATACAATGTTCTCCCCCTCTCTCGTGGAGATCTATTCGATGTAATCTTCTTTTTGCGGTGTGTTTGTTGAGACCGATGAATTGTGGGTTTATGATCAAGTCTATCTATGAATAATATTTGAATCTTCTCTGAATTCTTTTATGTATGATTGGTTATCTTTGCAAGTCTCTTTGAACTATCAGTTTGGTTTGGCCTACTAGATTGGTTTTTCTTGCCATGGGAGAAGTGCTTAGCTTTGGGTTCAATCTTGCGATGTCCTTTCCAGGATGTATAGGGGCAGCAAGGCACGTATTGTATTGTTGCCATCGAGGATAACAAGATGGGGTTTTTATCATATTGCATGAAACTAACCCTCTACATCATGTCATCTTGCTTAAGGCGTTACTCTGTTCTTAACTTAATACTCTAGATGCATCTTTGGATAGTCGGTCGATGAGTGGAGTAATAGTAGTAGATGCAGGCAGGAGTCGGTCTACTTGTCTCGGACGTGATGCCTATATACATGATCATACCTAGATATTCTCATAAATATGCTCAATTCTGTCAATTGCTCAACAGTAATTTGTTCACCCACCGTAGAATACTTATGCTCTCAAGAGAAGCCACTAGTGAAACCTATGGCCCCCGGGTCTATTCTCATCATATCAATCTCCATCACTTTAATCTTGCTTTGCTTTTTACTTTGCCTTTTACTTTTCACTTTGCATCTCTATACCAAAAATACCAAAAATATTATTTATCATCTCTATCAGATCTCACTCTCGTAAGTGACCGTGAAGAGATTGACAACCCCTAATCGCGTTGGTTGCGAGGAGCTATTGTTTTGTGCAGGTACGAGGGACTTGCGCGTAGCCTCCTAGTGGATTGATACCTTGGTTCTAAAAAACTGAGGGAAATACTGACGCTAGTTTGTTGCATCATCCTCTCCTCTTCGGGGAAATCCAACGCAGTGCTCAAGAGGTAGCAAGAAGAATTTCTGGCGCCGTTGCCGGGGAGGCTCATGCAAGAGCAAGTCAAGATTTGGACTCCTAACAACAAGCCACTTCTGGCGCTGTTAAAGTCAACATACCAAGTATCCATCACAATTCCCTATCTCCCGCATTACATTATTTGTCATTTGACTCTCGTTTTCCTCTCCCCCACTTCACCCTTGCCGTTTTATTTGCCCTCTCTCTCTCTCCCAATCTTCTCCTCTCTTTTCCGTTCGCCTTCTTCTCGTATGTATCTTTGTTTGTGTTTCCTTGTGCCTTCTATATGCTTGCTAAAAATCTATTGATATGGATGCACTTAAAGTGTTCTACTTGGATCATCTTCGATCCTTATGCGCTCGTGCTGAAACCCCAACTAGCCTAGTTGATGGGAAATCTTTAGATGAGCATGCTCATTTTGTGTGTCATCGTTTGTCTGAAAAAGGGAGACTCTTATGGTATCATATAAATAGTTTGCTATGCTATGCTTGGAATCTTTGTGAAATTTCTGAATTTACTTGTTGCTCTAAGAACCCTAAAAAACACCTTCCCTACCTATGTGAGTTCAATGATAATGAAATCTCATCTTCTTATGCAAAGGGTGTTTATAGTTACTATGATATCGAACAAATTGAAGAATTTGTCGTTTTTAAGGGTGCTCATGAAAAGTATGATTTTACTCTCAACAAATCTGAAAATTCCGCCATACTTAATTATTGCAATGAAAACCTTGCTCATAATGTCTATCTCCAATAATTTATTGAAAGAATGACCATTTCTTGGAAGAAAATAATGATATGCATGAATCTATAGATAACTATGATTTCGATGATTTGATTGAAATATCCCTTGATGAACATGATGCTTGCTATTCTTGTGGCCATGATGCCAATATTTATAAAGATGAATTTGCTATAGTTCCATATGTTAAACATGAGATCGTTGCTATTGCACCCATACTTGGTAGTTACTTCGATGAAAAGCATGATTGCAATGATGTTGCTATAAATTATCTTGATGTAAATTGTGCTAATAATATGCAAAATCCTAAGCTTGGGGATGCTAGTTTTGCTATGTCTACTACTTGTTGCAATGATCATGATTGGGGTGATTCTTCTTATAATCTTGAAAATTTATTTAATCCCCATGATGAATACGAGATTGATAATATTGTTTGCGATAATATTGAAAGTGGGTTTGGAAGAGTGTCAACTTTAGATCCCACATATTTGGAGAATATTGAATCTTATGAAATTTTTGATAAAAGTGGATTTGGAGAGGTCATGACTTTAGTTAATGTTAATCCCACTATTTCGGAAGAGTGTCAACTTTGCATGCATGTGGATCGTGTTGAAAATATTTTATGTGATAGCTATATTGTTGAATTTTCTTATGATCCTACATGTAATTATTATGAGAGAGGAAAATATGGTTATAGAAATTTTCATGTTACTAATTTACCTCTCGTTTTGTTGAGATTGCTATTGTCCCTTTCCGCTTTGTTGCATATGTTAGTTTTTGCTTGCTACGATAATTTGTTTGCCTATAATATGCATATGCATAGGAAGTATGTTAGACTTAAGTGTATTTGTCACATGTTTTATGATGCTCTCTTTGTGCCTCAATTCTTGTCTTTCTTGTGAGCATCATTGAAACCTCAATGCCTAGCTAAAAAGGCTTTAAAGAAAAGCGCTTGTTGGGAGACAACCCAATATTTTTCCTTTCTTCTTAGTAATAAATAATCCATCTACTTTCTTTTTAGATGTGGTTTTATCTTTTAATTAGTGTTTGTGTCAAGTTAGACTTATAGGATCTTCTTGGATGATAGTTATTTGATCTTGCTGTAATTTCCAGAATCTTTCTGTTCACGAAAACAATTGTTAAAAATCACCAGAACGTGATAAAATACTGATTCCAATTTATTCGGATCATTAAACAAATTTTCTAGGTCTTCCTATTTTTGTAGATTTTTTGGAGTTCCATAAGTTTGCGTTAGTTACAGATTACTACAGACTGTTCTGTTTTTGACAGATTCTGTTTTTCGTGTGTTGGTTGCTTATTTTAATGAATCTATGGCTAGTAAAATAGGTTATAATCCATAGAGAAGTTGGAATACAGTAGGTTTAACACCAATATAAATAAAGAATGAGTTCATTACAGTATCTTGAAGTAGTATTTTGTTTTCTTTCTCTAACGGAGCTCACGAGATTTCTATTGAGTTTTGTGTTGTGAAGTTTTCAAGTTTTGGGTAAATTCTTTTTGATGGATTATGGAACAAGGAGTGGCAAGAGCCTAAGCTTGGGGATGCCCATGGCACCCCAAGATAAACCAAGGACACCAAAAGTCAAAGCTTGGGGATGCCCGGAAGGCATCCCTCTTTAAATCTACTTCCATCGGTAATTTACTTGGAGCTATATTTTTATTCACCACATGATATGTGTTTTGCTCTGAGTGTCTTTTATTAATTGTGTCTTTGTTTGTTAGTGTGCCAGACTTGTCCTTGCTGTACACACCTTTTGAGAGAGACATACATGACTTGGAATTTGATAGAATACTCTATGTGCTTCACTTATATCTTTTGAGCTTGATAGTTTTGCTCTATGTGCTTCACTTATATCTTTTGAGCCTTATAATTTTTTCTCTAGTGCTTCACTTAGATCTTTTAGAGCACGGTGGTGGATTTGTTTTAAAGAAACTATTGATCTCTCATGCTTCACTTAGATCATTTTGAGAGTCGTTAATAGCATGGTAATTTGCTTAATATTAATATGCTTGGTATTCAAGATATGTAAAACTTTCTTTTGAGTGTGTTGAATACTAAGAAAAGATTGGAGCTTGATAATTGTTTTGAGATATGAAGATGGTGATATTAGAGTCATGCCAGTTGAGTAGTTGTGAATTTGAGAAATAGTTGCGTTAAAGTTTGTGATTCCCGTAGCATGCACGTATGGTGAACCGTTATGTGATGAAGTCGGAGCATGATTTATTTATTGATTGTCTTCCTTATGAGTGGCGGTCGGGGACGAGCGATGGTCTTTTCCTACCAATCTATCCCCCTAGTAGCATGCGCGTAATACTTTGCTTTGATAACTTCTAGATTTTTGCAATAAGTACATGAGTTCTTCATGACTAATGTTGAGTCCATGGATTATACACACTTTTCCATTCCTTCCACCATTGCTAGCCTCTCTAATACCGCGCACTTTTCGCCGGTATCATACACCCACCATATATCTTCCTCAAAACATCCACCATACCTACCTATCATGGCATTTCCATAGCCATTCCGAGATATATTGCCATGCAACTTTCCACCATTCCGTTTACTATGACACGCTCCATCATTGTCATATTGCTAGCATGATCATGTAGTTGACATCGTATTTGTGGCAAAGCCACTGTTCATAATTCTTTCATACATGTCACTCTTGATTTATTTCATATCCCGGTACACCGCCGGAGGCATTCATATAGAGTCATACTTTGTTCTAAGAATCGAGTTGTAATTATTGAGTTGTAAGAAAAATAAAAGTGTGATGATCATCATTTTTTTAGAGCATTGTCCCAAGTGAGGAAAGGATGATGGAGACTATGATTCCCCCCACAAGTCGGGATGACACTCCGGACGAAAAAAAAATAGGCCATAAAAAAAGAGAAGGCCCAAATAAAAAAATGAGAGAAAAAGAGAGAAGGGACAATGCTACTATCCTTTTACCACACTCGTGCTTCAAAGTAGCACCAAGATCTTCATGATAGAGAGTCTCTCATTTTGTCACTTTCATATACTAGTGGGAATTTTTCATTATAGAACTTGGCTTGTATATTCCAATGATGGGCTTCCTCGAATGCCCTAGGTCTTCGTGAGCAAGCGAGTTGGATGCACACCCACTTAGTTTCTTTTGTTGAGCTTTCATATACTTATAGCTCTAGTGCATCCGTTGCATGGCAATCCCTACTCACTCACATTTATATCTATTAATGGGCATCTCCATAGCTCGTTGATACGCCTAGTTGATGTGAGACTATCTTCCCCTCTTTTTGTCTTCTCCACAACCACCATTCTATTCCATATATATAGTGCTATATCCATGGCTCACGCTCATGTATTGCGTGAAGATTGAAAAAGTTTTGAAAATGTTAAAGTATGAAACAATTGCTTGGCTTGTCATCAGGGTTGTGCATGATTTAAATACTTTGTGTGGTGAAGATAGAGCATAGCAAGACTATATGATTTTGTAGGGATAACTTTCTTTGGCCATGTTATTTTGAGAAGACATAATTGCTTTGTTAGTATGCTTGAAGTATTATTATTTTTATGTCAATATGAACTTTTGTCTTGAATCTTTCGAATCTGAATATTCATACCACAATTAAGAAGATTTGCATTGAAATTATGCCAAGTAGCACTCCGCATAAAAAATTCTTTTTTTATCATTTACCTACTCGAGGACGAGCAGGAACTAAGCTTGGGGATGCCTGATACGTCTCCAACATATCTATAATTTTTGATTGCTCCATGCTATATTATCTACTATTTTGGACTATATTGGGATTTATTTTCCACTTTTATATTATTTTTGGGACAAACCTATTAACCGGAGGCCCAGCCTAGAATTGCTGTTTTTTTTGCCTATTTCAGTGTTTCGAAGAAACGAAATATCAAACGGAGTCCAAACAGAATGAAACCTTCGGGAACGTGATTTTATCACCGAACGTGATCAAGGAGACTTGGACCCTACTCCAAGGAACAAAAGAGGCGGTCACGAGGGTGGGCGGCGCCCCCCCCCTAGGGCGCGCCCCATGCCTCGTGGGCCCCCTATTGCGCCACCGACGTACTCCTTCCTCCTATATATACCTACGTACCCCCAAACGATCAGATACGGAGCCAAAAACCTAATTCCACCGCCGCAACCTTCTGTATCCACGAGATCCCATCTTGGGGCCTGTTTCGGAGCTCCGCCGGAGAGGGCCGTCATCACGGAGGGCTTCTACATCAATACCATATCCTCTCCGATGAAGTGTGAGTAGTTTACTTCAGACCTACGGGTCCATAGCTAGTAGCTAGATGGCTTCTTCTCTCTTTTTGGATCTCAATACAATGTTCTCCCCCTCTCTCGTGGAGATCTATTCGATGTAATCTTCTTTTTGCGGTGTGTTTGTTGAGACCAATAAATTGTGGGTTTATGATCAAGTCTATCTATGAATAATATTTGAATCTTCTCTGAATTCTTTTATGTATGATTGGTTATCTTTGCAAATCTCTTTGAACTATCAGTTTGGTTTGGCCTACTAGATTGGTTTTTCTTGCCATGGGAGAAGTGCTTAGCTTTAGGTTCAATCTTGCGGTGTCCTTTCCCAGTGACAGAAGGAGCAGCAAGGCACATATTGTATAGTTGCCATCAAGGATAACAAGATGGGGTTTTTATCATATTGCATGAAACTATCCCTCTACATCATGTCATCTTGCTTAAGGCGTTACTCTGTTTTTAACTTAATACTCTAGATGCATCTTTGGATAGCGGTCGATGAGTGGAGTAATAGTAGTAGATGCAGGCAGGAGTCGGTCTACTTGTCTCGGACATGATGCCTATATACATGATCATACCTAGATATTCTCATAACTATGCTCAATTCTGTCAATTGCTCAACAGTAATTTGTTCACCCACCGTAGAATACTTATGCTCTCGAGAGAAGCCACTGGCGAAACCTATGGCCCCCGGGTCTATTCTTATCATATCAATCTTCATCACTTTAATCTTGCTTTGTTTTTTTAATTTTCCTTTTACTTTTCACTTTGCATCTCTATACCAAAAATACCAAAAATATTATTTATCATCTCTATCAGATCTCACTCTCGTAAGTGACCGTGAAGGGATTGACAACCCCTAACCGCGTTGGTTGCGAGGAGCTATTGTTTTGTGCAGGTACGAGGGACTTTCGCATAGCCTCCTACTGGATTGATACCTTGGTTCTCAAAAACTGAGGGAAATACTTACGCTACTTTGCTGCATCATCCTCTCCTCTTCAGGGAAATCCAACGCAGTGCTCAAGAGGTAGCAACAGCCACCATACCTACCTATTATGTCATTTCCATAGCCATTCCGAGATATATTGCCATGCAACTTTCCACCATTCCGTTTATCATGACACATTCATCATTGTCATATTGCTTAGCATGATCATGTAGTTGACATAGTATTCATGGCGAAGCCACCTTTCATAATTCTTTCATACATGTCACTCTTGATTCATTGCATATCCCGGTACACCACCGGAAGCACTCATATAGAGTCATATTATGTTCTAGTATCGAGTTGTAATCATTGAGTTGTAAATAAATAGAAGTGTGATGATCATCATTTAATAGCGCATTGTCCCAAAAAAAGAGAAAGGCCCAAAAAAATAATAAAAAGGGGCAATGTTACTATCCTTTTTCCATACTTGTGCTTCAAAGTAGCATCATGTTCTTCATATAGCGAGTCTCATGTTTTGTGCTTCAAAGTAGCACCATGTTCTTTATATAGAGAGAGTCTCTTGTTTTGTCATTTTCATATACTAGTGGGAATTTTTCATTATATAACTTGGCTTGTGAAGGAAATATGCCCTAGAGGCAATAATAAGTTATTATTTATTTCCTTATTTCATGATAAATGTTTATTATTCATGCTAGAATTGTATTAACGGAAACATAATACATGTGTGAAAACATAGACAAACAGAGTGTCACTAGTATGCCTCTACTTGACTAGCTCGTTGATCAAAGATGGTTATGTTTCCTAACCATAGACATGAGTTGTCATTTGATTAACGGGATCACATCATTAGGAGAATGATGTGATTGACATGACCCATTCCGTTAGCTTAGCACACAATCGTTTAGTATGTTGCTATTGCTTTCTTCATGACTTATACATGTTCCTATGACTATGAGATTATGCAACTCTCGTTTACCGGAGGAACACTTTGTGTGCTACCAAACATCACAACGTAACTGGGTGATTATAAAGGTGCTCTACATGTGTCTCCGAAGGTACATGTTGGGTTGGCGTATTTCGAGATTAGGATTTGTCACTCCGATTGTCGGAGAGGTATCTCTGGGCCCTCTCGGTAATGCACATCACTTAAGCCTTGCAAGCATTGCAACTAATGAGTTAGTTGTGGGATGATGTATTACGGAACGAGTAAAGAGACTTACCGGTAACGAGATTGAACTAGGTATTGAGATACCAACGATCGAATATCGGGCAAGTAACATACCGATGACAAAGGGAACAACGTATGTTGTTATGCGGTCTGACCGATAAAGATCTTCGTAGAATATGTGGGAGCCAATATGAGCATCCAGGTTCCGCTATTGGTTATTGACCGGAGACATGTCTCGGTCATGTCTACATAGTTCTCGAACCCGTAGGGTCCGCACGCTTAACGTTTTGATAACAGTTATATTATGAGTTTATGAGTTTTGATGTACCGAAATGGTCGAGATGTAAAGATCGATATATTGGATGACTATATTCGGACTTCGGAAAGGGTCCGAGTGATTCGGGTATTTTTCAGAGTACCGGAGAGTTATGGGAATTCGCTGGGGAGTATATGGGACTTATTGGGCCATACGGGAATAGAGGAGAGAGGCCGAAAGGAAGGAGGCGCGCAGCCCCCCTCTGGTCTGAATTGGACAAGGGGTGCGGCCCCCTTTTCCTTCCTCCTCTCCCCCTCTTTCCCCCTTCTCCTACTCCAACAAGGAAGGAGGGAGTCCTACTCCCGGTGGGAGTAGGACTCCCCTTGGCGCGCCCCTCCTAGGCCGGCCGCCCCCTCCCCCCTTTCTCCTTTATATACGGGGGCAGGGGGTCACCTCTAGGCACAACACACAAGTTGATCTTCGTGATCGTTCCTTAGCCGTGTGCGGTGCCCCCCTCCACCATATTCCACCTCGGTCATATCGTTGCGGAGTTTAGGCGAAGCCCTGCGTCGGTAGAACATCATCATCGTCACCATGCCGTCAGGTCGACGGGACTCATCCCCGACACCCTGCTGGATCGAGTCCGGGATCGTCATCGAGCTGAGCGATGCGTAGAACGGAGGTGCCGTACGTTCGGTGCTTGGATCAGTCGGATCGTGAAGACGTACGACTACATCAACCGCGTTGTCATAACGCTTCCTCTTTCGGTCTACGAGGGTACATGGACACACTCTCCCCTCTCGTTGCTATGCATCACCATGATCTTGCGTGTGCGTAGGAATTTTTTTGAAATTACTACGTTCCCCAACAGTGGCATCAGAGCCTGGTTTTATGCGTAGATGTTATATGCACGAGTAGAACACAAGTGAGTTGTGGGCAATACAAGTCATACCGCTTACCAAGATGTCATACTTTGGTTCGGCGGTATTGTTGGATGAAGCGGCCCGGACCGACATTACAGCGTCACGCTTCTGCGAGACTGGTTCTATCAACGTGCTTTGCACATGTGG
The DNA here is from genome assembly GCA_021605145.1 of Aegilops bicornis. Lineage (NCBI taxonomy): Eukaryota > Viridiplantae > Streptophyta > Magnoliopsida > Poales > Poaceae > Aegilops > Aegilops bicornis. The sequence goes on along the minus strand of CM038669.1, from coordinate 111,780,904 downwards.
TCTGGCGGGTGTCAGTTTCTCCAACTTTAGTTGAACCGAGTGTGGCTATGCCCGGTCCTTGCGAAGGTTAAAACAACACTAACTTGATGAACTATCGTTGTGGTTTTGATGCGTAGGTAAGAACGGTTCTTGCTAAGCCCGTAGCAGCCACGTAAAACTTGGAACAACAAAGTAGAGGACGTCTAACTTGTTTTTGCAGGGCATGTTGTGATGTGATATGGTCAAGAGATGATGCTATATTTTATTGTATGAGATGATCATGTTTTCTAACCGAGTTATCGGCAACCGGGCGAAGCCATATGGTTGTCGCTTTATTGTATGCAATGCAATCGCCCTGTAATGCTTTACTTTATCACTAAGCGGTAGCGATAGTCGTAGAAGCATAAGATTGGCGACATGACAACGATGCTACGATGGAGATCAAGGTGTCGCGCCGGTGACGATGGTGATCATGACGGTGCTTCGAAGATGGAGATCACAAGCACAAGATGATGATGGCCATATCATATCACTTATATTGATTGCATGTGATGTTTATCCTTTATGCATCTTATCTTGCTTTGATTGACGGTAGCATTATAAGATGATATCTCACTAAATTTCAAGATAAAAGTGTTCTCCCTGAGTATGCACCATTGCCAAAGTTCGTCGTGCCCAGACACCACGTGATGATCTGTAGCGACCCGACCTCAGATGGTCAAGTCTCTGTGCTTCCGTGTCATCCCTGGATCGGTAATGCTGACACACACAGTACTCAAAGGATTTATAACAGAGTAGCAATCACACACTTATTACATCGAAAGTCTCAAAAGAGAACTTATTACAAAAATATGGCTTAAGGCCATCTAATACGATAACAGCGGAAGGCTTGGAAGGTAAAGTGAGTCCATCAACTCCAACGGCATAGCTGAGCTGCACGGCAACGACCTATCGAACCTTACTCCTCGTCTGAAAAGTCTGCAACATAATACGTTGCAGCCCGAGAACGGGTCAGCACATGGAATATGCTGGCAATGTAACTCAATAGAGCAATAACAGAATAATGCTAACACTACATGCATATTTGGCTGGTGGAAAGCTCTATGGTTACGGTTTTGCGGAAAAGCCAATTTTTCCCTACATCAAAGGAATAAATTTTAATTTAACTATCATGGTGGTTGAAACATCATTGAGAAGGTATAACCCCAACTCAGTCCCAATTAAAGTAATTAACAACCCAGCAATATTAATTTAGAGTGATGAGATACATGTGAATACTCAAGTACTAGATACTCAAAATTTGTCCATAACCGGGGACACGGCTAACCATGATTAGATTATACACTCTGCAGAGGTTTGCGCACTTTTCCCCACAAGACTCAATCACCTCCGTTGATTTCTCGCACTACATGGTGTTTGAGAAACGGATGACCGAGACACAATCTTTCAGAAACGTTAACTCTCTACTCCGGATAGATCATACCAAACCTATAAAACCCACTACCTGCTGATCTACCTCTTCAAGAGCTTCACGTAACTTACTCAACTATGCTAGAGCCCATAATAGCTTGTGGCTGCACACGGAAGTTTCTAGCATGAATAAACTCAGTTCCCTTTGAGCCTGGGTGGCGGTCCATAGGAAGATCACACGGGTACCCCGGGAGTTCCAGAAAATAAAACAGACAACACTGGGTTCCCCAGGTGCCTCAATCCACCCAGATGTGTATTTAAGTTGCCACCTTAAAGTAAACCATTAGTTAACAATCTTACATCTGTCATGAATATCTCTCAAACCCAAACCACGTCTACGAGCATAGCATAGCAATAATAGCAACACGTAGAAGTAACTCCCAAGGGTTTGATAGTAACAGGGCAATAGGTTCCTACCTCATCATCTACTTCCCAACCCACAAATTAATGACATCCTAACCATGCAATCTTTGAGGGTTGAACTAATGCATAAAAACTGGGTATGAAAGGGAATATGATCAAGTGTTACTTGCCTTGCTGACGATCCGTGAATCCTAGAGACTCGTAGTAACACACTTCGCACTCCGGGAATTCTATCGCAAGCAAACAATACATACATAAGCAACAAGCAAAGATGCACAAACGAAACTTGAACTGAAAGAGGTTGACCGGAGAGTTCAACTTAAGAACTCCGGTTCACAAGAAAAATCAAACCAAAGCGAACAACGAAACTCAAGCGGCGAAAGAAACAAGATCCGTTTACTAATCTGAACTAGGGTCAAATTTTACAGAGGCAAAAACTTGTTTGAGTTGGCTAATCGGAAAGAGGGTTTCGAGATGAAACTCCAGGCGCTTGAATCGCCTGATTCCGATAAACGAGCGAAAAGTGTAGTCTGAACATCGGATCAGAAATCGCGATCGGAAAAATCGCGGAATAAATCCGATAAAAGAAAACGACGAACGGCTAGGGTTTTCCAAAAAAACCAAAGGGTTTTCTAAAAAAACCGGCGACGAGGGGCTACCTCCGGCGAGGTCGTCCGGTGAGCGGGCGGCTCCGGCGGGGCTCGGCGAGGGGCGGTGGGTGGTGGGGTGCGGGCGGCGGGAGGCGGCGGCTAGAGGCGGCGGCTCGGCTCAGCGGCGGCGGCTCAAGGGTGCGGCTCAGGCTCCGGCTCGGTGGTGGTGGTGGTTTAGGGGGTTGGCGGGCGTATATAAAGGCGGGGCGGCGACTTGGAGGAGGGGCAAGGCGGCGCGGGAGGCAGTCCGGCTCGGACTCCGTCCGAAGTCTTGTGGCGGCCAGTGGTGGCACTGCTCGGCTGGGCCCTTAGCCCGGTCGGTATGAGTCCCCCTTTTTTTTAAACGTTCCAACGAAACTTATAAAAAATCCTAGAAAAATGAATAAAAATCTAAAATACCAAAACAAGTTTTCTTTGTCTAAATAAAATATTTAGAACAAGATGAACTTTTCTTGGCCCCTAAAATGCAATTTTTAAATCATGCAAATTTTTCTCTAGGGCAAATAAAATTCCAAATAAATAAAATAAAATCCAAATAATGATTTTAACATTTTTCTTCTGGTATTTCAAATTTTTTTTGGAGAAGTCATATTATCTCCTCTCATTTATTATTTAAACATGAATTATTTTCCGGAGAGAAAAATAATAAAATCCAAAATCCTCGTCTTCATTATTTGATAAAATTCAAATATGAAAATCGGAAAATCCCCAACTCTCTCCGAGGGTCCTTGAGTTGCTTAGGATTACGAGGATTGCAAACGAAAATGCAATAAAATATGATATGCATGGATGACCTATGTATAACATGCCAAATTGAAAATTTGGGATGTTACATGATCGGGTGTGATAAGCTCTACGTCCATCTACAACGGGTGCAAGCCAATTTTGCACACGCGGAATACTCAGGTTAAACTTGGCGAGCCTAGCATATGCAGATATGGCCTCGGAACATTGAGACCGAAAGGTCGAGCGTGAATCATATAGTAGATATGATCAACATAGTGATGTTCACCATTGAAAACTACTCCATTTCATGTGATGATCGGTTATGGTTTAGTTGATTTGGATCACGTGATCACGTAGAAGATTAGAGGGATGTCTGTCTAAGTGGGAGTTCTTAAGTAATATGATTAATTGAACTTAAATATATCATGAACTTAGTCCTGGTAGTATTTTGCAAATTATGTTGTAGATCAATAGCTCGCGTTGTTGCTTTCATATGTTTATTTTGATATGTTCCTAGAGAAAATTGTGTTGAAAGATGTTAGTAGCAATGATGCGGATTGGATCCGTGATCTGAGGTTTATCCTCACTTTGCATAGAAGAATTATGTCCTTAATGCACCGCTAGGTGACAGACCTATTGCAGGAAGCGGATCTGAGGCGTTATGAACGTTTGGCTAGCTCAATATGATGACTACTTGATAGTTTAGTGCACCATGCTTAATGGCTTAGAATCGGGACTTCAAAGACATTTTGAACATCATGGACCATATGAGATGTTCCAGGAATTGAAGTTAATATTTTGAGCAAATACCCGAGTTGAGAGATAGGAAATCTACAACAAGTTCTATAGCTAAAAGATGGAGGAGAATCGCTCAACTAGTGAGCATGTGCTCAGATTGTCTGGGTACTTCAATCTCTTGAATCAAGTGGGAGTTAATCTTCAAGATAAGATAGTGATTGACAAAATTCTCTAGTCACCATTACTAAGTTACTATAACTTCGTGATGAACTATAATGCAAGGGATGACGAAAACGATTCCCGAGCTCTTCGTGATGCTGAAATCGACGAAGGTAGAAATCAAGAAAAGAGCATCAAGTGTTGATGATTGACAAGACCACTAGTTTCAAGAAAAGGGCAAAGGGAAAGAAAGGGAACTTCAAGTAAAATGACAAGCAAGTTTTCACTCCCGAAGAAGCCCAAAGCTGGACCAAAGCCTGAAACTAAGTGCTTCTCACGCAAAGGAAATGGTCATGGAAGCGAAAATGCCCTGAATATTTGGTGGATAAGAAGGATGGCAAAGTGAACAAGAGTATATTTGATATACAAGTTATTGATGTGTGCCTTACTAGTGTTTATAGTAGCCCCGAGTATTTGATACTTGTTCGGTTGCTAAGATTAGTAACTCAAACAGGAGTTACAGAATAAACAGGACTAGTTGAAGGGAAGTGACGATGAGTGTTGGAAGTAGTTCCAAGATAGATATGATCATCATCGCACACTCCCTATACTTTCGGGATTAGTGTTAAACCTAAATAAATGTTATTTGGCGTTTGCGTTGAGCATGAATATGATTTGATCATGTTTATTGCAATACGGCTATTCATTTAAAATCAGAGAATAATTGTTGTTCTGTTTACATGAATAAAACCTTCAAATGGTCATACACCCAATGAAAATTGTTTGTTGGATCTCGATCATAATGATACACATATTCATAATATTGATGCCAAAAGATGCAAAGTTAATAATGATAGTGCAACTTATTTGTGGCACTGCCGTTTGGGTCATATCGGTGTAAAGCGCATGAAGAAACTCCACAAAGATGGATTTTCGGAATCACTTGGTTATGAAACATTTGATGCTTGCAAACCGTGCCTTTTGGGCAAGATGACTAAAACTCCGCTTCTCGGAACAATGGAACGAACTCTTGACTTATTGGAAATAATACATCTTGATGTATGCGATCGATGAGTGTTAAGGCTGCTTGGCGTGTATCGTTATTTTCTGACCTTCACAGATGATTTGAGCAGATATGGGTATATCTATTTGATGAAACATAAGTCTGAAACATTTGAAAAGTTCAAAGAATTTCAGAGTGTCGGGGAGGCTGATTGTAACCCAAGAACACCTATGGGACCGGCGGACCGAGTCCCTTTCGGTTCGGTGGGGGGCGGAGATTGCACGAAGAGCAGATCGAGGCGAAACACACGAGCAGTTTACCCAGCTTCGGAGCTCTCCGGAGAGATAAGACTCCTACTGCTGCTTGTCTAATTATGTTGTGTTCTTGCTAGGGAGCACAGAGAGCTACAAGACCTAGCGTGTGTGTGTAGTTTCGAATGAGTCGAACCGAACCAGCCGAACCCCCTCTACGTTGCACCTGGGCCTCCTTTTATAGGCTCAAGGGGTCACCAACAAGTGGCAACGTAGACAAGGGCAAAAACGGGAAAATGAGTTGCGGTTGGTACAGCTACTTTGTATAGTGTATTCTACCTAACTCTGACGGCAAGGGACAAAAGCATTAAATGCCCGTCCATGTCGCCTAAACAGTGCAGAAAGGGACCGTCAGGGGCGCCACCGCTTGCCACGATGGCACTCCTGTCAGCGCCGCTTACCGCTGCTCTCCGGCTGCTGCATGACCTCTTGACACGCACGCCTGGAATGGTCCCATGGCAACACGTTGGTGGATGAGCTGGAGCCGAGATGAAGAGAGGTTGCCTGCCGCGGCAAGCGCCTTGCCGCGGCTGAATCCTTGTCGCGTCCGGAAGCTTGTCGCTCACCGAGCCTTCCCGGCAAGCTCCTCTTGTCGGGGTCTTGTCTTCTGCGTGCCTTGAGTGGCCTTCCCGGCAAGCTCCTCTTGCCGGGGACTTGTCTCCTTGGCTTAAATACTTTGTTTTTGAATGGCTCCAAAGGAACCATGGAGGACCTTGGCGGTCACTAGGCAAGCCTTGCCGCGGGGTGCTGCAACTGCCCGTGCACGAGTTCGGGATACTAGGGTACCCCTACTCTAGTACACCGGCAGAGCCCCAGTCTGGGCCACACACGGTGCCGAGCGCTGTTGGGCCAGGCCCAAAACAGTGCACGGGCACGCGCGGCCTAGATCACGCCGTAACTGGCTCCGGACCCACCACGTCCCCCACGAACAGCACGCGCCGAACGTGGCGTCGTGGGAGAGATCGTGGGGGTTTCTTTAATTGGAAAAGCGGAACGTCCGCCCCCTCTCCCTCCTTATAAACAGGGGAAACAGGGGCAGGTTGCCCACCTCACCATTTGCTGTCCCATCTCGAAAACCACCGCCGCTCCCCCCTTCTTCTCTAGTCTCAAGAGAGCAACGCCCGCTTCATCGCCACCAGCGCCATCAACGCCGTCGGTCTCCTCCACCACCTCCGCCATGGCTCCGAAAGCCGACAAGGGGAAGGGCGTGAAGTCGGCCGAGGCGCAGCGGCTCGCGGCGCTGCAAAAGGAGCGGGCCGTCTTCCCCCCCAGCTCGACGCAAAGGAGCTGAGGGAGGGCTACTACCTCTTCTGGTCGACGGAGACGCGGGCGCATCCGCGCACGAAGGTACTCTCCGCCGCATCAGAGTTGGGTCCGAGCGGGTACCCCTTCTTCGCGCTCTTCTTCTATTGCGGGCTCTGCCCGCCCTTCTCTGAATTCTTCTGCGACATCATGAACACCTACGGGCTTCGCCTCCTTGATTTCACCCCCAACGCTGTCCTGACCATGGCGGTTTTCGCACACCTTTGCGAAAACTTTGTCGAAGTCCACCCAAACGTAGCCCTCTTCCACCACTTCTTCATGCCCCGCGTCGAGAGAGGAGAGCCACTTGCCGGAGGGATTGCTTGGATCTCCAGGATCGGCAAGAAAGAAGCCTATCTGGAAGGAGAGCTCCGCAGCAAGTGGGAGGAGTGGAGAGCCGATTGGTGTTGGATCATTGAGGAGAACCCACAGCCCTTCACTGCCCAGCGCCAAACTCCCATAGTGCGCGGCAACGATTAGAGCAACTTGGCGCCGGAGGATGCTAGGTTGAAGATTGCTGTGACCCGGATCCTGCGCCTCAGGCTTGCCGGACTTCATCAGAGGCGCAGCTTGGCGCAGATTTCTTCGCTGCCAGACGCTTCTTGCAGGAGAGGAGGAGACCTGCTTGGGAGTTCCAAAATGCGGCGGACATCATGAGGCTGCGCCGGGCCTCAACTGGAATTTCACTGTCTTGGAGTTGGATGCGATCTTTCGAGCTGTTCAAGCACGACACCGATCACCCCGAGTGGTTTAGGTTGCCGAGGGAGTCGTCCCATTGTGCAACAACTCTTCGCCGACCGCATCCGCGCCATGATGCCCTTGTGCGATTCGCATGGGATCGCTCCAACTCGGCAAGAGCTCGCGGACGACGCCAGCGGCAGTTCTTCGATAGCTTGGAAGAAGTGCCGATCCGCCTGACGAGCGTAAGTGGCTCACCCGCGACACCACCGACGCCGAGATGCAGCGCCGCCACCAAGCCGGAGGAGGCGGCAGCAATCGCCACTACCGGGCGACCGGGTTCACCGTGGAGGAGGCAGAGGCAGCAGAGGCGGCAAGCCTTGCCGATCGAGAGGAGCTTGCCGTCGAGGAGGAGCAGGTCGAGCCCGAAGTTGAGCCGAGCGAGTCTGCTGAGGGCGCCTCCTCCACACCTTCAATTAGCTTGCCGCGAGCGGAGCCCACAGCTCCACCAAGAAGGCGTCTCCGCAAGGCCGGGGAAGTGACGGGGCGGCAGACGGGCCAACAACCGCAGCGCCGTGCGACGCGCTCTACTGCGGCAAGCACTGTTGCCGCGGGGGCACCCCACACCGCTGCAACAACTGAGGCGGGATCTTCTCAGGCCACCGTTGCCACCCCCGCCAAGCGGTCAAGGGAACCTACTCCTCCGCCTCTTCGCACCGGAGGCGAGCCGGAATTTGATCTCTCCACGCTCAGCTCCGACGAGGAAGAAGAAGAGTAAGCTTCTATGCTGTGCTTGTATTTCTTCAATTTAGTTGCTTTGTCTTGTATCTGATTTGCTTCATTCTGAACTCTTTCCTTTTCAGGGCGCTGGTCTAGAGAGCGTCGAAGAGAGCCAAAACCCCGGTGGTTGCCATCGAAGACGATCCCCCCGTGGCAACAGGAGGCGCGTCTGAGACCCCCTTGCCGGACCCGGGTTCTTCTCAAAGCAGCCCCCAAAGACAACCCCCAGCGTAAGTATATGGTTTACTTCCTACGGTTAGGTGTGCATGGGTGCTCCTTCTTTGCTGATATCTGACTTGTTGATTTGTGTAGGAGCAGAGCAGCCTCATCAGGAGTGCCCGGAAGCCGCTCCCGAAATTCTATCTGCTTCAACTACGCCGCCAAGGGAGAATTCTCCGGCAAGGGAGCGTTCTCCGGCAAGGGACGGCACCAGTGATCCTCCGGTGATCGAGACCATGGCTGCAGATCCCATTGCAGGTAATCCTCTTGCGTGAAAATTTCCCTTGGGTTCTTTTTCTTTTGTTCTTCTTTTCGAACATTTGCTTGACTGTTCTTTGTTTTTCTGGTCGTCAGATCCATCCGCCACAGAGCCGATGGAGACTGAGGTCGCCGGCGAGGAGGACGCGCGTGGCAACACTGATGACGTCGCCACCATGGAGGAAGAGGCTGGCGCCGATGGGTCCGCCGGCGAGGAGGCCGCCAAGGCTGCCGCCGCAAAGGCTGGTGAGGGGTCCGGCGATCATACTGACGACCCTGAGGCCGCAGGAGCGCCAGGCGCTACGCCGACCGCCGATCCCTCCGCCACCGGTGCAGCGTCGAGTTCAAGAGCCCCAGCCCGGCGCCTATCTGAAGGCCGGCGACGGCGTCTTCATCAAGCTCCCCTAGACGTCGAGCTCCAGGGCGCCGGTCGAAGGGGAGACCTTTGACGAAGAGCTGCTCGCCTCTGCTGGGCTGTCGCTGGTTGACACGCCAAGCAGCAGCAGCGGCGAGTCTGAGGAGGAGCAGCTGCTGAAGAAGCTGCTGTCGCTCTACCGCGCCCGACAAGCCAAGTTGGAGTCCCGGGAAGCACTTGTCACGAGGGAGGGAGCAGACATGGAGAAACGCGCAGAAGAGCTCCGGGGCGCCAACCAGGAAGCTCTCCGGAACGTAGAAGAAGAGCGGGAGCAACTATCTGAAGAGCGCACAACCTTCATCCTTGAGAAGGCTGAGGTCGAGGAGCAGCAACGACTTGCTGCCGAGAAGCTATCTGCGCAAGAAGGCGAGTTGGCGCAGCGGAAGATCAATCTTGACAGCTATGAGGAAGAGCTTGCCGCGCGCGAGCAATCAATTGGTGGAGCTCTCGAGGAAGCAAAGGGTGCTGCCACAGCTGCCGAGGCTGCCGCATGAATTGGAGATGAAGGTGACGCAGCTGGAGGCCAACCTCCAGAAGAGCGGCGAGGAGCTTGCTGCGCTGAAGCACGAGCGCGAGAAGGACGCCTACACTCTCGGCGAGTTGCAGGGCCGTCTCGCTGAAAGGATCAAAGAGCTCGATGCCGCCAAGGACTCCAAGGCAGATCTTGAGCTGAAGCTGACCACCCTGATGCAGACGCTGGACGGCGCCAAGGAGCGGGAGGTGGCCCTATTGGAGACGATCAAGACCAACGAGGAGTCAGCCGACGAGCCACGACCGCCCGTAACACCTTCAGAGAGAACGTGATGCAATCGGACGGAGGGTCTTGTGGATACTGCCGCCGCCATCGACAAGGAGCTGATGGAGCTGGGGATGGTGGATCTCGGGTACTCCTCCGACGAGCGCCTCCAACCCAGCGCCAAGCTCAGCCTGTTCTTCAAGGGCGTGGTGACGGCTCTCCAGCGACTCCGGGAAGAGATCCCGAAGCAGCTGGCGAGGAATCGCGCCCAGATCTGCGCGGGAGCTCTCCGTAAGGTGTTGATGAAGGTGGCCTTCCGCAATCCAGGCCTCAACCTCAACGGCGTCCTCGTGATCCTTGCCACCGGATGCCGATGTGGAGGCGCTCAAAGCCCTTGTCGCACCCATTGTGGACAAGGTGGGCAAGATCAAGCGGGTTGATGGCGACCGCGTAGACTAGGCCGCCAATTTTATCTTTCCCTTGTCGCTGCTGATCATGTTTAGGAGAACAATTTATTAGATCTGCGACAAGCTATTTTTGTAATATAACTCTATCTTAGGCAATGATCGCAATGTTATTTCCTTTACTTGATTTCTTCCTTTGTATGTTTGTGCCCTACGCTTTCAGGGAACTTGTCGGCGCGGGCACCTTTGCCGCGAGCGCTGGTGCGGAACGTCAGCAGCCTGCTGGCGGTGCCGCCTCCGACAAGCAACCTTTTCGCAACTAGTTGCAGCTCACTTAAGTTGTTGAGCGGACTCGAAACAAAGTAAGGGCGCAAACTAGCTACGAGTTGGTTCCTCCGCGCACAGGTTTTCCATACAAAGTATTATCGTTCGAGGAAGATAACTTGAAAATTTAAAAACTGATTGCTCAAACTTTGGCAACTTAGCTTTTCTGTCGTTTGCTTCCCGGTAAGGCGAAACTTCCTCGAGCGACACTTGGTGGCCCACACCATTATCTTCTCCTCCCCCCCCCCCCGGCTAACTTGTGGGCGAAGGAACCTTCCTTTCTTTGAGAAAGAGAAAGAAGAGAAAATAAAGTTATGGAGCCTCGTGGCTCGTTATTGCTTACCGGGTGTGGATGCTGCACAAAATGTTAGGTAACACATGCAAAGAAGATTATGAAAGCATGTAGTTGACAAGCTGTGCGCAACACATGAGCTTTACTTATGCACGGGGTCTGCGCCCAGCTTTGCACAAAGGATTACATGCAACATCGGCAAGACTTGTACAAAAGGTGGTTGCCGGAACAGGTTCCGCAACCGCGCCTCTGAGTAAAACTTACGAAGATGCTCAATGTTCCAGGAGTTGCTCACCGGAATGCCATCTTCGGTCTCAAAGCATGACAGCGCCATGCCTAGTGACTCGTTTCACCCGATAAGGGCCTTCCCACTTCGGCGTCAACTTGTTGGAATTCTTGGCGGACTGAACACGCCGAAGAACAAGGTCGCCTTCCTCGAGACTTCTGGCATTAACTTTGCGGCTATGGTAGCGACGCAAAGCTTACTGGTAACGAGCAGCTCGTACAACAGCCTGAAGATGGTCCTCCTCAAGGAGCAGCGCGTCATCTTGTCGCAGCTGCTCTTGCTCAAGCTCATCATAAGCGAGCACTCGAGGTGACCCGTATACGAGTTCCGTGGGGAGAACTTCCTCTGCTCCATAGACTAGAGCGAAAGGTGTCTGGCGGTGGCTCGATTTGGCGTCGTCTGATCGACCAAAGAACCACCGGCAGCTCCTCAATCCAGCTTTCTTCCGCACTGCGGCAGCCGTCGAAAGTTCTGGTCTTGAGTCCGCGCAACACTTCAGCATTTGCCCTCTCTGCTTGACCGTTGCTTCTCGGATGAGCAACAGAAGCGAAGCAGACCTTTGCGCCAAGATCTTGGACGTACTGCATGAAGGTGCGGCTCGTGAATTGTGTGCCGTTGTCGGTGATGATCCTGTTAGGAATCCCAAAACGGCAAACAATCGACCTGAAGAACTTGACCGCTGACTGTGCTGTCACCTTCCTCACTGCTTCCACTTCCGGCCACTTTGTGAACTTGTCGATTGTGACGTACAAGTACTCAAAGCCCCCGACAGCTCGGGGAAAGGGGCCGAGGATGTCGAGTCCCCGCATCAAAATGGCCGTGATAAAGGGATCGTCTAGAGAGCTTGAGCCGGCCGGGTGTATCTGCTTGGAATGGAACCGCACGCTTCACACTTGGTTACTTGTGCAGTTGCATCACGGAGGCCGTCGGCCGTAAGAAACCTTTGCCGGAAAGCTTTGTCGACAAGTGCTCTTGCGCCAATGTGGTGACCACATATGCCTCCGTGTATCTCTCGCCAACAGCTTCATCCATCTTCCCGGTGAATACACTTCAATTTCACACCGTTGAGTCTTCTTCTCAGCGTCTTTGTCGACAAACTGGTACATACTTGACTGCCGGGCTACTTTTTCCGCTTTTTCTTGCTCTTCGGGAAGTTCTCCTGTCTGAAGGAAATGGACAATCTGTTGCGCCCATGTTGGAGCTTGCGGCTCAACAACAAGGACTAAGGGCACATCTGCTGCTGCGGGAACATCCGCTTCTACGGCAAGAACCTGCGGCTCGGCCGGAGCTTGATGTTCCCCAGCACGCTTGCCGGAGCGAAGCTTGACGGGAGCGTCTGCTTCAACGAAACAAACCCTAGGGCTTGTCGGAGCAGACTGCTCCTCAGCATTTTTGGGGTTGAGCCTGGGGATCTTCGCGGCGGCGGCTTCGGGAAGCTCTGCCGGAAAATAGTCACCAGAGATCAACTTCCTCTTCTTGTTCTGTCCAGTTGATGGTGTTACAGTCGGTTGAGTCAGCTTGAGCACAAAAATCCCTGGTTCCACAGGTAACTTGAGTGCGGCGCACTTTGACAGTCCATCAGCAATATCATTCTGAGCTCTTGGAACATGTTCCATTTGCAGGCCGTCAAAGTGCTCTTCTAGCTTTCTCACTTCATCAACGTATGCCTCCATCAACGGACTTTGATAATCTTTGTTTACTTGGCGGACGACAAGCTGCGAGTCACCCCTGACAATGAGCTTTTTGATCCCAAGGTCTACCGCGATTCTGAGACCGGCAAGCAAACCTTCATACTCTGCAGTATTGTTTGTCGCTTGCTCCTTGGGAAAGTGCATTTGGACTATGTACTTGAGGTGCTCTCCGGTGGGTGCGACGAGCAGCACGCCCGCACCGGCGCCTTGCAGCGAGAAGGCACCATCAAAGTACATCAGCCACTCTTCACTTGCTTCCTTGACGGGGATGCTCGTCTCTGGAATTTCTTCATCTTGCGTTGGCGTCCATTCTTCTATAAACTCTGCCAATACTCTGCTTTGGATAGTTGAAGTGCTTTCAAACCTGAGGCCAAAGCTTGACAGTTCCAGTGCCCACTCGACAATCATGTCTGTTGCTTCTGGATTTTGCAATATCCTCTTCAGGGGAAAGCGAGTGATGACCGTGATTTCATGTTCTTGGAAGTAATGGCGCAGCTCTCTCGAGGCCATGAGGAGGCCGAAAAGCAATTTCTGCACACCAGAGTACCTTGACCTCGCCCCCTGCAGAAGGGAACTGACAAAGTAAACCGGGCGCTGCACCATCCTTTTCTGCATCTTCTCGCACGTCTGCGCAGATTCATCCTTGTCGGGACCAGAGCTTGTCGGTGAAGCCCCCTGCTTGTCGTTGGATGCATCTGCCTCAGTTGCCGGCTCATCATCTGCCTCCCTTTCCGCTACTAACGCAGCACTAACCACTTGATTGGTTGCCGCTATATATAGGAGCAACTTCTCTTGTGGCCTAGGTGCAACAAGTATTGGAGTGGAGGACAGGTACCTCTTTAAGTCCTGCAGCGCAGCCTCCGCTTCGGGAGTCCATTTCATTGGACCTGCCTTTTTCAAAATCTTGAAAAATGGCGTAGGCGCGCCAGCAGACCTAGAGATAAACCTGCTAAGAGCAGCCATGCAACCGCAAGTCTTCGTGACATCCTTGACGCGCTTTGGTGCTTCAATCTGCTCAATGGCCTTGATCTTGTCGGGATTGGCCTCAATTCCCCGCTGAGACACGAAGAACCCGAGAAGCTTGTCGGAAGGGACTCCAAACACGCACTTCTCGGGGTTGAGCTTGAGGTTGATCTTGTGCAGATTTGCAAAGGTCTCATCTAAATCTTGAACCAGAGTTGCCCTGTCCTTGCTTTTGACCACTATGTCATCCATGTAGGCTTCTACATTTCTGTGCATGTGGGGCTCAAAAGCGTCATGGACTACTCTTCCAAACGTTGAACCAGCATTCTTTAGCCCAAAAGGCATCCGTACAAAGCAGTATGTGCCACATGGGGTGATGAATGCGGTTTTCTCCTCATCCTCTTCTGCCATGAAGATCTGATGATATCCTGAGTATGCATCAAGAAATGAAAGCAAATCACACCCAGTCGTGGAGTCAACAATCTGGTCGATGCGCGGCAAGGGAAATGGGTCTTTGGGACAAGCTTTATTAACATCTGTGAAGTCGATACAAAGTCTCCATTTCCCATTTGCCTTGCGATACAACTGTGAGATTGGCCAACCACGTAGGATGGAGCACTCCTCTGACAAGGCCTGCTGCTTCCAGTTTCTTGATCTCTTCTGCAATGAACTCTTGGCGCTCCACTGCCTGCTTCCTGACTCTTTGCTTGACGGGCCGCGCATGGGGACAGACAGCTAGGTGATGCTCAATTACTTTCCTGGGAACACCGGGGATGTTAGACGGTTGCCAGGCAAACACGTCGACGTTCGCCCGCAGGAAAGCAACGAGCGCGCCTTCCTATTTAGGGTCGAGAGTGGCACTGATGGTGAAGGTACCACCAGTGCCGTCCTCCTTGGCGGGCACCTTCTTGGTCTTTGGTGGAGCTGCCATCGTCTTCTTGCACTTGCCGGTGGAGCTCGATGGTGCGTCCTCGACGGTAGCGCAGCACTCCGAAGAGGTGCGCTTGCCGGAGTGGGCATCAGAACTCTTGCCGGACAAAGTGGTCTTGGCTTTCTTCTTCCCCCCGGGAGCTTCAGCGGCAAGTGATTTGCTATCTGTTGCAGCTGCTGCCTCCCGGTAGATCTTGTCGGCGCAGATAAGAGCGTCCTTCTTGTCGCCATGGACAGAAATGACACTTATCGGGCCTGGCATCTTGAGCAAGTTGTATGCATAATGAGAGGCTGCCATGAACTTGGCGAGTGCTGGGCGGCCGAGTATCCCATTGTAAGGTAATGGAAAATCAGCAACGTCGAACGTGACCCTCTCAGTCCTGAAGTTTAGCTTGCTGCCAAATGTAACCGGCAACGTGATTTTCCCCTTCGGCTTGCTCCTTCCCGGATTGATTCCTTGGAAAGTGCCAGTCTCTTCGAGCTCGCTGTCAGGGATTTGAAGCTTCTGGAGCACCACGGAGGAGATCAGGTTTAAGCCGGCCCCGCCGTCAACTAGCATCTTGGTGACCTTGAGGTTGCGGATAGTTGGTGAGACCAACATCGGCAAGCACCCGACCGCAGCTATGCGATCAGGGTGGTCCTCAATATCAAAGATGATAGGCGTGCTGGACCATTTCAGAGGCTTGCGTGACTCTACGGATGGTTCCGCTGCATTAACTTCCCGCATCCATTGCTTGAGTTGGCGGTGTGAAGTATGCAGAGAAGCACCGCCGTCAACGCAGAGGACCTCTGTGGCTTTCTGAAACTCCTGCTCATCAATCTCGTCGTCTTCCATCTCTTCGTCGTCGTCGTCTTCATCCTTGTCACGGCCGCGGGGAGGTCTGTCTCCTTGCCGCTGCTTGGCCTTGCCGCGGCATCCTCCCCGACCGGGTCACTTCTTGCCAACTCCCCCAGCACCTTCCTGGACCTTTTCCTTGTCGCGCCGCTCGTACTCAGCCTTCTGCTGTTCAACAAGCTGCTCAACCTTCTTGCATCTCTAGAGGTCATGGCCCTTGGTGCGGTGGATCTTGCCGTACTGTTTGTTGGAGCTGTCCTGCTTGTCGGCGGCCGCCACAGCTTGGCGGTCGGTGCCAGCGGCAACCTCCTTGCCGGAGCCACCAACTTTGGCTTTCTTGGCACCACTGCTGTTGCGGACTGCTCGACAACTAGCACCTCTTTGCCTTTCTTCTTTCCGTTGTTCCGTCATGGCTCTTCTTCGCCGGGCGGTCTCCTCACTATCGATCCTGCTTCAGATTCTCTCACGGAGTCTCCTCCTTCCTCAAAGACGCGTGCACACTTGTCGGCCAGGGCATATAGCTCATCGACGTCCTTGACTTTGCACATCGCCATCTCTTCCCTCATCCTGCGGTTCCGCAGGTTCCGAAACGCTACCGATCACTACGGCGGGGTGGACATCTGGGATGTTGTAGTGCACACGGCTGAATCTCTGAATGAACTTGCACAGGGACTCTCCTTCCTTCTGGGCGAGCAGATGAAGGTCGCTCTCTTGGCCATGAGGCTTGTGGCCGCCTGTGAAGGCGCCGACAAACTGATGGCATAGATCTGCCCAAGAGGATATGGAGCTGTCCGGCAAGTGCATAAGCCAAGATCTGACATTGGGCTTGAGTACCAGCGGAAAGTAGTTGGCGAGGATCTTGTTGTCTCGTCCCCCTGCAGCTTGCACCGCGATGGTGTAGATGCTGAGGAACTCCGACGGATGCATCCTGCCATCGTACTTCTCTGGCACGTCTGGCTTGAAATTTTTCTTGCTGGGCCACTGGACTTGCCGCAACTCACGAGTGAACGCAGGGCAACCTACCGCGTACGGCAAGTCGCCTGGGTTCCCCTGGCGCATGCATATCGACAGAGGGCCCAGCGCGCTGGTTGGATTAACGTCGCGCTTCTCTTCGGCGCTCGATGCGAGTTCGAGCGTCTTCTTGTTGTCGTTCTTGAAGAACTTGGCGCTGATCACGGCGAGCTCGTGGATCCGATGACGCGGTGGAGTCGCTGTCGAGGTGGATCTGACGAGCTGGTGATCTTGGCGTTCTGGGTGGAGAGTGCATGGTTGTTGCACCCCCACATGTTTCGTCGCCACCGGCTCGCGCCTTGTCGTCTTGCCGCGGCAGCGATGTAGTTGGTTGCCGCGGAGTGTCGCCGTTGGCAAAGCCGATGAGACTCTGGATGGTGGCCCTCCATTCGTCGACCTTGTCGGCTGTTGGAGGGTAGTCTAGAAGCAGTTGAGCTCTCGCCAAGGCTTCCGCTGGAGTGGTGGGTGGCAGTGGTGAACGGCGCGAGGAGCGGGATATGCTCGGACTTCTAACTATGTTAGAAGGAGCAGCATCCCGTCCAGGCGACCGTACCCCGCTTGCGCCAGCATGCTGGCGTGCACGCTGGTCTTGAGGGCCTCGGGATCCTCCAGCTTGGCCTTGATCCAACGAGCGTATGGTACTATGAATACCATGACGCTGTCGGTCCCGCGCCTCCTGAGACGGGCGCGGTGCGTGTACGGACGCCGAGGTCTGCGCGGCCTTGTCCTTGGACTTGGCAGCGTCATGAGCTCTCTCGTCGACGCCCGTTCTTCCGCCGGCGTCTTCCCCGCCATCCGTTTGCTCCGGTGGTGGCGGGATCGACGTGGACGGCTCCGCTGCTGCCGAAGCCTTCTTCTTCGGTGGCATGTTGATGAAGATGATGAAGATGTTGCTCGTGTGAACGCCGGATCAGGTTCACACAGCCTCGACGCCCCCTACCTGGCGCGCCAAAGATGTCGGGGAGACTGATCGTAACCCACGAACACCTATGGGACCGGCGGACCGAGTCCCTTTCGGTTTGGTGGGGGGCGGAGATTGCACGAAGAGCAGATCGAGGCGAAACACACGAGCAGTTTACCCAGCTTCGGAGCTCTCCGGAGAGATAAGACTCCTACTGCTGCTTGTCTGATTATGTTGTGTTCTTGCTAGGGAGCACAGAGAGCTACAAGACCTAGCGTGTGTGTGTAGTTTCGAATGAGTCGAACCGAACCAGCCGAACCCCCTCTACGTTGCACCTGGGCCTCCTTTTATAGGCTCAAGGGGTCACCAACAAGTGGCAACGTAGACAAGGGCAAAAACGTGAAAATGAGTTGCGGTTGGTACAGCTACTTTGTACAGTGTATTCTACCTAACTCTGACGGCAAGGGACAAAAGCATTAAATGCCCGTCCATGTCGCCTAAACAGTGCAGAAAGGGACCGTCAGGGGCGCCACCGCTTGCCACGATGGCACTCCTGTCAGCACCGATTACCGCTGCTCTCCGCTGGCTGCACAGCCTCTTGACACGCACGCCTGGAATGGTCCCATGGCGACACGTTGGTGGATGAGCTGGAGCGGAGATGAAGAGAGGTTACTGCCATGCAAGCACCTTGCCGCTGCTGAATCCTTGTCGCGTCCGGAAGCTTGTCGCTCATCGAGCCTTCCCGAAGCTCCTCTTGCCGGGTCTTGTCTTCTGCGTGCCTTGAGTGGCCTTCCCGGCAAGCTCCTCTTGCCGGGGACTTGTCTCCTTGGCTTAAATACTTTGTTTTTGAATGGCTCCAAAGGAACCATGGAGGACCTTGGCGGTCACTAGGCAAGCCTTGCCGCTGGTGTCAGAATCGCCGTGCACGAGTTCGGGATACTAGGGTACCCCTACTCTAGTACACCGACACAGAGTGAAGTGGAAAATCATCGTAACAAGAAAAATAAAGTTTCTACGATCTGATCATGGAGACGAATAGTTGAGTTACGAGTTTGGTCTTCATTTAAAACAATGTGAAATAGTTTTGCAACTCACGCCACCTAGAACACCACAATGTAATGGTGTATCCGAACATCGTAATCGTACTTTACTAGATATGGTGCGATCTATGATGTCTATTATCGGTTTACCACTATCGTTTTGGGGTTATGCATTAGAGACAGCTGCATTCACGTTTAATAGGGCACCATCTAAATCACCGAGACGACACCGTATGAACAATGGTTTAGCAAGAAACCTAAGTCGTCGTTTCTTAAAGTTTGGAGTTGCGATGCTTATATGAAAAAGGTTTTCAACCTGATAAGCTCGAACCCAAATCGGAGAAGTACGTCTTCATAGAATACCCAAAGGAAACTGTTGGGTACACCTTCTATCATAGATCCGAAGGCAAGACACTCGTTGCTAAGAATGGATCCTTTCTAGAGAAGGAGTTTCTCTCGAAAGAAGTGAGTGGGAGGAAAATAGAACTTGATGAGGTAACTGTACCTGCTCCCTTATTAGAAAGTAGTTCATCACAGAAATCTGTTCCTTTGACTCCTACACCAATTAGTGAGGAAGCTAATGATGATGATCACGAAACTTCAGATCAAGTTACTACTGAACCTCGTAGGTCAACCAGAGTAAGATCCGCACCAGAGTGGTACGGTAATCCTGTTCTGGAGGTCATGTTACTTGACCATGACGAACCTACGAACTATGAGGAAGCGATGATGAGCCCAGATTCCGAAAAATGGTTTGAAGCCATGAAATCTGAGATGGGATCCATGTATGAGAACACAGTGTAGACTTTGGTTGACTTGCCCGATGATCGGCAAGCCATAGAAAATAAATGGATCTTCAAGAGGAAGACGGACGCTGATAGTAGTGTTACTATCTACAAAGCTAGACTTGTCGAAAAAGGTTTTTGACAAAGTTCAAGGTGTTGACTATGATGAAATTTTCTCACTCGTAGCTATGCTTAAGTCTGTCCAAATCATGTTAGCAATTGCCGCATTTTATGAAATCTGGCAAATGGATAAACAAAACTACATTCCTTAATGAATTTAAAGAAGAGTTGTATATGATGCAACCAGAAGGTTTTGTGAATCATAAAGGTGCTAACAAAATATGCAAGCTCCAGCAATCCATCTATGGACTGGTGCAAGCATCTCGGAGTTGGAATATACGCTTTGATAAGTTGATCAAAGCATATAGTTTTGTACAGACTTGCGGTGAAGCCTGTATTTACAAGAAAGTGAGTGGGAACACTACAACATTTCTGATAAGTATATGTGAATGACATATTGTTGATCAGAAATAATGTAGAATTATTCTGCAAAGCATAAAGGAGTGTTTGAAAGGAGTTTTTCAAAGAAAGACCTCGGTGAAGCTGCTTACATATTGAGCATCAAGATCTATAGAGATAGATCAAGACGCTTGATAAGTTTTTTCAATAAGTACATACCTTGACAAGATTTTGAAGTAGTTCAAAATGGAATAGTCAAAGAAATAGTTCTTGCCTGCGTTACAAGGTGTGAAGTTGAGTAAGACTCAAAGCCCGACCACGGCAGAAGATAGAAAGAGAATGAAAGTCATTTCCTATGCCTCAGCCATAGGTTCTATAAAGTATGTCAGGCTGTGTACCAGATCTATTGTATACCCTACACTGAGTTAAGCAAGGGAGTACAATAGTGATCTGGGAGTAGATCAATGGACAGCGGTCAAAATTATCCTTACTGGAATAAGGATGTGTTTCTCGATTACGGAGGTGACAAAAGGTTCATCGTAAAGGGTTACGTCGATGCAAGTTTTGAGACTAATCCAGATGACTCTAAGTCTCAATCTGGATACATATTGAAAGTGGGAGCAATTAGCAAGAGTAGCTCCATGTAGAGCATTGTTGACATAGAAATTTGCAAAATACATGCGGATCTGAATGTGGCAGACCCATTGACTAAACTTCTCTCACAAGCAAAACATGATCACACCGTAGTACTCTTCGGGTGTTAATCACATAGCGATGTGAACTAGATTATTGACTCTAGTAAATCCTTTGGGTGTTGGTCACATGACGATGTGAACTATTGGTGTTAAATCACATGGTGATGTGAACTAGATTATTGACTCTACTAAACCCTTTGGGTGTTGGTCACATGACGACGTGAACTATTGGTGTTAAATCACATGGTGATGTGAACTAGATTATTGACTCTAGTGCAAGTGGGAGACTGAAGGAAATATGCCCTAGAGGCAATAATAAGTTATTATTTATTTCCTTGTTTCATGATAAATTTTTATTATTCATGCTAGAATTGTATTAACCGGAAACATAATACATGTGTGAATACATAGACAAACAGAGTGTCACTAGTATGCCTCTACTTGACTAGCTCGTTGATCAAAGATGGTTATGTTTCCTAACCATAGACATGAGTTGTCATTTGATTAACGGGATCACATCATTAGGAGAATGATGTGATTGACATGACCCATTCCATTAGCTTAGCACCACGATCGTTTAGTATGTTGCTATTGCTTTCTTCATGACTTATACATGTTCCTATGACTATGAGATTATGCAACTGTCGTTTACCGGAGGAACACTTTGTGTGCTACCAAACGTCACAACATAACTGGGTGATTATAAAGGTGCTCTACAGGTGTCTCCGAAGGTACATGTTGGGTTGGCGTATTTCGAGATTAGGATTTGTCACTCCGATTGTCGGAGAGGTATCTCTGGGCCCTCTCGGTAATGCACATCACTTAAGCCTTGCAAGCATTGCAACTAATGAGTTAGTTGTGAGATGATGTATTACGGAACGAGTAAACATACTTACCGGTAACGAGATTGAGCTAGGTATTGAGATACCAACGATCGAATCTCGGGCAAGTAACATACCGATGACAAAGGGAACAATGCATGTTGTTATGCGGTCTGACCGATAAAGGTCTTCGTAGAATATGTGGGAGCCAATATGAGCATCTAGGTTCCGCTATTGGTTATTGACCGGAGACATGTCTCGGTCATGTCTACATAGTTCTCAAACCCGTAGGGTCCGCATACTTAACGTTTTGATGACAGTTATATTATGAGTTTATGAGTTTTGATGTACCGAAGGAGTTAGGACTCCCGGATGAGATCGGGGACATGACGAGGAGTCTCGAAATGGTCGAGACGTAAAGATCGATATATTGGACGACTATATTCGGACTTCGTAAAGGTTCCGAGTGATTCGGGTATTTTTCGGAGTACCGGTGAGTTACGGGAATTCGCCGGGGAGTATATGGGCCTTATTGGGCCATACGGGAATAGAGGAGAGAGGCCGAAAGGAAGGAGGCGCGCAGCCCCCCTCTGGTCCGAATTGACAAGGGGTGCGGCCCCCTTTTCCTTCCTCCTCTCCCCCTCTTTCCCCCCTTCTCCTACTCCAACAAGGAAGGAGGGAGTCCTACTCCCATGCGCGCCCCTCCTAGGCCGGCCGCCCCCTCCCCCCTTGCTCCTTTATATACAGGGGCAGTGGGGCACCTCTAGGCACAACACACAAGTTGATCTTCATGACCGTTCTTTAGCCGTGTGCGGTGCCCCCCTCCACCATATTCCACCTCGGTCATATCGTCGCGGAGTTTAGGCGAAGCCCTGCGTCGGTAGAACATCATCATCGTCACCACGCCGTCGTGCTGGCGGAACTCATCCCCGACACCCTGCTGGATCGGAGTACGGGGTTCGTCATCGAGCTGAATGTGTGGAACACGGAGGTGCCGTACGTTCGGTGCTTGGATCGGTCGGATCGTGAAGATGTACGTCTACATCAACCGCATTGTCATAACGCTTCCGCTTTCGGTCTACGAGGGTACATGGACACACTCTCCCCTCTTGTTGCTATGCATCACCATGATCTTGCGTGTGCGTAGGAATTTTTTTGAAATTACTACGTTCCCCAACAGCTTGTATATTCCAACGATGGGCATCCTCAAGTGCCCTAGGTCTTCGTGAGCAAGCAAGTTGGATGCACACCCACTTAGTTTCTTTTGTTGAGCTTTCATACATTTGTAGCTCTAGTGCATCCTTTGCATGACAATCCTTACTCCTTGCATTAACATCAATCGGTGGGCATCTCCATAGCCCATTGATTATCCTCGTTGATGTGAGATCTTCTCCTTTTTTTGTCTTCTCCTCATAACCCCCATCATCATATTCTATTCCATCCATAGTGCTATATACAGGGCTCACGCTCATGTATTGTGTGAAGGTTTATAAAGTTTGAGATTATTAAAGTATGAAACAATTGCTTGGCTTGTCATCAGGGTTGTGCATGATGAGAGCATTCTTGTGTGACGAAAATGGAGCATGACTAAACTATATGATTTTGTAGGGATGAACTTTCTTTGGCCATGTTATTTTGAGAAGACACAATTGTTTAGTTAGTATGCTTGCAGTATTATCATTTTTATGTCAATACGAACTTTTGTCTTGAATCTTTCGGATCTGAATATTCATACCACAATTAAGAGGAATTATATTGAAATTATGCCAAGTAGCACTCCGCATCAAAAATTCTCTTTTTATCATTTACCTACTCGAGGACGAGCAGGAATTAAGCTTGGGGATGCCTGATACGTCTCCAACGTATCTATAATTTTTGATTGCTCCATGCTATATTATCTATTGTTTTGGACCATATTGGGCTTTATTTTCCACTTTTATATTACTTTTGGGACTAACCTATTAACCGGAGGCCCAACCCAGAATTGTTGTTTTTTTGCCTATTTTAGTGTTTCAAAGAAACGGAATATCAACGGAGTCCAAACGGAATGAAACCTTCGGGAACATGATTTTCTCGCCGAACATGATCCAGGAGACTTGGACCCTACGTCAAGGAAGCCACGAGGTGGGGACGAGGTAGGGGGGCGCGCCCTACCCCACCAGGCGCGCCCCCACCCTTGTGGGCCCCACGAAGCTCCACCGACGTACTCCTTCCTCCTATATATACCTACATACCCCCAAACGATCAGATACGGAGCCAAAAACCTAATTCCACCGCCGCAACTTTCTGTATCCACGAGATCCCATCTTGGGGCCTGTTCCGGAGCTCCGCCGAAGGGGAATCCACCACGGAGGGCTTCTACATCATCATAGCCTCTCCGATGAAGTGTGAGTAGTTTACCTCAGACCTTCGGGTCCATAGTTAGTAGCTAGATGGCTTCTTCTCTCTTTTTGGATCTCAATACAATGTTCTCCCCCTCTCTCGTGGAGATCTATTCGATGTAATCTTCTTTTTGCAGTGTGTTTGTTGAGACCGATGAATTGTGGGTTTATGATCAAGTTTATATATGAACAAAATTTGAATCTCCCCTGAATTCTTTTATGTATGATTGGTTATCTTTGCAAGTCTCTTCGAATTATCAGTTTGGTTTGGCCAACTAGATTGGTTTTTCTTGCAATGGGAGAAGTGCTTAGCTTTGGGTTCAATCTTGCGGTGTCCTTTCCCAAAGTGATGAGGGGCAGCAGCAAGGCACGTATTGTATTGTTGCCATCGAGGATAACAAGATGGGGTTTTTTACCATATTGCGTGAAACTATCCCTCTACATCATGTCATCTTGCTTAAGGCGTTACTCTGTTTTCTTGAACTTAATACTCTAGATGCATGCTGGATAGCGGTCGATGAGTGGAGTAATAGTAGTAGATGCAAGCAGGAGTCGGTCTACTTGTCTCGGACGTGATTCCTAAATACATGATCATACCTAGATATTCTCATAACTATGCTCAATTCTGTCAATTGCTCAACAGTAATTTGTTCACCCACCGTAGAATACTTATGCTCTTGAGAGAAGCCACTAGCGAAATCTATGGCCCCCGGGTCTATTCTCATCATATCAATCTACCATCACTTTATTATTGCTTTGCTTTTTTACTTTGCTTTTTATTTTACTTTGTATCTTTATATCAAAAATACAAAAAATATTATCTATCAGATCTCACTCCCGTAAGTGACCATGAAGGGATTGACAACCCCTAATCGCGTTGGTTGCATTGAGCTATTCGTTTTGTGTAGGTACGAGGGACTTGCGTGTGGCCTCCTACTGGATGATACCTTGGTTCTAAAAAACTGAGGGAAATACTTACGCTACTTTGCTGCATCATCCTCTCCTCTTCGGGGAAATCCAACGCAGTGCTCAAGAGTAGCACGCATCGGTCCTAAACAAATGGTTTTTAACCCCTTTCCGCGACGGCATTTGGAACCATCGCCAAGTGAGTGTGTGTGATAGGGGGTCCTTCCCACACGACCCAGAAACCATCAGCGATATGGAGCTATGATCCAGAGACCTTCCAAAATGTAATCGTGTGCGATGCAGCACACACTAAATTCTTTCGCACGTGTGGTACCGTTGATTAAGCGTTTCTAATGACGCAGTGAAACCATACTGTCTGTCGTAACGAACCATTTGAGAAATAGTATGTAAGGCACACGGGCCAACATATGAACTGTGTGCGATTTGTGCCCTATCGCACACGAGTTTTCTGCGTAACCCGTCTGCCATGCTAGACTCCATCACACATGTATTCCAACAATTACCGTCTGCGATAATGTTCTATCACAAACGGTTCAGGAGCCCCTTCGCACACATACAAGTGATGCAGACCGTTTGTGATTTGTTAGGTATCACGGACGGTTGCCGGAAGAGTGATGTGTGCTTTTTGTTTGGGATCCCACACGTTTCCTGAAAAATTACGACTCGGATTGTATTTTGCATTGGGCACGGTTTACTCCCAGTTCTCGTGTGCGATAACGCGATATCACGAACGGTTCCGGAGAACCTCCGCACACATAGTAGCGCTGCAAATCATTTGTGATCTTCTGTGTATCACCGACGGTTCCGTTATGATTGACATATGCTTTCTGATGTGGATCGCACACACTCAATTAGTTGAGCCGTGTGCGGAGCAATTGCCAGGTTAAAACAAAAATATCCATTTTGAATCAGCACGCAAAAAGCAAATTCCCCACAATATTCAATTGAACAAATAAACAAAAATATCCCATTTTGAATCGGCATGCAAAAAGCAAGTTCGCCACAATATTCAATTGAACAAATAGTGTCCACATGAAGAACATTCATCATATTTCGCAACAATTGCAATTGAACATATGGTAGCTAAATTCCAATGATTTGTCCACACATATATGCATTACATAATTAATCATAGCGTACGAAACACAAAGACCTCATCATATGGAAAACATGGATCCATGCGTTATGTGTTTAGCCGCTAACTCTTACTCAATGTTTCAGGAGAACGCATGCTGAAATCTTCATTATCACCAGTGGGATTGGTGTAGTGATCCAGGAAGAAGTCGCTGATAAATCTCCGAACCATCAGCAATTCACCAGCCGGAGCGCTTCAGGGGTCCTCGGTTTTAAGACGAGCTGCAGTATTTTTAAGATCAGAATGTGCCATATGAGTGGAGTAGAAGATATTAATTAAGATAGACTTACTGGTACTAATTCGCGAGGATCGTCACAACTATCAGCATATTTGTAGATGGCGATCATGTGTCTGCAAACGTAGTATCCACAAAGGTTGGTCCCTGCTTCTTGTTGAGGACATTGAAATTTTTTGTACAAAATTAGTCATGTATTTGTCCTGTTAGGAACGACCTAACCGGGTGTTAGATGTATTATTTTTTCTTTGGACAAAATAGAAAGAGGTTTATTTAGAAGCTTGAACATTTGACTAGCGTAAGGAAAGGTATTTGCAGACTGTTGGATAAATTTTCCGAAAATAATGGATTTCGGTGTGTTACCGGAGAAACAATCTCATGATGTAGAGGTAGTTTCCTCTTGAGCAGGTTCCCTGGTTTAGTTTGCCACAATGTGAGCACACTGCAAATGATGATGAATTTTGACAACATCAATTATTGAACCTGATATGAATGCAAATTAATTTCAACATTATAGAATTCAATACCTATCCAAGAATTGCTGAAGATGCGTCAGATCCTGAGCGTTTGTTGACTCTCTGAGAGAATTGATGTAGTAAACTGTGTTCTTCTTTGGAACAATGAATACCAATATCCAGTGATTGCTACATATTAAGAAAGCCATGAACTTACGAATGATTTCGAAATCTGAAAGACAATCAGTGTATGCATGGTTGTTTACTTGACTTACCGTTCATGATATGGCTAGAGAAATGATTCTGCATGGGACGTGTTTTCGAAGATACGGACGACCGTGTTAACGGCCCAGTCCCGTCGGTCCTTTTCATGTAATGTTGTGTCATTTGCTAATGCAGGATCTATGAAATATACACTCTCAATTTGTCTTCTCGGCGCGTTCAATCCCCTGAGAGGAATAAAATGCAGTTAGCTGTTTATCATTTACAGCCTTGTATGCAGATGTTGATCAGAGTTTGTTAAGTACTTACAAAATCACGCATCTAACAAGAGTGGCATCGAGTACGTTGAATTTGAAGAAGAGATGTAAGTCCTCGAAGCTCACAATGATGGAACCAACATCGTGTCGGAAATGATCTTTGTTGTAGTGGACTAGAAAATGGTGATGACCTTCTAACATTTGATCCATGCAATATTCATGTAACTCGCGGCAACTGGAGCTCCACTCATCAAAGCTTCACCAACAAAGAAATGGCTGGCCATGGACGTAATGGCGTGCTTCAAGTATGCCTGCTTTATTTTTAGCAAGCAACAAATGTACTTCTTCATCACCCATGGCGTTAGAAAATAATATTACTCCCCGATTCGAACAAGCTGCTGTTAATTTGGTTCTGGGCGATGAGTGTTTTAAGTATGAGGCAATCGTTCTCTTTCCTCTTCACTCTCCCGCTGCGCCTCCTCGTGGTCGTGGGTGTAGCCTTTTTGGCCACTTCCTTCTTGGTACTTGAAGCATTTCTGGCAGAACGTCTGGTTGCCTGCTTGGTAGACTGTCGAGCAGACGGTGAAGCTTGGACGGACTGCTTAGCAGACGGTTTATCTATGCCGGACCGCTAAGATGGCGGTCTTCTTGTAATGACTTCTTTGGCTGTAGGAAGCGAAGGCATCGGACTGCTAACCATGCATTGAAGCTATGTCGGGTTTCTGCGCAGGTGGTACCAACTTGTCGGTGTGCTGAGGAGGCCGTGCCAACGCGTTGGTTTGCTGAGCAGGAAGTGCTAACGCATTGGTATGCTGATCACGCGCCTGCGGACTGACGGACTGATGAACAGTCGGTTTTGGACCTATAGACTGCTTAGCAGGCGGTTTCAAAGCATCAGACTGCTTAGCAGTCTGTTCCACCATGTTGGTCTGCTGAGCATGTGCTACAGCTGGTCTCCCCCCGCTGCTTCAGCGGCCGACATCTGGACCGTTGGTGCGCCATCAACAGTTGTAGGCCTTGCCACTGGCTGCTTTAGGGCGGAGGATGACATGGCCTGTACGCCAAAAAGTCGGTCCGGCTAATCACAGGATGATGCATCAGCCCGCGAGAGCTGTTGTGGCAAGGAGAGCGTCGCCGGTTGAGGGAGACAGTGGTTGCTCTTGGCGGGGCTTCAGGAATCTCATCGATGAACTCTATTTCCTTTCATGGCCACTGGATGTGATGTAACAGTGTTTCTCCCAAGGTCCTTTGCTCATCGAAGTCTCCTAGGACATTCTTCAGGGCAAATTCATTGAATCCAGGCATTACTTCAGTCACGTAGCACTTCACACAGCCCGGCTTCAATGGCACAATGTCCAAGAAGAGGACATCTTCCAAGAAGGGTGGGCAAACCCAGGCTGTTGCACATTTTAATGTACCTTCATAATGTGTAAGCGCGCCCTTCAGTCTGTCTTTCATTCCAGATAGATCAGATATAGCATCGTCACGAGCAGCTGCAGTCTCAGTGTCGCTGTGGTCAACTTATGCACAACTACTCTTGTGCAGTGTTGTGCCGGAATAAGCAGCATCATCCATGCCCGCCTCCCCTCCCATCTGCTGGCTATCTGTCAGTGTTAGAGTCTTCTGCATCATCATTGACTCCTCAACATCCTTTCGAACAGCCGGATAAATCTCCTTCTTCAATTTTTCAAACAATGCATTCTGCTTCATTTCACTCCTCGCTTTTTTCATGCTGAGCCTCTTTTCTTTGTTGAGTGTGAAAGCCCTCTTGTGCGGGACATTAACACCTATACTCCTTGCACCTAGGGGGCTGTTTTGTGTCCAGAGAAATGGACAGAATGTCACATGGCCCTGAGTTCCTGTAGAACCTTCCAGGGATCTTGGAAGCCTCTACCATCACTTCATACAGTTTGGCGTCACGTGCGTTTTCAAAGTAATAAGTTCCGTCATCACGCCTCTTTGCACATGCCCGCAAGTAGTCTCAGGCGCGTTCGCCCCTGATTTCACTAAAGGACGGATTCCCACCCGCCACTATGCTTCTTTGTCCTCCTGTTCCCATATCAGTTTCATGCCATAGTGTCTTGACACACCCATACGGTGGGGGTGTACGTTCTTCTTCTAAAGTTCCGATTGCTTGAAACTCTTCTCAGCAAACTCTGGAGTTTCCCTGACCCTTTTGAATTCTGCCCAGTCTGCCTTTGTAATTTGGGGGCATGCGGGGATTGGGTCCTTGCCTTC
This sequence comes from Aegilops bicornis, assembly GCA_021605145.1. Lineage (NCBI taxonomy): Eukaryota > Viridiplantae > Streptophyta > Magnoliopsida > Poales > Poaceae > Aegilops > Aegilops bicornis. The sequence goes on along the minus strand of CM038669.1, from coordinate 111,751,830 downwards.
ACTCAAGTACTTCTTGTACAACACGTGCTTCCAGTTTCTCCAAGCTTCCCTAGCCTTCTTCAGTGCAGCGTGTTCCACCTGCATTCTCCACTGCTCTGGAATGTTGAAGTGATCAATGATCTCCCGGACTATCCTTCGCCGTGTTTCTGTGTCAGCCTTCCGAAACCCCGACAGATTAATGTTGAGCCTTGCCCTACCAACAAATCCACACACACTCCTGAACCTCATGCGTGCTTCATCTGGTTTAGTTGGAGCCCAGGACATTAAATCAATCTCGGTTACTTCATATACACCTTTAGGCTGGTGTGTGCTACCTCTTGAGCATGCGTTGGTTTTCCCTTAACGAGGAAAGGGTGATGCAGCAAAGTAGCGTAAGTATTTCCCTTAGTTTTTGAGAACCGAAGTATCAATCCAGTAGGAGACTACACGCAAATCCCTCATACCTGCACAAACAATTAAGAACATTGCAACCAACGTGATAAAGGGGTTGTCAATCCCTTCACGGCCACTTGCAAAAGTGAGATCTGATAGAGATAATAAGATAAATATTTTTGGTATTTTTATGGTATAGATTGGAAAGTAAAGATTGCAAAATAAACGCATTTACGTAAATAGTAATGCGTTGGCGGGAGATTAATATGATGGAAGATAGACCCGGGGGCCATAGGTTTCACTAGTGGCTTCTCTCAAGATAGAAAATTCTATGGTGGGTGAACAAATTACTGTCGAGCAATTGATAGAAAAGTGCATAGTTATGAGAATATCTAGGCATGATCATGTATATAGGCATCACGTCCGTGACAACTAGACCGAAACGATTCTGCATCTACTACTATTACTCCACACATCCACCGCTATCCAGCATGCATCTAGAGTATTAAGTTCATAAGAACAGAGTAACGCATTAAGCAAGATGACATGATGTAGAGGGATAAACTCACGCAATATGATATGAACCCCATCTTTTTATCCTCGATGGCAACAATACAATATGTGCCTTGCTGCCCCTGCTATCACTGGGAAAGGACACCGCAAGATTGAACCCAAAGCTAAGCACTTCTCCCATTGCAAGAAAGATCAATCTAGTAGGCCAAACCAAACTGATAATTCGAAGAGACTTGCAAAGATATCAAATAATACATATAAGAATTCAGAAAAGAATCAAATATTGTTCATAGATAATCTTGATCATAAACCCACAATTTATCGGATCTCGACAAACACACCGCAAAAAGTATTACATCGAATAGATCTCCAAGAGAATCGAGGAGAACTTTGTAGTGAGTTCCAAAGAGAGATAAGAAGCCATCTAGCTAATAACTATGGACCCAAAGGTCTGTGGTAAACTACTCACACATCATCGAAGAGGCTATGGTGTTGATGTAGAAGCCCTCCATGATCGATTCCCCCTCCGGCGGAGCACCGGAAAAGGCCCCAAGATGGGATCTCATGGGTACAGAAGGTTGCGGCGGTGGAAATAGGGTTTCGTGGTGCTCCTGGATGTTTTCAGGGTATAAGAGTATATATAGGCAAAGGAAGTAGGTCAGTGCAGCCACGAGGGGCCCATGAGGGTGGGGGGCGTGCCTACCCCCTGGGTGCGCCTCCCTATCTCGTGGACGCCTCGTTCCTTCCTTGACGTCCACTCCAAGTCTCCTGGATTGCGTTTGTTCCAAAAACGATCCTCGTGAAGGTTTCATTCCGTTTTGACTCTGTTTGATATTCCTTTTCTACGAAACACTAAAATAGGCAAAAAAAACAACAATTTGCACTGGGCCTCCGGTTAGTAGGTTAGTCCCAAAAATAATATAAAAGTGCATAATAAAGCCGATTACACATCCAAAACAGATAATATAATAGCATGGAACAATCAAAAATTATAGATACGTTGGAGACGTATCAAGCATCCCCAAGCTTAATTCCTGCTCGTCCTCGAGTAGGTAAATGATAAAAACAGAATTTTTGATGTGGAATGCTACCTAGCATAATTCTCAATGTAATTTTCTTTATTGTGGCATGAATGTTCAGATCCGAAAGATTCAAGACAAAAGTTTAATATTGACATAAAATAATAATACTTCAAGCATACTAATAAAGCAATCATGTGTTCTCAAAATAACATGGCAAAAGAAAGTTATCCCTACAAAATCATATAGTCTGGCTATGCTCTATCTTCATCACATAAAATATTTAAATCATGCACAACCCCGATGACAAGCCAAGCAATTGTTTCATACTTTTGATGTTCTCAAACTTTTTCAATCTTCACGCAATACATGAGCGTGAGCCATGGACTTAGCACTATATGTGGAATAGAATGGTGGTTGTGGATAAGACAAAAAGGAGAAGATAGTCTCACATCAACTAGGCGTGTTAACGGGCTATGGAGATGCCCATCAATAGATATCAATGTGAGTGAGTAGGGATTGCCATGCAACGGATGCACTAGAGCTATAAGTGTATGAAAGCTCAACAAAACAAACTAAGTGGGTGTGCATCCAAACTCGCTTGCTCACAAAGACCTAGGGCATTTTGAGGAAGCCCATCATTGGAATATACAAGCCAAGTTCTATAATGTAAAATTCCCACTAGTATATGAAAGTGATAACATAGGAGACTCTCTATCATGAAGATCATGGTGCTACTTTGAAGCACAAGTGTGGTAAAAGGATAGTAACATTGTCCCTTCTCTCCTTTTCTCTTTTTTTTTTGTTTGGGCCTTTCTCTTTTTTTATGGCCTCTTTTCTTTCCTTTTTTCGTTTTTAGTCTAGAGTCTCATCCCGACTTGTGGGGGAATCATAGTATCCATCATCCTTTCCTCACTTGGGACAATGCTCTAATAATGATGATCATCACACTTTTATTTACTTACAACTCAATACTTAGAACAAAATATGACTCTATGTGAAATTCTCTTTTTTATGGCCTCTTTTCTTTCCTTTTTTTATTTTTAGTCTGGAGTCTCATCCCGACTTGTGGGGGAATCATAGTCTCCATCATCCTTTCCTCACTTGGGACAATGCTCTAATAATGATGATCATCACACTTTTATTTACTTACAACTCAAAAATTACAAATCAATACTTAGAATAAAATATGACTCTATGTGAATGCCTCCGGCGGTGTACTGAGATATGCAATGAATCAAGAGTGACATGTATGAGAATCATGAACGGTGGCTTTGCCATAAATACGATGTCAACTACATGATCATGCAAAGCAATATGACAATGATGAAGCGTGTCATAATAAACGAAATGGTGGAAAGTTGCATGGCAATATATCTCAGAATGGCTATGGAATTGCCATAATAGGTAGGTATGGTGGATGTTTTGAGGAAGGTATATGATGGGTGTATGATACCGGCGAAAGGTGCGTGGTATTAGAGAGGCTAGCAATGGTGGAAAGGCGAGAGTGCGTATAATCCATGGACTCAACATTCGTCATAAAGAACTCACATACTTATTGCAAAAATCTATTAGTTATCGAAACGAAGTATTACGCGCATGCTACTAGGGGGATAGATTGGTAGGAAAATACCATCGCTCGTCCCTGACTGCCACTCATAAGGAAGACAATCAATAAATAAATCATGCTCCGACTTCATCACATAACGGTTCACCATACGTGCATGCTACGAGAATCACAAACTTTAACACAAGTATTTCTCAAATTCACAACTATTCAACTAGCATGAATCTAATATCACCATCTTCATATCTCAAAACAATCATAAAGAATCAAACTTCCATAGTATTCAATGCACTTTATATGATAGTTTTTAGTATACCTATCTTGGATGCTCATCACTTTAGGACTAAAATTTTAACCAAATAAAATTACCATGCTGTTCTAAAATACTCTCAAAATAATATTAGTGAAGCATGAGAGATCAATAATTTCTATATAATAAACCAACACCGGGCTCTAAAAGATATAAGCGAAGCACTAGAGCAAAATTATCTAGCTCAAAAGATATAAGTGAAGCACATAGATTATTCTAATAAATTCCGATTCATGTGTGTCTCACCAAAAGGTGTGTACAGCAAGGATGATTGTGGTAAACTAAAAATCAAAGACTCAAGTCATACAAGATGCTCCAAGCAAAACCCATATCATGTGGTGAATAAAAATATAGCATCAAGTAAGGTTACTGATAGATGAAGACGAAAGAGGGGATGCCTTCCAGGGCATCCCCAAGCTTAGGCTTTTGGCTATCCTTGAATTTTACCTTGGGATGGGCACCCCCAAGCTTAGGCTCTTGCCACTCCTTGTTCCAAAATCCATCAAATCTTTACCCAAAAACTTGAAAACTTCAAAACACAAAACTCAACAGAAAATCTCACGAGCTCCGTTAGCGAAATAAAACAAACCACCACTTTAAGGTACCGTAATGAACTCATTATTTATTTATATTGGCGTTAAACCTACTGTATTCCAACTTCTCTATGGTTCATACCCCCGATACTAGCCATAGATTTATCAAAATAAGCAAACAACACACAAAAACAGAATCGGTCAAAAACAGAACAGTCTGTAGTAATCTGTATCAAACGCAAACTTATGTAGCTCAGAAAAACCTACAAAAATAGGAAGTCCTAGATAATTTGATTATTGATCTACTGCAATTGGAATCAGTATTTTCTCACTTTCTGGTGATTTCTAACAATTGTTTTCGTGAGCAGAAAGTTTCTGTCTTTTTCAGCAAGATCAAATAATTATCATCCAAGAAAATCCTATAGGTTTTACTCGGCACAAACAGTAATTAAAACATAAAACCACATCTAACCAGAGGCTATATGAAATATTTATTACTAAACAGTAACAAAAAAACAAGGAACAAAAATAAAATTGGGTTGCCACCCAACAAGCGTTATCGTTTAACGCCCCTAGCTAGGCATAATTTTGATGATGCTCACATGAAAGACAAGAATTAAAGCGCAAAGAGAGCATCATGAAACACGTGACAAACACATCTAATCTAACATACTTCCTATGAATAGGCATATTATAGGCAAACAAATTATCATAGCAAGCAAAAACTAGCATATGCAAGGAAGAGGAAAGAAACAATAGCAATCTCAACATAACAAGAGGTAATTTAGTAACATGAAAATTTCTACAACCATATTTTCCTCTCTCATAATAATTACATGTAGGATCATACTCAAATTCAACAATATAGCTATCACAAATCATATTTTCTAGATGATCCACATGTATGCAAAGTTGACACTCTTCCAAGATAGTGGGATTAACATTAACTAAAGTCATGACCTCTCCAAACCCACTTTCAATATTATTGCAAACATTATTATCAATCTCATATTCATCATGGGGCTTAAATAAATTTTTTAGATCATAAGAAGAATCACCCCAATCATGATCATTGCAACAAGTAGTAGACATAGCAAAACTAGCATCCCCAAGCTTAGGGTTTTGCATATTATTAGCACAATTGGCAGCAAGAGAATTTATAGTAAAATCATTGCAGTCATGCTTTTTATTCAAGGAGCTATCGTGAATCTCTTCATAAATTTCTTCTTCACAATTTTCAGATTCACGAATTTCAAGCAAAACCTCATAAAGATAATTTAGTGCACTCAAATCACTAGAAATTGGTTCATCATAATTGGATCTCTTAAAAAGATTAGCAAGGGGATGAGGATCCATAAACTTTTAGCAAGCAAAGATGCAAGCAAAAAGAAGGCACATGGTAACACAAGATCGAACAGAAGGTGGGCGAAGAAAAGGCAAAGGTTTTCAAAAATCGTTTTAGAAGTGGGGGAGATGAAAACGAGAGGGAAATGGCAAATAATGTAATGCAAGGGATAAGAGTTTGTGAAGGGTACTTGGTATGTCTTGACTTGTGCGTAGATCTCCCCGGCAACGGCGCCAGAAATCCTTCTTGCTACCTCTTGAGCATGCGTTGGTTTTCCCTTGAAGAGGAAAGGGTGATGCAACACAGTAGCGTAAGTATTTCCCTCAGTTTTTGAGAACTGAGTTATCAATCCAGTAGGAGACCACACGCAAATCCCTCGTACCTGCACAAACAATTAAGAACCTTGCAACCAACGCGATAAAGGGGTTGTCAATCCCTTCACGGCCACTTGCAAAAGTGAGATCTGATAGAGATAATAAGATAAATATTTTTGGTATTTTTATGGTATAGATTGGAAAGTAAAGATTGCAAAATAAACAGCGACATAAATAGTATGTTGGTGGGATATTAATATGATGGAAGATAGACCCAGGGGCCATAGGTTTCACTAGTGGCTTCTCTCAAGATAGAAAATTCTACGACGGGTGAACAAATTACTGTCGAGCAATTGATATAAAAGTGCATATTTATGAGAATATCTAGGCATGATCATGTATATAGGCATCACGTTCCTGACAAGTAGACCGAAACGATTCTGCATCTACTACTATTACTACACACATTGACCGCTATCCAGCATGCATCTAGAGTATTAAGTTCATAAAAACAGAGTAACGCATTAAGCAAGATGACATGATGTAGAGGGATAAACTCACGCAATATGATATAAACCCCATCTTTTTATCCTTGATGGCAACAATACAATACGTGCCTTGCTGCCCCTGTTTTCACTGGGAAAGGACACCACAAGACTGAACCCAAAGCTAAGCACTTCTCCCATTGCAAGAAAGATCAATCTAGTAGGACAAACCAAACTGATAATTCTAAGAGACTTGCAAAGATATCAAATCATACATATAAGAATTCAGAGAAGAATCAAATATTGTTCATAGATAATCTTGATCATAAACCCACAATTCATCGGATCTCGACAAACACACCGCAAAAAGTATTGCATCGAATAGATCTCCAAGATAACCGAGAAGAACTTTGTAGTGAGATCCAAAGAGAGAGAAGAAGCCATCTAGCTAATAACTATGGACCCGAAGGTCTGTGGTAAACTACTCACACATCATCGGAGAGGCTATGGTGTTGATGTAGAAGCCCTCCGTGATCGATTCCCCTCCAGTGAGGCCTTGGAAAAACCCGAGATGGGATCTCATGGGTACAGAAGGTTGCAGCGGTGGAAATAGGGTTTCTTGGTGCTCCTGGATGTTTTCAGGGTATAAGAGTATATATAGGCGAAGGAAGTAGGTCGGTGGAGCCACGAGGGGCCCACGAGGGTGGGGGGCGCGCCTACCCCCTGGGCGCACATCCCTATCTCGTGGACGCCTCGTTGCTTCCTTGACGTCCACTCCAAGTCTCCTGGATTGCGTTTGTTCCAAAAACGATCCTCGCGAAGGTTTCATTCCGTTTGGACTCCGTTTGATATTCCTTTTCTGCGAAACACTGAAATAGGCAAAAAAAAACAGCAACTTGCACTGGGCCTCCAGTTAGTAGGTTAGTCCCAAAAATAATATAAAAGTGCATAATAAAGCCCATTAAACATCCAAAACAGATGATATAATAGCATGGAGCAATAAAAAATTATATATACATTGGAGACGTATCAGTGTGTGGGCATCCTTGGAGCGTTCCTCCGTGTCCTGACCGAAAGCGTAATTGCTGCAGCTCTATCCCATTCAAGACTACTTGATCCCTCACAATCTGCTGAAGACCTAGGGTTGTCCGAATCAGATGAAGATACATGGCCTGAATGAATGTTGTCGCTGCTACTCGGCATCTATAGAGAACACATGCGAAACTCAGGAAAGGAGGATAAGCATAAAAATAGCAACTTGGTATCAAGCTTTCTAAACATGCCATGCAATAATTTAGAAAATGTATGGCTAATTTGTTAAGTTTGTGTGACTCGGGCGCCCGCGATCTGTAAATAGGTAGTTACTTATTGGAACAAATACAAATTATATGTAGTAAGGAAGGTAGATAATGAACATATATACGCTCTTTGTTGTTTTATAGCCAATTTGGGAACATACAGAATGAAATTGGAAGAGGGATTGCGTGGAAATATGCCTCACCGTGATGGAGAGTAGTAACTAACATGCTTCTTAATGCAAAACCGGCCGGACCACAGGAGAGGCGAGGGTTACTGCATTGATATGCCCGAGGGTGGCTGGCGAGGAAACGAAGACGGCGAGGCGCGGGCTGCCGTGTTTTGGGAACGGCAGTGGAGGTAGGATTGACGCTGAAGAGCGGGCACACGGCCGGGGTGAGCACGGCGGCGTCGGAGAGGGTTCTGCTGTGGATCTAGGGGAGGGGGGAGCTGGCGAAGGAGACTGGGTGGACTAGTTGAGTGACACGCGGGCGGACGGTGGGGGGTGTTGGCGGCCTAGGTGGAAAGGGTGAAAAATATGCCCGGTCGCAACGTGCGGAAAGGCCTATGCAAACGGTTGCCTCTAAGCGCTCGTGTGCACAAATAGAATAATTTCGTTTGGAATGAAGACATACTAATTTTGAAATGAAGACATGAGTTCATCGTTTCGCCTCTAATTTTTTCGCACGTAAACCAATCACAATTTTACCACGGGTTTGATTTGCTAGCGCATTTCAGGTCTCGTGTGCTATATGTAAGACATTTTTTGGCATTTACCGTGCATGTTGGCATATAAATCAATTCCTAGCCAGACTGCATTTCTGTCGAAGGGATGAGGATTGTCGTTCGATCTGGGAGCATCCAGCAGTGCGTACGTCACGATCCGTGGGGTTTGGGTTCTGGCCAATCAGAACGCACGACTCAGATCACGCGTGCAGCGAGGGGGGGCATCAGCCACGGTTTGGAAGGCACACGGCTTTCTGTGTTAATCATGTGCTATTTAAAAACATTTTTTGGGGAGGGGCTGTTTGAAAACATATACATGTGTTGTTGGAAAGGATTAGGATCGGCGTTCGATCAAGGAGAATCCAACGTGCAGACGTACGATCCGTGGGGTTTGGGTTCTGGCCAATCAGAACTCACGACTCAGATCGCGCGCATGGCAGAGAGGTGGGGGGTGCATCGGCCACGGTTTAGTGGACACACAACTTTTGTGAGTGAACCGTGTGCTCTTTGAAAACATTTACATTACCTAACATCATATTTTTGTTCGAATGAAAACATGAGTTCATCGTTTCGCCTCCAAATTTTTTCCACGGTAAGAAATCATGAGTATAGTGGAGAGTGTCATATACTAGTATCATGAATATACAGTACATATGATAATAGTGTATGATACTACCTTTAATTAATTACAGCGCATAGTATAATACATAGAGTATAGTATCATATATAGATCATATTTATTACCATGCATGACACAAATTAGCATCGCATTTAACATGATACGGTATCTACCTACTATATGTTACTCTAACCCTCTTTATATATATTTAATTCTTTGCCACATCAGCATACTTGCTATTTCCGAGTCCATGACATCGTCGGCTATGATACCACCACTATGGCAAGCCTTATATAGTGGGGAGTATCATATACTATATATATAGTATCATGCATATGATACTAGTGTATGATACAACGTACTTACCTTCATAGTGCATATATAGTATCATAGAGTAGTACTAGCTCCCTCTTTAACTAATATATAAGAGCGTTTAGATTACTAAATAGTGAAATAAACGCTCTTATATTATTTTATGGAGGGAGTATATATATCATAGATGACCGTACTTATGGCCATGCATGACACAAAGTAGTATAGCATTTATATTGTCGGTGGGAACGACACCTATGGGATCACAAGAATCCCTACTACGGTCGCGGGGCGCGGGGTCGTGAGAAGAGCGGATCAAACAGATAGCACACGGTTTCCTTATCCAGGTTCGGTCCACGAGGATGCGTAAAACCCTACTCCTGCTTTGGTGGTTTGTTTATCTGTGTTCTTGAACTAGCAATGGGGAGTGAGGAGCTCCAAAGTCGAATCCTCCTCCTGGTCACCTTGGGCCTCCTTTTATAGGGAAAGGGTTGCCACAAAGTGGCACACGGGAGGTGGAAAGGGTACTGATGATCGAGTTTATCCCTCGCATTACATGACAAGGCGCCTTTAATGCGTCTTGCTTAGGTGTCCTTGCTTTATCGGGGGCGGGGGAGAGCCCTGTCTCGTCTGTCGCCGCTCCCTTTCGTGTCGACACGCGCCCTGGCCAGCGGTGCCCGCGGTGCCATGTAGGCAGGCAGGCAGCTGAGGTGGCGCAGTGGTGGGTCTCCACGAAGATCCGCTTGCCGCCACGCAGGTGCCTGCCCAACTGGTTGGGTCGGCAATGCATGCGAATGGTGGTGGAGGTTTGATTGGCGTGGGCACGATGGTGGCCCTCACGGGTGTTCTTGGCAAGGGCCTCACCGTAGCCCGGCAAGGGTCTTGCCGTGGCGCTTCTTTGTCATCCCCGGCAAGGCTCTTGCCGGGGCCTTGTGGTCCTCCTTGGCTGGGATCCCGGCAAGGGTCGTCATCTTCTATAGTGTGTATCTGATCTTGAATGTCTTCACAAAGATCTGCATGCCACCACGGGATGTCTCTGAATCCTTGCCCCATGGGGCAGTGGACTCAAGGGTGATTCGCTCCATAGGTGTGGGGCGAGCTGCCACGGCAAGGGTCTTGCCGGGTTTGCTAAAACCGCCTCCCGGCAAGGATCTTGCCGGGGGAGTCCGCTTCGTCCCCTTTGCTCTTTGTGGTCTTGATCTTGGCGTCGTTCTGCTCCTTTCGAGCTTCGGCCTTACCTTGGCTCACCTCCCTTGCCTTGCTCAGTGCGGTGGTGCCCGCGGCTCAGACTGCCCGTGCACAGTTATAGGGGTACAAAAAGTGTACCCTCTTTTTGTACACCGACAGGAGCCCGGCTGGGCCACACGTAAGCGCAATCGCGTCATTGGGCTAGGCCCAAAAATGGTGCGTGGCTGGCGGGTGGTTTTACCATGATAAGTCCTTCGCGCCGCGCTTCCCATGCCTCCAGCGTGGCTCGGTGTGGGGGGCGTCGTGACATGGGCGGCATGCGTGGGGCTGAGCTCTGTGCGCATGCGTCACGTCGTAGTAAAGGGGGCGGTCGCGCCTTCCCCATAAACGGAGGGAGGCATGGAGGCACGGCCCATTTACTGAACGGGGCCGAGGCGTGGTCTTCAAGGTGTCCACTCCCCATGATCACGGGGTGGGGAGAGGTCGCCTCACCCGTCGCCTTGGTCCCGCACGCCTGCCACGTGGTTCTCATGCGCTTGGGGTGGCGAACGGTGGAGGCGGGAAACCGGGCCGTCATGGCTGGGGCAGCGGGTTGGTCCCGATTCCACATGCCTTCAGCGTCTTGATTGGCTGGCCAGGGCGGCCGAGCCCCCACCCCGTTCCTTTATAAAGAACGGGAGGGGGGATGGCGTCCCGCATTCTTCCATCTCCTCCTTCCTTCAGCTTCTGCTCCCCCCTCCATCTGCCATGGAGAGAGGGAATCCTGGCCCTTCAACGGTGGCGGCGAGGGTCGCCGCTCGACAACACGTCCTTCCTTCTCCTGCGCCTGCGGTGGCAGAGCCAGCCGCGAGGGGAAGGGGGAGGGGGCGAGGCCGTGGGCGAGGCCGAGGCGCTCGGGGAAGAGGAGGACGGGGCGGCGCGCCGGTCTCGCCTCCACCAGTAGTTCCTCTTCCCATGGAGGGCCATGTTGGGGATGACCCTTGCGAGTTCTTCGTCAGGCTGCGTCGGCCGCCTCGCCGTCGCCTTCGTCTCCCGACTCCATTCACGCGGGAGATGGAGCTGGATCCGCCGGAGTCATTGCGGCTGCACATGAGGTGCTGTGGGATCAGCGGTACGTGAGTTCGCGTCGACTTCCCAGCCCCTCACATGATGTATCTTCGTCGGGGATGGAAGACGTTCGCTCATATCCATCGCTTGACGGAGGGGCTCGCTCTCCATTTCAAGCTGATGGAGGGCGGCCTCCTCTCCGTCAAGTTCTTCGGGCTCTTCGGGACCCAGGCAAGGTGCTGCGTGGAGAGCTCTTCTGATAGCAAAGACCCCTCCTCGGGCGGGAGTGGCGAGGAGGACAGCGACAGCGATGACGAGGGTAGCAGGCGACAGGATGACGGGTCCGACTAGGTGTCGGGCGCCGCTCCGTGCGGCACCGGTGACCCCATCATCCGTGTCGCTGGCTTCCTGAACTTCTCGGGGTCGTCTCCTTGGGCGGCTGGCGTTGGGAGGCTGCGGAAGAGGAAGAGGGCGGGCGGCAAGGCCGTCAAATCGGAGTACGCGGGCACCGATGCCTTCGACGCGTGCTGACGTCCTGCCGCCTCGTCTTCGAGCTCTGCTTCCGGCGCCGCCATCACCATCCAGCCTTCGGACGGCCACCGAGATGTTCTCTTGGTGTCTCCTGCCACCCGTAGCTCGCCTAGGCGCCTTCTGCCCTTTTCGCCTCCTTGACCTGACTCTGAGGAGAGGGACAAGAAAGGGGTTCTGAGCACCTTATCTCTTTTAGCTTGTAAGCCTTTGGGCCTTGACTGAATTTAAAACTTGTAATCCCATCATTCAAGTTTTTCATTCCCCATGGGCTGTACATGAGTGGAATGTTTTTTAATGAAAAGGGATGCTTGCCGGGTCATTTGTTTGCGGGTAGAACCCACGACAAGGAGTAAATCCTTGATATCTCTAAGATAAACATTTCCTTGCCCGGCAACAGGCCCTGCCGTCTTCCCACTTCGCTCGACCTTTCTCACGCTTTTGGCGGAGGCAGGGATGAGGTGGTCTCAGGCTCCTTGTTTCATCCTTTTGCTGCCGCGACTATGACCAAACCTGGCCCCAGGAACGAGCCCTAGGGCCTAGAGTTTTAGGGGAGCACGGTAGCTTTTAGGAGAAAACGAGGTTTCACATACCTTGGTCCATAAGGGAATGCATGATAAGGGATGGAGAACTTATCTGAAGCTGTAGCCCCCAGCAACTCTGGTTCGCCGTGGGTGAATCTTTGCACTTACAGCCCCCGACAATACTGGCTTGCCGGGGTCTAGATGCCGGTGTGTCCCTCTTCTCTTTTTCGTCCTCAAGTGATCCGGCAAGGATATCTGTGAGTCCTGCGAACCAAAGAAGACAAAATAACGGAAAAGGGACGCACACTCGACCTCTAAACTAGGAGTTAGTCGCCGCTAAGCACTATCAACCCTAACCAAGGACGAGACTCGACCTAGCATGCATGCTATAACTTAGGGCGCCAGCGCTTCATTTATTTATGCTCAGGGTCTGCGCCTGGCTTTGTACAAAGGGTTACATGCATCATCGGCAATGCTTGTACAAAAGGTGGCTTGCCGGGGTCCCAAGAAGCGCTACCACAGGTAAAACTTGCGAAGATGCTCAATGTTCCGTGAGTTACTCACCGAACGGCATCTTTGGTCTCCAGGTAGACTGCGCCGGGCCTGGTGACTCGTATTACCCGATAAGGGCCTTCCCACTTTGGCGTCAACTTGTTGGAATTCTTGGCCGATTGAACGCGCCGAAGGACAAGGTCGCCTTCCTCAAGGCTTCGAGCATGAACCTTGCGGCTATGGTAGCGGCACAAGGCTTGCTGGTAGCGTGCTGCTCTCACAGCCGCCCGAAGACGATCTTCCTCAAGGAGCATTGCGTCATCTTGGCGCAGTTGCTCTTGCTCAAGCTCGTCATAAGCGAGCACTCGAGGCGACCCGTATATGAGTTCAGTGGGGAGAACAGCTTCTGCCCCGTATACTAGGGCAAAAGGTGTCTGACCGGTGGCTCGATTTGGCGTCGTCCTGATCGACCAAAGAACTGTCGGCAACTCATCAATCCAGCGCCTTCCACTCTTGTGCAGCCTGTCAAAGGTCTTGGTCCTTAAGCCTCGCAGTACTTCAGCATTTGCCCTCTCAGCTTGACCATTGCTTCGCGGGTGAGCAACGGAAGCGAAACAGACTTTGCTGCCGAATGCATTTTATCAGCTTCATTTACAGTCATGCATTTTATTCGAATAGAGCTGTTCTGATACGAGGTCTTCTTATCACGTTCCTCAGTGTAGAACGTGTATCCATTTATGTCATATGCTTGGTACATCAACACCGTAGGTGATGCCTTTTGTGCCAACCACGTAGCAATGTCATCGATGGATCCTTGTGCCAAACGATTCTTCAGGTATTCGGCGTACTTCTTAGTGTGCTCCTTCATCTCCACTTCTCATGAAGGCACCATTGGTAAGAAGCTTTGGCATATCTTCATCAAGTGTTCTTTGGCATAAGCGATGAGAACTGGGCTGTTAAGCAGTACCGTCAAATGGGCTTTCTCTGCCAATTCTCCGGGTGCAGCCATTTGCGTGCCAGCAAGGACCCACTTACCTTTCAGCCTTCCCTCGTGGCGGGAGAGGGGAAAACATATAGGTCTTTGTTTCATGTATTCGGTGCAAAACTCAACCACCTCCTCAGCGGTATAACCTTGTAGGATGCTTGCCTCTGGATGGTTTCGGTTCCGACAAAAGAGCTCCAGTATTCCCATGAACCGCTCGAAGGGATACATGTTGCGAAGAAACACATGACCACAATACTTTATCTCATCGACAAGGTGCACAGTGAGATGGACCATGACATCAAAGAATGACGGTGGTAAAAACATCTCTAGGTTGGACAATATTCTTGCAATATCATCTTGCATATTATCCTACTCTTCAGGATCTACAACTTTCTGCCATAGTTTGTTAAAGAAATCACAGAGGTCAATGAGTGTGTTTCTTATATCTTTTTCCATCAGATTCCTGACGGCCACCGGGAGGATTTATGTCAACATTACATGGCAATCATGTGACTTAATGTGTCCCAACTTCATTTTACCTGAGCTCACATCCACGAGACTTCTCATGTTTGCGCAGTAGGAAGAGGGTGTCTTAACTGACAACAAATAGGTGAAGAACTGTGTTGCTTCTTTTGTACTGAAATTGTAACTTTGCCGAGCTTTGATGAATTTGTCATCATCTTCTGCTTCACTCTTGCGTTGTGATTGATCAGCAAGCATATCAAGCCGTGAACCTTCGCCATCCTTTCTTTTACCATTAATCTTGAGCAGAGTACCAAGGATGCTTTCACATACGTTCTTCTCTACGTGCATGACATCGATGCAGTGACGTACACGTAGAATCTCCCAGTAAGGTAATTTCCAGAACACCGATTTCTTCTTAAACACTTGATCCTTGGGTGTTAGTTTCACCGTCAAAGGGTGGTTCTTGCCAATCACAACATTAATTTTTTTAGCCATGTTGTGGACCACCTCCCCTTCATAGGGTCTTGGGCCCTCAGCTGCCTCTGCCGTACCATCAAATTCAGGTTTCATCTTTCGGTATGGGTGATTTTTCCGTAAGAACCTACGATGATGCAAATACACTGTTTTGCACGAGTTGGAAAGTATTTTGCTAGCTGTCCTATCCATGCATGTGACACTCCCTACATCTCCCCTTGTTTTCTGCCCCAATGTGTTGGCTAATGCCGGCATATCATGAATGGTGTGCACCAGTGATATGTCTCCAACGTATCTATAATTTTTGATTGTTCCATGCTATTATATTATCTGTTTTGGATGTTTATGGGCTTTATTAAACACTTTTATATTATTTTTGGGACTAACCTATTGACCCAGAGCCCAGTGCCAGTTTCTGTTTTTCCCTTGTTTTAGTGTTTCACATAAAAGGAATATCAAACGGAGTCCAAACGGAATGAAACCTTCGGAAAAGTTATTTTTGGAAAGAAAGCAATACAGGAGACTTGGAGTGCACGTTAGGGGATCAACGAGGAGAGCACGAGGCAGGGGGCGCGCCCACCCCCCTTGGGGGCGCCCTCCACCCTCGTGGGCCCCTCGTGGCTCCCTTTACCGACTTCTTTCGCCTATATATGTCCATATACCCTAAAAACATCGGGGAACAGAACAGATCGGGAGTTCTGCCGCTGCAAGCCTCTGTAGCCACCAAAAACCAATCGAGACCCTGTTCCGGCATCCTGCCGGAGGGGGGAGGATCACTCACCGGTGGCCATATTCATCATCCAGGCGCTCTCCATGACGAGGAGGGAGTAGTTCACCCACGGGGCTGAGGGTATGTACCAGTAGCTATGTGTTTGATCTCTCTCTCTCTCTCTCTCTCTCTCTCTCTCTCTCTCTCTCTCGTGTTCTTGAGGTGATACGATCTTGATGTATCGCAAGCTTTGCTATTATAGTTGGACCTTATGATGTTTCTCCCCCTCTACTCTCTTGTAATGGATTGAGTTTCCCCTTTGAAGTTATTTTATCAGTTTGAATCTTTAATGATTTGAGAACACTTGATGTATGTCTTGCATGTGATAACCGTGGTGAAAATGGGTTATTCTATTGATTCACTTGATGTATGTTTTGGTGATCAACTTGCGGGTTCCGCCCATGAACCTATGCATAGGGGTTGGCACACGTTTTCGTCTTGACTCTCTGGTAGAAACTTTGGGGCACTCTTTGAAGTACCTTGTGTTGGTTTGAATAGATGAATCTGATATTGTGTGATGCATATCGTATAATCATACCCACAGTTACTTGAGGTGACATTGGAGTATCTAGGTGACATTAGGGTTTTGGTTGATTTGTGTCTTAAGGTGTTATTCTAGTACGAACTCTATGATAGATCGAACGGAAAGAATAGCTTCGTGTTATTTTTACTACGGACTCTTGAAAAGATCGATCAGAAAGGATAACTTTGAGGTGGTTACGTACCCTACAATAATCTCTTCGTTTGTTCTCTGCTATTAGTGAGGTTGGAGTGACTCTTTGTTGCACTTTGAGGGATAGTTATATGATCCAATTATGTTATTATTGTTGAGAGAACTTGCACTAGTGAAAGTATGAACCCTAGGCCTTGTTTCCTAGCATTGCAATACCGTTTGTGCTCACTTTTATCATTAGTTACCTTGCTGTTTTTATATTTTCATATTACAAAAACCTATATCTACCATCGATATTGCACTTGTATCACCATCTCTTCGCCGAACTAGTGCACCTATACAATTTACCATTGTATTGGGTGTGTTTGGGACACAAGAGACTCTTTGTTATTTGGTTGCAGGGTTGTTTGAGAGAGACCATCTTCAACATACGCCTCCCACGGATTGATAAACCTTAGGTCATCCACTTGAGAGAAATTTGCTACTGTCCTACAAACCTCTGCACTTGGAGGCCCAACAACGTCTACAAGAAGAAGGTTGCGTAGTAGACATCAAGCTCTTTTCAAGCGCTGTTGCAGGGAGGCTAGGTAAGCGGCAGTCACACCCCGTCAACTAAGCTCTTTTCTGGCGCCATTGCCGGGGAGGTGAGTGCTTGAAGGTATATCTTTAGATATTGCAATCGAATCTTTTTCTTTCTTGTTTTATCACTAGCTTAGTCTATAAAAGGAAACAAAAAAATGGAATTGAGGGTGCCTCATATGCTTCATCTTTTTAATATCTTTCGTGAAAATGATGGGAAGGAAAATTGTGCTCAAGTACTATAAGAAGAATTACATAGAATGCTTGGCATAAAATATGTGGATGATGAGCATGATTGCAATGTTGTTAGTATGAATTCCTTGAATATCCATGAGCTAATGATATGAAAAGCCACAAGCTTGGGGAAGCTATGTTTATGAAGATGATATTTTTTGTCCCCCAAGTTTTGATGAGAAAATTTATTATGATGAAAGCATGCCTCCTATTTAGGATGATTATATTGATGAAAGTGGATTTGTAGAGGTCATGACTTTATTTAGTGATGAATCCACTATTTCGGAAGAGGTTCCAATTGATTATGATAACAAAGTTGCTATTTATGATGATTATTGTGATGACATGTATGCTATTAAGAATAATGATAACCATGAAACTTGTCATCATGATTTTAGTTTTCAATTGGATTATGCTTCACATGATAGTTATTTTGTTGATTTTGCTCCCACTATTCTGAATGAGAAGAATTTTGCTTATGTGGAGAGTAATACAAATTATATGCATGTAGATCATGAAAAGAGTGCTTTATGTGATAGTTATATTGTTGAATTCACTCATGATGCTACTGAAAATTATTATGATAGAGGATCATATGCTTCTACATATTGCAATAATATCAAGTTTCCTCTCTATGTGTTGAAAATCTTGAAGATTTGCTTGTTTTACCTTCCTATGCTAGTTGTTTCATGTTCCCATAAGTTGTTTGCTCACAAAATACCTATGCATAGGAAGTGGGTTAGACTTAAATGTGCTAGTCATATTCTTCATGATGCTCCCGTTATGTTTCAATTCTTATCTTTTATGTGAGCATCATTGAAATCATCATGCCTAGCTAGGGGCGTTAAACGTTAGCGCTTGTTGGGAGGCAAACCAATTTTATTAATGTTTCTTGCTTTTTGGTTCTGTTTAGTAATAAGTATTTGATCTAGCCTCTGGTTATATGTGGTTTTATGTTTTAGTTAGTGTTTACGCCAAGTAAGACCTATAGGATCTTCTTGGATGATAGTTATTTGATCTTGCTGAAAATTCCAAAAACATTCTGTTCACGAAAACAATTGTTTAAAATAACTAGAACGTGATAAAATACTCATTACAATTGCAGCAGATCAATAATCAAATTATCTAGGCCGTCCTATTTTTATAGAATTTTTGAAGTTCCAGAAGTTTGCGTTAGTTACAGATTGCTACAGACTGTTCTGTTTTTGACAGATTCTGTTTTCTATGTGTTGTTTGCTTATTTTGATGAATCTATGGCTAGTAAAATAGTTTATAAACCATAGAGAAGTTGGAATACAGTAAATTTAACACCAATACAAATAAATAATGAGTTAATTACAGTACCTTGAAGTGGTGTTTTGTTTTTCTTTCGCTAACGGAACTCACGAGTTTTCTGTTGAGTTTTGTGTTGTGAAGTTTTCAAGTTTTGGGTAAAGATTCTATGGACTATGGAATAAGGAGTGGCAAGAGCCTAAGATTGGGGATTCCCAAGGCACCCCAAGGTAATATCCAAGGACAAACAAGAGCCTAAGCTTGGGGATGCCCCGGATGGCATCCCCTCTTTCGTCTTCGTTCATTTGTAACTTTACTTGGAGCTATATTTTTATTCACCACATGATATGTGTTGTGCTTGGAGCGTCATTTTATTTTATTTTGTTTTTCTTGCTGTTTGAATAAAGTATCAAGATCTGAAATTCTTAAATGTTAGAGAGTATTCACATAGTTGTATAATTATTCGACTACTCATTGATCTTCACTTATATCTTTCGGAGTAGTTTGTCATTTGCTCTAGTGCTTCACTTATATCCTTTTAGAGCACGGCGACGGTTTTATTTTGAAGAAATAGATGAACTCTCATGCTTCACTTATATTATTTTTAGACTCTTTAGAACAACATCGTAGTTTGCTTTGGTTATGAAACTAGTCCTAATATGATGGGCATCCAAGATGGGTATAATAAAAACTTTCATATAAGTGCATTGAATACTAAGAGAAGTTTGATACTTGATGATTGTTTTGAGATATGGAGATAGTGATATTAAAGTTGTGCTAGTTGAGTGGTTGTGAATTTGAGAAATACTTGTGTTGAAGTTTGCAAGTCCCGTAGCATGCACGTATGGTAAACATTGTGTAACAAATTTGAAACATGAGGTGTTATTTGTTTGTCTTCCTTATGAGTGGCGGCCGGGGACGAGCGATGGTCTTTTCCTACCAATCTATCCTCCTAGGATCATGCGCGTAATGCTTGGTTTTTGATGACTTGTAGATTTTTGCAATAAGTATGTGAGTTCTCTATGACTAATGTTGAGTCTGTGGATTATACGCACTCTCACCCTTCCATCATTGCTAGCCTCTTCGGTACCGTGCATTGCCCTTTCTCACCTTGAAAGTTGGTGCAAACTTCGCCGGTGCATCCAAACCCCGTGATATGATACGCTCTATCACACATAAACCTCCTTATATCTTCCTCAAAACATCCACCATACCTACCTATTATGGCATTTCCATAGCCATTCCGAGATATATTGCCATGCAACTTTCCACCGTTCCGTTTATTATGACACACTTCATCATTGTCATATTGCCTTGCATGATCATGTATTTGACATCATATTTGTGGCAAAGCCACCATGCATAATTATCATACATGTCATTCTTGATTCATTGCCCATCCCGGTACACCGCCGGAGGTATTCATATAGAGTCATATCTTGCTCTAGTATCGAGTTGTAATCATTGAGTTGTAAATAAATAGAAGTGTGATGATCATCATTAATAGAGCATTGTCCCAAAAAAGGAGAAGGCCAAAAAAAAGGAAGGCCCAAAAAAAATAAAAATAAAATAAAAAGGGGCAATGCTACTATCCTTTTTCCACACTTGCTTCAAAGTAGCACCATGATCTTTATGATAGAGAGTCTCTTATTTTGTCACTTTCATATACTAGTGGGAATTTTTCATTATAGAACTTGGCTTGTATATTCCAACAATGGGCCTCCTCAAGTGCCCTAGGTCTTCGTGAGCAAGCAAGTTGGATGCACACCCACTTAGTTTCTTTTGTTGAGCTTTCATACATTTATAGCTCTAGTGCATACGTTGCATGAAATCCCTACTCCTTGCATTGACATCAATTGATGGGCATCTCCCTAGCCCATTGATTAGCCACGTCGATGTGAGACTTTCTCCTTTTTGTCTTCTCCGCATAACCCCCTCATTATATTCTATTCCACCCATAGTGCTATATCCATGGCTCACGCTCATGTATTGCATGAAAGTTGAAAAAGTTTGAGATTACTAAAGTATGAAACAATTGCTTGGCTTGTCATCGGGGTTGTGCATGATGAGAGCATTCTTGTGTGACGAAAATGGAGCATGACCAAACTATATGATTTTGTAGGGATGAACTTTCTTTGGCCTTGTTGTTTTGAGAAGACAAGATTGCTTAGTTAGTATGCTTGAAGTATTATTATTTTTATGTCAATATTAAACTTTTGTCTTGAATCTTATGGATCTGAATATTCTTGCCACAATAAAGAGAATTACATGGATAAATATGTTAGGTAGCATTCCACATCAAAAATTATGTTTTTTGTCATTTACCTACTCGAGAAAAAGAAGGAATTAAGCTTGGGGATGCTTGATACGTCTCCAACGTATCTATAATTTTTGATTGTTCCATGCTATTACATTATCTGTTTCGAATGTTTATGGGCTTTATTAAACACTTTTATATTATTTTTGGGACTAACCTATTGACCCAGAGCCCAGTGCCAGTTTCTTTTTTCCCCTTGTTTAAGTGTTTCACAGAAAAGGAATATCAAACGGAGTCCAAACGGAATGAAACCTTCGGAAAAGTTATTTTTGGAAAGAAAGCAATACGGGAGACTTGGAGTGCACGCCAGGGGATCAACGAGGAGAGCACGAGGCGAGGCGCGCCACCCCCTGGGCGCGCCCTCCACCCTCGTGGGCCCCTCGTGGCTCCCCTTACCGACTTCTTTCGCCTATATATGTCCATATACCCTAAAAACATCGGGGAACAGAATAGATCGGGAGTTCCGCCACCGCAAGCCTCTGTAGCCACCAAAAACCAATCGGCACCCTGTTCCATCATCCTGCCGGGGGGATCCCTCACCGGTGGCCATATTCATCATCCAGGCGCTCTCCATGACGAGGAGGGAGTAATTCACCCTCGGGGCTGAGGGTATGTACCAGTAGCTATGTGTTTGATCTCTCTCTCTCGTGTTCTTAAGGTGATACGATCTTGATGTATCGCGAGCTTATCTATTATAGTTGGATCTTATGATGTTTCTCCCCCTCTACTCTCTTGTAATGTATTGAGTTTCCCCTTTGAAGTTATCTTATCGAATTGAGTCTTTAATGATTTGAGAACACTTGATGTATGTCTTGCGTGGGATAACCGTGGTGACAATGGGTTATTCTATTGATTCACTTGATGTATGTTTTGGTGATCAACTTGCGGGTTCTGCCCATGAACCTATGCATAGGGGTTGGCACACGTTTTCGTCTTGACTCTCCGGTAGAAACTTTGGGGCACTCTTTGAAGTACTTTGTGTTGGTTTGAATAGATGAATCTGAGATTGTGTGATGGATACATCTCCAACGTATCTATAATTTTCTATTGCTCCATGCTATATTATATTATGTTTTGGACATTATTGGGCTTTATTATACAATTTTATATTATTTTTGGGACTAACCTATTAATCGGAGGCCCAGCCCAGAATTACTGTTTTTTGCCTATCTCAGAGTTTCGCAGAAAAAGAATATCAAACGGAGTCCAAACGGAATGAAACCTTCGGGAACGTGATCCGGAGGACTTAGAGCCTACGTCAAGACATCAACAAGGAGGGCACGAGGTAGGGAGGCGCGCCAACCCCCCCCCCCCCCGGCACGCCCCCCACCCTCGTGGGCCCCCTGTTGCTCCACCGACGTACTTCTTCCTCCTATATATACCTACGTACCCCCAAACTACCAGATATGGAGCCAAAAACCTAATTCCACCGCCGCAACCTTCTGTACCCGTGAGATCCCATCTTGGGGCCTATTCCGGAGCTCCGCTGAAAGTGGCATCGATCACGGAGGGCTTCTATATCAACACCATAGCCTCTCCAATGTTGTGTGAGTAGTTTACCTCAGACCCTCGGGTCCATAGTTATTAGATAGATGGCTTCTTCTCTCTTTTCGGATCTCAATACAATGTTCTCCCCCTCTCTTGTGGAGATCTATTCGATGTAATCTTCTTTTGCGGTGTGTTTGTTGAGACCGATGAATTGTTGGTTTATGATCAAGTTTATCTATGAACAATATTTGAATCTTCTCTGAATTCTTTTATGTATGATTGGTTATCTTTGCAAGTCTCTTTGAATTATTAGTTTGGTTTGGCCTACTAGATTGATCTTTCTTGCAATGGGAGAAGTGCTTAGCTTTGGGTTCAATCTTGCGGTGTCCTTTCCCGATGTGATGGGGAAGCAAGGCACGTATTGTATTGTTGCCATCGAGGATAACAAGATGGGGTTTATATCATATTGCATGAATTTATCCCTCTACATCATGCCATCTTGCTTAAAGCGTTACTCTGTTCTTATGAACTTAATACTCTAGATGCATGCTGGATAGCGGTCGATGTGTGGAGTAATAGTAGTAGATGCAGGCAGGAGTCGGTCTACTTGTCTCGGACGTGATGCCTATATACATGATCATACCTAGATATTCTCATAACTATGCTCAATTCTGTGAATTGCTCAACAGTAATTTGTTCACCCACCGTAAATACTTATGTTCTTGAGAGAAGCCACTAGTGAAACATATGGCCCCCGGGTCTATTTTCCATCATATTAATCTCCCGACAACAAGCTATTTCTGGCGCCGTTTTTATTTTGTTTACTTTTACTTTGCATCTTTATCATAAAAATACAAAAAATATTATCCTATCATATCTATCAGATCTCACTCTCATAATTTACCATGTAGGGATTGACAACCCCTTATCGCGTTGGTTGCGAGGATTTATTTGTTTGTGTAGGTGCGAGGGACTCGTGCGTGGCCTCCTACTGGATTGATAACTTGGTTCTAAAAAACTGAGGGAAATACTTACGCTACTTTGCTGCATCACCCTTTCATCTTCAAGGGAAACCAGCGCAGTGCTCAAGAGGTAGCAGTGATGCATATCGTATAATCATACCCACGGATACTTGAGGTGACATTGGAGTATCTAGGTGACACTAGGGTTTTGGTAGATTTGTGTCTTAAGGTGTCATTCTAGTACGAACTCTATGATAGATTGAACGGAAAGAATAGCTTCGTGTTATTTTACTACGGACTCTTGAATAGATCGATCAGAAAGGATAACTTTGAGGTGGTTTCGTACCCTACAATAATCTCTTCGTTTGTTCTCCACTATTAGTGACTTTGGAGTGACTCTTTGTTGCATGTTGAGGGATAGTTATATGATCCAATTATGTTATTATTGTTGAGAGAACTTGCACTAGTGAAAGTATGAACCCTAAGCCTTGTTTCCTAGCATTGCAATACCGTTTGTGCTCACTTTTATCATTAGTTACCTTGCTGTTTTTATATTTTCAGATTACAAAAACCTATATCTACCATCCATATTGCACTTGTATCACCATCTCTTCGCCGAACTAGTGCACCTATACAATTTACCATTGTATTGGGTTTGTTGGGGACACAAGAGATTCTTTGTTATTGGGTTGCAGGGTTGTTCGAGACAGACCATCTTCAACCTACGCCTCCCACGGATTGATAAACCTTAGGTCATCCACTTGAGGGAAATTATCTCCTGTCCTACAAACCTCTGCACTTGGAGGCCCAACAACGTCTACAAGAAGAAGGTTGCTGATGTCTACTATAAGTGGGTGTGCATCCAACTCGCTTGCTCACGAAGACCTAGGGCATTTTAAGGAAGCCCATCATTGGAATATACAAGCCAAGTTCTATAATGAAAATTTCCCACTAGTATATGGAAGTGACAAAATGAGAGACTCTCTATCATGAAGATCTTGGTGCTACTTTGAAGCACAAGTGTCGTAAAAGGATAGTAACATTGTCCCTTCTCTCTTTTTCTCTAATTTTTTTATTTGGGCCTTTTCTCTCTTTTTTTGGCCTCTTTTTTTCTTTTTTTTCTTTTTTTCTTTTTTTATATAGTCCGGGGTCTCATCCCGACTTGTGGGGGAATCATAGTCTCCATCATCCTTTCCTCACTGGGACAATGCTCTAATAATGATGATCATCACACTTTTGTTTTCTTACAACTCAACAATTACAACTCGATACTTAGAACAAAATATGACTCTATATGAATGCCTCCGTGATGTCTTGGGATATGCAATGAATCAAGAGTAACATGTATGAAAGAATTATGAACGGTGGCTTTGCCACAAATACAATGTCAACTACATGATCATGCTAAGCAATATGACAATGATGGAGTGTGTCATAATAAACGGAACGGTGGAAGGTTGCATGGCAATATATCTCGGAATGGCTATGGAAATGCCATGATAGGTAGGTTGGTGGCTGTTTTGAGGAAGGTATATGGTGGGTGTATGATACCGTGAAAAGTCTTGTGCGGTATTAGAGAGGCTAGCAATGGTGGAAGAAAGAAAAGTGCATATAATCCATGGACTCAACATTAGTCATAAAGAACTTATATACTTATTGCAAAAATCTACAAGTTATCAAAGCAAAGTATTACACGCATGCTCCTAGGGGGATAGATTGGTAGGAAAAGACCATCGCTCGTCCCTAACCGCCACTCATAAGGAAGACAATCAATAAATAAATTATGCTCCGACTTCATCACATAACGGTTCACCATACATGCATGCTACGGGAATCACAAACTTTAACACAAGTATTTCTCAAATTCATAACCACTCAACTAGCATGACTCTAATATCACCATCTTCATATCTCAAAACCATTATCAAGTATCAGACTTCTCATAGTATTCAACACACTCATAAGAATTTTTTACTAATCTTGAATACCAAGCATATTAGGATTGTTTAAGCAAATTACCATGCTATTTAAGACTCTCAAAATAATCTAAGTGAATCATGAGAGATCAATATTTCTTCAAAATAAAACCACCATTGTGCTCTAAAAGATATAAGTGAAGCACTACAGCAAACAACAAACTACTCCGAAAGATATAAGTGAAGATCAATGAGTAGTCGAATAATTATACAACTATGCGAAGACTCTCCTATTTAAGAATTTCAGATCTTGATATTTTATTCAAACATAAAGCAAATCTAAATAAAATAAAATGACGCTTCAAGCAAAACACGTATCATGTGGTGAATAAAAATATAGCTCCAAGTAAAGTTACTGATGGAAGTAGACAAAAGAGGGATGCCTTCCGGGGCATCCCCAAGCTTAGGATCTTGGTTATCCTTGAATATTACCTTGGGGTGCCTTGGGCATCCCCAATCTTAGGCTCTTGCCACTCCTTATTCCATAGTCCATAGAATCTTTACCCGAAACTTGAAAACTTCACAACACAAAACTTAACAGAAAATCTCGTGAGCTCCGTTAGCGAAAGAAAACAAAAGACCACTTCAAGGTACTGTAATGAACTAATTCTTTATTTATATTGGTGTTAAACCTACTGTATTCCAACTTCTCTATGGTTTATAAACTATTTTACTAGCCATAGATTCATCAAAATAAGCAAGCAACACAATGAAAACAGAATCTGTCAAAAACAGAACAGTCTGAAGTAATCTGTATCGAACGTAAACTTCTGTAACTCCAAAAATTCTAAAATAAATTGGTGGACCTGAGGAATTTGTATAATAATCATCTGCAAAAAGAATTAACTAAATAGCACTCTCCATTAAAAAGTTTTAGCTGATCTCGTGAGCGCTAAAGTTTCTATTTTTTACAGCATGATCATAAAGACTTCACCCAAGTCTTCCCAAAGGTTCTACTTGGCACAAACACTAATTAAAACATAAAACCACATCTAACCAGAATCTAGATGGATTATTTATTCCCAAATAGAACAAAAAGCAAGAAACTAAAATAAAATTGGGTTGCCTCCCAACAAGCGCTATCGTTTAATGCCCCTAGCTAGGCATGGTCATTTCAATGATGCTCACATAAGACATAAGAATTGAAACATAAAGAGAGCATCATGAAGAATATGACTAGTAAATTTAAGTCTAACCCACTTCCAATGCATAGGGATTTAGTGAGCAAACAACTTATGGGAACAAGAATCAACTTGCATAGGAAGGTAAAACAAGCATAACTTCAAAACTTTAAGCACATAGAGAGGAAACTTGATATTATTGCAATTCCTACAAGCATATATTCCTCCCTCATAATAATTTTCAGTAGCATCATGAATGGATTCAAAAATATAACCAGCACCTAAAGCATTCTTCTCATGATGCATAAGCATAGAATTTTTATTACTCTCCACATAAGCAAAATTCTTCTCATTCGGAATAGTGGGAGTATCATAAGAGACTTTTATAGAATAAATTGTTTCCACATTAAAAGATTAATGTTCAGAAAAAGGATAATCATAATCATGACAAGTTTTATAAATATAATCATCACTACTTTTTATAGCATAAGTTTCATCACAATAATCATCATAAGTAGCAACTTTGTTCTCATCATAATCAATTGAAACCTCTTCCGAAATAGTGGATACATCACTAAATAAAGTCATGACCTCTCCAAATCCACTTTCATAAATATCATAAGATTCAACATCCTCCAAAATAGTGGGATCATTACTTCCTAAAGTTGACACTCTTCCAAACCCACTTTCATAAGTATAATCATCATAAGTAGGAGGCATGCTATCACCATTATAAATTTGCATATCAAAACTTGAGAGACTAAATATATAATCATTATTAAACATAGCATCCCCAAGCTTGGAACAAACATTAATTTCAGCAAATATATTCTCAAATATGTCATCCTCATCAAACATAGCTTCCCCAAGCTTGGGCCTTTTCATATCATAAGCATAATCACTCTCATCATTAATAGTATGGATAGCACCAATAGTATAGCAATTATCATATTCTTCCAAGCAAGTGGCAAAAAGATTTTCAAGATCATAAGAAGTATCATTATCTTCCCAATCACAATCATCACAACAAGCAATAGGCAAAACGAGATCATCATCAAGTGCATCATCTTCCATAATTATTTTTGATTCATTTTCATGAGGCACAACAATAATAGGAGCAACATTATTTGGGAGAGATATCTTTTTACCTCTCTTCCTTTTTCTTCTCTTCTTCTTCACCTCACGTGTGGGTTCAATCCTCTTTTTGGAGCTCCTTATTAATGAGATTG
The DNA here is from genome assembly GCA_021605145.1 of Aegilops bicornis. NCBI lineage: Eukaryota > Viridiplantae > Streptophyta > Magnoliopsida > Poales > Poaceae > Aegilops > Aegilops bicornis. The sequence continues at coordinate 111,724,096 of CM038669.1, read as the reverse complement.
GTTGAATAGAAGGCTCCTCCTCATTACCTGATTCATCATAAGAAATAATAGGAGAATATTGGGAAGTCTCTTCCCTTTCGTTAGTATTCTCTTCATCTTCTATTTGTTTTCTTTTCTTTATGTAATTGGCAATATAAGGATTTTCAATGCAATTCACCGCGCAATACCTATAAATTTCCTCTAGATTAAAATGAAGAACTCTATCAAGGGCAAATTTTGGAATATCCTTAGTTATACATTTCATTTCTTCATAACCCAAGAGCAAACTAAGTTCATTATGATGTGCAAGGGAAATCAAGTCATCACAATTTTTGGACACGATACGATCATGAAACAATTTGCATTGGGTACTGAAATGATCATGTTCATTGCAAAGTTCACAAGTACGGCTAAGAAAATTTAAATTTTCAGCACAAGCATCTAGCCTTTCTTGCAACCATTTAGTTTCCAAGTACTTATGCCTCTTGCAATAACTATCTTCCCTATTTTGTGTGTACTTGCAAACCCAATGCACTCTACAAAAATTGACATGTTTATAGGAGAAATTTTCATCATAAAGTGCAATCATCATTAGTACCATGGATATTCAAGGAGTTCATACTAAAAACATAGCAATCTTGCTCATCATTCAAAGATTTGGTGCCAAATATTTTAATGAATTCTTCTTCTAACACTTTGGCACAATTTTCCTTTCCATCATACTCACGAAAGATATTAAAATGGTGAAGCGTATGAGACAAACTCAATTCCATTTTTTTGTAGTTTTCTTTTATAAACTAGACTAGTGCTAAAACAAGAAACAAAAAGATTTGATTGCAAGATCTAAAAATATACCTTCAAGCACTAACCTCCCGACAGCGGCGCCAGAAAAGAGCTTGATGTCTACTACACAACCTTCTTCTTGTAGACGTTGTTAGGCCTCCAAGTGCAGAGGTTTGTAGGACAGTAGAAAATTTCCCTCAAGTGGATGACCTAAGGTTTATCAATCCGTGGGAGGCGTAGGATGAAGATGGTCTCTCTCAAGCAACCCTGCAACCAAATAACAGAGAGTCTCTTGTGTCCCCAACACACCCAATACAATGGTAAATTGTATAGGTGCACTAGTTCGGCGAAGAGATGGTGCTACAAGTGCAATATGGATGGTAGACATGGGTTTTTGTAATCTGAAAATATAAAAACAACAAGGTAACTAATGATAAAAGTGAGCGTAAACGGTATTGCAATGCTAGGAAACAAGGCCTAGGGTTCATACTTTCACTAATGCAAGTTCTCTCAACAATAATAACATAATTGGATCACATAACTATCCCTCATCATGCAACAAAGAGTCACTCCAAAGTCACAAATAGCGGAGAACAAACGAAGAGATTATGGTAGGGTATGAAACCACCTCAAAGTTATTCTTTCCAATCAATCCGTTGGGCTATTCCTATAAGTGTCACAAACAGCCCTAGAGTTCGTACTAGAATAACACCTTAAGACACAAATCAACCAAAACCCTAATGTCACCTAGATACTCCAATGTCACCTCAAGTATCCGTGGGTATGATTATATGATATGCATCACACAATCTCAGATTCATCTATTCAACCAACAAATAGAACCTCAAAGAGTGCCCCAAAGTTTCTACCGGAGAATCAAGACGAAAACGTGTGCCAACCCCTATGCATAGGTTCATGGGCGGAACCCACAAGTTGATCACCAAAACATACATCAAGTGAATCACGTGATATCCCATTGTCACCACAGATATGCACGGCAAGACATACATCAAGTGTTCTCAAATCATTAAAGACTCAATCCGATAAGATAACTTCAAAGGGAAAACTCAATCCATTACAAGAGAGTAGAGGGGGAGAAGAAATATAAGATCCAACTATAATAGCAAAGCTCGCGATACATCAAGATCGTGCCAAATCAAGAACACGAGAGAGAGATCAAACACATAGCTCTTGGTACATACCCTCAGCCCCGAGGGTGAACTACTCCCTCCTTGTCATGGAGAGCGCCGGATGATGAAGATGGCCACGGTGAGGTTCCCCCCCTCGGCGAGTCTTTAACGAGGTCTCGATTGACTTTTGGTGGCTACAGAGGCTTGCGGCGGCGGAACTCCTGATCTATTATCGTGTTCAATGTTTTTAGGGTATATGGGAATATATAGGCGGAAGAAGTACGTCACGGGAGCCACGAGGGGCCCACGAGGGTGGAGGGCGCGCCTGGGGGGGGGGAGGGCGCGCCCCCTGCCTCGTGGCTCCCTCATTTCTTTCCTGACGTGCACTCCAAGTTTTTCCGGTAGCTTTCCTTCCAAAATTAACTTCTCCAGAAGGTTTCATTCCGTTTCGACCCCGTTTAATATTCCTTTTCTTCGAAATACTAAAACAAGGGAAAAAACAGGAACTGGCACTAGGCTCTGGGTCAATAGGTTAGTCCCAAAAGTAATATAAAAGTGGATAATAAAGCCCATAAACATCCAAAACACATAATATAATAGCATGGAACAATAAAAAATTATAGATACGTTGGAGATGTATCAGTTGCGTAGTAGACATCAACCAGCATTGCATGTAGATCGAAAATCTCCTTTCTGTAAGCATCATAACATTTTATAGCAGACGCATCTATCCACACTGTTAGCAGTTCTTCTACCAGTAGCTGAAAGTAAATGTCTATGTCATTTCTAGGTTGCTTCGAGCCTTGGATAATCATTGACATCATAATGTATTTTTTCTTCATACAAAACCAAGGAGCTAGGTTATATATGCACAGAAGCACCAGCCATGTTCTGTGATTGGTGCTCATATCGCCAAAAGGATTCATCCCGTCAGTACACTCCCCGAGCCTTATACTTCTAGGATCCTTGGCAAAATCTTCAAACTTGTTGTCGATTAATTCCCACTGAGCCCCATCTTTCGGGTGCCTCATAAACCTATCCGCAATTCGCTCATCATGATGCCACCGCAACCTCTTTGCCTCTCTAGGATTTGCAAACAAACGTCTCAACCTTGGAATTAAAGGCAAGTACCAAACAACCTTGAACGGGATTCCTGTCTTGATCTCGTCGTCCAATTTGTACTTGTACTTTGCTCTCCTCCGCTTGTATCGTGCATGCTTGCATGTGGGACATGCATGAAAATCTTTGTACTCACCACTATACAATATACAATCATTCACACAAGCGTGTATCTTCTGTACTTCAAGTCCCAATGGGCAAATAATTTTCTTCGCTTCATTCATGCTTCTGGGGAGTACATTATCTTCCGGAAGAATATCTTTGAAATTACCTAAGATCTCTGTGAAACACTTGTTTGATAGACGGTTTGCTGCTTTAAATCTGAGAAGCGCCAGGGTGGCACTCAACTTGGAATATTTCTTTTTGCAACCTGGATACAATTCTTTCTTGGAGTTCGCATCAATGGTTGGCAGATCCTTGTACCCAATCATATCCTTTTCTGGGCCCTCGAAATCTGCAATCATAGCAGCAAAATCTGGCATATCAAGATCGTCGTCATCTGCGTGGACGTCTTGGTTTTCCAGTGGGCATTTCGGCTTTCCGGTGTTCCATTGGTAGCTTGACGTCTCTGCCCCGATGTTAGATTCAACATCCATGTGACACTGATCGGGGTTTGCATCTCACTGCCTTGGGTATCTTCATCCATGACCTCCTCTTGACCGTGTCTGGTCCAACGCGTATACCCATCCATGAATCCCCTAGAGCCTAAGTGCATCTGGACACCTGCAACTTCATGTGACTCTATATTGGCACAATCAGTACATGGACACAGGATGTAATCTGCATCACCAATTCTCCTCTTTGTACATTCAACCAAATTCATGAACTCTGTCATGCCACTGATAAAATCTGCGGTTTTCCAATTCTTCATCCATCGAGATCGTTCCATCTGCAGTAGACGAATGGTAATTAAAAACAAAACAACAACATTAATACACAAATTAACTGCTGCCCAGAGATGCGTGCATAACTCACAAATTTTTATTTTAATAATAACTGAGGGCGCTCCATGTTGTTATCCAGACGTGCAATGACAAAAATTAATGGCCAGTCAATTTACACGGAGAGTACTAGTACAACACTACACTTAGATATTGAATACCTTAATTAAGCCACTCACAAAAAGAATACCTTAATTAATTAGCCGCGCGGCGACCTCCACCCAGCAGATAGACAAGCGCGATGCGGCGGCACGCCGAGACAACAGGGTCGAGGAGCAAAGCTTAGTGCGGTTGCCGCCTGAAGTTCGACCTCCACTATCCTGCTATCGACCGCGATGGATGTGCTCGAATCACGCCGCAGCCGACCTCGATGGTTGAGATTCTCCTATCTCCCGCCGCAAACCAAGGATTGACCTCCTATGACGCCGCCTTCGCCCACCGACCGAGGACTGACCTCTTCTTCGGTAGCTGCTGCCTAGGCCCCCGCCGCCATCTCTATATGCAGAGCGGCTGTTTTTTTTCGGATATCCGCGGAGCGGCTGTTTACACGGTATCTCACCGTAATGCAATTATATGGACATGGTAGTGAAGGAAATATGCCCTAGAGGCAATAATAAAGTTGTTATTTATATTTCCTTATATCATGATAAATGTTTATTATTCATGCTAGAATTGTATTAACCAAAAACTTAGTACATATGTGAATACATAGACAAATAGAGTGTCACTAGTATGCCTCTACTTGACTAGCTCGTTAAATCAAAGATGGTTAAGTTTCCTAGCCATAGACATGAGTTGTCATTTGATTGACGGGATCACATCATTAGAGAATGATGTGATTAACTTGACCCATTCTGTTAGCTTAGCACTTGATAGTTTAGTATGTTGCTATTGCTTTCTTCCTGACTTATACATGTTCCTATGACTATGAGATTATGCAACTCCCGAATACCGGAGGAACACTTTGTGTGCTACCAAACGTCACAACGTAACTGGGTGATTATAAAGGTGCTCTACAGGTGTCTCCGATGGTATTTATTGAGTTGGCATAGATCAAGATTAGGATTTGTCACTCCGATTATCGGAGAGGTGTCTTTGGGCCCTCTCGGTAATGCACATCACTATAAGCCTTGCAAGCAATGTAACTAATGAGTTAGTTGCGGGATGATGCATTAAAGAACGAGTAAAGAGACTTGCCGGTAACGAGATTCAAGTAGGTATTGAGATACCCACGATCGAATCTCAGGCAAGTAACATACCGATGATAAAGGGAACAATGTATGTTGTTATGCGGTTTGACCGATAAAGATCATCGTAGAATATGTGGGAGCCAATATGAACATCCAGGTTCCGCTATTGGTTATTGAACAGAGACGTGTCTCGGTCATGTCTACATAGTTCTCGAACCCGTAGGGTCCGCACGCTTAACGTTCTATGACGATCGGTATTATGAGTTTATGTGTTCTGATCTATCGAAGATAGTTCAGAGTCCCGGATATGATCACGGACATGACTAGGAGTCTTGAAATGGTCGAGACATAAAGATTGATATAGTGGACAACTATATTCGGACACCAGAAGTGTTCCGAGTGATTTCGGAGAAAACCGGAGTGCCAGAGGGTTACCGGAACCCCCCCCCCCTCGGGAAAAGATTGGGCCTACATGGTCCATAGGGAAGAGGGGAGCCAGACCACAAGGGGCAGCCGCGCCCCCTCCCTATAGGGAGTCCGAATTGGACTAGGGAGGCGGCGTGCCCCTCCTTTCCTTCTCCTCTTCCTCTCCCTTCCCTCTTTCCCCTTCTTCTCCTAGTTGGACTAGGAAAGGAGGAATCCTACTCCTACTAGGAGGAGGATTCCTCCCCTCCTTTGCGCGCCCTAGGGCCGTCCGGCCTCCGCCCTTTCTCCTTTATATACGGGGGCAGGGAGGCACCCTAGAGCACACAACACATTGTCTTAGCCGTGTGCGGTGCCCCCCTCCACCATAACCCACCTCGGTCATATCGTTGCAGTGCTTAGGCGAAGCCCTGTGCTGGTAACTTCATCATCACCGTCATCACGCCATCGTGCTGACGAAGCTCTCCCTCGACACTCAGCTGGATCGAGAGTTTGTGGGACGTCACCAAACTGAACGTGTGCTGATCGCGGAGGTGTCGTACTTTCGGTGCTAGGATCGGTCGGATCGTGAAGACGTACGACTACATCAACCGCGTTGTCATAACGCTTCCGCTTTCGGTCTATGAGGGTATGTAGACAACACTCTCCTCTCTCGTTGCTATGCATCACCTAGATTGTTCTTGCACGTGCATAGGATTTTTTTTGAAATTACTGCGTTCCCCAACAGTGGCATCTGAGCCAGGTCTATGCGTAGATGTTATATGCACGAGTAGAACACAAAGAGTTGTAGGCGATAATAGTCATACTGCTTACCAGCATGTCATACTTTGATTTGGTGGTATTGTTGGATCAAGCGGCCCGGACCGACATTACGCGTACGCTTACGCGAGACTGGTTCTACCGACGTGCTTTGCTCACAGGTGGCTGGCGGGTGTCAGTTTCTCCAACTTTAGTTGAATCGAGTGTGACTATGCCTGGTCCTTGTTGAAGGTTAAAACAACACACTTGACAAAAAATCATTGTGGTTTTGATGCATAGGTAAGAAAGGTTCTTGCTCAGCCCGTAGCAGCCACGTAAAACTTGCAACAACAAACTAGAGGACGTCTAACTTGTTTTTGCAGGACATGTTGTCATGTGATATGGTCAAGACATGATGCTAAATATTTTTGTATGAGATGATCATGTTTTGTAACACAGTTATCAGCAACTGGCAGGAGCCATATGGTTGTCGCTTTATTGTATGAAATGCAATCGCCATGTAATTGCTTTACTTTGTCTTTAAGTGGTAGCGATAGTCATAGAAGCAATAGTTGGCGAGACAACAACGATGCTTCGATGGAGATCAAGGTGTCAAGCCGGTGACGATGGTGATCATGACGGTGCTTTGGAGATGGATATCAAAGGCACAAGATGACGATGGCCATATCATATCACTTATATTGATTGCATGTGATGTTTATCCTTTATGCATCTTATTTTGCTTAGTTCGACGGTAGCATTATAAGATGATCTCTCACTAAATTTCAAGGTCCAAGTGTTCTCCCTGAGTATGCACCGTTGTGAAAGTTCGTCGTGCCGAGACACCACATGATGATCGGGTGTGATAAGCTCTACATTCACATACAACGGGTGCAAGCCAGTTTTGCACACGCAGAATACTCGGGTTAAACTTGACGAGCCTAGCATATGCAGATATGGCCTCGGAACACTAAGACCGAAAGGTCGAGCGTGAATCATATAGTAGATATGATCAACATAGTGATGTTCACCATTGAAAACTACTCCATCTCACGTGATGATCGGACATGGTTTAGTTGATTTGGATCACGTGATCACTTAGATGATTAGACGGATGTCTATCTAAGTGGGAGTTCTTAAGTAATATGATTAATTGAACTTTAATTTATCATGAACTTAGTACTTGATAGTATTTTGCATGTCTATGTTGTTGTAGATTGATACGTCTCCAACGTATCTATAATTTTTGAGTGCTCCATGCTACATTATCTACTGTTTTGGACCATATTGGGCTTTATTTTCCACTTTTATATTACTTTTGGGACTAACCTATTAACCGGAGGCCCAGCCTGTAATTGTTTTTTTGCCTATTTCAGTGTTTCGAAGAAACGAAATATCAAATGGAGTCCAAACGGAATGAAACCTTCGGGAACGTGATTTTCTCACCGAATATGATCCAGGAGACTTGGACCCTCCGTCAAGAAAGAAAAGAGGCGGTCATGAGGGTGGAGGGTGCGCCCCCCTAGGGCGCGCCCCCCTGCCTCGTGGGCCTCCCTTTGATCCACCGATGTACTCCTTCCTCCTATATATACCTACGTACCCCCACACGATCAGATACGGAGCCAAAAACCTAATTCCACCACAGCAACCTTCTGTACCCACGAGATCCCATCTTGGGGCCTGTTCCGGAGCTCCGTCGGAAGGGGAATCCACCATGGAGGGCTTCTACATCAACACTATAGCCTCTCCGATGAAGTGTGAGTAGTTTACCTCAGACCTTCGGGTCCATAGTTAGTAGCTAGATGGCTTCTTCTCTCTTTTTGGATCTCAATACAATGTTCTCCCCCTCTCTCGTGGAGATCTATTCGATGTAATCTTCTTTTTGCGGTGTGTTTGTTGAGACCGATGAATTGTGGGTTTATGATCAAGAGTATCTATGAACAATATTTGAATCTTCTCTGAATTCTTTTATGTATGATTGGTTATCTTTGCAAGTCTCTTTGAATTATCAGTTTGGTTTGGCCTACTAGATTGGTTTTTCTTGCAATGGGAGAAGTGCATAGCTTTGGGTTCAATCTTGCGGTGTCCTTTGCCAGTGACAGTAGGGGCAGCAAGGCACGTATTGTTTGTTGCCATCGAGGATAACAAGATGGTTTTTTAATCATATTGCATGAATTTATCCCTCCACATCATGTCATCTTGCTTAAGGCCTTACTCTGTTTTCATGAACTTAATACTCTAGATGCATGCTGGATAGCGGTCGATGAGTGGAGTAATAGTAGTAGATGCAGGCAGGAGTCGGACTACTTGTCTCGGACGTGATGCCTATATACATGATCATACCTAGATACTCTCATAACTATGCTCAATTCTGTCAATTGCTCAACAGTAATTTGTTTACCCACCGTAGAATACTTATGCTCATGAGAGAAGCCACTAGTGAAATCTATGGCCCCCGGGTCTATTCTCATCATATCAATCTTCCATCACTTTATTATTGCTTTGCTTTTTTACTTTGCCTTTTATTTTACTTTGCATCTTTATACCAAAAATACCAAAAATATTATCTATTATCTCTATCATATCTCACTCTCGTAAGTGACCGTGAAGGGATTGACAACCCATAATCGCGTTGGTTGCGTTGAGCTATTTGTTTTGTGTAGGTATGAGGGACTGTGGCGTAGCCTCCTCTTTGGATTGATACCTTGGTTCTCAAAAACTGAGGGAAATACTTACTCTACTCTGCTGCATCACCCTTTCCTCTTTAAGGAAATCCAACGCAGTGCTCAAGAGGTAGCAGGAAGATTTCCGGCGCCGTTGCCGGGCGAGGCTTACGCAAAAGTCAAGTCAAGATTTGGACTCCCAACAAAGAGTCGTTTCTGGCGCCATGCCAAGTACCTATCACAATCCCTTATCTCTCGCATTACATTATTTGCAATTTTCCTCTCGTTTTCCTCTCCCCCACTTCACCCTTGCCGTTTTATTCGCCCTCTCTTTTCCGTTTGCCTTTTTCTCGCTTGCCTTTTTGTTTGCTTGTGTATTGGATTGCTTGCTTGTTACGGTGGCTCAAGATAATACCAAATTATGTGACTTTACCAATACCAACAATAATGATTTCCTTAGCACTCCGATTGCTCCTCTTACCGATACTGAATCTTGTGAAATCAATACTGCTTTGTTGAATCTTTTTATGAAAGATCAATTCGCTGGCCTTCCTAGTGAAGATGTCGCTACTCATCTAAATAGCTTCGTTGATTTATGTGATATGCAAAAGAAAAAAGATGTCTATAATGACATTGTTAAATTGAAGCTATTTCCTTTTTCGCTTAGAGTTCGTGCTAAAGCTTGGTTTTCGTCTTTGCCTAAAAATAGTATTGATTCTTGGAACAAGTGCAAAGATGCTTTTATCTCTAAGTATTTTCCTCCCGCTAAGATCATCTCTCTTAGGAACGATATTATGAATTTTAAGCAACTTGATCATGAAAATGTTGCACAAGCTTGGGAGAGAATGAAATTAATGATACGTAATTGCCCTACTCATGGTTTGAATTTGTGGATGATTATACAAAAATTTTATGCCGGATTGAATATTGCTTCTAGAAATCTTTTAGATTCGCCGCGGGAGGCACTTTTATGGAAATCACTTTAGGAGATGCTACTAAACTCCTAGATAATATTATGGTTAATTATTCTCAATGGCACCTTTGAAAGATCTACTAATAAAAAAGTGCATGCGATAGAAGAAATCAATGTTTTGAGTAGAAAGATGGATGAACTTATGAAATTGTTTGCTACTAAGAGTGTTTCTTCTGATCCTAATGATATGCCTTTGTCTACTTCGATTGAGAATAATAATGAATCTATGGATGTGAATTTTGTTGGTAGGAATAATTTTGGTAACAACGCGTATAGAGGGAACTTTAATCCTAGTAATCCTTCTAATAATTATGGAAATTCCTACAACAACTCTTATGGAAATTTTAATAAGATGCCCTCTGAATTTGAGACTAGTATTAAAGAGTTTATGAATTCGCAAAAGAATTTCAATGCTTTGCTTGAAGAGAAATTGCTAAAAGTTGATGAATTGGCTAGGAACGTTGATAGAATTTCTCTTGATGTTGATTCTTTAAAGCTTAGATCTATTCCTCCTAAGCATGATATCAATGAGTCTCTCAAAGCCATGAGAATTTCCATTGATGAGTGCGAGGAAAGAACCGCTAGGATGCGTGCTACGAAAGATGCCTTTATTAAAGCGTGTTCTTCCAATTCCTATGAAAATCAAGATGAAGATCTAAAAGTTATTGGTGTGTCTCCTATTAAATCTTTGTTTTGCAATATGAATCTTGATGAAACTGAATATGATCCACCTTTACCTAGAAGGCGTTCCAAAAATTTGGAGTATTTAGATCTTGATAAAAGTGGGATTGAAAAGAATAAAACCCTAGATATTGCTAAACCCACTATTTTGGATTTCAAGGAATTTAATTATGAAAGTTGTTCTTTAATTGATTGTATTTCCTTGTTGCAATCCGTGCTAAATTCTCCTCACACTAGCAGATAAACCACCCTTAGCCCCGGTGTCCCAGTTCCTGAACCGGGACTAAAGGGTCGTTACTAATGCCCTAGCCCTTTAGTCCCGGTTCAGTCCAGAACCGGGACAGATGGGCCTCCATGTGGCCGGTGCGCCGAGCCCAGGCAGGAGGGCCTTTGGTCCCGGTTGGTGGCACCAACCGGGACCAATAGATATCCACGCATCAGTATTTTCAGGGGCTATGGTTTTTGTTTTTTTTTGAATGGGGGGGGGGTTGGGGGTTTTGGGGGGGTTAATTTAGGTGTTTCATATATTGTGTTATAGCTATAGCTAATTAATAGAGAGAAGTGTCCTCTCTTATGTCCGTGCTTGGTCGACGCGCTACGTACTATATATGTATAGATCTAGACACGCTAGCTAGTTAGTAAGCAAATTAACGAAGGAAACAGAAGATCGTCATGAACATATATGCATACAGAGAGAAGTGATATCGACCACCTCTCCTTCTCCGAGAGATTGGTCGAACAACAAGTTCTCGTATATCTATCCGACACTTCCGGGTACATATATACAATAATTATCTCTTACAATATAATCTCCTAATTATATACGAAGTCAAGCTTCACATGGTATTCTCCGTCTTCAGCGATCACGTGGTCAAGGAAGAATGCCGCCAATTCCTCTTGAATTGCTCGCATACGATCTGGTGGTAGGAGTTCATCTCGCATCCAAAAGATCTAATTTGAAGAAGGGGGTCAATACACATATATATATATATATGAATAAATGAAACTCAACACAAATGATGGTAATAAAATAAAATTGTGAATATTATTTCTTACGCACTTCATATTGTTCTTCAGTTTACCGTCGTTCACAGGTCGTGTAGCGGATGGACTCGCAAACGTAGTATCCACATAAATCATTCCCTTGATCCTGCCACAACCACTTTACAAGAAATAGAGGTCAATCAAACTGATAAGCAAGCATGCTAAATAGTATTGATGAAACTGGCGCTTGAATCACTAGGAGACGCGCGGAACATGCTACTATAGTACTTACTTTCGGGTATCTAAATTGCAGCTTCTTTGGCAGTCCCGGAGCTTTTTTGGTAAATTTTCTCCAAACCCTGCCAGACAAAGAAAACAACTACTTGATATCAGGAAATGAACAAAAGTTGCTGATATGGTGGATAATGATCGATTTAACTTACTTCTCAAGGATTTTAGTCATGTCGGCATACTCCTGGGGATCTTTTCGTCTCGAGTCTAAGACGGTTACTAGTCCCTTCTCAAGCTTAATCTCTAGGAGAATATAATGGAAACTGCGCACGCATGCATAACTCATCAATTACATTACTATAACCTAGACTAATATATAAGGGAAACCGAATATGCACAAGCTAGACAGTAACACTCAGTTGAAGTTGTAAGGAAAGAGTATTATATCTTTGTTTTCATTTATTACCAACGATCGTAGCAAGTTGGCCTCGGTATCTTCGACATGAAATGTAACCTCAGTTGCATCTATGATATTTGTGTTAATGAAGCCAATATCACCGACTTGTCTTTTATTCAATTCGGCGATCTTCAATCTGCATAATATAGTGAGGATAATTATAAATACATGCAATGAAAGAGCTAACCTATATTGAGAGACTTAATGACAGAAGTAGTAGTACTTACAGACAGTAGCAGGTGTGCATTGCTTTATCGAGGGCCCTTTGATTGAAAAACTGGAAGAACTCCTCAAATGGATAATTCAACAGTTCAATTCCAACGAGGTCATGCTCCTCTCTAACTCTCAGTGTCAAAGTATTCCTCCCCTCAGACTCTCTGCAGGTTTTCATGTACCAATCATGCAATCTTCGCATCATCGTTGTTAGAGATCTTACATCATTGATGAGAGGCTTCCCGTACTCGAATCTGTGTACCGCCTCCACCTCCAAGAAATCATAATGTACATCGTCGGGCACGTAATCTCCAAGATTGCTATAACCGGGCACCATCCTCGGATCATTAGCGACAATGTCGCTAGGCACCTTGAGCGGGGGGCACGATTGGTTTGCTTGTTCGCCGAGCTGGGCAATTTGTTTCCCACCTCGTCGTTCTTTTATCCTTTGATCATTGACAGTATTTCCAGACCGCTGCGCTTCGACAAATGTCTTTCCAATAATGCGCTCATAGTTGCCTTTCGGCGGACACTTTGGTGGTTTTCTCAGGGCAGCCAGAGTGCGCTTCGCTTTCACCGCATCTACCTTCTCCTCCGGAGGTGGATGTCTCTGTGCTTTCAACCCTTGAAAGAAGTCCTTCACTTCAGTCCGCACGATCTTCTTGTTTTCTTCCACGGTCATCTCGTACGGTAACTTCTCTGGAGTCTTCAGAGAAGGACCAAATCTATATTTCCTCCTGCCTCTGGCTGTACTGCTAGACGCCGACAGAGCAGACGGAGCGGCTGCGGCTGTCTTCTTTCCTTGCTTACGAGGCGGAGGAGAAGGACTACGACGCGCCGGAGCAGCCGGAGCGGCGGCGGGTCTCTTCCGCCCTTGCTGACGAGGCGGAGAAGGAGGAGGCTGGCTGCTCGGGTGCGCTGGCGCAGGCGGAGAAGGAGGCGGAGTGCCGCCACGCGCCGGAGAAGGAGGCCGAGTGCCTTGATCGTCACTCGCCGGAGGAGGAGGCGGTGGAGGAGGCAGAGTGCACTGACTCACCGGAGGAGGAGGAGGAGGCGGAGGCGTCCAGTTCGGAAGGTTGATGAGCTCCTTCCGCCATAGGCATGGAGTCTTCAGAGCATAACCCAGCCGAGTCTCCCCTTCACCGGTAGGGTGGTCAAGCCGGAGGTCCTCCAATCCCTCTGTTATTTCATCCACCATCACCCTAGCATATCCTTCTGGAATCGGCCGGCAGTGAAAAGTTGCGCCGTGTTCAGTAGGATAAATAGAGCCAATAACCGCCTTGACCTTCAAATTCATCCATTGCATCATAAGGTGGCAATTTTGAGACTCCGTGATAGCATCCACGAGATAGCTGGCAGGAGCCGTCAAGACATGCTCCGGCTGAAGCAGCTCGGTGGAAGCCACGTTGCTTCTCCGCTGAGATGGCGGGGTAACCGGGGAAGCTTGGCGGAGTCATTTGCTGCGATTTGCTTCTCGTTCCTCTATCACTTGTATCCTTGCATGCAGCGCCTGCAGTTCGGTCTGCTGCACTTTTTTCCTCCTCTCCTGGCATTTGTAACCGCCTGCGTCCGGAAAACCAGCCTTCCATGGAATGGAGCCTGGCGTGCCTCGTGTCCGTCCAGGGTGCTCAGGATTCCCGAGGGCCATTGTGAGCTCGTCGTTCTATCTCTCTGGAACGAACGTTCCTTGCTGCGCTGCATCGATATAGTGCTGAAGCCTCTTGACTGGTATTTTCATTTGCTCGTCCGTCCAAAGGCACCACCCTGTTACAGGGTCCAAGGTTCCGCCAGCCCCGAAGAACCAAGTACGGCAACGGTCTGGCCAGTTCCTTGTCTCTGGTTCGATCCCTTTATCAAGCAGATCATTCTCAGCCATGGCCCACATAGGCCGGGCTTTGAGGTAGCCACCTGACCCCGTGCGATGGTGAAGCTTCTTCTTCGCAGCATTTTGCTTGTTTGTCGCCGACATCTTCTTACTCTTTTCCGATGTCTTGTGGGCCACAAATGCGGGCCAGTGATCTATGATCTTCTCATATTTGCCCTTGAATTCTGGTGTCTCTTCTTTGTCGACAAACCTTTTTAGCTCATTCTTCCACCTCCTGAATAGGTCTGCCATCTTCTTAAGAGCAAAAGACTTGATTAGTTGCTCTATAACTGGCTTGTCCGAAACATCCTCTGGCGGTAGGGTGAAATTTGACATCAGCTCAGTCCAAAGATCATTTTTCTGCATATCATTGACATAAGACACCTCAGGGTCTTCGTTCTTAGGCTTATACCATTGGTGGATGCTGATTGGGATCTTGTCCCTAACAAGAACCCCTTGGCGAAAGCGTAAAATGCATCTTTTGTCCGGATGGGTTCAATCGGTTGGCCGTCGCGCGCGATTGCTGTGATCTCAAACCTTTCATCCGAGCTCAACTTTTTCTTCGGGCCTCGTGTCTTTACCGAAGTTGTACTCGATCCAGAGGGCTAGAAAAAAGAAGAAATACGAGAGTTAATTAATATGTGTACATACCAAAACAATCAATGCATCAATTAGCTAGTTAGCACAGGCTTAACTAATATATACCTGGCCGGACTCGGTTGGGTCACCGGAGCCGTCATCACGGTCTCCTTCTTGCACCGTCATTGGGTCACCGGAGCCGTCATCACGGTCTCCTTCTTGCACCGGCATTGAGTCAACGGAGCCATCATAATCATAGCCTGCTTCTTCATCACCATGTCCTTCCAGACCATCGGTGTCGTTGAGAAACAACGAGCAGACGGCATTACTTCCTTGTGCGATTATATCCCCCAACAACGCTTCTTGTGCTTCGTCTCGGGGGGTGTCCATAGATTCTACAAATATTTACAACATGGCAATTATTATTCAAACATGACAGATGGATATATTAGTGGCAAACGTAGAACTAGCTAGCTAATCACAATAAGGAATCATATTAATTAGTGGCCTCGACGCTACTTCTCTAGGGTTTGGGGTGGCCTCGACAACGCTTCTAGGGTTTGGGGTGGCCTTGAGAACGCTTAAAGGAGGGGGTAATATCGACAACGACGAGATACATACACGGGAAAATAATGTTATCAGGGAGGGGGTATATCGACCCCCCCCCCCCCGGCGTTTTGAAGTTACCGGGAGGGGTTTATATCGACAACGACGACATACGTACATGGGAAAATAATATTATCGGGGAGGGGGTATATCGACCCCCCCCCCCACGTGTTGAAGTTATCGGGAGGGAGGTATATCGACCCCCCCCCTCGTGTTGAAGTTAACGAGAGGGGGTATATCGACCCCCCCCCCCACGTGTTGAAGCTACCGGGAGTTTATATCGACAAGACGACATACGTACATGGGAAAATAATATTATCGGGGAAGAAATAAAAAAGGAGAAGAAGAAAGGAATAGCTAGAGGATAAGATCGAAGAAAAAAAAAGAAGAAACAAAAGAGGAGAAGAAGAAAGGAATAGAGGAGAAGAAGAGAAAATAGAAGATTCTGTTGTCTCTTATGCTCCGCTATTCCTTTCTTCTTCTCTTCTTCTTTTTCTTCTTCTTATTTATTTCTCCTCTTCTTCCTCTCCTCTTCTTCTCCTTTCTTCCTCTTCTTATTTCCTTTTTCCTCTCATTCTTTTTCTTCTTCATCCTTCTTAAAAATACATGAAGTAGTATTGCTTGTTTTTTTAAATAATGTTCAAATAGAAATTTTAGAAAATAAGTAAAGGTTTTGCCTAATTCATTGTTCATATGAATATACAAACATTTGCATATTTACAATAATTAATATCACCCAAAAAAATCTATGAACAGGAAAAATACTATTTTTTTTCTAAAAATCTATCTTTTGCATGTATACATGAACATATATATACACAGAGAACATATATACATACATATATACATTTTTATAAAAATGCAAAAAACAAAAATTCTAAAAAAGGACATATAAACAGATATACACACATACATATACTCATACATATACATATAATCAGGAAAAAAACATCTATATATGTGCAAAAAAACAGGGGGAAGAGGGGGACGGTGCCGGCCCTGACCAAAGGGAGAGGTGCGGCGTGGTCGAGGTAGGGGCACGGCACACATCGGGGTAGAGGCGACGGCGGCGTGGTCGGGGAAGGGGTAGAGGCGACGGCGGCGTGGTCGGGGCAGGGTGAGGCAGAGGCGACGGCGGCGCGGGGTAGCTGGGGTGACGACGACGTGGTCGGGCAGGGCGCGGCGTGGTCGAGGCGGGCCGCCGCCGATGTGCCGAGGCAGGCGGCTGCGCGTCGACGAGGCAGTAGAGGGCGGCGACGGGGCGAGCTCGGGCAGCCTGGCAGCGTCGTCGGGGCGGGGAACTGATGCAGATGAATCTGAAAAACGCCAAGTGCTTTCTTATATACTGAGAGCATTGGTCCCGATTCGTGGCACCAACCGGGACCAATGCCCCCCTTTAGTCCCGGTTGGTGGCACCAACCGGGACCAAAGGCCTCTTTTCAGCAGCCCAAAGGGCGGGAAGCGGCGGCCTTTGGTGTCGGTTGGTGGCACCAACCGACCAAAGGCCTGTCTTGCCAGCGTCAAAAGTTTAGTACCACCTCGCTAGCTGAGAGAGCTCGAGAGTGGTTTATAAGCGCTGTCGCGCCTTCCCTCTCGAGCTCCTCTAAATTGCAGGCTTTCGGGCCTAACCATGCGTTGTGTGCCTGTGGGCCTACTGGGCCTTCTGCGGGCCTGAATCCTGGCCCATGGTAGGGTTTCTAGTCGTATTCAGGCCGTGGGGGCCCAGTAGGTGGCACTTTTTTTGTTTTTTTGTTTTCTTTCTTGCTTTATTTATTTTATTTTGTTTCTACTTACAACAAAATACTTATTGTTGCTATTTTTTTTTCCCGTTTTTTGTTTTGTTTTCTGCATTATTTATTTTCTTTTGTTTTTTGCTTTATTTTTTAATTGTTTTTGCTTTTAGTTTTAGAAAAATTATAAACTTTCTGTTAGTGCCATTAGTTTTGGAATTTGAAAACACTTTTTCTGTTTTTTTTTGTTTTCTTTGTTGCTTTATTTATTTTATTTATTTCTACTTACAACAAAATACTTATTGTTGCTATTTTTATTTTTTTTTCCAGTTTTTTTGTTTTGTTTTCTGCATTATTTATTTTCTTTCTGTTAGTTCCATTAGTTTTAGAAAAATTATAAACTTTATGTTAGTGCCATTAGTTTTCAAATTTGAATAGTTAAAATTTGAATTCTTTGAAATTTGTGTGAATCACAAGTTTGTGATTAACTTTACTAAAAAAATGAACATAGATGCGCCTATAGAGAAAATTCAACCTAAATTCATAATAATTTCTATGAATTTCAGAGAAATTCAATATGAATTTAGGTCAAATTCCTGTATAGGGGCATCTATTTTCACTTTGAGAGGAGCTCAACAAGGCGAGAGGGGCGAGCTTATAAACCGTGTGAGCGCCCTTGGTTGGTGAGGTGGGACTAAACTCGGCCATAGCGAGGACCAACCCTTTAGTCCCGGTTTGTGGCACAAAGCGGGACTAATGGTCATGGGCCAGTCCTGGTTCGTGCGTGGAACCGGGACCAAAAGGTACGGACGAACCGGGGCCAATGGTATCATACTCGTCTGTTACAAAGTTGGCATGATATCATCATAATAGTTGCAGGAGAAAGTCTTCACTTTTTCTTCGCTTGTGTCATTTGCTTATTGCGCCGTAACCATGGATAATCTTCATCGTTTATCAGGATGCTTGGGTCAGCTTTGACTTTGAAGGGAAGGATTTCATGAAACTTTTCATAATCTTCAGACATCTGTCTTGCCCTCCACTCCCACGATGTCCCTTTTTCCTGAAAGAACTATGTGGCGCTTTGGCTCATCGTTCGATGTATTCGCTTCCTTATCTTTTCTTTTTCTCGATCTGGTAGACATATGTCCTTCACATAGATAACCTGTGCCACATCATTGGCTAGGACGAACAGTTCGTCAGTGTACCCAAGATTTTTCAGATCCACTGTTGTCATTCCGTATTATGGGTCTACATGCACCGCCTCTGACAGATTGACCCATTTGCACTTAAACAAAGGGACCTTAAAATCATGTCCGTAGTCAAGTTCCCATATGTCCACTATGTAACCATAATATGTGTCATTTCCCCTCTCGGTTGCTGCATCAAAGCGGACACCGCTGTTTTGGTTGGTGCTCTTTTGATCTTGGTCAATCATGTAAAATGTATTCCCATTTATCTCGTATCCTTTGTAAATAAATACAGTTAAAGATGGTCCCCTGGACAACAAATACAGCTCATCACAAACAGTGTTGTCACCTCTGATACGTGTTTCCAACCAACTACTGAAAGTCCTGATGTGTTCACATGTAATCCGATCAGACCGCCTTTGCTCAAGTGTTTGGAGCCTTGACTGTTCTTGTGTTCATCAACATATGGGGTCACCAAGGTAGAGTTCTGTGGAATTGTGTAGTGTGCTTGAGACCAAGAATATCCGTCCCTGCATATTATTGAGTCCCTTCCAAGCGTGCATTTTCCAGTCAGTCTCCCCTCATACCGCGATTTAGGGAGACCTATCTTCTTAAGGCCAGGAATGAAGTCAACACAAAACCCGATGACATCCTCTGCTTGATGGCCCATGGAGATGCTTCCTTCCGCCAAGCCGATTCTGAGACATATTTCTTTAGGACTCCCATGAACCTCTCAAAGGGGAACATATTGTGTAGAAATACGGGCCCCAGAATGACAATCTCGTCGACTATATGAACTAGGACGTGTGTCATGATATTGAAGAAGGATGGTGGGAACATCAGCTCGAAACTGACAAGACATTGCGCCACCTCACTCCTTAGCCTTGGTACGATTTCTGGATCAATCACCTTCTGAGAGATTGCATTGAGGAATGCACATAGCTTCACAATGGCTAATTGGGCGTTTTCCGATATAAGCCCCCTGTATGCAACCGGAAGCAGTTGCGTCATAATCACGTGGCAGTCATGAGACTTTAGGTTCTGAAACTTTTTCTCTGGCATATTTATTATTCCCTTTATATTCGACAAGAAGCCAGTCGGGACCTTCATCTTGACGAGCATTCAAAGAAGATTTATTTATCTTCTTCGTAAGAGCGTAGCTGGCGGGACCTTCATACTTGCCTTGAGGCATGCCGTCTTTTTCGTGCAAACGTTGCAGGTCCTCCCGTGCCTTAGGTGTATCTTTTGTCTTTCCATACACGACCAGGAAGCCTAGCAGGTTCACGCAAAGGTTCTTCGTCACGTGCATCACGTCGATTAAAGAGCAGACCTCTAGGTCTTTCCAGTAGGGTAGGTCCCAAAATATAGATTTCTTCTTCCACATGGGTGTGTGTCCCTCAACGTCATTCGGAACAGCTAGTGCGCCGGGACCCTTTCCAAAGATTACGTGTAAATCATTGACCATAGCAAGTACGTGATCACCGGTACGCATGACGGGCTTCTTCCGGTGATCTGCCTCGCCTTTGAAATGTTTGCCTTTTTTTGACATTGATGGTTGGTCGGAAGAAATCGACGATGACCCAGGTACACATTCTTCCTGCATTTGTCCAGGTATATACTTTCAGTGTCATCTAAACAGTGCGTGCATGCGTGATATCCCTTGTTTGTCTGTCCTGGAAGGTTACTGAGAGCGTGTGTAACGACCCGTATATTTTCACATAGTATTTCCACCCTTAACTAGATAATTAAGTAGAATCCATTAAGCAAATACATATCAGATTTCGTCAACAAGCATCATAACCACTCAACTGTATATATATTTATATTCATAAACCTCAGACAGTATAGCTGTAAAATTGTATTACAAATCTTTGGAAAAAATAATAATATAGGGAGACCATGCTATGCTAAGCTATACAGTTGGACCAACACAAAAATATCTCTGGGTGAACCAGAACAGCAAGACACATGGACCACCACCCTCACGTGCACCATATTAATAGTCAATTGATCAACAGTATAGTCTATGTATGGGCTTCAACCTTCAGCCAATTAGAAGCTAGCACCTGTGAGAACAATGGAGAAGGGGATGGGCAGCCATACCAGCCAAGGGAGGTGGATATCAGATATTAGATGGCAAGGAGAGCAGAGTAAGCAACTGCCAAGTTTCACTCGTCTCAGCTCTACCCAAAATAGCCAGACCAAGCCCTCTTCTTCCCAGCAGCACTAGCATTCCCCTGTCCAAAACCAACAAAGATCCAAGAACAATAAGTGAAGATGGTGACATGAGAAATCATCACTAGACTGAAGGGGACAGGCTAGAGCAAGAAGCTAGCCTACTGGACTGGGGTCTGGAGCATAGGAGCAGCAAGAGTAGGGCCAACAGAGAGAGCAGAAGAAGAAAGGTGAGTTCTTCCTCTTCTGCCAGTTCTTAGTACTCACATACACAAAGAGGCCTAACCCAGATGCACACACAATATTCCTCAATGGATTTTCACATATGCACATAAAAGATAAGCAATCACAGTAGCATCACATCTCAATTTAGGAAATAAAAGTATGAGGAAGAAAGGGGATACAGCCTCAAATAACTCAAATAAAATGGATCAGGTTATTGTACAGTATCAGTACACCAAAATCTTGAACAGGGAGTGATGAACTTGTTCAACACACGCATGTGAGCCAATTTAATTTACTAAATCTGAGAACTTGAGCATAAAAAATAATTAGGGAGAGGAACAAGGCATCACTAACCTGCACAGATGTTTGATCCGCTCCATGGCCACGCACTGGAGCTCTGACCTGCACCATCCAGCATCACGGTGGCGCCCAACGCCGGCGACTTTGATCTGGAGCGGGGGAATCACATCCCCAATAGGGTTTGACTAGCAAGTCAAGAAAAGAAAACACACAGGGGGAATTAGAGAGTTCGTGATAGAAATCCATGGAGGGAAATTGGGGATTAACACTAGGGAAGAAGCAGAGTTGTGGATCCGGCAGCAGCATCTTCCCTGTCGCCGGCGGCATGGCCGATATGGCTGGATTAGGAGCAGAGGGATAGGAGGGAGAGGAGTCCTGTACGTGTGTTCTTGTTGGACTTGGACTAGTACTAGTCTGTATTTTCTTCGGTTGAGAAGTACTAGTACTCCAGTGCAAAATAGTACAGGAGAGAGAGAGATTCAGAGAAAGGGAGAGACACGTGGAGGAATATTAGCTTAGTAGTAGTACTCACCCAGGTGCACACATAGCAGCTATCTACTCTAAATCAACTACTAATGCAAGCTTACTTAAGAAAAACATTAGAAAAAAATATATAGTATTTGACTGTAGGATGACCACACTGCACCGACATATATTTTTATTTCCCTAGTATTCACTCGACTTAGTCTCGAAATATATATTTGCCGAACTGCAGGAAGCGAGTGCAGTCAGGAGAAGGAGGCGCTACAAAAGCAAACTGAGTCCGGGTCTGAGTACAAGAACTCAGGCAGGCTCTCCTTGATCATGTTGAGTAGAGCTATTTTTGAAAAACACTATTCTCCGCTATCTTATCATCAACTTGCATAAAATGTTTTGAGATAAATTGTGTGGAGTGAGTGTTGGCAAATAGTTGGGTTAGCTGATGGAGCAGCTAATCCATTTTTTTAATAATTATCTGGTGGGTAGAGGGTGCCCGAAATGGACATACTGGGAGGTGGAGCCCTCTACATATGGCTATGATATTAAGATTAAATAACTTTCACTCGTTTTATGCGCCGTACAACCGTATCAACCATGGTGTCGTCTAAGACGGGTTGAGCCCATTACCCATCAAGTTATTATACTCTCCACATGGGTAAGTAGTAGTAGGATGGGCGATGAGTTCCCAAGCTAATGTCGGATGGGTGCATTAGCAAGCGCTATATATTAAGCGTTGGTGGAGTGCGGGTTCCGAAACCCGACACAACAGCTAGTGACACTAGCCGGGTGGAGATATAATATACATAAACGGGGAAAAGCTTTATGTTATGAACCATGTCTCGCATCTAAGGAAATGCGGATGGCAATTATGGTTTCGAGCTCTATGGGTAAAGTGATACAAACTCTGCAGAGTTAAAGTAAAACATGAATTCATGCCAGTCTCTTGGATTGGGGATTACGGGGACCTATTGGTGGTCTATCTCGCAATACGATTGTTTGATAGCTTTTATAAATTGAAATAAACTTTCTGCAACAAATGTTTATTTTGAAAGGTGTTGAGTCGAGGTAGGACTTGTTGATTTATATTGAGCTATCATGAGTGTTGCATTTTGCTATTTGAGCTTGTTGAGTACTTTGTACTCACTCTTGCTATTAATCATCTTTTTCTTAGAGCAAAGCTTGTATGAGAATCCTACTGGACTAAGTTAGGAGAGCAATGGTGATGGCTACAACTACACAGGGGACCTAGATGTGGATCCATCTAGTGCTATGTACGATCTGGATGCCACATATGGGAGTTGGGATGAATAAGTAACTATGATCTAGCTATGTAATCCAGGAACTATTTTATCACCACCTATCTAGTAATCGCTAGTTGGAACTCGAGTTAGGAGATGTAATAATTGGGTGAACATATGAGAAGCCTACTTGAGACTTTTAGCCCCGCGTGGCATGGTATTGTAATATAAGTGACCATCTCTAGCTATTTCCCTGTTGGATATCTCTGACATGGATTACTAGACAAGACAAGATTTTGTCAAGAAATAATCCAAGGACTAGTGTCATTATCTATAATAATAATGACACGGGTCGTCACAGGTGGTATCAGAGCAATGGTTTCGAGGGCCACGCGGATAGTTAGAGACAGTAGGAATACTTTAGTTGGAACCCATACTTGCTATATTGCACTACCAATTAATCCCACATCATAATTATTCTGTCTAGTAACTTTAGATGACTACCATGCTAATTAGAAGCCTGTTGCAGGATGGTTCGAATTAGAATTCCACCATTAAGGGTTCGTGGCCAGCATGTCCTACTACTTTGGCAAATGATGCAGGAGCTTGGGGCACCATGTCCTCAATTCTTTGAAGAGATGCCAGATGATGGAACACACTCCTCTGAGGCGTGTAGTTGTGGTACTCAGCGGTGTTCCATCAGACATGGACTTCTATGTGGAGCTCTCCACAATGCAGCTGTCATCCGATGACACTCTACCCATGCAGGAGGTTGCCAAGGAAGCTATGCTTGGACTATGAGCACGCTTTGGAGAGAAACTACGCACCACCGGATACCGTGACTTGCCAGCACTTGATTCTGGGGGTTTTGGGCAGAACCATCAACAAGGACCTAGAGGATTAAGCCTGGGTGTTTGGTCTTCATCAGCTCAGCCTACACCTGTCGCTTCAACAGTTAGCACCACTTCTAGTATGACAATGATTGCTGATACGATGATGTATCATACAATGAAGGAGGAGCTTATTAGACACCAAGAAGCAACCCAATTCTGGTATCAATGCTATCAGATGAGAGAACATGATAGGATTGTGCTTCAGGGAGCACTAAATGCTATGCCTGGAGGTCCTCTTAATCCTATAATAGTACCAGGTGATGTTCAAGAGGAAGAAGAGGAGGATCCAGAGGAAGTAGAACTAGAGGAACAGGAAGAAGTTGAGGGAGTAGAGAACCCAAATGAGCCACCAGTTCCACCCTCACCAAACGTACCACCTGCACCACCCCAGCCGCTACCTGAACATATAGTTGAACCAGAACCAGCCCTAGCAGCAGCAGCTACCCCACTTCCCTATTCCACGACCACACCAACCTGACTTTATCCACCCACACATGAGTGTCAGCTCGAGGGAGTACAGGGAGGCTGCTACCTATGCAAGGGTACTTGGGCTTGGCGCGAGTGGCAGTGGCGGAAGCAATGGAAGTGGCAGCGGTAGCAACAATGGCGATGGCAGCAGCATCGCCTAATCAAGTTCCAATCTTCCAGACTCTTAGGCGCGGGATGCCTTGGCCATAGACTAGTCTTTTGGGATCAGCAGTAGTTAGTGTAGTGGCAGCCTGAATATGTGTGTTTATGTAAGATATGTGTGAACTGCAAGGCAGAGTTTGTCCCCTATGTACTAGTAGGAACTGAACCCTATGTGGTGTGTGCTCTAGTTGTAATGTAGTTATGCCCTTAAGCAAGACTTATGTGATGTACTGATTATAATATAAGTGCTTGTTCTGTAGTATATAACTTGTGTGCATTAGGAGGCTCATAGTACATTACTATTGCGTGTTTTAGTGAGTAATCAGAGTGGTATCATTCTGGTTAGCAAGAGGCATTTGCCACAATGATTGCACTTCATGTTGGGTTACTGCAAATTTAACGACAAAGATGCTATTTAATGGTATCACTTGCACATGTGCTTGCTGATTTGAATCAATAATCATGCAAAGAAGTAACCAACTAACTAGAAGAAAAAATGCAGGATGAATAACAATGGTTTGACTGAGCAAGACCTTGTCTTCGCTTGGGATCAAGCGGCCATGATCAGCATGGGGTACTCCGACTTGAGAAAATCAAAGTGTTCTACTTGGACCGGTGCAACTTCCAAGCAATCCAGAAGTGGGCAATGCTGGAACTTCTGGACTTATGGGTGGAGAAGGCAATCTGGGAGATGTCCTTAAGTTCGTGGAGAATTCTCAAAGGGAGTCCCAAGAGAACCAGAACTGCTTCCACGAAGCAATACTGACAAGACTAGTTCCTGGAGGAGCAAACCTACCCGGTGCAGGAGTTAGCTTGGGAGAATTTCTGAAAACTCAGCCACCCACATTCTCCAAGGCGGTGGATCCACTAGAGGCAGATATGTTGGCTGTTAGAAGTAGAACACAATTTGGAAACCGTGGGGTGCTCGGATGAAGAGAAGGTGAGATATGCATCGCACCCATTAACCGGACCAGCAGCGACTTGGTGGAGAAATTTCAGCCTTAACCGAGCAAATAATCAGCCTATCACTTGGGAGGAGTTCAAGGAGAATTTCCGTCGGACCCATATTCCAAAGGGAAAGATGGATATCAAAGAGGGAATTTCGCAATCTGACTCAAGGTAGCAAGAGGATAAACGACTACCTAAACCAGTTTAATGATTTGGCAAGATATGCTCCGGATGATGTGAATACAGAAGCCAAGAAGGTGGAAAAGTTTATGGATGGGATGCATCCATTCCTGAAAATGCACCTCTCAATTCACGGGATCACCCAGTTTCAAGACCTTGTCAACAGGGCCTTCATTCTTGAGAATGAGCATGCCAACCTAAGTGAAGAAAGAAAAGAAAGCAAGGGTAGATCCACGCCCCATGATGCATCACACACGTCCTATGATGCCTGGACCAGTACGTCCTCATATGCCACCACCACGGCCTAGATTTCCTACTCAGCCAACCTTTGTTCCTAAATGTGGGAAGTGTGGAAAAGGTCATGCTACTCGAGATTGTATGATGGGTACAGGACTTTGCTTCAATGTGGGAGACCAGGACACCACAAGCTCAATTGCACCTCTCCTCCCACCAATCCTACAAGGCCACCTATACAGCAGACTCAAGTGCATCATCCACCAGCTGGACGAGGACAAGGCGGACCTATGAACTATGCAACAAGAGGAGCTGGGCGGGGAGGACAAGTAGGAGGACAGCCAAGGCTGAATTATGTGGCTGCAGAGCAACTAGGAGAAGCTACAGATGTTGTCATCGGTAAACTACTCATTCCTCCTTCAGTTGGTACAATTCTTTTTGATACCGGTGCCACACACTCATTTATTTCCCAAGATTTCGTGAATAAGAATGGATTAACATGCATACCATTGGAAAAGGCTTTAGGAGTTAACTCACCTGGAGGGAAGATTACAGTAGAGGCAATGCGCAGAAATCAACCAATAATAATCCACAACACCAAATTTTCAGCAGACCTGCATGTTATAGAGATGTCAGGGTTAGAAATAATCCTTGGATGGATTGGTTAGCTGCTAATGGAGTAAAAGTAGATTGTGAACTTAAAAGTGTATCCATAAGGAAGTCTGATGGTTCTAGGCTGATATATTTTGGAAGTAGAACCAGACCCAATAATCCCTTAGTAATGGCAGCAAGTGGACAAAAGAAAGAAATTAGTTTGTGAGTTTCCTGATGTATTTCCGGATGAACTGCCGGGTATGCCGCCTGATAGGGAGTTAGAGTTCAGCATTGTTTTAATGCCTAGGGCATCACCCATCTCCAAAAGACCCTACAAAATGTCACAGCCAGAGTTAGTGGAGCTAAAGAAACAATTGGATGAGCTGAAGGAAAAAGGATTCATTAGGGAAAGCATGTCACCATGGGGAGCACCAGTATTATTTGTAGACAAAAAGGATGGAGGGTTGAGGCTATGCACAGATTTTCGATACCTTAACAAGGTAACTGTAAAGAATAAGTATCCACTACTAGGGAAAACGCTATACACAGAGGTAGCGTTGGTCAAAACTCTGCGCTAGCGCTACTTAGTAGTAGCGCTTGTTGCAAAACCACGCTGCAATCATTATTTTAGCAGCAGCGCGTCTTCACAGAAAAGCGCTACTACTAAAATTCTCTCACTAGTGCCGGTAGGCTAGGAATAGTAGCATCGCTTCTCCTAGAAGCACGCTCTCGCTAAAAACATTGTAGCAATAGCGTTTCTTCTTTCTGGTACAGCCATCGCTATGTAAAAGAAAATAAATAGAAAAATAAGTAGAAAAGTAAATGAAAATGAAAGAAATAGAAAAGGAGAAATGAAAAAGAAAATGTAAAGAAAACAAAAGAAAAGAAAAAGAAAAGCGAAAGGGTTAGCTGCAGTAGCGTTCTCTGGAACACGCTATAGCTATCTTAGCTATAGCTGCGTTTCAAAGCAAAAGCCTTCTTTGCTAATCGACTAAAATCCCGGCCCCTGGCTCAAAATTTTGCCAAGTCCTTCCCCCCTCTCTACTCCCCCTGTCCCCAACTGCTCCATCGCCCGGCGTTGCCACCTTGCGCCCGACCACACCGCCGCCCGCCGCCTTCGACCACACCGACGCCGCCCGAGGCCGCCCCCTCGACCTCACAGCCGCCGCCCGAGGCCGTCGTCGACCTCACTGTCGCCTCCCTCGAGCTCGCCGCCGCTGCCCGAGCCAGAGCCTGCCCTCGCCGCCGACCGTAAGGCTATGCCTCTCCTGTCCCTACCCTCCTATTTCTCTCTGCTAGGGCAATTATATATATGTGTTGATACTGTGTTGATGTTCATATGAACCCTAGGTGTTCATATAAACCCTAGATTTTTTAGGGCGTAGGCATTTTATAGCATTTAGGAAAAATGATTTGCAATTTTTTTAGGAAATTAGCTAGGGCAATTTTTATGAAAATTCCTAAACAGTAATTCCATTTAGCTTTAAACTAATAGAGGGTATATAAATAATAGTAGCATTTAGATTTAAATTAACAGAGGGTATAAACAAAAAACACTTGGCTATAAAAAAATATTTTGACTATGGACCTGAATTTGTTCCACATTTCATTCAAATGAAATTTGAATTATTTGGACTATGGACCTGAATATTTTTGAAGAAATTGGGTGTAGGTACTAAGGTCTTCTTTGTGGAAATTCTGGTGAGGTCAAAAGGGTTAGAGAAAATGTAGTTCCTAGAATTTTAGCTTTAGACAAAAAACAAAAGTATTTAGCTATAAATAAAAAACGGTAGCTATGGCATTTAGCTATAAACAAAAAACAGAATTGTTTTTCTTTTCAAAAACTTGGTCAAATGTAACAGTAGCTATATGTCATTGATGTTCATTTGCATATTCCATTATTGTTGATTATATCTTTTCATTGAAGTGGCCATGTTATATGCAAATTCCTCAATAGTGTTTGCTCATGTTATATCTTTTCATTGAAGTTGTTCGATTGTGCCCAAGTGGCTGTGTTGTTTCTGTGAATGATCTTTGAGTGGTTTATGTTTTGCCGGAATGTTGATTCATTTCTGTTCCGGCAAATTTCAGGTTCTCGATTTGTCCACTTTTTAGCAAAGGTCATGCCGAAATTTTCCGTGAATTTCGGCATGACTTGTGCTACAAACTAGGACATATCGAGTGCCCGGGATTTGCCGCACCAGGAAGGAGTCAACATTCCTGCAAAACAATAGTCCTTTTTATGTCATTATTCATTTTATTAGGTATAGAATTAATTGACTAGATTTAATCATAGGAAACATGGCTAGCAACGATGAAGGACAGGGTTCTGGTGATTGCGACGACGTCTACCTGGCGGCAGACGAATATTTTAGCCGTACCGACGATCAACCGATGTTGTTGCTGGGCCCACCGGTGGCATCGGGGACTGAGACCGACACGCAGACCGGTGCTGAGACTGAGACCGGTGCTGAGATTCAGACCGGCATCGAGACCGGCGTTGAGACCGGTGCTGCCTCGGGGAGCGGAGCCGGTGTAGAACCGAAAGCAAAGAGGCGACGGGTTCCTAACAAACTTAGGACTACTAGACTGGTAGTCACGGAGGTGAACCGAAAGCTATGTTTTACTACCAAGCAAGGGGTGGAGAGGTTAGGGACAAGAAGAGAAGGGGCAGCAGGGCCGCCTTCGGCCATAAGACCGACTTCTTCTGCATCCAGCAACCGAACGATTCTCTTAATGATGGATTCTATGTCCTACACCACATGCTTTGGAGTACGTACGGGATCACCGTAACCTTCAAATGTCACCTAGATCTGGCGATGCCCATATTCTGCAATGGGCAAAGGACATAGGAGATATCGAGGATCATCGACTTGAGCTGAGTTCTATAACATCCAGCGTGAACTTGCCCAAATCATCATGAAAGAGGTCGTCGGAAAAACAGGGATGTTCTACGGAGAAGGACAAATGTCGCGAGAAGACGTCCGAACATGGATAGCCTCTCGGCGTCTCGACATGAAGCCTTTCACTAAGCTCGGGGACTATCTCCCTGACCTCGATGGATGGCACGGCATGTTGGAGTGATTGTCGATATATGACAATGTGTCGATTAGTCCATACTTTACGTATGACAAAACTTTGAGTTATCTTGTGATGAAACTTTATTTGTGATGTAATTAAACCGTCCTCCTCCTCGACTAGCGAAGATCACTCTAGTTAGGGCATTTTGGGTACGATGAACTTTGTTATTTATGCTTATGATATGTTGTTTCTATTTTTGTCAAGTCTATCTCTTTCTGTTGCTCAACTATATATGTTGCATATCATCGACTCATGTGACGATGCAGGTGCATAGATCATCGATGACGAAGAAGTGCTACGACATGAGTATATATCGATGAGTGGCGGAGTGTCGAGCCCAGTGTTGCCGGTTTTCGGTTTCGGCGACAGCGATGAGTTAGTTTAGGTTCACGCTAATGCGAGAGAGGATCTGAACTCATGTACTTAAAGTGATAGCTCTTCTCGCGTATACCATTGTTTAGATGGATGACGATGTATTTGCAAGTAATCAAGGACTTGTATCGCTATTTTCGAGATGATGACGAGAGACCACTTTGTGTTGGATGATGATTATGATGAGACTATTTGTATGTATATGCTATGATTATATTCGTGGTCTCACAGGCATTTGTATGTGTATCATGATGACATTTCTATGTGCTAAAGATTCTTCTATAAAGCCTGTTCAAATAAAAAACAAATATGCCCGAAAAAAACAAAAAACCTGTTAAATTAGCAGTAGCGAGTGTATAGAAGTTAGCAGAAGCGCCGCTATAGCGATGGCCGTTGCTGCAAAGGCGCTTAGAGCTACTAGAAGTAGCGTGCTCGATAACAGCTCTTTGCTACACTTGTGTAGCGATGGCGCCCGGTGACCACGCTCTTGCTATATGTTAGTCATGGCGCCTTATTAGTAGCGCCCACCCCGCCATCGATACACCTAAAACCCGCGCTGCTGCTAGCCTTTTCCCTAGTAGTGATCTGTTACCGAGAATAAATGATTTATTTGATCAACTCAAGGGTGCATGTGTCTTCTCAAAAATTGACTTGAGATCTGGATATCACCAAATGAAAGTGAAGGAAGAGGATATTGAGAAGACGGCATTTGTATCTCGATATGGACACCATGAGTACACTGTGGTTCCATTCGGTCTAACTAATGCCCCAGCTATGTTCATGAACTTGATGAAAAAGATTTTTATGCAATATCTGGATAAGTTTGTAGTTGTCTTTATTGATGACATATTAATATACTCAAGAAGCAAGGAAGAGCATGCTGAACACGATAGCACTACAAATATTAACGGAGAACCAGTTGTATGCAAAATTTAGTAAGTGTGAGTTTTGGCTGGACCAAGTAGCTTTCTTGGGCACGTAATTTCAGGAAGAGGAGTTGAGGTTGACCCATCCAAAATTGAGACAGTTGTGTCTTGGGCTCGTCCGACCAACCCAAGTGAAATAAGGAGTTTCTTGGGCTTTGCTGGATACTACCGCAGATTTATAAAAGGGTTTTCGCAGATTACAGCGCCAAACACCAAATTTCTTAGGAAAGAAGCTAGATTTATTTGGATTGAAGAGTGTGAGAGAAGTTTTGAGGAACTAAAGAAAAGGTTAACTACCGCACTAGTGTTGGCATTACCTGAAAGTGGACAGGATTATGTGGTGTATTGTGATGCTTCAAAATCTAGACTAGGATGTGTTCTGATGCAAAATGATAGAGTGATAGCCTATGCTTCTAGGCAATTAAAGACGCATGAAGTAAACTATCCTACCCATGACTTGGAGTTGGGAGCTATTGTGTTTGCACTGAAAAAATGTAGGCACTACCTATATGGTTCTAAGTTCACACCTGCATGACCACAAGAGTCTCAAATACATATTTACACAAAAAGAGTTGAACATGAGGCGGAGGAGGTGGCTGGAACTAATCAAGGATTATGATCGACAATTAACTACCACCCTGGTAAGGCAAATGTAGTGGCAGATGCACTTAGTAGAAAGAAGCAATGCAACCACATATCAATTGAAGGGTATGGCAAAGAGCTACTGCAGGATCTTGCAAAGATGGGAATAGAGCTGAGAGAGGCCACATCTAGTGCTAATATAGCAGCCATGACATTTCACCCCACATTGCTAGATCAGATTAAGGAAAAGCAAGCAATGGATGCCTTCATCAAGGAGGAAACGAGAAGAATTCGAGCGGGAAAGCCTTCACAATTCAGGTTGGACCAGGAAGGAGTTCTTTGGAACCATAGCAGGATCTGTGTGCCAGATGACTTACGGATCAAGGAAATCATTTTGCATGAAGCTCATGACACTCTGTACACTATCCATCCTGGGAGCACGAAGATATATAAGGATGTGAAGGGAAATTTTTGGTGGCCTGGTATGAAGAGGGAAATCGCAGAATATGTCAGCAAGTGTGACACTTGTCAGAGTGTAAAAGCGGAGCATCAAAGGCCTGTCGGGTTATTAAAGCCATTAGAGACACCAGAGTGGAAATGGGAAGATCTTTGTATGGATTTTATTACTGGTTTGCCTATGACACCAAAGAAGAAGGATGCCATATGGGTGGTGGTCGACCGACTCACTAAGTCAGCACACTTCATTGCTACAAACCAGAAATATTCCTTTGATAAGTTGGCTGAACTGTACTTAGAGAGGATAGTTGCCCTCCATGGTGTGCCAAAGACCATAACATCTGACCGAGGTTCCGTGTTTACATCAAGCTTTTGGAAGAGCCTACAGAAGTCTCTTGGAACTGATCTACACTTTAGCACGGCTTATCATCCGTAAATTGATGGCCAAACTGAGCGGGTAAATCAGATCCTTGAGGATATGTTGAGAGCGTGTGTAATGAACTTTGGAGAATCATGGGATAAGCATCTACACCTAGCAGAATTTGGTTACAATAATAGTTATCAATCCAAAGATACAAATGGCTCCATATGAGGCATTGTATGGGAGGAAATGCAGATCACCTATATGTTGGTATGAAGTTGGAGAGAGACCATTCCTTGGTCCTGACATAGTGAGAGAGAATGATGAGAAGATCCAACTAATCAAAGAACGACTCAGATTGCACAAAATAGGCGTAAGAGCTATGCCGACCGGAATAGGAGGGTTATGCACTTGGCAGTAGGAGACTTGGTTTATCTAAAAGTATCACCCATGAGAGAGGGTTCACGCTTTGGAATCAAAGGAAAGTTGAGTCCTAGATATGTTGGGCCATTTAAAATTTTGGAGGAGAAGGGAACATCTGCTTATAAGTTGGAGTTACGAGCGTTTATCAAGAATTCACAATGTCTTCCACATATCTCAACTTAAGAAATGCAACAAGCCACCACCACAAGTATCAGACTTGGAGATTGAATTACAACCAGACCTGATGTATGAAGAACGACCATTGAAGATACTAGAAGTTGAAGACCGCAAGCTCAGGACAAGGACCATTCGGTTCTGCAAAGTGCAATGGAAGAACCACTCAATTCGTGAGGCGACGTGGGAGAAGGAGGAAGACCTACGAGTAACCTACCCCAACCTTTTAAGTAAGTTTTCGATTTCGAGGACGAAATCTTTTTCTAAGGAGGGTAGGATGTAACGACCCGTATATTTTCACATAGTATTTCCACCCTTAACTAGATAATTAAGTAGAATCCATTAAGCAAATACGTATCAGATTTCGTCAACAAGCATCATAACCACTCAACTGTATATATATATATATATATATATATATATATATATATATATATATATATATTCATAAACCTCAGACAGTATAGCTATAAAATTGTATTACAAATCTTTGGAAAAAATAATAATATAGGGAGACCATGCTATGCTAAGCTATACAGTTGGACCAACACAAAAATATCTCTGCGTCAACCAGAGCAGCAAGACACATGGACCACCACCCTCACGTGCACCATATTAATAGTCAATTGATCAACAGTATAGTCTATGTATGGGCTTCAACCTTCAGCCAATTAGAAGCTAGCACCTGTGAGAACCATGGAGAAGGGGATGGGCAGCCATACCAGCCAAGGGAGGTGGATATCAGATATTAGTTGGCAAGGAGAGCAGAGTAAGCAACTGCCAAGTTTCACTCGTCTCAGCTCTACCCAAAATAGCCAGACCAAGCCCTCTTCTTCCCAGCAGCACTAGCATTCCCCTGTCCAAAACCAACAAAGATCCAAGAACAATAAGTGAAGATGGTGACATGAGAAATCATCACTAGACTGAAGGGGACAGGCTAGAGCAAGAAGCTAGCCTACTGGACTGGGGTCTGGAGCATAGGAGCAGCAAGAGTAGGGCCAACAGAGAGAGCAGAAGAAGAAAGGTGAGTTCTTCCTCTTCTGCCAGTTCTTAGTACTCACATACACAAAGAGGCCTAACCCAGATGCACACACAATATTCCTCAATGGATTTTCACATATGCACATAAAAGATAAGCAATCACAGTAGCATCACATCTCAATTTAGGAAATAAAAGTATGAGGAAGAAAGGGGACACAGCCTCAAATAACTCAAATAAAATGGATCAGGTTATTGTACAGTATCAGTACACCAAAATCTTGAACAGGGAGTGATGAACTTGTTCAACACACGCATGTGAGCCAATTTAATTTACTAAATCTGAGAACTTGAGCATAAAAATAATTAGGGAGAGGAACAAGGCATCACTAACCTGCACAGATGTTCGATCCGCTCCATGGCCACGCACTGGAGCTCTGACCTGCACCATCCAGCATCACGGCGGCGCCCAACGCCGGTGACTTCGATCTGGAGCGGGGGAATCACATCCCCAATAGGGTTTGACCTGCAAGTCAAGAAAAGAAAACACACAGGGGGAATTAGAGAGTTTGTGATAGAAATCCATGGAGGGAAATTAGGGATTAACACTAGGGAAGAAGCAGAGTTGTGTATCCGGCAGCGGTATCTTCCCCATCGCCGGCGGCATGGCCGATATGGCTGGATTAGGAGCATAGGGATAGGAGGGAGAGGAGTTCTGTACGTGTGTTCTTGTTGGACTTGGACTAGTACTAGTCTGTATTTTCTTCGGTTGAGAAGTACTAGTACTCCAGTGCAAAATAGTACAGGAGAGAGAGATTCAGAGAAAGGGAGAGACACGTGGAGGAATATTAGCTTAGTAGTAGTACTCACCTAGGTGCACACATAGCAGCTATCTACTCTAAATCAACTACTAATGCAAGCTTAGTTAAGAAAAACATTAGAAAAAAAATAGTATTTGACTCTAGGATGACCACACTGCACCGACGTATATTTTTATTTCCCTAGTATTCACTCGACTTAGTCTCGAAATATATATTTGCCGAACTGCAGGAAGCGAGTGCAGTCAGGAGAAGGAGGCGCTACAGAAGCAAACTGAGTCCGGGTCTGAGTACAAGAACTCAGGCAAGCTCTCCTTGATCATGCTGAGTAGAGCTATTTTTGAAAAACACTATTCTCCGCTATCTTATCATCAACTTGCATAAAATGTTTTGAGATAAATTGTGTGGAGTGAGTGTTGGCAAATAGTTGGGTTAGCTGATGGAGCAGCTAATCCATTTTTTAATAATTATCTGGTGGGTAGAGGGTGCCCGGAATGGACATACTGGGAGGTGGGGCCCTCTACATATGGCTATGATATTAAGATTAAATAACTTCCACTCGTTTTATGCGCCGTACAACCGTATCAACCATGGTCTCGTCTAAGACGAGTTGAGCCCATTACCCATCAAGTTATTATACTCTCCACATGGGTAAGTAGTAGTAGGATGGGCGATGAGTTTCCAAGCTAATGTCGGATGGGTGCATTAGCAAGCGCTATATATTAAGCATTGGTGGAGTGCGGGTTCCGAAACCCGACACAACGGCTAGTGACACTAGCCGGGTGGAGATATAATATACATAAACGGGGAAAAGCTTTATGTTCTGAACCATGTCTCGCATCTAAGGAAATGCGGATGGTAATTATAGTTTCGAGCTCTATGGGTAAAGTGATACAAACTCTGCAGAGTTAAAGTAAAACATGAATTCATGCCAGTCTCTTGGATTGGGGATTACGGGGACCTATTGGTGGTCTATCTCGCAATACGAGTCTTTGATAGCTTTTGTAAATTGAAATAAACTTTCTACAATAAATGTTTATTTTGAAAGGTGTTGAGTTGAGGTAGGACTTGTTGATTTATATTGAGCTATCATGAGTGTTGCATTTTGCCATTTGAGCTTGCTGAGTACTTTGTACTCACTCTTGCTATTAATCATATTTTTCTTAGAGCAAAGCTTGTATGAGAATCCTACTGGACTAAGTGAGGAGAGCAATGGTGATGGCTACAACTACACAGGGGACCTAGATGTGGATCCATCTAGTGCTATGTACGATCTGGATGCCACATATGGGGGTTGGGATGAATAAGTAACTATGATCTAGCTATGTAATCCAGGAACTATTTTATCACCACCTATCTAGTACTGCTAGTTGGAACTCCAGAGTTAGGAGATGTAATAATTGGGTGAACATATGAGAAGCCTACTTGAGACTTTGAGCCCCGCGTGGCATGGTATTGTGATATAAGTGACCATCTCTAGCTATTTCCCTGTTGCACATCTCTGACATGGATTATTATTTGACAAGACAAGATTTTGTCAAGAAATAATCCAAGGACTAGTGTCATTATCTATAATAATAATGACACGGGTCGTCACAGCGGGCCAATCGTTGATGGTCACGAACAACAACGCCTTTAGGTTAAATTCCTCCTGTCTGTGCTCATCCCACGTACGTACACCGTTTCCATTCCACAACTGTAAAAGTTCTTCAACTAATGGCCTTAGGTACACATCAATGTCGTTGCCGGGTTGCTTAGGGCCTTGGATGAGAAGCGGCATCATAATGAACTTCCGCTTCATGCACATCCAAGGAGGAAGGTTATACATACATAGAGTCACGGGCCGTGTGTTGTGATTGCTGCTGCTCCCGAAAGGATTAATGCCATCCGCGCTTAAAGCAAACCATACGTTCC
The DNA here is from genome assembly GCA_021605145.1 of Aegilops bicornis. NCBI lineage: Eukaryota > Viridiplantae > Streptophyta > Magnoliopsida > Poales > Poaceae > Aegilops > Aegilops bicornis. Next base: position 111,687,643 of record CM038669.1, on the reverse strand, counting down.
TTGGGTCCTTTGCAAACTCATCCCGATTACTTTCTCTCGATTTTTCTCCACTGCGACCCGTCGTGGGTGCTCTCAACTTCCGCGTCTTTCTTACGGTCCTCACCGTGCCATCGCATCAACTTGGCATGCTCTCCGTTTACGAGCAGACGTTTCAACCGTGGTATTATAGGAGCATACCACATCACCTTCACAGAACCCTCTTCTGGAGGGCTCGCCGTCAAAATCACCAGGTCATCTAAATGCGATCTTATATCGCAATGCACCGCATACCGGGCATGCGTTCAGATCCTTGTATGCACCGCGGTAGAGGATGCAATCATTAGGGCATGCATGTATCTTCCGCACCTCCAATCCTAGAGGGCATACGACCTTCTTTGTGCGTATGTACTATCGGACAATTCGTTATCCTTTGGAAGCTTCTTCTTCAATATTTTCAAGAGCTTCTCAAATCCTTTGTCGAGCACAACATTCTCTGCCTTCCACTCGCAGCAATTCCGATGCAGTACCGACCTTTGTGTTGCCATCTTCACAATTGGGGTACAACCCTTTTTGTGATCCTCTAACATGCGATCGAACTTCAGCTTCTCCTTTTGACTTTCGCATTGCGTCCTTGCATCGACAATGACCCGGCGGAGATCATCATCATCGGGCACATCGTCTGGTTCCTCTTGATCTTCAATGACTTCACCCGTTCTGCAGACATCATTGGGCACATCGTCTGGTTCCTCTTGATCTTCACCAGCTCCCCCCATTGCAGCATCACCGTATTCAGGGGGCACATAGTTGTCATCGTACTCTTCTTCTTCGCCGTCTTCCATCATAACCCCTATTTCTCCGTGCCTCGTCCAAACATTATAGTGTGGCATGAAACCCTTGTAAAGCAAAAGGTGTGAAGGATTGTCCGGTTAGAGTAAGACATCGTATTCCCACATTTAGTGCATGGACAACACATAAAACCATTATGATTGTTTGCCTCAGCCGATTCGAGAAACTCATGCACGCCCTTAATGTACTCGGTGGTGTGTCTGTCACCATACATCCATTGCGGTTCATCTGCGTGCATTATATATAATTAAGTGTGTCAAAAACCATTACAGAACATCATGAATGGATAATTAAGTGACCAAATTAATAGAAGTTCATCATCACATTAAAACCAAAGTACATACATAGTTCTCATCTAACAACATATAGCTATCCAGAGCATCTAATTAATTAAACCATACATTCAAACTATGTAAAACATTTCAATGCGAAAACAAATGCGATCATAATCGCAACCAAGGTAACAATTGATCCAACAGCATAATGATACCAAGCCTCGGTATGAATGGCATATTTTCTAATCTTTCTAATCTTCAAGCGCATTGCATCCATCTTGATCTTGTGATCATCGATTTACATCCACAACATGCAACTCCAATATCATCTTCTCCTCCTCAATTTTTTATTTTTTCCTTCAAGAAATTGTTTTCTTCTTCAACTAAATTTAACCTCTCGACAATAGGGTCGGTTGGAATTTCCTGTTCACATACCTCCTAGATAAATAAAATCTATGTCATGTTGGTCGGCATAATTTTCATAAACAGTAAATGAACCAATAATTATAAAGATAATATATACCACATCCGAATCATAGATGTGACGAGGGCCGAGGCGGATACCAAAACCATCGCACTATATAAGATGCAATAATAAAAGTAAGAAAATAATACAAGTATCTATCTACATACAAGTAAGAATATTTTTCCTTTCAGAAAGAAGATAAGAACAAGAGGCTCACCACGGTGGTGTCGGCGATGAGATCGGCGCGGGTGATCGACGGCGGTGAAGATGGGGACGGGGCGTGATGGACCGCTAAACCTAGACAAATATTGAGGAAAATGGAGCTTGGAGGTCGAGCTTGGAGAGGAGAAACCTTAAGTAGTGTGGCTCGGGCATTCCATCGAACACCTTGTGTGTATAGGAGGTGAGCTAGAGCACCACCAAGCCCTCTCCCCTCGGTGGCCAGAAAAAACAGAGAAGTGTGCTCTGCTCTTGCGCGAGGGGGTATATATAGGCACCTCATTGGTTCCGGTTGGTGGAATGAACCGGGACTAAAGGGCAGCCTTTGGTCCCGTTTCATGACACCAACCGGGACCAATGGTGGTGAGGCCAGAGCGAGCTCATTGGTCCCGATTCGTTCCACCAACCGGGACCAAAGGTCGAACGAACCGGGACCAATGGCCCATGTGGCCCGGCCGGCCCCCTGGGCTCACGAACCGGGACCAATGCCCCCATAGGTCCCGGTTCTGGACTGAACCGGGACTAATGGGCTGACCTGGCCTGAACCAAAGCCCCCTTTTCTACTAGTGTCATGCTTATAGTCAAAATAAAGCGTATACTAAACATATCGTTGATGCCTTGATGCAATCTTCTGAAGAAAAACTTGAGTTGGAAGTTTCTATTCCTAGAAAACTTTATGATGAGTGGGAACCAACTATTAAAATAAAGATTAAGGATCATGAATTTTATGCTTTATGTGATTTGGGTGCTAGTGTTTCCACTATTCCCAAAACTTTGTGTGATTTGCTAGATTTCCGCAATTTTGATGATTGCACTCTAAATTTGCACCTTGCGGATTCCACTATTAAGAAACCTATGGGAAGAATTAATGATGTTCTTATTGTTGCAAATAGGAATTATGTGCCCGTAGATTTTATCGTTCTTAATATAGATTGCAATCCTTCTTGCCCTATTATTCTTGGTAGACCTTTCCTTAGAACGATTGGTGCACTTATTGATATGAAAGAAGGGAATATTAGATTCCAATTTCCATTAAAAAAGGGCATGGAACACTTCCCTAGGAAGAAAATAAAACTACCATATGAATCTATCATGAGAGCCACTTATGGATTGCCTACCAAATATGGCAATATCTAGATCTATCCTTGCTTTTATGCCTAGCTAGGGGCGTTAAACGATAGCGCTTGTTGAGAGGCAACCTAATTTTATTTTTAGTTTTTTTGTTTTTGTTTCTGTTTAGGAATAAATAATCCATCTACCTTCTGGTTAGATTTGTTTTTATGTTTTAATTAGTGTTTGTGCCAAGTTAAACCTATAGGATCTTCTTGGATGATAGTTATTTGATCTTGCTGTAATTTCCAGAAACTTTCTGTTACAAAAACAATTATTAAAAATCATCAGAACGTGATAAAATACTGATTCCAATTGATTCTGATCAATAAACAAATTTCCTAGGCCGTCCTATTTATACGGAATTTTTGGAGTTCCAGAAGTTTGCGTTAGTTACAGATTACTACAGACTGTTCTGTTTTTGGCAGATTCTGTTTTTCGTGTGTTGTTTGCTTATTTTGATGAATCTATGTCTAGTAAAATAGTTTATAAACCATAGAGAAGTTGGAATAAATAAAATTTAACACCAATATAAATAAAGAATGAGTTCATTACACTACCTTAAAGTGGTCTTTTGTTTTCTTTAGCTAACAGAGCTCACGAGATTTCTGTTGAGTTTTGTGTTGTGAAGTTTTCAAGTTTTGGGTGAATTTTTTTGATGGATTATGGAACAAGGAGTGTAAAGAGACTAAGCTTGGGGATGCCCATGGCACCCCCAAGATAATCCAAGGACACCAAAAAGTCAAAGCTTGGGGATGCCCCGGAAGGCATCCCCTCTTTCGTCTACTTCCATCGGTAACTTTACTTGGAGCTATATTTTTATGCACCACATGATATGTGTTTTTCTTGGAGCGTCTTGTATGATTTGAGTCTTTGCTTTTTTGTTTACCACAATAATATTTGTTGTACACACCTTTTGAGAGAGCCGTACATGAATTGAAATTTGATAGAATACTCTTTGTGCTTCACTTATATCTTTTGAGCTTTATAATTTTGCTCCAGTGCTTCACTTATATCTTTTAGAGCACGGTGGTGGATTTGTTTGATAGAAACTATTGATCTCTCATGCTTCACTTAGATTATTTTGAGAGTCTTAAATAGCATGGTAATTTGCTTAATAATAATAATATGCTTGATATTCAAGATTTGTAAAACTTTCTTTTGAGTGTGTTGAATACTAAGAAAAGTTTGATACTTGATAATTGTTTTGAGATATGAAGATGGTGATATTAGAGTCATGCTAGTTGAGTAGTTGTGAATTTGAGAAATACTTGTGTTAAAGTTTGTGATTCCCGTAGCATGCACGTATGGTGAACCGTTATGTGATGAAGTCGGAGCATGATTTATTTATTGATTGTCTTCGTTATGAGTGGCGGTCGGGGACGAGCGATGGTCTTTTCCTACCAATCTATCCCCCTAGGAGCATGCACGTAATACTTTGCTTTGATAACTTGTAGATTTTTGCAATAAGTATATGAGTTCTTTATGACTAATGTTGAGTCCATGGATTATCGCACTTTTCCCATCCTTCCACCATTGCTAGCCTCTCTAATACAGCGCACTTTTCGCGGTATCATACACCCACCATATACCTTCCTCAAAACAGCCACCATACCTACCTATCATGGCATTTCCATAGCCATTCCGAAATATATTGCCATGCAACTTTCCACCATTCCGTTTATTATGACACGATCCATCATTGTCATATTGCTAGCATGATCATGTAGTTGACATCGTATTTGTGGCAAAGCCACCGTTCATAATTCTTTCATACATGTCACTCTTGATTCATTGCATATCCCGCACATCGCCAGAGGCATTCACATAGAGTCATATTTTGTTCTAAGTATCGAGTTGTAATCATTGAGTTGTAAGAAAATAAAAGTGTGATGACCATCATTTTTAGAGCATTGTCCCAAGTGAGGAAAGGATGATGGAGACTATGATTCCCCCACAAGTCGGGATGAGACTCCGGATGAAAAAAAGAGGCCATAAGAAAAAGAAAAGAGGAAAGGCCCAAATAAAAAAATGAGAGAAAAAGAGAGAAGGGACGATGTTACTATCCTTTTACCACACTTGTGCTTCAAAGTAGCACCAAGATCTTCATGATAGAGAGTCTCTCATTTTGTCACTTTCATATACTAGTGGGAATTTTTCATTATAGAACTTGGCTTGTATATTCCAATTATGGGCTTCCTCAAATGCCCTAGGTATTCGTGAGCAAGCGAGTTGGATGCACACCCACTTAGTTTCTTTTATTGAGCTTTCATATATTTATAGCTCTAGTGCATCCGTTGCATGGCAATCCCTACTCACTCACATTGATATCTATTGATGGGCATCTCCATAGCCCGTTGATACGCCTAGTTGATGTGAGACTCTCTTCCCCCTGTTTGTCTTCTCCCCAACCACCAGTCGAGTCCACATATAGTGCTATATCCATGGCTCACGCTCATGTATTGCGTGAAGATTGAAAAAGTTTTGAGAATGTCAATAGTATGAAACAATTGCTTGGCTTGTCATCGGGGTTGTTCATGATTTAAATACTTTGTGTGGTGAAGATAGAGCATAGCCAGACTATATGATTTTGTAGGGATAACTTTCTTTGGCCATGTTATTTTGAGAAGACATGATTGCTTTGTTAGTATGCTTGAAGTATTATTATTTTATGTCAATATGAACTTTTGTCTTGAATCTTTCGGATCTGAATATTCATACCACAATTAAGAAGAATTACATTGAAATTATGCCAAGTAGCACTCCGCATCAAAAATTATTTTTTTATCATTTACCTACTCGAGGACGAGCAGGATTTAAGCTTGGGGATGCCTGATATGTCTCCAATGTATCTATAATTTTTGATTGCTCCATGCTATATTATCTACTGTTTTGGACCATATTAGGCTTTATTTTCCACTTTTATATTACTTTTGGGACTAACCTATTAACCGGAGGCCCAGCCCAGAATTGCTGTTTTTTTGCCTATTTCAGTGTTTCAAAGAAATGGAATATCAAACGGTGTCCAAACGGAATGAAACCTTCGGGAACGTGATTTTCTCACCGAATATGATCCAGGATACTTGGACCCTCCGTCAAGAAAGAAAAGAGGCGGCCACGAGGGTGGAGGGCGCGCCCCCTGCCTCATGGGCCCCCCTTTGCTCCACCGACATACTTCTTCCTCCTATATATACCTCACGCACTTCAAACGATCAGATCTGAGCCAAAACCTAATTCCACCGCCAACCTTCTCAGACCCACGAGATCCCATCTTGGGGCATGTTTTGAGCTCACTTAAGGGGAATCCACCAAGGAGGGCTTCTACATCAACACCATAGACTCTCCGATGAAGTGTGAGTAGTTTACCTCAGACCTTCGGGTCCATAGTTAGTAGCTAGATGACTTCTTCTCTCTTTTTGGATCTCAATACAATGTTCTCCCCTCTCTCGTGGATATCTATTCGATGTAATCTTCTTTTTGCGATGTGTTTATTGAGACCGATGAATTGTGGGTTTATGATCAAGATTATCTATGAACAATATTTGAATCTTCTCTAAATTCTTTTATGTATGATTGGTTATCTTTGCAAGTCTCTTTGAATTATCAGTTTGGTTTGACCTACTAGATTGGTTTTTCTTGCAATGGGAGAAGTGCTTAGCTTTGGTTTCAATCTTGCGGTGTCCTTTCCCAGTCACAGTAGAGGCAGCAAGGCACGTATTGTATTGTTGCCATCGAGGATAACAAGATGGGGTTTTTATCATATTGCATGAATTTATCCCTCTACATCATGTCATCTTGCTTAAGGCGTTACTCTGTTTTCTTGAACTTAATACTCTAGATGCATGCTGGATAGCGGTCGATGAGTGGATCAATAGTAGTAGATGCAGGCAGGAGTCGGTCTACTTGTCTCGGACATGATTCCTATATACATGATCATACCTAGATACTCTCATAACTATGCTAAATTCTGTAAATTGCTCAACTGTAATTTGTTCACCCACCGTAGAATACTTATGCTCATGAGAGAAGCCACTAGTGAAATCTATGGCCCCCGGGTCTATTCTCATCATATCAATCTTCCATCACTTTATTATTGCTTTGCTTTTTTACTTTGCCTTTTATTTTACTTTGCATCTTTATACCAAAAATATTATCTATTATCTCTATCAGATCTCACTCTCGTAATTGACCGTGAAGGGATTGACAACCTCTAATCGCATTGGTTGCGTTGAGCTATTTGTTTTGTGTAGGTACGAGGGACTCACGCGTAGCCTCCTACTGGATTGATACCTTGGTTCTCAAAAACTGAGGGAAATACTTACTCTACTCTGCTGCATCACCCTTTCCTCTTCAAGGAAATCCAACGCAGTGCTCAAGAGGTAGCATAGATCAATGGCCTGTGCTACTGTTCCTTTGAATTTTAATGTGTTCCTAGAGAAAGCTAAGTTGAAAGATGATGGTAGCAACTACATGGACTGGGTCCATAACTTGAGGATTATCCTCATTGCTTCATAGAAGAATTACGTCCTGGAAGCACCGCTAGGTGCAAAACCCGCTGCAGGAGCAACACCTGATGTTATGAATGTCTGACAGAGCAAAGCTGATGACTACTCAATAGTTCAGTGTGCCATGCTTTACGGCTTAGAACCGAGACTTCAACGACGTTTTGTACGTCATGGAGCATATGAGATGTTCCAGGAGTTGAAGTTAATATTTCAAGCAAATGCCCGCATTGAGAGATATGAAGTCTCCATTAAGTTCTACAACTGCAAAATGGACGATAATAGTTCTGTCAGTGAGCATATACTCAAAATGTTGTTGGAAATATGCCCTAGAGGCAATAATAAAAGCATTATTATTATATTTCCTTGTTCATGATAATTGTCTTTATTCATGCTATAACTGTATTATCCGGAAATCGTAATACACGTGTGAATACATAGACTACAATACGTCCCTAGTAAGCCTCTAGTAGACTAGCTCGTTGGTCAACGAGATAGTCATGGTTTCTGACTATGGACATCGATGTCATTGACAACGGGATCACGTCATTAGGAGAATGACATGATGGACAAGACCCAATCCTAAGCATAGCACAAAGATCGTGTAGTTCGTTTTGCTAGAGCTTTTTCCAATGTCAAGTATCTCTTCCTTAGACCGTGAGATCGTAACTCCGGATACCGTAGGAATTCTTTGGGTGTACCAAACGTCACAACGTAATCGGGTGACTATAAAGGTGCACTACGGTATCTCCGAAAGTGTCATTGGGTCGACACGGATCGAGACATGGATTTGTCACTCCGTATGACGGAGAGGTATCATCGGGCCCACTCGGTAATGCATCATCATAATGAGCTCAAAGTGATCAAGTGTCCGTCACGGGATCATGCATTACGGTACGAGTAAAGTGACTTGCCGTAACGAGACTAAACGAGGTATTGGGATACCGACGATCGAAGTTTCGGCAAGTAACATACCGTCTGACAAAGGGAATAGCATACGGGGTTGCTTGAACCCTCGACATCGTGGTTCATCCGATGACAACATCGAGGAGCGTGTGGGAACCAACATGGGTATCCAGATCCCGCTGTTGGTTATTGACCTGAGGTCGTCTCGGTCATGTCTGCATGTCTCCCGAACCCGTAGGGTCTACACACTTAAGGTTCGGTGACGCTAGGGTTAATAGGAAGACAAGTATGTGATTACCGAATGTTGTTCGGATTCTCGGATGAGATCCCGGACGTCACTAGGAGTTCCGGAATGGTCCGGAGGTAAAGATTTATATATGGAAAGTGGTTAAACGGACTCCGGAAAGTTTCGGGGGTATACCGGTAATGTACCGGGGCCACTGGAGAGTTCCGAGGTCCACCGGGAGGGGCCACCCCTCCGGGGGCCACATGGGCTAAGTGGGAGAGGGAGCCAGCCCCTGGTGGGCTGGGCGCACCTCCCCACCTAGGCCCATGCGGCTAGGGCATGGGGAGGAGAAACCCTAAAGGGGGCGCCCCCCTAGCTTGGGAGGCAAGCCACCCTCCCCTCCTCCCCTTTGGCCGCCGCCCCCATCTAGGGTTTCCCCTAGATGGCCGGCCCCCCTTTTCCCTCTCCTCCTATAAATAGAGGGGTGGGGGAGGGCTGCACACACCATTGAAGGCGCAGCCCCTCCCCTCCCCAACACCTCTCCTCCTCCGCATAAGCTTGGCGAAGCCCTGCCGGAGAACAGCCACTCCATCTGCATCACGCCGTCGTGCTGCCATTGGAGTTGTCTTCCTCAACCTCTCCTTCCTCCTTGCTGGATCAAGACGAAGGAGACGCCATCGTCCCATACGTGTTTTGAACGCGGAGGTGCTGTCCGTTCAGCACTTGGTCACCGGTGATCGGAATCACGTTGGGAACGTCCTCATCATCACCACTCCCTCGAACGCTTCCGTACTCGATCTACAAGTGGTATGTAGATGCAAACTCTCTCTCTTGACTCGTTGCTTAGATGAACTCATAGATAGATCTTGGTGAAACCGTAGGAAAATTTTAATTTTCTGCAACGTTCCCCAACAGTGGCATCATGAGCTAGGTTTATGCGTAGTTCTCTATTGCACGAGTAGAACACAATTTAGTTGTGGGCGTGGATCTTGTCAATTTACTTGCCGCTACTAGTCTTATCTTGCTTCCGCGGTATTGTGGGATGAAGCGGCCCGGACCAACCTTACACGTACGCTTACGTGAGACCGGTTCCACCGACTAACATGCACTAGTTGCATAAGTTGGCTGGCGGGTGTCTGTCTCTCCTACTTTAGTTGGAGCGGATTTGATGAAAAGGGTCCTTATGAAGGGTAAATAGAAGTTGACAAGATCACGTTGTGGTTATTCGTAGGTAAGAAAACGTTCTTGCTAGAACCCAATTGCAGCCACGTAAAAGATGCAACAACAATTAGAGGACGTCTAACTTGTTTTTGCAGCAATTGTCATGTGATGTGATATGGCCAAGTTGTGATGAATGATGAATGACACATTGAGATGTATGAGATCATGTTCTTGTAATAGGAATCACGACTTGCATGTCGATGAGTATGACAACCGGCAGGAGCCATAGGAGTTGTCTTTATTTTGTATGACCTGCGTGTCATTGAAGAACGCCATGTAACTTACTTTACTTTATTGCTAAACGCGTTAGCCATAGAAGTAGAAGTAGTCGTTGGCGTGACAACTTCATGGAGGCACAATGATGGAGATCATGATGATGGAGATCATGGTGTCATGCCGGTGACAAGATGATCATGGAGCCCCGAAGATGGAGATCAATGGAGCTTTATGATATTGTCCATATCATGTCACTACTATATAATTGCATGTGATGTTTATTATGTTTATACATCTTGTTTACTTAGAACGACGGTAGTAAATAAGATGATCCCTTACAACAATTTCAAGAAGTGTTTCCCCTAACTGTGCACCGTTGCTAAAGTTCGTAAACTTCTAAGCACCACGTGATGATCGGGTGTGATGGATTCTTACGTTCACATACAACGGGTGTAAGACATATTTACACACGAAAACACTTAGGGTTTACTTGACGAGCCTAGCATGTACGGACATGGCCTCGAACACGGAGACCAAAAGGTCGAACACGAGTCGTATAGAAGATACGATCAACATGAGAATGTTCACCGATGATGACTAGTCCGTCTCACGTGATGATCGGACACGGCCTAGTCGACTCGGATCGTGTAACACTTAGATGACTAGAGGGATGTCTAATCTGAGTGGGAGTTCATTGAAATAATTTGATTAGATGAACTTAATTATCATGAACTTAGTCTAAAACTTTTGCATAATATGTCTTGTAGATCAAATGGCCAACGCTCATGTCAACTTGAACTTCAACAAGTTCCTAGAGAAAACCAAGCTGAAAGATGACGGCGAACTATACGGACTGGTCCTAACACGAGGATCATCCTCATAGCTGCCAGAAACAATATGTCCTAGAAGGACCGCTAGGTGACGCTCCGTCCAGAGAACCAAGACATTATGAATGCTTGGCAAACTCGTCTTGATGATTACTCCCTCGTTCGATGCGGCATGCTTTACTGACTTAGAACCGGGGCTCCAAAAGCGTTTTGAGCATCACGGAGCATATGAGATGTTCAAGAGCTGAAACTTGTTTTCCAAGCTCACGCCGGTCGAGAGATATGACATCTCCGACAAGTTCTATAGTTGTAAGATGGAGGAAAACAGTTACATCGGTGAGCACATCTTGAAGATGTGCAGGTTGCACAACCGTATGACCCAGTGAATATTAACCTCCCCGATGAGGCGGTCATTGATGAGAATCCTCCAGTCGCTCCCACCAAGCTACAAGAGCTTTGTGATGAACTACAACATGCGTGGGATGGTAAAGACCATTCTGAAGTGTTCTCTATCTTTGAAGTCAGCCGAGGTTGAAATCAAGAAAGAACATCAAGTGTTGATGGTCAATAAGACCACTAAGTTCAAGAAGGGCAAGGGTAAGAAGAACTTCAAGAAGGACGGCAAGGAAGTTGCCGCCCGATAAGCAAGTTGCTGGGAAGAAGTCAAAGAATGGACCCAAACCCGAGACCGAGTGCTTTTATTGCAAGGGAAGGGTCCTTTGGAAGCGGAACTGGCCCAAATACTTAGCGGATAAGAAGGCCGGCAACACCAAAGGTATATTTGATATACATGTAATTGATGTGTACCTTACCAAGACTCGTAGTAACTCACAGGTATTTGATACCGGTGCCGTTGCTCATATTTGTAACTCACAGCAGGAGCTGCGGAATAAGCGGAGACTGGCGAAGGGCGAGGTGACGATGCTTGGCGTCGGGAATGGTTCCAGAGTCGATGTGATCGCCGGCCGCACGCTACCTCTTCATTTACCTACGGGATTAGTTTTGAACCTTAATAATTGTTATTTGGTGCCAAGTTTGAGCATGAACATTGTATCTGGATCTCGTTTAATGCGAGATGGCTACTCATTTAAATCCGAGAATAATGGTTGTTCTATTTATATGAGAGACATGTTTTATGGTCATGCTCCGATGGTCAATGGTTTATTCTTAATGAATCTCGGCGTAATGTTACACATATTCATAGCGTGAATACCAAAAGATGTAAAGTTGATAACGATAGTCCCACATACTTGTGGTAATCGCCGCCTTGGTCACATTGGTGTCAAGCGCATGAAGAAGCTCCATGTTGATGGACTTTTGGAGTCTCTAGATTATGAATCATTTGACACATGCGAACCATGCCTTATGGGCAAGATGACCAAGACTCCGTTCTCCGGAACAATGGAGCGAGCAACCAACTTATTGGAAATCATACATACCGATGTGTGCGGTCCAATGAGTGTTGAGGCTCATGCAGAGGATATCGTTATGTTCTCACTCACCGATGACTTGAGTAGATATGGGTATGTCTACTTAATGAAACACAAGTCTGAGACCTTTGAGAAGTTCAAGGAATTTCAGAATGAGGTAGAGAATCAACGTGACCGAAAAATAAAATTCCTACGATCAGATCGTGGAGGAGAATATTTAAGTCACGAATTTGGTACACACTTAAGAAAATGTGGAATCGTTTCACAACTAACGCCGCCTGGAACACCTCGGTAATAATGGTGTGTCCGAACGTCAGAATCGCACTCTATTGGATATGGTGCGGTCTATGATGTCTCTTACCGATTTACCGCTATCATTTTGGGGATACGCTCTAGAGACAGCTACATTCACTTTAAATAGGGCACCGTCTAAATCCGTTGAGACGACACCGTATGAATTATGGTTTGGGAAGAAACCTAAGCTGTCGTTTCTAAAAGTTTGGGGATGCGATGCTTATGTCAAGAAACTTCAACCTGAAAAGCTCGAACCCAAGTCGGAAAAATGCGTCTTCATAGGATACCCTAAAGAAACCATTGGGTATACCTTCTACTTAAGATCCGAGGGCAAGATTTTTGTTGCCAAGAACAGAACCTTTCTGGAAAAAGAGTTTCTCTCGAAAGAAGTAAGTGGGAGGAAAGTAGAACTCGATGAAGTACTACCTCTTGAACAGGATAGTAGTGCAGCTCAGAAAGTGTTCTGTGATGCCTACACCAACCGAAGAGGAAATTAATGATGATGATCAAGGTACTTGGATCAAGTTGCTCTTGAACCTCGTAGGTCCACAAGGACACGTTCCGCACTGCAGTGGTACGGTAACCCTGTCACGGAAATCATGTTGTTAGACAACGGTGAACCTTCGAACTATGAAGAAGCGATGGCGGGCCCAGATTCCAACAAATGGCTAGAAGCCATGAAGTCCGAGATAGAATCCATGTATGAAAACAAAGTGTGGACTTTGACAGACTTGCCCGATGATCGTGACGATAGAAAACAAATGGATTTTTAAGAAGAAGACGGACGCGGATGGTAATGTCACCATCTATAAAGCTCGACTTGTCGCTAAGGGTTATCGGCAAGTTCAAGGGATTGACTACGATGAGACTTTCTCCCGTAGCGAAGCTTAAGTCCGTCCGAATCATGTTAGCAATTGCCGCATACTATGATTATGAGATATGGCAGATGGACGTCAAAACAGCGTTCCTTAACGGATATCTTAAGGAAGAGCTATATATGATGCAGCCGGAAGGTTTTGTCGATCCTAAGAATGCTAACAAAGTATGCAAGCTCCAGCGATCCATTTATGGGCTGGTGCAAGCATCTCGGAGTTGGAACATTCGCTTTGATGAGATGATCAAAGCGTTTGGGTTTATCTTGAGACTTATGGAGAAGCCTGCGTTTACAAGAAAGTGAGTGGGAGCTCTGTAGCATTTCTCATATTATATGTAGATGACATACTTTTGATGGGAAATGATATAGAATTCTTGGGCAGCATTAAGGCCTACTTGAATAAGTGTTTTTCAATGAAGGACCTTGGAGAAGCTGCTTATATATTAGGCATCAAGATCTATAGGGATAGATCGAGACGCCTCATAGGTCTTTCACAAAGCACATACCTTGATAAGATTTTGAAGAAGTTCAAAATGGATCAGTCCAAGAAGGGGTTCTGCCTGTGTTGCAAGGTGTGAGATTGAGCTCAGCTCAATGCCCGACCACGGCAAAAGATAAAGAAGGGATGAGTGTCATCCCCTATGCCTCAGCCATAGGATCTATTATGTATGCCATGCTGTGTACCAGACCTGATGTAAACCTTGCCGTAAGTTTGGTAGGAAGGTACCAAAGTAATCCCGGCAAGGAACACTGGACAGCGGTCAAGAATATCCTGAAGTACCTGAAAAGGACAAAGGACATGTTTCTCGTTTATGGAGGTGACGAAGAGCTCGCCGTAAAGGGTTACGCCGACGCTAGCTTCGACACGCATCTGGATGACTCTAAGTCACAAACCGGATACGTGTATATGTTGAATGGTGGAAGCGATAAGCTGGTGCAGCTGCAAGCAAAGCGTCGTGGCGGGATCTACATGTGAAGCGGAATACATGGCAGCCTCGGAGGCATCGCATGAAGCAATTTGGGTGAAGGAGTTCATCACCGACCTAGGAGTCATACCCAATGCGTCGGGGCGATCAAACTCTTCTGTGACAACACCGGAGCTATTGCCCTTGCCAAGGAGCCGGGTTTCACAAGAAGACCAGGCACATCAAGCGTCGCTTCAACTCCATCCGTGAAAATGTTCAAGATGGAGACATAGAAATTTGTAAAGTGCACACGGATCTGAATGTCGCATGATCCGTTGACTAAACTTTCTCTTCCAGCGGGCAAAACATGATCAACACCGTAACTCTATGGGTGTTCGATTCATCACAATGTAACTAGATTATTGACTCTAGTGCAAGTGGGAGACTGTTGGAAATATGCCCTAGAGGCAATAATAAAAGCATTATTATTATATTTCCTTGTTCATGATAATTGTCTTTATTCATGCTATAACCGTATTATCCGGAAATCGTAATACACGTGTGAATACATAGACTACAATCGTCCCTAGTAAGCCTCTAGTAGACTAGCTCGTTGGTCAACAGATAGTCATGGTTTCCTGACTATGGACATCGGATGTCATTGACAACGGGATCACGTCATTAGGAGAATGACGTGATGGACAAGACCAATCCTAAGCATAGCACAAAGATCGTGTAGTTCGTTTTGCTAGAGCTTTTTCCAATGTCAAGTATCTCTTCCTTAGACCGTGAGATCGTGTAACTCCCGGATACCGTAGGAATGCTTTGGGTGTACCAAAGCGTCACAACGTAATCGGGTGACTATAAAGGTGCACTACGGTATCTCCGAAAGTGTCTGTTGGGTCGACACGGATCGAGACAGGATTTGTCACTCCGTATGACGGAGAGGTATCATCGGGCCCACTCGGTAATGCATCATCATAATGAGCTCAAAGTGATCAAGTGTCCGGTCACGGGATCATGCATTACGGCACGCAGTAAAGTGACTTGCCGGTAACGAGACTAAACGAGGTATTGGGATACCGACGATCGAAGTTTCGGGCAAGTAACATACCGTCGACAAAGGGAATAGCATACGGGGTTGCTTGAACCCTCGACATCGTGGTTCATCCGATGACAACATCGAGGAGCGTGGGAGCCAACATGGGTATCCAGATCCAGTTGTTGGTTATTGACCTGAGGTACTCTCGGTCATGTCTGCATGTCTCCCGAACCCGTAGGGTCTACACACTTAAGGTTCGGTGACGCTAGGGTTAATAGGAAGACAAGTATGTGATTACCGAATATTGTTCGGAGTCCCGGATGAGATCCCGGATGTCACGAGGAGTTACGGAATGGTCCGGAGGTAAAGATTTATATATGGAAAGTGGTTAAACGGACTCCGAAAAGTTTCGGGGGTATACCGGTAATGTACCGGGGCCACCGGGAGAGTTCCGGAGGTCCACCGGGAGGGGCCACCCCTCCCGGGGGGCCACATGGGCTAAGTGGGAGAGGGAGCCAGCCCCTGGTGGGCTGGGCGCACCTCCCCACCTAGGCCCATGCGGCTAGGGCATGGGGAGGGGAAACCCTAAAGGGGCGCCCCCCTAGCTTGGGGGGCAAGCCACCCTCCCCTCCTCCCCTTGGGCCGCCACCCCCCTCTCGGGTTTCCCCTAGAGGGCCGGCCCCCCTTGCCCACTCCTCCTATCCCTCGAGGGGTGGGGGGAGGGCTGCACACACCATTGAAGGCGCAGCCCCTCCCTCCCCAACACCTCTCCTCCTCCGCATAAGCTTGGCGAAGCCTGGGAGAACAGCCACTCCATCTGCATCACGCCGTCGTGCTGCCATTGGAGTTGTCTTCCTCAACCTCTCCTTCCTCCTTGCTGGATCAAGACGAAGGAGACGCCATCGTCCCGTACGTGTGTTGAACGCGGAGGTGCTGTCCGTTCAGCACTTGGTCACCGGTGATCGGAATCACGTTGGGAACGTCCTCATCATCACCACTCCCTCGAACGCTTCCGTACTCGATCTACAAGTGGTATGTAGATGCAAACTCTCTCTCTTGACTCGTTGCTTAGATGAACTCATAGATAGATCTTGGTGAAACCGTAGGAAAATTTTAATTTTCTGCAACGTTCCCCAACAAATGTCTGGGTATAACAATCACTTGATTCAACTGGGAGTTAATCTTCTTGATGATAGTGTCATTGACAGAATTCTTCAATCACTGCCACCAAGCTACAAGAGCTTCGTGATGAACTATAATATGCAAGGGATGGATAAGAAAATTCCCGAGCTCTTCACAATGCTAAAGGCTGCGAAGGTAGAAATCAAGAAAGAGCATCAAGTGTTGATGGTCAACAAGACCACCAGTTTCAAGAAAAAGGGTAAAGGGAAGAAGGAGAACTTCAAGAAAAACAGCAAGCAAGTTGCTGCTCATGTGAAGAAGCCCAAGTCTAGACCTAAGCCTGAGACCGAGTGCTTCTACTGCAAAGGAACTGGTCATTGGAAGCGGAACTGCACCAAGTATTTGGCGGATAAGAAGGATGGCAAGGTGAACAAAGGTATATGTGATATACATGTTATTGATGTGTACCTTACTAATGCTCGCAGTAGTACCTGGGTATTTGATATTGGTTCTGTTGCTAATTTTCGCAACTCGAAACAGGGACTACGGATTAAGTGAAGATTGGCTAAGGACGAGGTGATGATGCACGTGGGAAATGGTTCCAAAGTCGATGTGATCGCAGTCGGCATGCTACCTCTACATCTACCTTCGGAATTAGTTTTAGACCTGAATAATTGTTATTTGGTGCCAGCATTAAGCATGAACATTATACCTGGGTCTTGTTTGATGCGAGATGGTTACTCATTTAAATCAGAGAATAATGGTTGTTCTATTTATATGAGTAATATCTTTTATGGTCATGCACCCTTGAAGAGTGGTCTATTTTTGTTGAATCTCGATAGTAGTGACACACACATTCATAATATTGAAGCCAAAAGATGCAGAGTTGATAATGATAGTGCAACTTATTTGTGGCACTGCCGTTTAGGTCATATTGGTGTAAAGCGCATGAAGAAACTCCATTCTGATGGACTTTTGGAATCACTTGGTACTTGCGAACCATGCCTCATGGGCAAGATGACTAAAACCCCGTTCTCCGGAACAATGGAGCGAGCGACAGATTTGTTGGAAATCATACATACTGATGTATGTGGTCCAATGAATATTGAGGCTCGCGGCGGGTATAGTTATTTTCTCACCTTCACAGATGATTTGAGCAGATATGGGTATATCTACTTAATGAAACATAAGTCTGAAACATTTGAAAAGTTCAAAGAATTTCAGAGTGAAGTGGAAAATCATCGTAACAAGAAAATAAAGTTTCTACGATCTGATCGTGGAGGAGAATATTTGAGTTACGAGTTTGGTCTTCATTTGAACAATGCGGAATAGTTTCGCAACTCACGCCACCCAGAACACCACAGCGTAATGGTGTGTCCGAACATCCTAATCATACTTTACTAGATATGGTACGATCTATGATGTCTCTTACTGATTTACCGCTATCATTTTGGGGTTATGCTTTAGAGACGGCTGCATTCACGTTAAATATGGCACCATCTAAATCCATTGAGATGACACCTTATGAAATGTGGTTTGGCAAGAAACCCAAGTTGTTGTTTCTTAAAGTTTGGAGCTGTGATGCTTATGTGAAAAAACTTCAACCTGATAAGCTCGAGCCCAAATCGGAGAAATGTGTCTTCATAGGATACCCAAACGAGACTGTTGGGTACACCTTCTATCACATATCCGAAGGCAAGACATTCGTTGCTAAGAATGGATCCTTTCTAGAGAAGGAGTTTCTCTCGAAAGAAGTGAGTGGGAGGAAAGTAGAACTTGATGAGGTAACTGTACCTGCTCCCTGATGACCCACAAGTATAGGGGATCTATCGTAGTCCTTTAGATAAGTAAGAGTGTCGAACCCAACGAGGAGCGTAGGAAATGATAAGCGGTTTTCAGCAAGGTATTCTTTGCAAATACTGAAATAAGTGGTAACAGATAGTTTTGTGATAAGATAATTTGTAACGAGCAACAAGTAACAAAAGTAAATAAAGTGCAGAAAGGTGGCCCAATCCTTTTTGTAGCAAAGGACAAGCCTGGACAAACTCTTATATAAAGAAAAGCGCTCCCGAGGACACATGGGAATATCGTCAGTCTAGTTTTCATCATGTTCATATGATTCGCGTTCGGTACTTTGATAATTTGATATGTGGGTGGACCGGTGCTTGGGTGCTGTTCTTACTTGAACAAACATCCCACTTATGATTAACCTCTATTGCAAGCAGCCACAACTACAACAAAAGTATTAAGGTAAACCTAACCATAGCATGAAACATATGGATCCAAATCAGCCCTTACGAAGCAACACATAAACTAGGGTTTAAGCTTACATCACTCTAGCAACCCATCATCTACTTATTACTTCCCAATGCCTTCCTCTAGGCCCAAATAATGGTGAAGTGTTATGTAGTCGACGTTCACATAACACCACTAGAGGCTAGACAACATACATCTCATCAAAATATCGAATGAATACCAAATTCACATGACTACTAATAGCAAGACTTCTCCCATGTCCTCGTGAACAAACGTAACTACTCACAAAGCATATTCATGTTCATAATCAGAGGGGTATTAATATGCATATAGGATCTGAACATATGATCTTCCACCAAATAAACCAACTAGCATCAACTACAAGGAGTAATCAACACTACTAGCAACCTACTAGTACCAATCCTAGACTTGGAGACAAGAATTGGATACAAGAGATGAACTAGGGTTTTGAGAGGAGATGGTGCTCATGAATATGTTGATGGAGATTGCCCTCTCCCGATGAGAGGAGCGTTGGTGATGACGATGGCGATGATTTCCCCCTCCCGGAGGGAAGTTTCCCGGCAGAACAGCTCTGCCGGAGCCCTAGATTGGTTCCGCCAAGGTTCCGCCTCGTGGCGGCGGAGTCTCGTCCCGAAAGGTTGCTTATGATTTTTTCCTCATCGAAAGACCTCATATAGCAGAAGATGGGCATCGGAGAGCCAACAGGGGGCCCACAAGGTAGGGGGCGCGCCCTAGGGGGGTAGGCGCACCCCCACCCTCATGGATAGGTGGGCCCCCCTCTGGTGAACTTCTTCCGTTGGATATTTTTTATTATTTCCAAAAATGAGTTTCGTGGAGTTTCAGGACTTTCGGAGTTGTGGAGAATAGGTCTCTAATATTTGCTCCTTTTCCAAATTTCGTAATTCCAAATTTAAGCATCTCCCTCCTTATGTAAACCTTGTAAAATAAGAGAGAATAGGCATAAGTATTGTGACATAACGTGTAATAACAGCCCATAATACAATAAATATCGATCTAAAAGCATGATGCAAAATGGACGTATCACTCCCTTATTGGAAAGTAGTTCATCACAGAAATCTGTTCCTGTGACTCCTACGCTAATTAGTGAAGAAGCTAGTGATGATGATCATGTAACTTTAGATCAAGTTACTACCGAACCTCGTAGGTCAACTAGAGTAAGATCCGCACCAGAGTGGTACGGTAATCCAGTTCTGGAGGTCATGTTACTTGACCATGACGAACCTACGAACTATGAGGAAGCGATGATGAGCCCAGATTCCGCGAAATGGCTTGAGGCCATGAAATATGAGATGGGATCCATGTATGAGAACAAAGTGTGGACTTTGGTTGACTTGCCCAATGATCGACAAGCCATCGAGAATAAATGGATCTTCAGGAACAAGACTGACGTTGACGGTAATGTTACTGTCTACAAAGCTCGACTTGTTGCGAAAGGTTTTGGACAAGTTCAAGGAGTTGACTACGATGAGACATTCTCACCCGTAGTGATGCTTAAGTCTGTTTGAATCATGTTAGCAATTGCTGCATTTTATGATTATGAAATTTGGCAAATGGATGTAAAGGCTGCATTCCTGAATGGATTTCTGGAAGAAGAGTTGTATATGATGCATCCTGAAGGTTTTATCGATCCAAAGGATGCTAACAAAGTGTGCAAGCTCCAGCGATCCATTTATGGACTGTTGCAAGCATCTCGGAGTTGGAATAAACGTTTTGATACTGTGATAAAATCATATGGTTTTTTACAGACTTTTGGAGAAGCCGGTATTTACAAGAAAGTGAGTGGGAGCTCTGTAGCATTTCTAATATTATATGTGGATGACATATTGCTGATTGGAAATGATATAGAATTTCTGAATAGCATAAAAGGATACTTGAATAAGAGTTCTTTAATGAAAGACCTCGGTGAAGCTTCTTATATATTGGGCATCAAGATCTATAGAGATAGATCAAGACGCTTAATTGGACTTTCACAAAGCACATACCTTGATAAAGTTTTGAATAAGTTCAAAATGGATCAAGCTAAGAAAGGGTTCTTGCCTGTGTTACAAGGTGTGAAGTTGAGTCAGACTCAATGCCCGACCACTGCATAAGATAGAGAGAAAATGAAAGTCATTCCCTATGCTTCAGCCATAGGTTCTATCATGTATGCAATGATGTGTACCAGACCTGATGTGTTCCTTGCTATTAGCTTAGCACGGAGGTACCAAAGTAATCCAGGAGTGGATCACTGGACAGCGGTCAAGAACATCCTGAAATACCTGAAAATAACTAAGGATGTGTTTCTCGTTTATGGAGGTGACAAAGAGCTCGTAGTAAATGGTTACGTCGATGCAAGCTTTGACACTGATCTGGATGACTCTAAGTCACAAACCGGGTACGTATCTATATTGAACGGCGGAGCTGTCAGTTGGTGCAGTTCTAAGCAAAGTGTCGTGGCGGGATCTACGTGTGAAGCGGGGTACATAGCTGTTTCGGAAGCATCAAATGAAGGAGTCTGGATGAAGGGGTTCATATTTAATCTAGGTGTCATACCTAGTGCGTCGGGTCCAATGAAAATCTTTTGTGACAATACTGGTGCAATTGCCTTGGCAAAGGAATCCATATTTCACAAGAGAACCAAGCACATCAAGAGACGCTTCAATTCCTTCCGCGATCAAGTCAAGGAGGGAGACATAGAGATTTGCAAGATACATACGGATCTGAATGTTGAAGACCCGTTGACTAATCCTCTCTCACGAGTGTAATCTAGATTATTGACTCTAGTGCAAGTGGAAGACTAAGGGAAATATGCCCTAGAGGCAATAATAAGGTTGTTATTTATATTTCCTTATATCATGATAAATGTTTATTATTCATGCTAGAATTGTATTAACCGGAAACTTAGTGCATGTGTGAATACATAGACAAACAGAGTGTCACTAGTATGCCTCTACTTGACTAGTTCGTTAAATCAATGATGGTTAAGTTTCCCAGCCATAGACATGAGTTGTCATTTGATTGACGGGATCACATCATTAGAGAATGATGTGATTGACTTGACCCATTCCGTTAGCTTAGCACTTGATCATTTAGTATGTTGCTATTGCTTTCTTCATGACTTATACATGTTCCTATGACTATGAGATTATGCAACTCCCGAATACCGGAGGAACACTTTGTGTGCTACCAAACATCACAACGTAACTGGGTGATTATAAAGGTGCTCTACAGGTGTCTCCGATGGTGTTTGTTGAGTTGGCATAGATCGAGATTAGGATTTGTCACTCCGATTGTCGGAGAGGTATCTCTGGGCCCTCTCGGTAATGCACATCACTATAAGCCTTGCAAGCAATGTAACTAATGAGTTATTTGCGGGATGATGCATTACGGAACGAGTAAAGAGACTTGCCGGTAATGAGATTGAACTAGGTATTGAGATACCGACGATCGAATCCTGGGCAAGTAACATACCGATGACAAAGGGAATAACGTATGTTGTTATGCGGTTTGACCGATAAAGATCATCATAGAATATGTGGGAGCCAATATGAACATCTAGGTTCCGCTATTGGTTATTGACCAGAGACGTTTCTCGGTCGTGTCTACATAGTTCTCGAGCCCGTAGGGTCCACACGCTTAACGTTCTGTGACGATCGGTATTATGAGTTTATGTGTTTTGATGTACCGAAGATAGTTCGGAGTCCCGGATATGATCACGGACATGACAAGGAGTCTCGAAATGGCCGAGACATAAAGATTGATATATTGGACGGCTATATTCGGACACCAAAAGTGTTCCGGGTGATATTGGAGAAAACCGGAGTGCCAGACGGTTACCGGAACCCCCCCCCCCCCCCGGGGAAAAGATTGGGCCTACATGGGCCATAGGGAAGAGGGGAGGCAGCCCACAAGGGGCAGCCGCGCCCCCTCCATATAGGGAGTCCGAATTGGACTAGGGAGGGGGGCGCCCCCCCTTTCCTTCTCCTGTTCCTCTCCCTTCCCTCTTTCCCCTTCTCCTCCTAGTTGGACTAGGAAAGGAGGAATCCTACTCCTACTAGGAGGAGGATTCCTCCCCTCCTTGGCGCGCCCTAGGGCCGGCCGGGCTCCCCCTTGCTCCTTTATATACGGGGGCAGGGAGGCACCCTAGAACACACAACAGACATTGTCTTAGCCTTGTGCAGTGCCCCCTCGACCATAATCCACCTCGGTCATATCGTTGCAGTGCTTAGGCGAAGCCCTGTGCCAGTAACTTCATCATCGTCGTCATCACGCCGTCGTGCTGACGAATCTCTCCCTCGACACTCAGCTGGATCGAGAGTTCGTGGGACGTCACCAAGTTGAATGTGTGCTGACCGCGGAGGTGCCGTACTTTCAGTGCTAGGATCGGTCGGATCATGAAGACGTACGACTACATCAACCGCGTTGTCATAACGCTTCCGCTTTCGGTCTACGAGGGTACGTAGACAACACTCTCCCCTCTCGTTGCTATGCATCACCTAGATAGATCTTGCGTGTGCGTAGGAAATTTTGTGAAATTACTGCGTTCTCCAGCAGGTAGTACATCACATACGGTTATGTAACGACAACCATGTCTAACCTACATTGTCTTCTCACACGGTTTGATGTGAAAATTGCGTGTGACGTTGTAATACCTAACACAAACGACATGTACAAACAGTGTGCCGTATACAACATATATATAGTGCCATTAGTAGTTCCCGATCGTTAGGTTATCTCCACAGTTTCCCCATTTCCCCCAAATCCCTACATAGCCTCCAAATTCCCTCGTGTGGCGCTGGCATTGGGGGAATGCGGACAAGTGGTGCTGATGGTTTCAGTGCGGCTGCTCCTGCTCGTATCGCTGCCACAACGGCGGTCGCCACCGAGCACTTGCCTAAGGTCATCAGAAGGCAGGTGTACTATGGATCCGAATCGTCCTGTCAGGTTCCAATCTATCCCGATCTTTTTTAGCATGTACAAAGTATAGATCCTTGCTAAATCCGTCCTGAATGACCCCCCGGAAAGCAATCTGCCGCCGGATCCAGAGCTTGAGTCCAGACTCCCGCAACACGAGTTCGATTCCGAGTTTTGCGCCACCGAGAAGTACCAAAAGCTGAGTTGTGTGCACAGGCACACTCCCGCTCGACGTGTATGCAGGGAGGAATTCGACATTGGCAGGCGGTTTCTCATTTGCCCCTTAGAGGTTAGTGAAAATTGATTTCATCATTTTACTTCAATTAATGCCCCCGCTCATCCAGAATACTATTTAACATTGGCAGGGATATGAGGCTTGTGCCTTTGTTAACTGGCTGGATGAAGAATGGCATGGCAGGGCTCGGAGTGTTATCACCAAGCTCGCAGAAGATAATGTAAAGTTGAAGAAGCAGCTGGCTGATCTGGAATGTACAATCAGTACGATGAAGCAAGAAATAATCAATCACAGGCAACAGATGAAAGCAAGAGACAAGAAGGAACTAGCATGTGTAGTTGTGGTTGTTGCATTAGCCATGTTCTATGCGCTGTTTGCAATGATGATTAGGGGTTTTGTTTTACAATATTGCTAAAGGACATCTAGATGTGCTCTAAGTAATGCACATCTAGGTCCTATGCCTTTGATGTTACGCAAAGATTCGTGCAGATTTTTTTTCTTTTTTCTTTTCCTTTCTAGTTTGATTATTACTGGCTTTATCAATAAGAAGAGCTCAATGTAATGCTTGCCAACTATCCTACTCCGTTCGTACCGATACCGGTGCATAATCCCAAAACTCGTTCCTTGTTTTTGTCTTGAAAAAGGAAACCAGCCAAATAGCCATAGGAGTCCTGC
Source organism: Aegilops bicornis (assembly GCA_021605145.1). Lineage (NCBI taxonomy): Eukaryota > Viridiplantae > Streptophyta > Magnoliopsida > Poales > Poaceae > Aegilops > Aegilops bicornis. The sequence goes on along the minus strand of CM038669.1, from coordinate 111,663,082 downwards.
ACAACCCCGGGAATTTGGAGCGACTGGGTACAAATAATTGCGGTTGATTATATCAGCGGTTAGATAATACATCAACCCCCGCTTCAATCCCCGCTTCAATTGGCAGTTCCTCTTCTATGCATACCCCGCTTAAGTGTCCACCATCTTCATCGTCCCAGGCAGGCCACGCTACACACTGGCACACACTCCGCGGCCATGTCGAGTGATAGCGAGGACGACAGTTCGGCCAGCAGTCTAGCGCCCGATGATAGGTCAACATCGGAATCATCCCGCTCATCTTCCATGAGTCCGGCGTCGAGCCCAGACCTTGATTATATCCGGTTCATGGAAGGGACGCCGCCTCCGGAGTCGTCAGACGACAACCATACGGACGAGGAGCCGTCGGAGGACGAAGAAGAGGACGACGATGATGATGAGGAGGAATGGTCAAACGAGGAGGAGGACGACGACGACAGCAATGACGATGACGACGGCGGCGACGATGAAAAGCCAACGGTCAGGTCAAGAAGCGTCCTCGCCAAGATGATGTCGCGGGGCCATCCAACAAGAACAAGAAGAAGAAGAAGGACTAGCATAAGCAGACTGTATATATCTCTGTTTATCCTGTCAATCTCATCGCAGACGGTTAGTAATATGTATTCGACAGGGATCTTCTAGATTATCGCCAACAGGTTGGTTTGTTGAACTGTGTGTCCTGACGAGCACACAATTCACAAAAAAAAGACAGTATGGGCTGTCTATAATGATCGCACACAATTCTTATTACCGACCTGTTTGCCGGGTATCACACACATCTTGGTACGCCGAATAATTTGTGTTCACCTCACTCATCGCAAACGGTTCATCGGAGTGAACTGTATGTCGTATATCACACACACCTTGATCTGGCTTCCCGTTTCTGTTGTTCTGTCTCATCACAAACAGTTCGTATAGATCAACCGTATGCCCCTCATTGCACACGCAACTATAATCTGAACCGTGTTTGATGTATCATTCATCGCAAACATTTTGCATCATTTCTGACGGTTTTCATACAACACCGTTTGCGATTATTGCATCGCACACAGTTTCTCGAAGGATCTCTGATCGTAGTGTCGCGTTAGCAGCATCCTACAGTAGTGAGTTTATAGCTTACTATATTTAGTTGGTAGCATTTTAAAAAATGTTCTATACTTGTTATATTCTAAAAAAATGTTATGTGCTTCATTATAAATTGATTATCAAGTGCATAAAAAATATATGAATATTTTAGGGGAATTATTGGGAGAAATAAAATCCAACAATTTTGAATTGAAAATGTGAGGCTTGTATTTTTTTTATGAAATGAAAATGTGAGGCTTGTATTTTTTGAAATGAAAATGTGAAGTTAGGATTTATTTTGAAATGAAAATGTAAGGAACTTGACTCTGTTTGAATATGTGAAGAAATGAAAATGTGAAGAAATGAAGCTAGCAATTTTGAAATGAAAATGTACAGTGTTTACATGCTCATGTGTGACTCCTCATGTGGTGCAGGGTCGATCACACCGATGAGCCGCTCGACGACACCCAGAAGATCCTCGACAGCCGTCTAGTGAGTAAAGATGATTTATTTGGACACGTGATATGTGGAGTAGTGTTGTGTAGTACTAGCATGTGTATGTGCTTGACAATTGCTATCTTGGCTTTTATTGTTTGCAGAGAACACCTCCGAGTGGCCTTTGTTTGTAGGAATGTTGATTCATTTCTGTTCTCGCAAATTTCAGGCGCTCGATATGTCTTGTTTTAGCAAATGTCATGCCGAAATTTTTCATGAATTTTGGCATGACTTGAGTAGAAAGTAGGAAATATCGAGTGCCCGTGATTTGCCGGAACGGGAATTAAGCAATATTCCGACAGATCATAGGCCATTTTGTATGTCATTGCTCCATATATGTAATGGGTTGATTTCAAGTCTGTCGATGCTACTTGAGTGACTTTCAGTCCGTTCTTGAAGGAGGGATGCCGACTGTTGTCATGGGGTCACTTATCTTCCTTCTTCTTGTGATATACCTTGGTAATGCATGAAAGAAGGAGGGGAAGCGACCATCAACGACGGTCGAAATAACTGTGAGGGAGTGTCCACCATATATTGTCAAAATATAAGAGAGGAAGAATCCCGACTATTGTCGTAGGGGTCGCTTCCTCTTCCTTCTGCTCGTGATATACCTTGGTAATGCACGAGAGAAGGAGGGGAAGCAACCATCACCGACGTTCTAAATAACTGTTAGGGAGTGTCCACCATATACTGTCGAAATATAAGAGAGGAAGAATCCTGACTGTTGTCGTGGGGTTGCTTCTCCTTCGTTCTCGTGTGCTAGACATTTTTGTGTAATGCACTTGGGACGAAGGGAGGAGTGACCATCACCGACGGTCGAAATAACTGTTAGGGAGTGTCCACCATATACACCACATGATATGAGAGTTTTCAAGAAAAGACTCGACAAACCAACAGTCAACCCATGATGAATAATAATGATCTAATTTAGTTTTTATAGTACACACTACTGCAGGATGCTACTAACGCGACACTACGATCAGAGACCCTTCGACGAAACTGTGTGCGATGCAATAATAACAAACGGTGGTGCAAAAGAACCGTCAAAAAAGGTGCAAAACATTTGCGATGGCGGAGCCATCAAACACGGTTTAGATTTTAGTTGCGTGTGCGATCCAGGGCATACGGTTTAGTCCAATTAATTGTTTGCGATGAGGGGGAACATAAGAAACGGGCAGCCTGATGAAGGCATGTGCGATATAGAGCATACAATTCACTCAGATGAACTGTTTGTGATTAGGCAACACAAAAGAAACGGTCAGCCAGATCAAGGTGTGTGTGATTGAGGGCATACACTTCAGAAGGATTAACTGTTTGCGATTAGGCAACAGAACAGAAACTGGTCAGCCAGATCAAAGTGTCTGCGATTGATGGCATACACTTCACATGGATGAACTATTTGTGATTAGCCACAACAAACTGAAATACTTAGATAGATCAACATGTGTGCGCTAGACGGGCATACACATTTTAATTAAAATAAGCGTGCGTGATGGTAATAACGAGCGCGCACGGTTGTTGGAACAAGACGTGTGCTGACATTGCCTATTGCGGTGCACCCTGTGGTGCAAACGCCACGTACGCGACCGACAAGGCGTACATGCCCACGTTACGCCTTCCGGGAATAGTGCCGTACTTATAACCGCCAGTAAATTTTGAGCATGCGTCTCGTCACAATTTTTTTAGAAGAACAGGGAGGCTGCGTCCCGTCACATTCCAAATTACAAACCTGTTCACACGATCAAAACCTAAACGGTTTTTGACTTAGGAGCGTATTACTACTCGATTATAAATACTACTACTCCAGGATGATTGCACATTCCTCCTCAACTCCTCATCCACAAAAACAAACAAGTCATTCATCATTGTTCCCTTGTGTCTGCCATGGCCAGCGTGAGTTCTAGGTTGAGAGATTGCCACCAGGGAGAGGCGAGCCTGGAAGCGGAAGCACGAGAGATGTTCCGCCTCACCGCGAAAGTAGCAAACATGTCCCACCGTGCGGCCGTACCAGCAGAGAGGTCCCGCCGTTCCGTCGAAGCATCACGGAGGTCCCTCCGCGCCGTTGATGCAGCAAACTGGTCCAGCCACGCCACGGAAGCAGAAGAGATGTCCCGCCGCGCCACGAATGCAGCAGAGATGTCCTCCCGCGCCAGGCGGCCTAGGAAAATGTCTTGCGGGCAGGCAATGACTCTTAAAGGCGCATGTGTGCCCTCGTCCTTAGGCAGATGGATCAGATCTCCAGGTGAGCGAGGTTGCAAGATGACCTGAAAGCCTCGTTTGAACAGTCTACCGGCGTCATCCGGCAAATAAATGAGAGCAATGCAAAGCTCTAGGCTGAGCCCGACCTGCTGAGGGCGAAGATCGTCGGAAGTGCGGAGCAGCAGGAGCAGACCACTGCCTTGTTGAAGAGGACCGGCATCATCGTCAAGAAACTTATGGACGAGAATGCCATGCTACGCATCAAGCGCAAAAGGCTGGTGGAGGAATCCGTGGATGCTCTCAAGCAACATCTTGAGGACAATAAAGAGCTCATCGCTGCTCATCGTGCAGACTAGTTCCCGCGGCCTGCAGCAACGCACCAACAAAGTAGAGATCAGCGAGCCAGATCGTTGTCTTCCTTCTTCTTTTGCCCTTGTGTATTTCGGGCGTTGCCGCATGTGGATTTTTTTAATTATGTTCCTAAATATGTAAGACAATTATTATCCACTGTCATCGTCCTTATATTCATCATGCTTGCTATAAGTCACAGTCGATGCCATATAGGTCCGTTGGATCTTACATCAAGATCCGTGCAAAACTTTCTTTTCAGATTTTTCATTTTTCTCTCTTAAATCTCAGTCCAGTGAGACATATAGCCACGCCGTAAAACAAGTGCTCGGGCGCCATTAATGGGGATGTTGGGAGGGAGGTGCGCGGCGGGTAGCGGTCAAAGGGCTCTCCTCCCGATGAGCACGCGCAGGGGTCTGATCGCATGCCTTCCGTACTCAAATAGCTACCCCGCACGACACCTCCTAGCGAATAAAAAAGGGGACGTGTGGTTGCACGTAATTAGTAAGTAGAACGCCCACGGATTCAATAATACTTGTGTTTCCGATTTGTAATGTGACAACACTTGTTCCAAAATGACTTTGTTTATTGTTAATGTGTGCGCCTTGGAAAATCGGACAAAAAAATTATCACATCATGTTGGTGCCATGTCATGACACCATGCCAAGTTTCATGATTTTCAGGCGTGTTTTGAATTTAAAGGAATTAAAAAACCAAGTTTTTCAATCTTTCTGGACGAGCCACGACGCCCAGATGTTTGAATTTCATTCCTATCTCTTGCATAGGACCTAGAAATTCACCCAAGGACACACATGTAGTTTTTCAAACAACTTTGGTGCACTTGAGCCTATGCTTGTAGTTCAAATTTGAATTATGCATATTAAATGCGTAGAAACTCAATTAATGTATAAAAAGGTCAAACAAACCCGGAATAATTCCAAAATTTAGCACGATACTTCTATTTGGTCTAATCTGCCTTTGTAAAAAAATTAAGGCGGGAGAAGGCAATATATGTATCTCGTTTCGCACACGGAGGTGACACGTTCCCTCTCGGAACCACGAGCCTTCTTGAGGGAAGCTCCGGTTTGCAAGAAGTTTACACCAAAGCTTGTCCCAATTCGGCCAAAAAAATTTCACAGCATGTTGGTGCCATGTCATGACACTATGCCAAATTTTATGATTTTCAGGCGTGTTTTGGATTTACAGGAATTAAAAAACCAAGTTTCTCAATCTTTCCGGCCGAGCCACGACGCCCAGATGTTTGAATTTCACTCCCATCTCTTGCATGGGACGTATAAATTCACCCAAGGACACACATGTGATTTTTCAAACAACTTTGTTGCACTGGAGCATGTGCTTGTAGTTCAAATTTTAATTATGCACATTAAATGCCCAGAAACTCAATTAATGCATAAAAATGCCAAGCGAACCCGGAATAATTCCAAAATTTAGCATGATACTTCTATTTGGTCTAATCTGCCTGTGTAAAAAAATTAAGGCGGGAGAAGGCAGTATACGTATCTCGTTTCGCACACGGAGGTGACACGTTCCCTCTCGGAACCACAAGCCTTCTTGAGGGAAGCTCCGGTTTGCAAGAAGCTTACACCAAAGCTTGTCCCAATTCGGCCAAAATAATTACCGCGGCATGTTGGTGCCATGTCATGTCACCATGCCAAGTTTCATGATTTTCAGGCTTGTTTTAGATTTACAGGAATTAAAAAACCAAGTTTCTCAATCTTTCCGCCCAAGCCACGACGCCCAGATGTTTGAATTTCATTTTCATTTCTTGCATGGGACCTATAAATTCACCCAAAGACACACATGTGAGTTTTAAGCAACTTTGGTGCATTGAAGCATGTGCTTGTAGTTCAAATTTGAATTATTCACATTAAATGCCCAGAAACTCAATTAATGCATAAAAATGCCAAACGAACCCGGAATAATTCCAAATTTAGCCACGACACTCATGTACTAGTTGCATGTTCACTGTACGTAAATGTTCTAGCAATTCAAACACCATCCTTTTCCTTTGTAACACAATTTTATCTTTCAAAACATAATGAAAAAAATCAGGTATACGATAAACAGTTTACTAGAAAGAATCGTGTGGGATGTGATATAAAATATCTTGGCGCACCGTCTTGTCTGGCATACGCAGGAAGCTTCGTCATCTACAGTCGACTGCCCCTGCTTGAACCACACTTGTGCGCTAGTTTCTCGCGGCACCGAGCGAAAAAAAATTTGCCACCGCGGAAATATCTATCTCCCCGCCCTGTCCCTCCTACCAAAAGCCACATTTCCACTGTTCCTCCATTGCTTTCCAAGTTCAAACCTTCACTGCTGCTTACTGCCAGCTCAGCCTCCTCGCTGGCGACCCTTCTTCTTGCAGCGCCGCCTCCTCGCTGGCGACCCTTCTTCTTGCAGCGCCGCCTCCTCGCCGGCGACTGTTATTCTTGATGTGCGGCCTCCTCGCCGCCGACCCTTCTTCTTGCTGCGCGGCCTCATCGATATGGTCAGGTAATCCACACCCCACCCACACCATCCTCCTCCTTTCCCGTCCCAGATGCCCCGACCGACGGAGCAACACCTTCCACTGAAATCACTGCCCCCTTCCTCCAATTAAGCGCCGCCCACAGCCATTTTGCATGTAGTATAACATGGAGCTCAGTAGAATGCGGCCGCACGCGCGAACGAGGTCGCTATGGCTGCCATGCGTGTCGACCGCCAGATCTTGGAGGAGCACCTCGTCTTTGAGGCTACCGTCGACACCGCCACGCGGTTGTCTACTTTAAAATACAATTCGTGATGTTTTCTCGAGGCCATCGCCAGTGCCTTCTAGTGATTTGTCCTCTGTAATGTTAATATGCAATCTGATGTTCAGTTAACACTTTGGTCGAACAATTGTTACATTTCGTAGTACTGTTCTCAAGCATTCTTTGTTTTGTTAACTGTCTTATCTTCTAGTACATGTTTCTATTCTGCAATGTCACCTTTCGATTAACTATTTTGGTTCATTTGATGCATTGTCCATTTAACTGTTTGGTTCAGTTACGCAATTTGATTTTCATTTGCCGTGGGTACAATTTTGTATTGTTATGCATGTGACACCAATCGAATTTGGTTGTACTCAATAGATATTCTCTTGATAGTATGGAAACTCTCGATTAACTTTGATCAAGATCTTCCTTATGTGTGTTGCAGGGAAACAATGGGAGACACTGCGGTTTACCATCGAGATTTGTTCAAGCAGGGTCCTTTGGCTAATAGCACATTATTGTGTAGTTGTAGGAATCATTCTAATATTTAGGTTTCTTACAATTTGGTCTTACATATGTAGGTCCTGCTGTCAGAGGCTTAGACCCACTGTTTGACCCATTTTGCATATGGGGAAATGAGATGTCCATGAATATCAGTCAAGTCAAGTAACTCAGAAAGATTGTTAGTATGAAGAAACTTGCGAAGAATAACAACAAGATCTTTGTTTGCACAATGAAGAAGACATTAGTCAACTATATGATGGTACCAACTCTTTTACCTTGTTTTTACCCCTTGCGCCATTTCAAAATTTACAACAGCGATTTATGCATAGCTTTGTTTTTAGTACTTTTCATAACAGTTCATCGATGATTACCTCTCAAACCACCTGCATGGTCAAGAGGCGAGGGAGGTATTCATTCAACACCCACGGTACAATATTGAAGTCTTGCTGAAGAGGACGAAGGTTGGGTGGGAAATTATCCATAGCCACTGGCCTAAAGTTGCAAGGACATTCAACATCACTGAAGGCTCAATATTTGCCTTCCGCTTCTGTAGTTTCCCAGATGAGATTCATCTGTCTATTTACCGTGTATGATGTAACTTTCCAAAGGTTTTTGATGCTCCATGTGAAACTTGGTGCTGTTGTGTAATGGCATAACTGAGTGCTGAAGCTATCTAATGTAATTCGATTATGAAATCCCGGTTGCTTTTATACGGATATGAAATATCTGGCGTGTTTTATACGAAATATCAGTTTGATTAGTACATGGATTATCAATAATAGGCTAATTACCCTGCTTATTGGGGTTTTCTATTGCAAACGGTTACTCAGACATCACCGTGGGCGATGAACTCAAACAACCCACACGGTTTCTAGAAAGTAGGCGTGTTCGATCAACTAACAATCACACACGGCTTCCGGCAGCGAACTGTTTGCGTTAGGCCACCTTGCACAAACCTTTCCACACAAAGAACTGTGTGTGATATACATACCTACAGAAATGTTTCTAGGATTCACCGTGTGGGATGTACATACCTACAGAAATGATTTTCTGGGATTCACCGTGTGGGATGTACATACCTACGGAAATGATTTTCTGGGATTTACCGTGTGGGATGTACATACCTACGGAAATGATTTTCTCGGATTACCGTGTGGGATGTACATACCTATGAAAATAATTGGGTTTCGATGCCTTGCCCGATTGCACATGGCCCCAGCCTGGGTCCCAGGAGGGCATATCCCCGACAATTTCTGGGTAGTGTGGGAAGGACCCCCCTATCGACCACACTCACTTGGCGACAGTTCCAAATGCCATCACGGAAAGGGGTTAAAAACCGTTTGTTTAGGACCGACGCGTACATGTGACATATATTGAATTTCAGAAGTTTAATCTTTGAATTATGAACATAATGGAGAGTGAGAGCCTATCCTGTTTTATGATATTTTACCTTAGAGAGGGTAGCAGGTATTAGCTAGCTAGTACTCATGATCATGTGAGGAGGAGTTGTTATTATGATTATGCTTATGAGTGAAGTGCTATAATGATGAGTTGTTAGATGACTATGATGATGATGAGTATGACTTGTTATTATGATAACGACGATAAGTTATTATTATGATGATGATGCAGAGTTGTTATATCATTATGAGCATGATGAGTTATTATATCACTGGGTGAAATAAACGTGGATTAGATTCAAGTGGAGGCAACATGGTGCAGATCCAAAGTACTACTAATCTTTACCTAATAATAAAGCAAATTGGGTTTCTTTCGTCCGTCATGGCATTTTTCAGAAAAGTCCCTCCATTTCAGAGAATTCAACCCGCAGTCCTGTTTTAAGTTAAAACGAATCGTTATTTTCGTATTTTACACAAAAGTTCCTGTCTTTTCTTGAAATCAACCCGCCGTCCAGATTTAAGTCACACCCGAACCGTTATTTTACATTTTTTGAAACCCCCCCTGATGTTTTAGGTAATTCATCCGCGGATCATATTTAGGTCAAACAAATGCTTTTTAAAATCATCCATATCTTTTAAACCGTAACTCCAATTTAAACATGTTATATATGAAATTTGATTAGAAAAATATATAGAATATGAATATGAGATTATTTTTACCTGTTAAGTATTTTTAAATATTATTTTGGAATATATTTGAGTCAAACCAATTAATTTTCTAAATTATATGTATCTTTTAAACCATAACTTCGATTTTAACATATTATATATGAAATTTTATTAAAAAATGCGTGGAATCTAAATATGATGTTAATTTTACCTGTTAAATATTTTTTTAAACTATTGTTATGGAAGCAAACTTATAATTTATAGCGCAAGATTCGTTTTTTTCATACCGGCGGCGATCCCAATTGCAAATAAACACCCCACTATAACCATATATGAAAAAGAAAACACCGATAACTACACATGCATACCTTTGAAAATTGTCGCAGGGGAAAACAACAGATTTCTCATCGCGAGAGTAAGAGAAAGCGAGCGAGAGAGAGAGAGAGGGGGAGAGAGAGAGAGAGAGGGAGAGGGAGGAGAGAGGGAGAGAGAGACGCCTTGGGATTAACAATATTCAACACACGTTTTTTGTTGTTTTTTGTGAACACTGAGGCCATCGCCGGCGAGGGTGAGAAGGAGGATAAGCGGCAACACAAATATGATGCCTCACAAAAATAAAGGAGATGGACCTATTGTGGTCTTGAGTGGTGGTTGTTGAGTTAAGAGTGTGTGTTATGTTTTCTCTCCCGTTGCAACGCACGGGCTCTTTTGCTAGTCCAAACTAAAGTGATCAAGTTTTGATTAGTAGTACTTTGGATCTGCACCGTGTTGCCTCCACTTGAATCTAATCCGCATCTCTTTCACCCACTAATATAATAACTCATCATGATCATAAAATCATATGATAAGACTACAGTACAAAACCTGTACAAATACAACGCCAATACGCAGAAGAAAAAAAAATACAGAAAATTTTAGCAGTAGCGCTGGTTGACCAGACGCTACTGCTAGGTAGGTGTAGCAGTAGCGCTGGATGGAAAATAAAACCAGCGCTACTGCTAAACATTATGTAGCGCCGTAGTAGTACCGCGGATGCCCGCGCTACTGATTCCCTAGTAGTGGGCGTGAGTGGGAGGGAGAGGGAAGGAAAGGGGACATGTTAGGTTCTGCCGCCGCCGTCCGGCTTAAATAGACGGGCTTGCTCCCTCGGGCGGCACGCCGGAGCTGCACCACGCGGTGCCATGAATGTGTCCACAGCGAGAACCGAAGGAGGCACCCGTCCGCCGGTCTTAGGGTGCGACCCTGTGGGCCCTTGTGATTAGTCCATGTGGCGAGCACGTCCAGGCGTTCACATATCCGTTCCAGATATGGGCCGGGTAGGGAGAGTGCCGTGTCCAGTTGTTTGGGCTGAACGTGTTGTGTGATCGGGCGGTCCGCCTAGAGGTACCGGGATCCGGTTGCAGATGCTCTTATTTAGTCGATGGATCTCGAAGCCATTCGTGCTACCTCAGCAAAAGAATTTCCCGCTCTCACATCTGAGATCAGACGTGAAGAGAGTTGATGCAGATTCACCGAGTAATCCGGCCGATAATTTTCGTCTTCTCCCGCGCATGCATCTGCAAGACGGTTTGCATGTAATTGTACCAGCGGAAAGGCTCCACGCGCTCGCCTCAGCGCGTCGCGCGCTACACCCCCAGTCTCGGCCACGAAGCAGAGCAGTTCCTGCAACCACTTGGAGAGAATAGAAGGAGGAACGGAAGGGAGGTAAAGAAAAGAGAGAACATATCGACTGGCTTCGATTTCCTGGCCGCAAAATTCAGTTCCAGTCGACCGGTTGCTCGTTCTCTGACTCGTCGATCGTCTTCCTCGTCGATACCTGTAGCAACCGCCGCCGGCATGTCGCCTCAGGCATGCGCCGTGTGGTGATCGGTGTGTACCGATGATGATGACCATGCAGCAGCATGCGGCCGCCTCCGCCCTAGATCCCGGGGAGGGAGACCATGTTCTCCAGCTGCGGCGGCCGTAGGTCCCCTTTCATCGTCGACGTCGGCCGCTGGGCCGCAAGGACAAGTTCGTGAGGTTGGAGGAGACGGTCAGCCCGAGCATCGGCACCATGGACGTCCCCGGCAGCGGACACCAGATGGACAGCTACTTCTCCCGCCCCAAGATCCGGTCCCGGTCCATCCGCATGGCGGCCGCCGGCGTTATCAACCGGTCGGAGCGGCTCAAGAACTTCGGCCGCGTCTTCCAGGAGGACCTCAAGAACATCTCGCTCAAGGTCTACGACCCGCAGGACCCGTTCCTGATGCGCATGAACCGCCTCTTCGTCTTCTCCTGCATCATCTCCGTCGCCGTGGACCCGATGTTCTTCTACCTTCCTTCCGTCACCGAGACGGAGTACAACACCTGCATCGGGTTCAACCGCGTCCTAGCAGCAGGCGCCACCGCCGTGCGCTCCGCCATCGACTTCTTCTACCTGGCGCGGATGATGCTGCAGTTCCACACCGCCTTCATCGCGCCGTCGTCGCGGGTGTTCGGCCGCGGGGAGCTCGTCATCAACAAAAGGGACATCGCGCAGCGCTACCTCCACCGCTTCTTCATCGTCGACCTCCTCTCCGTGCTCCCGCTGCCGCAGATCCAGATGATCAAGTTCTTCCTGCGGCCCAAGGGCGCGGACCTGCTCCCCATCAAGACGGCGCTCTTCTTCATCGTGCTCACCCAGTACCTGCCCCGTCTCGTCCGCTTCTACCCCATCATATCCGAGCTCAAGCGCACCACCGGGGTGTTCGCCGAGACCGCCTTCGCCGGCGCCGCCTTCTACCTCCTCCTCTACATGCTCGCCTCCCACATGGTGGGCGCCTTCTGGTACCTCCTTGCCGTGGAGCGCGTAGACGACTGCTGGCGCGAGAAGTGCGCGGGGCTCAAGTTCGACCGGTGCGTAAAATTCATGTACTGCGGGGGCGCCGGGGCGGCCAGCAAGGATGGCCAGTTCACCGAGTTCATGGAGTGGCGGACCATGATCAGGCAGGTGCTCAAGCAGGAGTGCGCGCCGATGGACAACAACGGCACGGGCTTCGACTACGGCATCTACAGCAATGCCATCACGTCGGGGGTCACCCACACCCAGGACCTCATCCCCAAGATCCTCTTCTGCCTCTGGTGGGGCCTCCAGAACCTCAGCACTGGCGCCCAGGGGCTAGAGACCACACACTACAAGGGGGAGGCCCTCTTCGCCATCCTCCTCGCCCTCTTCGGCCTCATCCTCATGGCGCTTCTCATCGGCAACATGCAGACGTATCTCCAGTCCATGACGCTGCGGATGGAAGAGATGCGGCTCAAGCGACGGGACACGGAGCAGTGGATGCGCCACCGCCACCTCCCCGACGACCTCATGGAGCGCGTGTGGCGGCACAACCAGTACAAGTGGATGGAGACGCGGGGCGTGGACGAGGACGGGCTCGTGTGCTGCCTCCCCAAGGACATCCGGCGGGATGTGAAGCGCCACCTGTGCCTCCGCCTCGTCCGCCGCGTGCCGCTCTTCGCCAACATGGACGAGCGCCTCCTGGACGCCATCTGCGAGCGGCTCAAGCCCAGCCTCTGCACGGAGTCCACCTACGTGGTGCGGGAAGGGGAACCCGTCGACGAGATGTTCTTCATCATCAGGGGCCGGCTCGAGAGCTCCACCACCGACGGGGGCCGCATAGGGTTCTTCAACAAGGAGCTCCTGAAGGAAGGGGACTTTTGCGGCGAGGAGTTGCTCACCTGGGCGCTGGACCCCAAGGCGGCGGCGAACCTGCCCTTGTCCACGCGCAGCGTCAAGGCGATCTCGGAGGTGGAGGGCTTTGCGCTGCACGCGGACGAGCTGAAGTTCGTCGCCGGGCAGTTCCGGCGGTTGCACAGCAAGCAGCTGCAGCAGACGTTCAGGTTCTACTCACAGCAGTGGCGCACCTGGGCGTCGAGCTTCATCCAGGCCGCCTGGAGGAGATACCGGAAGCGGAAGAGGCTGGAGCAGCGGAGGCGGGAGGTGGAACAGATGTATGGCATGGCGTCCACGTCGTCGTCGGGCCATTTCAAGACAACGTTCCTTGTGTCGAGGTTCGCCAAAAAAGTCATGCGCAACGTGCTACGTAAGCGGTTGCTCCGGGAGGAGAGCCTCATCTTGCTGCCCAAGCCGCCAGAGCCGGACTTTGGCAGAATGCACTACTGATCGATTTGGTTGTGATCCGCAGCTGCCGCTGCTACACTGATATGATTGGACGTGAAATTCAGGAAATAAAACTTGTTTGGTCGAGAGCAGTGAAGAAAAGAAAAGCATGAACATGTAATACGATTTCTTTTGAAGCGTAGTTTCTTTGTTGTTGAGAAACGCCTTTCAGGCAATTTTATTAAGTTTCAGGTGGAACCAACACTAGCTAATTGAACAAACTCAACTAGATAATCGGAAATTACTACATCAAAAGAAGTAAAACTATCAAGTTGGCTAAGTACGAGCAGCGACAATTGGCACTTCTTTGGAGTGTAGTACATCACACGACCACATTGAGCGCAACGGCAACAACAACCAAGTTGAGATGATGTCATTATGACATCATACTCACTCCGGCAAGACTCCCTTCGGACAGTGCCTATCTTTTTCTAGAGCTAAAGGCAGAAGGTAAAATACAAAAAAGTTAGACAAACTCCTACCACAACCCAGTGAGAAGTAAGTTTGACTCGAACACAATACAACCACAACGCAAAAAGAGCATGTCCGAAACTAACTATCAAAACATGGCCTCGACTAATGCCGGTCACCTCCAAGGAGGAACAACTCGAAAAGAACTCTCCTTGCCGAGGCACCAACCACATTGAGTGCCTAAAAGAGTTGGAAGGTGGGTGGCGGGACTGAGATAGCCTCGAGAAAGCTATCGTGATAGACCCACCCACGATGGAGTACATAAACGCCCTTGAAGAGCAATCCAGAACAGCGACGAGCACCAAATGAACGCAACAAGAATAAATTCCATGAACTCCTGACCCACACGTCCATCTCAAAGACAACACGAGGGAACCCAAGCTTTTCCCGCCACCGGGCCTCCCCTTCCACCCCCCCCCCCTCGCCGCCGCTGAGGGACTATCAAGGAAGTGGGCATTGGATCACACCCTTTCAGTTAAGAAAATTAAGTTATTCTACATACAAAACGGTTATGTTTTATTCTTAGAAGGCAAAAGGGTACTAAGAGGGAAAATAACCCAAAAGTTCTCATGCAGATGAGCGCTAAGGCCGCAATCTCCTAGTAGGCCATCCTTGTGCCACTAAGAACCGGTGGGTTCTCTCCGTCCACACTTTGCCCTGGCAGGCACACAAGTGGTCACTTTGTTTTGACAAAGCACATTGGTACGTGGGCCGATCACACGATCACGTAGTCTGAGAGAGATTCGGATGTGCGTCGTATGATGAACAAGGCATCAAAGAGTGAGGTTCATGCTAGCACAAATGTTAAACCATAAGTGCAACCAAAGGAAGATATGGGCAACACCATTATCTATGTTGGGGAGCTTCCGGTGCCTCTTTTGGGAGAAATGCTGCATCAGATTTCCAGCTACAGTTTTTCACGTAAACCTAATTAATTCTAGAAGTGTCGGAGTAATGGGCCACGGGTAGGCTAAACCGGGGCCCAAAACCTTTCAAGACATCGGGGCTGACCGCGCCCCTCAAAACGATGAGACAAAGAGCCGCATATACGGAAGCCGATTTGGAGGAAGCCGGCTTCCCGTAGGCGGCCGAGTCCTAGAAGCAAGGCCGAGTCACGCTGATTCCCGCCGGGCGGCTTCCAGAGAAGCCGGCCTCAGGGAGTCGGCCCACGACGCCAACGGAGCCCGTGCCCTCGCCAGAGAGGATGGGACGGGGAGTGGCTACAGTATAGCCCATCCCCTCTTCCAGATCAGGCAAGCATGGCCACAGTGCACCATACGGGCGGAGATATCCGCCCGGCGCGGCACTGTTGCCATGGCTTCCCTGACATCACCCCGATGGGCATAGTCCTGTTCCACGACGGCCTATCTGTACGGCCCAAGGACGATGGGCCCCGCCTGCCAGCGAGAGTTCAGAAGACGGCAAGAGCCCTACCAGTCGGCCCGAGGGAGGCCGGCCCCCAGGAGTCGGCCGGCCCGCCTCCTCGGGAGCCGCACGCCATCAACCAGATGAGACATGGAGTGGCTACAGTAATCGCCCGCCATGCGGCGGGGAAGTAGCCATGACCTCCTGACCAAGCCTGCGTCATTAGAGATGCGGCTACAGTGATCAGCCGCCGACAAGACCCGGAAGCGGCGAGTACGGCCTGTCGGCCCGTACCCCGCCAGTCGGCGGGGCCCACGAGACGGCGAGCCCCAGCAGTCGGCGGAGAAGCCGGAGGCAGAAGAGACTGACGGACGGGCCCTACGCCCGGCCGGATTACCAATGTACCCCTGGGGGGTAGGCCTATATAAACCCCCTAGGGCACCCATGCAAGGGGTTCGGAACCTAAGATAGTTAGCCCAGATCATAGAGGAAAGGAAAGAGCTAGCCTTGCCTTCTCCTACCTCTAGCATACAACTCGAGGAGCACTTGTGTATTCACTTGAGCTTTAGTGATCATGCGGAGACCCCGCAGAGCAGGACTAGGGGTGTTATCTCCTAGGAGAGCCCCGAACCTAGGTAAAGTCCGCCGGCGTTCATGTCTACGCCTCATCCCGCTTCCGGGCACCGGCGACGTTCTACTGGCTCCCACCATGATAAGCCATCCTTTGGCATATGTCGCACCCAACCCCCGACATTTGGCGCCCACCGTGGGGCGAGGTGCACCGTCGTCCGGAGACCTGTTCTGGACGGGAACCCTTTTCCTCCCTGGCGAGCGCAGCCAGCCCGGCACGCCAGATGGTGTTTGCGCCGACGCGCTGCATGGCGCGTAGGTGGCCTACGCGGTGAGCTGCCTCGATGATCTCGTTGGCGACGTCCGCCTCTCCGATGAGCCCGCATCCGATGCGGGCACAGACGGCCCCGAGAGCCTCCTCGCGGGCCTACTCGATCAACTCCACGTCACCAGCGAGCCGGCTGTGGACCTGGAGTCCGTAGGCTCCACCAACCCGATGTTGGTCGACTCCGACACCGCGTCGCTTGACGCGTTCCCCACCAATGTGGTGGTCTATGACGAGCCGCTCGCTCGCGCGGAGAGCGGCGGAAGCACCGTCACGGAGGTCCTGTTCATCGGACACGACGAGCACTCCGGCGGAGGGGCTCGCGATTCGCTCGATGCGGCACTGCAAGACCTGTCGGCGCCCATTCCCGAAGACGCCGATGCCGAGATGCTGGAGGCACGTCGCCTCCAGCTTGTCGAAGGCGCCAAGAAGCTGGCTAGCATGAGACGTTTTCAGAAGCCTATCAGCGCGAGATGGACCGCGCTGTGGGTGGCACGCCGGCTCCCGCTGGGCCCAGCCGTCTTGGCACGGTCCAGCAGCGCGACATTGCTATCGCCAACCTGTTCGGGGCAGATCGCCCCGTCTACGCGACGCCTGCGGAAAACATCCGAGCTGCCCAGGCGACTGCAGAAGAGCTGGACAAGTTCGAAGGCGAGGAGCGTCGCCTGATGGCGGAACGCGTCCAGCGACTCCTCGACGTGACCGCCGAGCAGCACGAAGCCGGCTGCCGCACCGAGGAGCCGTGCCGGCAAAATGACGACCTCCCCCACCGCCGAGATCAAGGCGCGATATCTCGGACGCCGACTGGTGGCGTCCGTGGAAGAAAAGACAAGGAGCCGGCTGCTTGTCGCAGTCGGACTCGCATCACCATAGAGCGCGACCAAGACGGCCGCCCAAAGCGGTGGAGCAGCCGGGGCGGTATCGCCTCACCTCCCCCTCGTAGGGAAAGGCGCGTCTCCCTGCCGCCTGTGGAACACCCGACGCTCGGCGACCGCCTCGGCCGCCGAGAGGGAGGCGGAGAGAACGATGCCCGCCACAGGATCGACCGCCTGAATCGGTCCCTGGCATTAGAAGAAGAAGACGAGTTGGGTCCGCCGTGCTTCGGCCCCCGCATCCGAGACGAGCCCTTCCCCAAAGGGTTTACACTCCCAAGAGACACGCCCAAATATACCGGCTCCGTGAAGCCGGAGGACTGGTTGGTCGACTACTCCACGGCCGTCAGCATAGCAAACGGCAACAAGCGTGTTGCCGTGAAGCACGTCCCCCTCATGCTCCAAGGCACAGCTCGAATATGGCTGAACAACCTGAAGCCCCGCAGCATCAACAGTTGGGTCGACTTCACCGACGCCTTCATCCACAACTTCACCAGCACGTACAAATGGCCGCCCAAGCCCCGCCAGCTCTCCTTGTGCGTGCAAGGCCCCGACGAGTCGACTCGCGACTACCTCACGCGCTGGGCCGAGCTCCGCAACTCTTGCGAAGGCGTGCACGAGGTGCAGGCTATCGAGTACTTCACCGCCGAGTGCAGAGAAGGCACCCTCCTCAAGCACCGACTCCTCTGCGACGAGCCGGCGACCCTCGACGAGCTGCTGATCATAGCAGACAAATACGCCACGACCGACTCCTCCATGAAGGCAGAGATCCAAGTCAACGCGTCCGGCAAAGTGGCCCCTCAGGCTCCTAGAACTCCGGCTGGAGACTCCAGTCGGCGCCAACAGCAGAACGACCACAAGCGCAAAGCCCCGTAGCCGGCTTCCACCAGCCGGTAGGTGGCGATAGTCAAAGACCAGCAGCCGGAGGGGCAGCCTCCTTCCAAGCGGCAGAAGGGCGGCAAGTCCAATTGACTGCCGGCTTTCTCGTACGAGCAGACTTTGGATGCCCCCTGCAAATTCCATAGCGGCGCAAAGCCATCAAACCACACCACACGGAAGTGCCATTGACTCACCAGGATCGCCAAGGGAGACGGCCTCCTGCCTCCCCGCCTGCTGGGCAGCCGCCTCCTCCTTCGCCCCAGCAGCCGGCGGTCAAACCAGTCGGAGCCATACAAGATCAGTACCCAGAAGAGGACGGAGCGTACGTCGTGTTCACCAGTGTGGCCGATGACCGATGCAGCAGGCGGCGGCAACAACAAGAAGTGAATGCAATAGCAACCGAGATCCCAGAGTTCATGCATTGGTCGGAGAAACCCATCAGCTGGAGCAGAGCCGACCACCCGGAGGTGATGCCCAATCCCGGCTCTTATGCCGTGGTTTTGGATGCCACCTTCGCCACAGACAAGCGAGCTGCTCGTTTCTCCCGAGTTCTGATAGACGGCGGCAACAACATCAACATCCTGTACAAAGACACTATGGAGAAGTTAGGAATCAAGCAAAGACAGCTTCAGTCCAGCCGGACGGTCTTCCATGGCATAGTTCCTGGCCTTTCCTGCTCACCAATCGGCAAGATCCAGATAGACGTCCTATTTGGGGACAAAGATCACTTCCGCCGAGAGCAGGTATGGTTTGAGGTGGTGGACCTTGAAAGCCCGTACCATGCACTGCTTGGCAGGCCTGCCCTGGCCAAGTTCATGGCGGTTCCCACTACGCCTACCTCAAGATGAAGATGCCGAGTTCCAAGGGGATTCTGACCATAGCCGACGACTACAAGAAGTCGTCCGCCTGTGCAGCCGAGAGCAGTCGGTTGGCCGAGTCCCTCGTGATCGCAGCTGAGAAGCGGCTCCTTGACCGGGTTGTGGCGATGGCTGGCAAGCGGCCAGAGATGTCGCCCGACCCTAAGGAGTCGGAAGCTGAGGGCTCGTTCAAGCCGGCCAAAGAGACAAAGAAGATACCCCTGGACCCAGAGCACCCGGAGAGGTACGCTGTCGTAGGTACGGGCCTCGACAACAAATAGGAAGGCGAGCTCGTCGATTTCCTCCGTGAGAATCGGGACATCTTCGCATGGTCCCCCAAAGACATGCCAGGTGTTCCGACGGATTTCGCCGAGCACAAGTTACACGTCCGGTCCGATGCCAAGCCTGTCAGGCAGCCCTTGCGCCGCCTGTCAGAAGAGAAGATAAGAGTCGTTGGAGAAGAGATAGCCCAACTATTGGCAGCCGGCTTCATCATGGAAGTATTCTTTCCGGAGTGGCTGGCCAACCCAGTCCTCGTACTCAAGAAAAACAAGCAGTGGCATATGTGTATTGATTACACCAGCCTCAACAAAGCATGCCCAAAGGACCCATTTGCTTTGCCAAGAATTGACCAAGTGATAGACTCCACAGCCGGATGTGAGCTGTTGAGTTTTTTGGATGCATATTCAGGATATCACCAAATCAAGCTGAACCTGGCTGACAGGCTAAAGACCGCCTTCATCACACCATTCGGAGCCTTCTGCTACTTGACCATGACGTTTGGCTTGAGGAATGTCGGCGCCACCTTTCAACGCTGTATGCAGAAGTGCCTCCTCAAGCAACTCAGCAGGAACGCCCACGTTTACATGGACGACGTAGTGGTGAAGACGGAGAAGCGTGGAATGCTGCTAGAAGACCTCAAAGAGACCTTTGAGAACCTGCGCCGATTTTAGATCAAGCTCAACCCGGAGAAATGCGTCTTCGGAGTACCAGCCGGCCAGCTTCTCGGATTCCTAGTCTCGGAACGCGGCATAGAGTGCAACCCTGTGAAGATCAAAGCCATCGAGAGGATGGAAGTACCCCGCCGACTGCTGGATGTGCAGAAGTTCACTGGCTGTTTGGCATCCATCAGCTGATTCCTCAGTCGACTGGGAGAGAAGGCTCTTCCTCTGTACCAACTCATGAAGAAAACCACCTTTTTTGAGTGGAACGACTAGGAGGATGAGGCCTTCTTCCAGCTCAAAAAGATGTTGACTACTCCACCTGTCTTGGCGGCTCCGACTCCTAAAGAGCCCATGCTCCTTTACATCGCCGCCACCAGCCGAGTGGTCAGCACCGTCATCGTGGTGGAGCGCAAGGAGGAAGGCAAGGCGCTACCAGTCCAGAGACCGGTATATTACCTGAGCGAAGTACTGTCGACCTCCAAGCAGAACTACCCCCACTACCAGAAGATGTGTTATGGCGTACACTTCGCCGCCTAAAAGCTGAAGCCGTACTTTCAAGAGCACCCTATCACTGTGGTCTGCACAACTCCTTTGGCCGAGATTATTGGAGGCCGAGATGCCTCGGGCCAAGTCGCCAAATGGGCCATAGATATGGCCCCCTACACCATCTACTACCAGCCTCGCACCGCCATCAAGTCACAAGCACTGGCCGACTTCCTCGTCGACTGGGCCGAGACCCAGTACCTGCGACCAGCACCCGACTCCACTTATTGGCGGATGCACTTTGATGGTTCTAAGATGCACACCGGTTTGGGAGCCGACATCGTCCTTACCTCTCCCAAAGGTGACAAGCTCAAATATGTGCTGCAAATTCATTTTGCCTCCTCCGACAACGTCGCAGCGTACGAGGCACTCATTCACGGGCTCCGGCTCGCCAAAGAGCTCGGCATCCGCCGGATCCTGTATTATGGAGACTCCGACTTGGTGGTCCAGCAGTCTTCGGGCGACTGGGACGCCAAGGATGCAAACATGGTGAGCTATCATTTCCTCGTTCAGCAACTCAGTGGATACTTTGACGGGTGCGAGTTTCTCCATGTGCCAAGAAACGACAATGAGCCGGCTGACGCCTTGGCAAGAATCGGCTCCACTCGTCAAGCAATACCAGCCGGCGTTGCCCTCCAGCGCCTCCTCAAGCCGTCTGTCAAGCCTTCGCCAGAGTCAGATTCCATCTTCGTGCCGGCCCCTGCTGAAGCAGTTGGATCCGACTTGAGAACTCCAGAAGCCGGCACAAGAGTTCTGGCAGGCGGCCCGGGGACTTCAGATCCCGGCCCGGGGACTTCAGAACCCGGCCCGGGGACTTTAGAGCTTGACCCGGGGACTGCGCCGGTCGGCCCGGGGACTTCATCGATCCAGTAAGCGACCACCGACTCCAACCCGCCGCCCCCTGGCCCGGCCGCCCTGGTCCAAGTTGCAGTCATTATGGTTGAGGAAATCGCAGCACCTTCGTGGGCCTAGCCCATCCTCAAGTTCCTAGTAAACAAAGAGCTGCCGTCTGATGAGATCTCGGCCCGGCAAGTGCAACGCCGGGCCGCGGCCTACACCATAGTCAACAGAGAGCTAGTAAGGCGCAGTGTCACTGGTGTTTACCAGCGCTGCATGGAGCCGGAGCAAGGCCATGCAATTCTCCAAGATATCCACCAAGGTGAGTGTGGCCACCACTCAGCTTCAAGGGCACTTGTCGCCAAAGCCTTCGCCATGGTTTTTTCTGGCCGACTGCCCTTGAAGACGCCAAGGACTTGGTCCTGAAATGCAAAGGGTGTCAGAAGTTCCGTTCCAAGCCACATCAACCGGCTTCTGCACTCAAGACTATCCCCATCGCCTGGCCCTTTGCCGTCTGGGGCCTGGACATGGTTGGGCCGTTCAAAACAGCGTGGGGTGGCATGACTCATCTACTTGTTGCGGTGGACAAGTTCACCAAGTAGATAGCAGCCAAACCAATCAAGAAATTGAACGGTCCGACTGCTGTGACGTTCATCTCCGACATCACCGTCCGGTATGGCATACCGCACAGCATCATCACCGACAATGGCACAAACTTTGCAAAGGGCACCTTGGCCCGTTTCTGCGCAACACAGGGCATCCGACTGGACTTAGCGTCCGTTGCCCACACATAGTCAAACGGCCTAGTTGAGCGAGCAAACGGACTCATCTTGTCCGGCATCAAGCCCCGACTGGTCGAGCCTCTGGAGCATTCGGCCGGCTGCTGGCTCGACGAGCTGCCAGCCGTCCTCTAGAGCCTGCGCACAACTCCGAACAAGTCGACCGGCTTCACACCTTTCTTCCTCGTCTACGGTGCCGAAGTTGTCATCCCAACGGACATAGAATTCGACTCCCCTCGAGTCACCATGTACACCAAAGAGGAAGCAGAAGAAGCACGACAAGACGGCGTTGACCTGCTGGAAGAGGGCCCGTTGTTGGCACTCGGCCAGTCCAGCATCTACCAACAGAAACTACGCCGATACTTCAACCGGAAGGTCAAGCCGAGATCTTTCCAAGAAGGAGACCTTGTGCTCCGGCTGATCCAGCGAAAAGCCGGCCAGCACAAGCTCTCAGCACCGTGGGAAGGCCCCTTCATCATCAGCAAAGTATTGGGCAACTACTCCTACTACCTGATCGACGCTCAGAAGCCTCGAGCGCGCAAGAGGGACGACTCCGGCAAGGAGACGGAGCACCCATGGAATGCAAATCTCCTCCGACGATTTTACAGTTAATACAGTATGTACCACGCTACCTTTTGTATTAAAGTACGAAGCCTCCGGGTCCCCCGAGAAGAGCTCGGGGACTGCCCTCTTTTATGCCTATGAGTGTGTCGTTTTTTGTTATGCCGCTGGCACCGGGTTCGACCAGTCGGCACGAGGACTTGCCGTCTGGAACTATGAAATGCTTCTTGCAGCCAGACAAGTAATGTGTGGCACTCAAGCCGTCCCCTGCCAGAAGCCGCAGCTCGCGGAGCGGCTGTCTGGCGGGCAGGAGCAAGGCAGAAAGGGTGCCCACACTAAAAATGGCTAAGGACTCAAAGCATATGCATAGTTTAAGCCGGCTTCCAGCCTGTTACAACCGACTGATCAGCAGTCGGCTGGCCGCTTCCTATTTAACTTGCCATAAACTCTAAGCGGCTAAGTACTTGCCTTCCCAAAGTAGCCAAGAAGTTGACCCAGCAACAGACCGCAGAGTGGATGTTTGGCTGACAGGGCGGCAACCAAGGGAAAGCAGCAAAGGAAAAAGCCAAAAGAGCGATAAGCAAGAGGAATCGAAACTCGGAAAAATATTTACATAAAAAAGGCCCTTGGCCGATCTTCAACAAAGTTTAGATACACCCCACGGGTGAAATTGTGCGAAATTAACAAGTTCATTCAAGATTAATAGACAGGCGAAACAAAGATAAAGTGGCAGTCTAGGAAGCGGCAGAAGGGTTCGGAGGATCGGAGGAGTCGGTGGTGCCAGTCGCTGGAGCGGCCGGCTGGTTGGTCTCTGCTTGGTCGCCTCCGGTGGCAGCTGGCTCAGTCGGGCGCGGCTCGTTGCTGGAGGCGCAGTCGAGCTGAGGCTGGCCGTCCGCTCCGACCTCTGGCGCCCCCCTTCACCTCCCTCCACTGACTCGCCTTCCTCCTCGACGCTGGAGTCGATCACCTCCGCCGAGTCCTCGCCGTCGGCTGGGTTTAGCCCTAACCATTCTGGCGGCGCCTCATCGCCGTTCTCAGCTCGCTCCGGGACGAAGACACTGGTGTCGGTGTACTCGGCGATCGACGCCGCGCGCTTGACAAGATCGTCCTCCACGACCGCCAACTCCTCCTGGGCCTTCTCCCGGAACGTGGCCAGCTGGGCTAGAATCAGCCCAGGGTACCACGCCTTGATGAACTCCAAGGCCCGGTGCGCTCCAGCCCGGGCCAAGGAGCCCTTCCAGGCCTCAAGACGGCCGGCCGCCACCTCCAGCCTGTCGGCATTCTGACTGGGAGTGCGCGGTGCCGGCATGTCTGGCCACAGGGCGGTGATCGCCTGGGCGCCGACACGCTGAAGCCGGCACAGCATCCGGTGAGCCGGCCGAAGACGAGCCTCGATGCTCAGGATCTGCTCGCTAAGGGATCGGGGGGCGTTGACGGCGATCTTCGCACCGTCCGCCCTCCGCCCTTCGCGATCAGCCTCGATGGCCCGGTTGGCGGCGTCCGAATGGCCAGGGAAGAAGTCTGACGAAACAAAGGCAAAGAGCAAAATTAAGGGCCAGAAGCCGGCTTGACCAACAGCCGGCGGCGCAACGAAGAAAAGTGAGGAAGACTCACCATCGACGATGTCCTCGATCTCATGGAATTCGGAGGTCAGCATCGCCTCCTTGTCAGTCCAGGAGGAGCGGTCGCTTGCGAACTCGGCAAGAAGGCTGGACTCCTTGTCCTCCGCCTCCTTCCGAGCCTTCTCGAAGAGCTCCTTCTGCTCTGCCAGTTGTGTGGCCAATCGGTCGCGCTCTTCAGCCAGCTGGCTGCACTCTTTCTCCTTGGCCCGGAGCGCGGTGTTGGCTTCGCCCAGCTGCTCCTATAAGGTGGCGTTGGCCTCTGCGGAAGAAAGAAGAAAGTAAAGCGTCAGTCACCAACAAAGAAGTACAGTCGCCGGGGAGATCCGCCCGACCTTTCGATAATCGGCCCGAATCTGGGACTACAGCCTGAGTCTTGATGCGCCCAGAAGAAAGAAGAAGACGTACTCCGGCTGTCCGACAAGTCGGCGGTCTGCTGAGCCAGCTCCTAGACATTGGAGTTGAAGGCGGTCACGCGGAGATTGAGGTAATCCTGCGACATGAAATTCTGACGAGTGTTAGTACTTGGAACTCGCCGATTAGAGTTCCAAGCCGCCTGCTCAGCAGCCGGCCCGGAACTCGGGGACTACACCCAGTGGGTGCACTGGCGCGCCCCCACCCAAAGCACAAGAAACTAAAATAAAGAAGGGAATGTACCCGAACGGCTTCACGCGCTGCCAAGTGCGCCTTGTTGCAGTTCTTGAGGGCCTCGCTTTCGGCACGGATCTTGGCTTGGACGTCCAAGAGCGCCC
Organism: Aegilops bicornis; assembly: GCA_021605145.1. Lineage (NCBI taxonomy): Eukaryota > Viridiplantae > Streptophyta > Magnoliopsida > Poales > Poaceae > Aegilops > Aegilops bicornis. The sequence continues at coordinate 111,638,113 of CM038669.1, read as the reverse complement.
GATTCAGCGGGCCCGTCCCGCCTCCTTGCACCCACCTTGTGGGCGCGGCGCTCGTCGCCTCGGTGTTCGGGATCGAAGAGCTCGCGGCGCCAGTCTCCAGCAGGCGCGGCGCAGAAGCCGCCTTTGCAAGACGGCGACGCGTTGGCGCACCGACCCCAAGATCCAGGCCCGCCACCACTTCTTCAGTCGGTGGCATTGGCGGGTCCGCCGGCTGCCCGCCCGGCGCACTCCCAGACAACGGCGGCGGCGACACGAGCACGTCCGGCATGGAGGTGTCGCCGCCGTCCCATTCCTTGACCGGGTTCTCGCCGCCGGCCTCCCCAGTCTACACCGAGATCTCTGGAGGTGGCGGAGCGGAGTTCAGAGGCACGACGAAGACCGCTGAGTGGTGGCGTGCGGCTTCCTCGGCCCGTTTCTTCACCGCGTCGGTGGCCGCGGCCTCCGCCAATTTCTTCTTGGTGGCGGCCTCCGACTTTTCGACCTCCGCCTTCTTCAGATGGGCGGCCTCCTGCTCTTCGCGCGCCTCCCGTGTGTTCCGCTCCCTCGCCTCCTGAAGGTCGGCGGCCGGGTCAATCCGCCGAGCTGTAGCAGAAGTCTCCGCCGACCCCACGATGGAGGCGGCGGCCACCTTCTCAAGAGAGAGGGAAGCCCTGGATCCAAGAAAAACAAAGTAGAAGACTCAGAACAAATCAATAAAGAGAAAACAAAGATGTAAGGGAGGAAGGCACTTACGCAGAAAACAGCTGCGGTGTCTTCACCTCCTTGCGGAAGCGATTAACCTTCACGGCCGCCTCTTCCCGCTTGGTCGCTGCGGTCCAGCCCTTGGACTTCTTCGACCGGCTGCCCAACAAGCTCGGCGCGGCCCTACGCTTCTTCGCGCCGCCCTGGGCGTCTGGCGCGGCAGACGAGCTCGCGCCTTGCTGGCCGGCTCCCGGCTGGTGGTGAGGGGCGACTTCTCCCGCGTCGTCGTCAGGCTAGTCCACGAGGCTGGCCCCGAGCCTCGAGCCGCCTGCTCCGCCGCCTCCTCCTTCGGCGTCGTCCTCAAAAGCCGCCGCCCCCAAGTCAGGGTCGTCGACATCGCTTTTCGCCCTGTCAAGGAGGAAGTCACGGACCGGCCTCGCGGTGCCGGCTGCTGGCTGGAGGAGGGGGCTCTGGCCGAGGCCCGATTGGTCAGATCTAATAGGACGGACTCGGCAGCAAAGAATCAGAGGAACATAAAAAGTAATAACTCACCATGGGTGGAGGGTTGGTGCGCGAATATGGCTCCTTGCCGAACTGCCACTCTTCCGAGAGCTCGCAGTTCACAAGGTAGTTAACCATATAGGCCACCTCCACGTGAGGCATCTCCTTGGTGCACATCCGACTTGGATCTCGGTGGCCGCTCATCTGGAAGATCATGTGAGGACGACCTTGGAGGGGAAGCACTCGACGCGCCACGAAGGCGGCCAGCAGATCGGGCCTAGTTATGCCTTCCGATTGCACCATCACTCGGAGTCGGGCGATGGCGGCGGCACCGGCAGGCGTCAGCTTCTGGCCCGGTACGACCAGTTGGGCTGCCTCCCAGCCGGCGCGCCTGCTGCGTAAGCCGGCAGGTTGATTCAGTCGCCCTCCGCGAAGATGCTCTTCACGTAGAAGTACGACCGATGCCACATCTTCACCGACTTTATCAACGTGATGGGGGGGGGGACGAGTTGTCAGCCCCCGTCCTCCGCACCACGATGAACGAGCCGCACTGAGCCGGCACGCCTGCGACATGGGTGCCGAGCTTGGTGTAGAAGAACTTCCCCCCATAGCTCGAGGGTGGGGAGGACGCCGAGGAAGCCTTCACACAAAGTGACGAAGGCGGACAACAGCACGGGGTGAGGTGGTGCGGCTGGAGTCCGTAGAACTCGAGAAAGGAGCGGAAGAAACCGCTCGCCGGCAGACCGAGGCCGCGCAGGCAGTGCGAGCGGAAGATGACCCGCTCGCCGTCCTGCGACGCTGGCGAGATTTCTCTCTCCGGCGCGAGGCGAACCTTCACGAAGTCCTTGCCGGGCAGCCGGCGCGTCTTGCGAAGGAAGTTGATGTGGTCATCGTGGACCTCGGAGCCATCCCACGCTCCGGAGCGCACCGCGGGGGGCGTGGCGGTGGAAGAGGAGCTCATCAGGAATGGGTCGCCGTGACGCTCGACATGGCTTGGGGGCGCGGCGGCGAGAGGAAGAGGAAGATGGAGGCAAGAAAGAGGAGGCAATGTGGAGGGGGGACGCGCGTGCCCTGCCGCTCCTCCTCCCCCACCTACTTATAGGCCCACGGGCTGTGAAGCCGAGGGGGCGAGCGTGGGATTAACGACGCCGTTACCCCACGCTCCCCACAATCCTTACCACGCGAGCTACTGCGCGCAGTAACTCCGCGAGAATCTCAACCGCCCACCTCGGCTGCAGCGGATCCGCTCGCGTGCCGAAGCGGGTAGTGGTGGGCCCCGTCCGAAGACGCGTCCCATTGTGCGCGTGGGCGGGCAGACCGGCCCGGCCGCGCGCCACCACATGACGAGCCCGAGGCGGGCGGTGGCACAGAAGCTTAGCTAGCACGCCACTTGACTCCCGCCAAGGTGTTCAAAAGTTTGGTCAAGCCGGGTTGAGGTGAGTCCGACTCCAAACAGTCGGCTTGGCAGAAGACGGACGAAGCTCCGCCTCGGACACCAAGAGGAGGAAACTGCTGAGGCTCCTCGACCAGTCACCCGCGGCGCCTCACCAGCTTCAGGGACTACTGTCGGAGTAATGGGCCACTGGTAGGCTAACCCGGGGCCCAAAACCTTTCAAGACATCGGGGCTGACCGCGCCCCTCAAAACGATGAGACAAAGAGCCGCCTTCTGGAAGCCAACTAGAGGAGAAGCCGGCTTCCCGTAGGCGGCCGAGTCCTAGAAGCAAGGCCAAGTCACGCCGATTCCCGCCGGGCGGCTTCCAGAGAAGCCTGCCCCAGGGAGTCGGCCCACGACGCCAATGGAGCCCGTGCCCTCGCCACAGAGGACGGGACTGTTGGAGATATGCCCTAGAGGCAATCATGTATGGTGATATTTCCTATGTGTTTATGAATAAAGATAGTCCTTGGACATTATCAATGATGTGTATCAGCAAGTACGTGACTTGTTTGTGGGACTATACATTGTATGATGACTGTCCTAAAAGGTCCCTAGTCGAAAGGGCTCTGTGGATGCGCAGCCGACTAGACTAGCATATGACACGGTCGATGGCTCGGTCTCACTAGCCATGGAGCATTGGATGCTAACCGGATAATATGGACTTGGAAAGGTCTGGTCGGATTCGACATAGTCGGATCCGAGTCGAGATAAGGTCCGAGTCGGACAGACCCAAGTATGAGACGCAGAGATATGTCATCTGTGAGTCTCTAGTACAACATATGTTCTATGTCCTAAGACCTGAGCTGGCGCATGTACTCGAGATGGTGATAGACTTGCTTTGGGCCGACCAAACGCTACTCCGTGACTGGGTAGTTACAAAGGTAGGTTTTGGGTTTGTCCAATCCCATGCAGCGAGACATGGTCGAGCAAGATGGGATTTGCCCCTCCGATCAGGAGAGATATACTCTGGGTCCCTCGTGTGATCTCGACCAGGAATAGCATGGCCATGCGACAAGGATTATGAGATAATTTGGATTGTGGTCGGTATCCTTTGGAGCGAGAAAGAGGTCGGGCTAGCACAAGGATGACAGTCTCGCCTTGAGCCCGACAACATATATCGTGTGGCAAAAGGAATGGAAGTATGATGTACTGAGTTCGCTTAACCAGCTTCATCGCTCGCTTGGTGGTCGGCACGCCTTGCTAGAGGCCGCTACCAACCGTGCAGGTCGGAGGTGATCCGAACTGTGACCAAGCCGACTTGAACCTAAAGGGTCGCGCGCTTAAGGGAAGGAACCTACGAGGTCGGTTCATAGGACACTGGTCGGATGTGATCCGAACTGGACTAGGAACGTGACCGAGTAGACTTTGGGATTTAGGGTCCGTGCGAGGCCCAAGTGTTGAGCTCGCGACGGACGCCTATATAAAGTGGAGGTGCGGCACACTCAGACTAAGAGAGAACGCTTTGGCCTCAGGAGGAAGATCGCTTCGGCCTCAGGAGGTTGATCGCTTCGGCCTCAGGAGCCACCTCCACTTGCCGCCGACTGTGTGATCGGACCTAGCAGTCCGCCGCACGACGTTCCTCCCGCCGCGGATACCGTTAGAGGCGGTGCACTTGCGCCGCTCCGGCGAACTCGTACGTGGGATCGGACGACAGGCCGCTCGAGGGAGATCGAACGAGGAGGAGACGATCCACGCGGACGCGCTGCCCCAACTCTTCTTCCGCTGCACGACACTGCGCGTCTATTGGTAACGAACTGTGATCCATCTCCCGTAGCATGTTCCTGGATGTTCTGCGCGTAGGAATTTTTAATTTGCAGTCGACACACCCTACCGTAGAACCCAACAGGGACGGGGAGTGGCTACAGTATAGCCCATCCCCTCTTCCAGATTAGGCAAGCATGGCCACAGTGCACCGTACGGGCGGAGATCTCCGCCCGGCGCGGCACTGTTGCCATGGCTTCCCTGACATCACCCCGTATGGGCAGAGTCCTGTTCCACGATGGCCTATCTGTACAGCCCAAGGATGATGGGCCCCGCCTGCGAGCGAGAGTCCAGGAGATGGCAAGAGCCCTACCAATCGGCCCGAGGGAGGCCGGCCGGCCCCCTTCCTCGGGAGCCGCACGCCATCAACCAGACGAGATAGGGAGTGGCTACAGTAATCGCCCGCCATGCGGCGGGGCTGTAGCCATGACCTCCCGACCAAGGCTGCGTCATTAGAGACGCGGCTACAGTGATCAGCCGCCGACAAGACCCTGAAGCGGCGGGTACGGCCTGTCGGCCCGTACCGCGCCAGTCGGCGGGGCCCACGAGACGGCGGGCCCCAACAGTCGGCGGAGAAGCTGGAGGCAGAAGAGACTGATGGTCGGGCCCTACGCTCAGCCGGATTACCAATGTACCCCTGGGGGTAGGCCTATATAAACCCCCCAGGGCACCCATGCAAGGGGTTCGGAACCTAAGATAGTTAGCCCAGATCATAGAGGAAAGGAAAGAGCTATGCAAGTTCCCGTGCAAGCTGTTCAGAAATTAATTACATCATGAGGCTCAACAAGTTTGCTCATGCTATAGCTTGGGCCTCATGAATTTACGCTTTTTTGTTGTTTTCACACCTAAGTAGTAGGTGTTTCTAGTATAAGTACTCCCTAGCTATTCCATGTGAAGGGGACGATATTTATGAGGTTAAGTTTGTAGACAACCTGTGAGCACTAGTGTCTATTAAGTGTTGGCTCGTGTGTGTGGTTTGGATGGTCTGTCCTTAATCCATATATGATCTTTGTGACTCCCTCTTGTTATCCTACTTAGGTTCACAACTTTCATGGTTTGGGTTGTGTCCTTGTAAACCAAGCAAGTTATCCGCTCTAATATATTTGAGATTGTTTCCTGCTGTTCTTTGCCACTCGAGAGAGATAGTTGATGCCACTTGTGAATTGTTTGATATCGTGAAAGATCGTTCCAGCGGTGTCTCGCATCAGATTCCTTATTTGCAGTGATGTGTGTACTTTGCAATCTCCTATTTGAGTCAAGAAGGGCAGAAATGTAAAGTTGGTGACATTGCTTCACCGGAGAAATATAAACCCTTGTCATACCCTAAATTTAAGGGAGTCAAAGCCAATCTTGTACCGCTCTCCGCCTTCGCACCTCGGCAACAAAGATAGAAGGGAGGGATATCATCTACAACTACCCGATGTAGCCATCCGTCGAGCCAATTGAAGGACTTGCCACCAAATCCACCTCCAACACATGGTTTCCACCGTGAAATATGGTAGGGAGGGGAGTTACATAACAGCCAGACACTACCCAAGTGAGAATGTGAGATCCGACATGAAGTTGGCCACCTATAAAGGCAACCACAACCCTAATAATACTAATATGTATATAGTTGTCACATCCTAGCTAGTCCATGCATTAGAGTGTTGCATCATGTTTACCTTTCATCAGAAACTTGAATTGGGGAAGACAGAACCCACAGAACCCCTCTGAATTCAACTAAGGTTTACTAAAAATATTTTCAATGAACCTGAATTGCCCTTCTAAAAAGTTCACCCTCTTTGTCTTGGGTTAGAACCTCTAACAAAATTGGTGCACAATTTTCTAGGTCAACAGAAGGTTATTGAATTAAATCATATGTAAATTGCATTTGGGCATTTAAATGCTAGTAAATATTTTGAATACTCAAATAAATCTAAAAATAAGTGTGGGTTGTTGGAGATTTTCTAAACAGAGCCTCTGATTATTTTCAAGATTTTTAGAAGTGCCTAACTATTTTTAATAAGTCCACAAACTTACAGAATAATAGAAAAAGGAAAAAACCAGAAAACAGAGGCTTACCTGGCGCCCCTGGTAAGCCCACTTGCCGGCCCAGCCCAGCCACCGCTCTAGCGAGCTGCTTGGCTTGGCCAGGCAGGCAACCAGGTGCTTGACAGCGGCACCAGCGCGCGCCACGCAGCTGCTCACCGCCCTGCCTCCTCCCCGCACCGTTCTGCCGCCCCGGCTCGGTCGTCCACTCCTCCCCCGAGCTCGCAGACACCCTCTCTCCTCCCCAGCTCCTCTCCCTCGCTTGCCCGCACCATGGTCGACGCTGCCGCGCCCGCGCCACCGTGAAACCCGCGCTCTCCGTCGTCCCCACCCCGCGCCACCGTGTCCAGTAGCTCCACCGCCCTCCTCTCCTTTGAGCAAGCTGAGCCCCGAGCGCTCGCTTGCCTCGGAGCTGCTGCACTGACCTCGCCCGACACCGCCACTGCCGGAGTTCCCTTTTTCCGTCGCCGCTGCACCAGCTCGTCCCCGACCGCATTGACTACACCATCGTGACCGCCGTGAGCTCAGCTACCTCCTCCCCCTTCTCGTTCTCGCTCCCGAACACCGCAGCAACCCCATGGAGCTTCACCGCACGCGCCACCGCCGAGCACGTCGCCGATGTGTCTCCGGCCAACCACCGGCCACACCACGGTGTCTAACATACTCACCGCGTCGCGTAGAGCCCAACGCACCTCACCACGCACCTCGCCGTGCCCCGTAGCCACGGGTCCATCTTCACCCGACTCCGGCGACTGCCACGGTTGTCGCTGGCGTTGTTTCCGGCCACCCCGAGCTCAACCACCGCCACCAAACGCCGCGGCTTGTTCCCGGCTACACGTAGATGGCCTCCGCCGCCCATTTGGTCGACGGAATGCACAAATGCACTCTCGCCGCCGCGTCTGGCCTCGTCGGCGGCTAAACGCCGGCGTGTTTGACCTTGACTTTGACTAGGGTGGGCCCAGGTTGACTCCCCTGAGTCTATGACAAGTGGGCCCCCCCTTTGCTAATTATCCAGATTAGTTTTAACTAATTCTAACTAGTTTAATTAACTACTGACATGTGGGACCCACTGGTCAGGTTGACCTGGACATCCCCTTTGACCACTGACGTCACCCTGACGCACTGCTGACGCAATAACTAATTTCTGGATTTATTTGTATTCAGAAAATTCCAGAAATTGTTGCAAACTTAAAAAATTCATAGAAACTAATCTGTAACTCCAAATGCAAAGATTTATATATGAATTTTGATCAGAAAAATTCAATATATCCATTGGTAATAGTTTCATGCATGACAGAACAAGTTAACCTTGCTGTTTAAGAAGAATAAGATAATGCACTGATATGGCTATGTTAAATGAACTAACATTTGAATCTTTGATTCAAATGAGTTCATTCCTTTCTGTTCTAGCTTGCATTAGGCCAAGACACATTCATATTGCCATGTCATAGCATGCATCATATTGTTGCATATCGTCATGTGTTGATTATGTTCGGTGTGTCTTTCGTGGTAGGTTCTGTCTCCGAGGATAACCCCGAATATCCATCTGAAGGGCAGTACCCTACTACCACTACATCAGGCAAGCAACCCATTGATCATTCCGATACAAACCCACGATCTCACTTCTGCTCTTGTTTATTGCATTAAGACAACACGATTCAAACTGCTGTGTGTTGCGGTAGTTGAACCCACTTCCTTTGCATGACCTGTCATTGCCACAGTAACTAGATCGAACCCACTAGTATGTGTAGGAGTTGATTGAGCCATATTTGTGTTCCTACCATGCTATGCTTGCTATGCTTAGAGTTGTGTCGTCCGCTCATCGGGATGATGAACTAGAGTGAAAGGTTGTGTCGGTAACAAGAGTGAAGTGTTGAACACGATTTGGTAAAGGTATCGATGAGAGGCCATGTAGGAGTACATGGTGGGTTGTTTCATTGAAGCCGTCCTTAAGAACTGAGATCTGTGTGTATGATTTAAGACTCAGCTACTACCACACATTGGGATCCTTAATTGACCCTCTCGACTTATTAACCACTCTTGTCCTCTGTCTGGGAGTTGCAAAGTAGTTTCGGGTGTTTGTAGCATGCTGGGGGCCGCACGTAGCGCTGACCTTAGGGGTGGGCTGTGTTGCGGTAGGCACGTGGCACGGTGTACCGATTCGCCCGTTTGGTGTCTCGGGAACCCTGCACACATTGTTCAGGGCCGTTAGTGGAAACCTCGGCCAGACTCCCTGCGGATGGAACCTGAATAGGCAATAAACCTGGACTAGGGACTCGTGTGTTTAGTCAGGTCGTGGCCGACACCCTCGCTGGGCTTCCGCTTGAAGGTTGCCGAGTAAATGTCGTGTAGCGGCGATAAGTGGTGAGAGCGTGTGTGTAGAAGTACACCCCTGCAGGGTATGAAACTATTCGAATAGCCGCGTCCGCGGTAAAGGACTACTTGGTCGCCTATACAGTTCATAGACAAGTAAATGGATACTACTAAAAGCCTCAAGATAAGTGTGAGTACCGCGGATGGCCCTCTCGTGGGTTGACGAGAGAGGATCCACGGTGGAGTATTGTGATGGTGATTAGTGGACTCGTGTACGACAAATGCTTTCCAAATGATGTCACGTAGGATAGCTTAGCCAAGAGTCAAAGCTGGCTTGCTGCAATAACTCCACTACCTTCTTGAGAATGTGCATGTATAGTAGGATTCTGTTGTAAGACTTCTTTGAGTACCTCCGTACTCATGTTTGCTTAATCAATGTTTTCAGACGACAACACCGCCCCCTCCGATGGGTTCTATGTAGACCTTGACGTCGACGAGTGACTAGCCACCCAGGTGGTGATCCAAGGCTTGTGAAGGGCCAATGTAGATAGAAGGGCTTCATCAAGCCTTGTAGCGACCCGACCTCAGACGGTCAAGCCTCTGTGTTACTGTGCCATCCCTGGATCAGTATGCTGGCACACACAGTACATCAATGTATATATCAAAGTGCAATCACATGCATAAATAACGTAAAACTGATATATACCTCATAATACTCAGCGGAAGCAATCAAACGGGTGTGGAGTCCCATCAACGCCATCGGCGAGTTGAGTGTAGACCGTAACCTGTGCCGTATTCTTACTGTCGAGGAAATATCTGCAACATGATACGTTGCAGCCGTAGGTCAAGTACATTGAATGTACGGCAAGATCACAATAGGAGAAAACAGATAATAAACTATACTATATGCGGTATGGCTTTATGGCTCAGATCTGAGTTTTGTTTGCGTAAAAGCTGGTTTTATTTTCCCTACATCAAAGGAATAAATGAAGTCTGTACTAAGGAGTTTTCTATCATGACATGGTTCCGCCAACCGATGTCTCATAGCCCAAAATTCATCATATGTTGCCCACAATTAAGTTATCGATCCGGTGTTGAGAGTTCGAGATAGATCCAAGTCCGGAGGCTCAAATTGTCCGTAATCGGGGACACGGCTAATCGATTAGGTTATAACCCTCTGCAGAGGTTTGTACACTTTACCCGCAAGATTCGATCCCTCTCTTTACGTTCTCGCACTTCAGGTGTTTGAGAACAAGATGACCAAACATGGTCTTCCAAAGAGTTCCTCGACCCGTCCGGTACCCATCCAATCCTACCGTCCTTCTACATCTGCTAGTACCGTCCCAGCCGGAGTCACCACTAAGGTCAACCAAGCCAGAGCCCATAATGACTTGCGGTTGCACAGGTAAGCTTCGGTCATGAAGTATTCTTCCGTCTCTTTGTGTCTGGGTGATGCTTTCCGAATGATGTATTGGCGCTTCTCCATGCATCCCGGCCAACCACTGGTTTCTCCTGGGTGCCCGTCAACCGTCCTTCACCCTGTAGTGTGTATTGAATTCTTGTCTCGAGTCTTGAAGTCTTGAGGTCTTGAAGGTGCAGTCCTTGCAGATTCCATCATAGAGTTGTCGTCATTGACGTAGAGTCCTCCTTCTTCACACCACTCTCGTGCACTCATACCAAACCCCGTCTACTATAGCGTAGCATTAAAACAAATAACGTCCCGGGCTTGGTAACAGGTGATGGGTTCCTACCTCATGCATACTACTCAACTACAAGGATTCAATAACACTACTGAGGGGTGGTTGCAATGGTGCCACTAAATGCAATAAAACATAGGTAAGAAAAGCATGGTCAAAGTGAACTTGCCTGGTTGACGATCTTCGAAAGAAACTAGGGTTTCGTAGTAGAAATCCTCGCACTCCGGAAATTCTACCGAGGCAAACAATAACTATAATAAGCACATAGCAATAGGATCACATAACACAACATAACGAAAGTAACATATCACAACAAACAACCAAAACTCAAATCCAAAAGAAAAACTCAAATAAAGGCCACTCAAAGTTTTCCTACTTCAAACAATAGCTAAAATAGTTTTTTTATATAACAAAATTTTCTAACATAACCTAATCATGGTTTTAAGTTAACTAAACAGAAAAGGATTCACTAAGCAACTAGGAGCAAAAAGAATTAATTTAAAAGCTATTATAAAACTCATTTTAGGCCTAATCCAATTTCTATTAAGAAAAATAATTTAAAACTTTTATTAATTATAAATAAAAGTTCATATACTAGAATGACAGAAACTAACCTATAATAACTAATCACAAGTTAAAAATAAATTAATTTACTAATTAATTAATTAGGAAAACAGGAACTAGTCAATTAATTAGGATTAATAGGATTCTGTCTAGAACTAATTATTTATTAATCCTAAAATACCAAAGTTAATTTCTAGGGTTTGGCAATGTCAAAATAAAGTGATGACAAAAAGAATCATGCAAAATAATTTTCTAACTAAAGTTATAACAGATTTGCTATTCTGACTAAAATAATATTAAAGCATTTTTAATTATTTTTAACATAGCTAAATATATGTTTTTCAGAAACTACATAAAATTTGCAATCCAACAAAAAAGAATCACTCAAAAATATTAAACAGAATAAAAGATATACATTTTTGAAAATTGAAACTATTCGCTAAAACAGAAAATCAAAATAAAAGAAAAAGCCCAATGGGCCTATACTGTGCACTAAGGCGTAGTTTAGTCTAAACGGGCCTAGGGTTAACTAACAACGAACCGGTCTAAACAAAATAAACCTAACTTAAAAAATAAACCGCCGTCAGTCTCGGGTTTTCTAATAAAACATACCCCTTCGGGGCTTCTAATCCTAACCACACGATTGGGATCGACGGGAGGGGAATTCGGGACTCACCGGACTCGGCGACGGCGGCGGCGGGCGAGAGTGCTCCGGGCGTTGAGTCGTGAAGCTTCGAGACGTCGGGAGGTGCGGGGAGCTCGGGGGAGGGTTCGTGGTGTCGGGAAGGTCGGGGAACTGTGGCGACGGCGGCGACAATGGCGGCGGTGAGATGCTCGGGTCTCCGGCGAGCACGAGCGGGAGGGAGAGGAGGTGCGCGAGGGGCGAGGGGGGAAACGGGTGCGGGAGGGCGGCTTTTATAGCCAGGGGTCGTCGGGGATCGGGAGGATCGGGGCGATCGATCCGGATCTTTCGGGATCCGGCGATCTCCCATGAGGTAGGCGTGGCGTGGCGGGAAGAAGAGGGCGGGGCCCAAGGTCGATGAGAGAGAGAGGGGGTGCGGCGGCGAAAGCGAAGGGGTTCGGTGAGGTGAGAGGAGCTGGGCCGGCTGGCGCTGTGGTGCCGTGGGCCTGGCGGATGGGGTTCGCGCTGGCCGGGCTGGGGTGGCTGGCCGGCGCCAGGGGTTTTCTTTTATTTTTTTAATTAAAACAAAAACAAAAATAAAACCTAAACTATAAATAATTTATATAGGGTATATATATACCAAAATGATCAGGGAATATTCCTTTCATTTGAACATTTTTCCAAAGGCAAAATCCAAACTTTATAAAATCTATTTTTTTCAAATTCAAATAAATTTCAGATTTGAATCCAAATCTTTTGGCATTGTTTCTTCTGATATTTTTGGAGTGTCATGTTTGCTCCTCTCATACTTTTGATCAAGTATTTATCAGGCATAGTTTTTGAAATGTTTCCCACATGCCAAAGTTTGAATTCAAATTCAAAACTCAAAATTTTGAAAGAGGGTTCCAAAGCACTTTCAAATGATTTTCAACTTGATTCATTATAACTTCCAACTCCTATTTCATATAATTGAAGAAGTCATTTTATCTTCCCTCATGAAAATCATTGAGTTGCATAAAGCTTTGAATTTGAAAACTTCCCAAATGAAATTCAATTCTTTTTCCAAAACCCTATTCATTTCAAAATGGAAGAAGTCATGTCATCTTCACTCTAGGTTTTGGTGTTGCAATGAACTTGAGTTCAATTGGGATTCAAAAATGCAAAATGGAAAGTTTGGGAAAGTCATTTCATTTCCTCTCATTCAACTTTCAAAAGTTTCAATTTCCACTCAATTCCATTCAATCAATCACCAAACAATCGACAACAACCATAGTTATTTATTTATTATAACATTCCAAAATTTAGAATTTTGGGATGTTACAAACCTACCATTACTTAAAATGAATCTCGTCCTCGAGATTCGAAGAGGCTAGCAAGAAAAGGTTAGGGGTTGGGGTCTTCTAGCAAATGTCTTGGTCAGAAAGGTCAGGGGTGCTACCACACTTGAAAACAAGGTCATGGTTCCAATAAACTTAGATACTTCCTCTGGAGGGCTGACAACGTATGTCTCTTCACATATCTTACAATAGCTCCTTCATTAGAGCTCTTCTGCCAGAAGTATAGGGTGTTCCTCAAAATCTTGGGTCGGTTCGTCAAAGTTGTGGTTCGTCAAAGACTGGATCTTCTTAGCTGATAGGTCCGTGTCCATTCTAGACAGCTATCGAAATACTCATGGTGGTCTACAATTTATGGTTTCTCTTGCAGAAAACGGTGCAGGTTGAACCTCACCGTATAACCTACGGTTGGCAACAACTGCCGTGTACAAGGGAAAAAATACCTATACCTTTCTAAGGTTTAAACAAGGTTTTGATCGTCGTCTTTCTACTATAGGTAAGTCACTCAGATTTTACCATCCCATATAGCAAAGCGAATAATAAGAGTAAGTCGGTATGGTGATCAATCCATCCCGTACCCAAATCATTACCTTGTACATGGTTTAGCGAATCTCGCATTCTAACACTCGGTCATCCTCACAAGCATTGCAGAATTTCTTTTGTTGACGAACTGGGTTCGAGTAAATCCATTGATTACGCAAGCTGAACAAAACATCTATCGTTCTTCACAACTCTTAGGTTTTTACGTAATCTCCTATGAAACGTCTCACGATCAAATCGCAGTCTTCCCAAAATTTCTTTCTCCAAAGGTACTTGATCCTTATCAATTCTTGGGCCTGTGGGTCATGGCCCACTTCAACACTAGTGCAGCTTTAACTCATCCTTGGGGTAACTCTCTTGTTCCATTTTACACATCTTTTAAATCCAGTAGTACTCTGTTTCTTCATACCATCATATCAAAAGCAAAATTCCAACTTTTTTTCCTTGAACTACAGTCCGTGGAATATATATTTTCTTATCCATTAGTCTAGTCTTCTTCACAGGGTACTACCACCCAAAAATGAAATTCACAAATCCATCCATAGACCATATTTTCTCATATCCTCGAAAATGGTCAAAACTCTTTGTTCATGGAGTAACAACTCATAAAATTCAACATATGAAATCATCACACCTTAACTTTATTGATTCATGCATTCATTACAATCTCTGAGCACCCATTACATAACTCAACTCATCGAACTCATAAAAATGAAATTGCTTCTTACTATCAATATCAAAGTTCCAATTACTCAGCTCCAGCTTTCATCTTGTCGGGACATTTGGTAGCATAATGTCCTGCTTCCTTGCAGCGAAAACAAATAACTTTCGATAAGTCTTTGGGCTTCTTGGAGATGGTGTCTACTCTTTGGCCTCTTGGCTTCTTCTCTGGACATTTACTAGCGTAATGACCTAAATCCTTGCACCTGTAACAAGTGATATGACTTAGGTCCTTCTCTGCAAAAATTGCGTTGTTCTCGGGTTGCCTTTTTCTCTTCCTGAATTTCTCTGTAATGATCAGAGTTTCTATTTCCCGGGGGTCAAACTTCACTTCTGCTGTCGGGAAATATCCTGGATACTCTTGGCTTTCCTTCATGCAATACTCTGAAAAATGTCCTTCTTCTCCACATGAATAGCAGGCTTGTGCGAAAAATCTGTTTAGGCCTTCACCATCAGGGTCTTCAATAACTTCCTTCATCACAAGTTCTTCTAAATTTTTCCTGCGGGCTTCTTTCTGCTGCTTCATAACTTCTTGTACCTTGGGGTAAATCTGACATTGAGCAGGGTAGTGTGTATTTCCTTCACACAGGAAACAAGTAACCTGACTAGTTGGGCATTCCTCAGCTGGGTGTTTCTCCTCACAATGAGGGCATCCATCCTTGTGTTCCTCCCAGGTGTGTCCTATTTCTCCGCAAATCTTGCGAGCACAAGGTTTCTTCTTGAGTTATCGTAGTGCTTCCGGATAAGACGGGACCTCAAGAGAGTCTTCTTGAATTCTTCCCAAGTTTTTGCTCCGTTACATCCTTGTATGGCTTGATGCATTTTCCACCAGGTTGCGGCACTTCCTTCAAAGTACTGAAGAGCGTATTGGACCTCATACTTCCTTGAAACCAAATTGTTCCCGAAGTGATTCTCCATGTTCTGCATCCATAGCTCTCGCCTCCATTTGAGTCTTGATCGTAGAATATCAGTCCAACTTCATTCATCATCTATGGGGTTCAAGGGTTTTAGGGTGAGATGAGAGAGAGGTGGGGAGGGATATACACACAATACAAACAATTGTTTTTGAAGAAAGCGGGTTTTACTTTGTGGCTGTCGGAAAACATCAAACAAATGACAGCTCACAATTCATCGCATCTAACGTAGGTGTATAACATGGATTTGGTCCTCTAACGGTCAAATAATTCTTCCGATTCTTCAAGTCGTCTGAGTCTTCAACTGGTGTAGCTTCAACTCTTCTAATGCATGGTCAAATCCTCTTTACTCAAGAGGCCATCAGTTATCCGATATCTTGTCCTTCTTGGAGCGGCTTGATTGATTCTTCATGTGATCAAAAGGAAAAAGGGTATATTCTAACTATTTGAGGTGAGAGGGTCTATTTGATAAATTCAGAAAAGATGAGAAGTAAGAGTCTTTTTGTAAATAAAGTTTTGAGATATCCTGTCCTAAGGCTTTCCGGTTTCTAGGGTCACGTCCTCCATACCAACATGTGCTCGATACCATCTCAGAGCGACCCGACCTCGAGACGGTCAAGCCTACGTATTCTTTAATGCCATCCTCGGATCAAGATATCTTTGGCACACACAGTACATCAATGTATATATCAAAGTGCAATCACATGCATAAATAACGTAAAACTGATATATACCTCATAATACTCAGCGGAAAGCAAATCAAGCGGGTGTGGAGTCCCATCAACGCCATCGGCGGAGTTGAGTGTAGACCGTAACCCTGCACCGTATTCTTACTCGTCGAGGAAATATCTGCAACATGATACGTTGCAGCCGTGTAGGTCAAGACATTGAATGTATAAGCAAGATCACAATAGGAGAAAGCAGATAATAAACTATACTATATGCAATGGCTTTATGGCTCTGTATCTGAGTTTTGTTTGCGTAAAAGCTGGTTTTATTTTCCCTACATCAAAGGAATAAATGAAGTCTGTACTAAGGAGTTTTCTATCATGACATGGTTCCGCCAACCGATGTCTCATAGCCCAAAATTCATCATATGTTGCCCACAATTAAGTTATCAGTCCGGTGTTGAGAGTTCCGAGATAGATCCAAGTCCAGAGGCTCAAATTGTCCGTAACCGGGGACACGGCTCATCGATTAGGTTATAACCCTCTGCAGAGGTTTGTACACTTTACCCGCAAGATTCGATCCCTCTCTTTACGTTCTCGCACTTCAGGGTGTTTGAGAACAAGATGACCGAAACATGGTCTTCCAAAGAGTTCCTCTGACCACCGTCCGGTACCCATCCAATCCTACCGTCCTTCTACATCCTGCTAGTACCGTCCCAGCCAGAGTCACCACTAAGGTCAACCAAGCGAGCCCATAATGACTTGCGGTTGGCAGGTAAGCTTCCGGTCATGAAGTATTCTTCCGTCTCTTTGAGTCTGGGTGAAGCTTTCCGAGATGTCATGGCGCTTCTCCATGCATCCCGGCCAACCACTGGTTTCTCCAGGCTGCCCGTCAACCGTCCTTCACCCAAAGAGTGTGTATTGAATTCTTGTCTCGAGTCTTGAAGTCTTGAGGTCTTGAAGGTGCAGTCCTTGCAGATTCCATCATAGAGTTGTCGTCATTGACGTAGAGTCCTCCTTCTTCACACCACTCTCGTGCACTCATACCAAACCCCGTCTACTATAGCGTAGCATTAAAACAAATAACGTCCCGGGCTTGGTAACAGGGTGATGGGTTCCTACCTCATGCATACTACTCAACTACAAGGATTCAATAACACTACTTAGGCGTGGTTGCAATGGTGCCACTAAATGCAATAAAACATAGGTAAGAAAAGCATGGTCAAAGTGAACTTGCACAGTTGACGATCTTGAAAGAAACTAGGGTTTCGTAGTAGAAATCCTCGCACTCGGAAATTCTACCGAGTAAAACAATAAGTATAATAAGCACATAGAAATATTATCACATAACACAACATAACGAAAGTAACATATCACAACAAACAACCAAAACTCAAATCCAAAAGAAAAACTCAAATAAAGGCCACTCAAAGTTTTCCTACTTCAAACAATAGCTAAAATAGTTTTTTTATATAACAAAAATTTTCTAACATAACCTAATCATGGTTTTAAGTTAACTAAACAGAAAAAGGATTCACTAAGCAACTAGGAGCAAAAAGAATTAATTTAAAAGCTATTATAAAACTCATTTTAGGCCTAATCCAATTTCTATTAAGAAAAATAATTTAAAACTTTTATTAATTATAAATAAAAGTTCATAAACTAGAATGAAAGAAACTAACCTAGAATAACTAAACACAAGAAAAAAATAAATAAATTTAATAATTAATTAATTAGGAAAAGCAGGAACTAGTCAATTAATTAGGATTAATAGGATTCTGTCTAGAACTAATTATTTATTAATCCTAAAATACCAAAGTTAATTTCTAGGGTTTGGCAATGTCAAAATAAAGTGATGACAAAAAGAATCATGCAAAAATAATTTTTCTAACTAAAGTTATAACAGATTTGCTATTCTGACTAAAATAATATTAAAGCATTTTTAATTATTTTTAACATAGCTAAATATATGTTTTTCAGAAACTACATAAAATTTGCAATCCAACAAAAAAGAATCACTCAAAAATATTAAACAGAATAAAAGATATACATTTTGAAAATTGAAACTATTCGCTAAAACAGAAAATCAAAATAAAAGAAAAAAGCCCAATGGGCCTATATCGTGCACTAGGCGTAGTTTAGTCTAAACGGGCCTAGGGTTAACTAACAACGAACCGGTCTAAACAAAATAAACCTAACTAAAAATAAACCGCTCGGCCGTCCGGTTTTCTAATAAAAACATACCCCTTCGGGGGCTTCTAATCCTAACCACACGATTGGGATCGGACGGGGGAGGGGAATTCCGGGGACTCACCGGACTCCGGCGGCGGGCGGGCGAGAGTGCTCCGGGCGTTGAGTCGTCAGCGAGCTTGGCGAGACGTCGGGAGGTGCGGGGAGCTCGGGGAGGGTTCAGTGGTGTCGGGAAGGTCGGGGAACCAGGCGTCGGCCGACGGCGACAATGGCGGCGTGAGATGCTCGGGTCTCCCATGAGCACGAAGGGAGGGAGAGGAGGTGCGGCGAGGGGCGAGGGGAAACGGGTGCGAGGGCGGCTTTTATAGCCGGGTCGTCGGGGATCGGAGGGATCGGGGCGATCGGGATCCCGGATCTTCGATCCGCGATCTCCCATGAGGTAGGCGTGGCGTGGGCGGGGAAGAAGAGGCGGGCCCGCGGGTCGTTGAGAGAGAGAGGGTGCGGCGAGCGGCCAGCGAAGGGGTTCGGGCGAGGGGTGAGGTGAGAGGAGGCCGGCTCGGCCGGCTGGTGGCGCCGTGGGCTGGCTGGGGTTCAAGGCCGGGCTGGGCCAGGTGGTTGGCGCCTGGGGTTTTCTTTTATTTTTTAATTAAAACAAAAACAAAAATAAAACCTAAACTATAAATAATTTATATAGGGTATATATATACCAAAATGATCGGGAATATTCCCTTTCATTTGAACATTTTTCCAAAGGCAAAATCCAAACTTTATAAAAATCTATTTTTTTCAAATTCAAATAAATTTCAGATTTGAATCCAAATCTTTTGGCATTGTTTCTTCTGATATTTTTGGAGTGTCATGTTTGCTCCTCTCATACTTTTGATCAAGTATTTATCAGGCATAGTTTTTGAAATGTTTCCCACATGCCAAAGTTTGAATTCAAATTCAAAACTCAAAATTTTGAAAGAGGGTTCCAAAGCACTTTCAAATGATTTTCAACTTGATTCATTATAACTTCCAACTCCTATTTCATATAATTGAAGAAGTCATTTTATCTTCCCTCATGAAAATCATTGAGTTGCATAAAGCTTTGAATTTGAAAACTTCCCAAATGAAATTCAATTCTTTTTCCAAAACCCTATTCATTTCAAAATGGAAGAAGTCATGTCATCTTCACTCTAGGTTTTGGTGTTGCAATGAACTTGAGTTCAATTGGGATTCAAAAATGCAAAATGGAAAGTTTGGGAAAGTCATTTCATTTCCTCTCATTCAACTTTCAAAAGTTTCAATTTCCACTCAATTCCATTCAATCAATCAGTCAAACAATCAGACAACAACCATAGTTATTTATTTATTATAACATTCCAAAATTTAGAATTTTGGGATGTTACAAGCCTTCTTTCTTTTTAGTGTCTGTACTCAGACTAGTTTGCTTCCGCATGTGCTTGTATGTTTGTATGACTTGAGTGTCGGGTCATGTGACCCCTATCTGTATGAACATGTTATGTATGGCTCCTCAGAGCCTTTTAAATAAACTACTTTGAGTTGTAGAGTTTTGTTGTGATGCCATGTTGTATGTACTCATATCGGGCATATTGTGTGTATGATTGAAATGCTTGGTATGAGTGGGATCCGACAATCTAGTTGTTTATCCTTGGCAGCCTCTCATATGGGGAAATGTAGTCTAGTGCTTCCTGAGCGATAGTAGTCCGCTTCTGACCCGGTTCACCGGAGTCCTGCTAGCCCAACACTACTGCTTCTGGACACTTGATCCGGGCGTGTGTTTCACTTCGTTCACTCGTGTCCATCCCTTCGGGGAAATGTCACGCGATGACATCCGGAGTCCTGCCTATCCTGCTACAGCCCGGATTACCGGAGTCCTGTTAGCCCAGTGCTACAGCCCGGATTCATACGTTGATGACCGACATGCTCGATGTGATTCATGTATGCTTGTCCCCATGGGTTAGTGCCGCTTTGGGTTCACGACTAGCCATGTCGGCCCGGGTTCTCTATCATGTGGATGCTAGCGACACTATCATATACGTGAGCCAAAAGGCGCAAACGGTCCCGGGCCATGGTAAGGCGACACCCGTGGGAATACCGTGCGTGAGGCCGCAAAGTGATATGAGGTGTTACCGGCTAGGCCGATGTGACTTGGAATCGGGGTCCTGACAGCGTTGGCATCAGAGCCGGACTGCCTGTTGGTTCGCTAACCCAAACTGGTCGATGTCGAGTCTAGAAATGCTTTAGTTATATGTAGGGGAATTGATTGTGGGAGGGACGTAAGGCTCTTTTTACTCCTTTACCTTATGCCCTCTGATCTGTGTCATTCTCTTCTCATTCTACGTGGGTTAAGGACTAGGCTCTCTTCTCTCTATCAGGTTCACGCTTACTAATCCGTAGTAACTTATAGGATTGTTGGTTACCAGCCTCAGTTCAGTTTCTACTACTTTTAGTATGTGATCAGTTGAGCCAGAACCTTGATATGATGTTGTTGAGTGGTTTTGCAATCTGATTTTGAATGTCTCAAATCTGTTCTTGAGCATTTACAGCTGTTATGCTATCTGATTTTCCCTAGAAATTCTAATGTCTTTGCATTGTGGCTGTGCTTTCAGATGGCCACCCGTGCTCAAAACCAAGTGGTTCGCCTGACCAGGTGCCTCAATGTGCCCGGTCATACGGCTATGTTAGTCCGGGTAATGATTGAGACGGGTTACCGTTGGTATCCTGAATACACTGTCGAAGAGCAATTCCGAGACTTTAATCAAAGCCAATACCTCTGCACTGTCAGGATATTTCCTTCTTATCCTGGATCGACTGAGCCCCTTCTCTGTTCCTATGGACTCGGGGTTACTATTGAGATGGTTGTGCAGGATGCTGCATACTCTATGATGACCATCATGCGAGTTAGGACTGGCCTGCTTCGGAACACCGACTTCCGTTATATGCCAGCTTCACTCCCGGGGGCGCAAGGGTATCTTGAGCTATCTATCTTGATTCCACTCGGGAGGAGTCACTAACCCGCACTAACCGCCGAGATGCTCGAGGATAAGGACCGAGAGAATCGGGCCTTGAGATCGAGCTTTTCAACACCCGTGCCGATCATTGGGCCACTTTGACTCGGTTTGCACCGGGCCGTGCAAGCTGGATGTATGGATACGAGGGATCTGTATCCTGTGAGATATGCTCTGCCAGACATGGTGGATTGGCGTGATGTGGGAGGCATCACCCCACCCCGTGGTCCCCGCAGGCCACTGTTTGTTGGTCCAAGACCTCATCCTAGCCCCTAAGGTCCACAAGCTCCACAGGACCGTCTGTTTCCGGATAATCACGTCGAGCTTCCAGGCTATGGAGGTGACTTCTATGAGGACTACTACGGAGCTGTCTGAGTTAGTAGTAGTATCACTAGTATTGTAATAGTTGTATTTCCACCGTCCTGCGAGACCTGTGGGATATGACTTAGTGTGTATCAATTCCGAAAGTGTAGAAAAATAATGTATAGGAGCTTGGAATGCTTCCGATGAGATGTAACGTCTTCCACCGTAGTTGTAATCTAGCCGGGCTTGTAGTAAACTATGAATGGTGTGTATGACCGTTGGTGTATATATGGCAGTTTTTATATTACCATGTCATACGGATGAACATCTCTGCATTCCGTGTTATCCATTACATTCCGCACTTCCTTGCCAAATTTTGCCATCCTTGTCTAAACCGTTGCCTTGTTTCCTAGGATGGTCAGCACCCGCAACAACCCTGCTGCTCCGGAGCAGGGTGAAGCCAGCACAGCTAGGAATGTAAATCTGCCTCAACCGCCTTCTCTGGCCGAAGTTATGATGGAGGCAGAACGAAACAAGCGTGAGACCAATCGCTTGCTGGAGCGGATTGAGCAGAATACTGCACGCCAGCCGAGGAATGACCCGGTGTCAATCAATGACTTTGTCAAGCTATATCCACCGAAGTTTGAACACTCCGTCGAGCCTCTCGATGCGGATGACTGGCTTCGCAGCATCACCCACAAGCTACGTTCTGCCAACGTAGCCGAAGCTGATAAGGTTACCTTTGCTGCCTATCACCTCGAAGTCCCTGCTAGCCTTTGGTGGGAAAATTTCGAGGCTATGCGCCCGGTTGGCCAAATCACTACCTGGGCTGAGTTCAGTGCGGCTTTCCGTGAGCATCACATCCCGGAAGGTCTCATGGATCGTAAGAGGGAAGAGTTCTGCAATTTCACCCAGGGTAGACTGGTTGTGGATGCATACAGTCGTGAGTTTGGAAATCTAGCACGTTATGCTCCTGAAGCAGTATCCACCGACGCCAAGCAGCAGGCAAGGTTCCGCAAGGGACTTAGCCCCGAGCTTCGCCGTGATCTTCATTTGCACGAGTGCACCGCCTTCCATAAGTTAGTCAACAAGGCCATCAGTGCTGAGACGGGACAGTCTGACTTTGAAGCTTCACGCAAGCACTCCCGTGACTTTGGTTCTTCATCTGACTCTGGATCTCAGAAGCGCCGGGTGTGGATTCCAAGCACCGCTCTGCCACCTAGATTCACTCCGAGGCCATCCTTTGAGGCGCCTCGCCCCAACCAGCAGTATGCACCGCCCAAGGCCTATGGTGGCCCCGCTGCTAATGCTGCTCCACGCCCCAATGTGATAACCTGTTTCAAGTGTGGGGAGACGGGTCACTACATCCGTGAGTGTCCCCAGAACAACCCCAACCAGATCGGAAAGTCTGTTGGCCGTGGTAAGCCAGCAGGAAAGGTGCTCCACGCCAAACCAGCCACCACTGTTCGTGGCCATGTCAACTACGTCTCAGCTGAGGAGACCCATGAGGATCCCAACGTCGTTCTCGGTACGCTCCTTGTTAATTGCCATCCGGCAACTGCTCTCTTTGATACTGGAGCATCTCATTCATTTATTTCTGAGAGCTATGCTCGATTGCACAACACCACGTTTTGTGACATGCACACCTCCATGGTAATTCAAACTCCTGGATCCAAGTGGCAAACCTCTAGAATCAGCCATGGAAATAATATTCTTGTCGATAGGTTAGTCTTTCTTGCATCACTAATAGCTCTCAAGTCCTCGGAAATAAACATCATCTTGGGTATGGACTGGATGTCAGCCCATCATGCTAAGATTGATTGCTCTACTAGAACTGTTCAACTCACCCACCCTTCGGGCAAGACAGTAAATGTTTTGACCGAGTGTCTGAGCGTCAGCTCTACTCCTTAAATGCCAACCCCCTTCCAGACCTTGAAGATATTCCGGTAGTCCGTGACTTCCCGGATGTCTTTCCAGAGGAACTTCCAGGTGTTCCACACGGCGGAGATGTCGAGTTCGTGATAGACCTTGTTCCAGGAACCGTCCCAATCTCTAGAAGACCTTATAAGATGGCACCCCTAGAACTAGCCGAGCTTAAGAAACAACTCGATGAGTCCTTGCAAAAGGGGTTCATCCGTTCTAGTTCTTCTCCATGGGCTTGCCCCGTCCTCTTCGTCAAGAAGAAGGATGGAACGGATCGGATGGTTGTAGATTACCGACCTGTTAATTTGGCCACTATCAAGAACAAGTATCCGCTCCCCAGGATCAACGACCTGTATGATCAGCTCGCTGGATCCTCAGTCTTTTCCAAGATGGATTTGAGGTTGGGCTACCATCAAATCAAAATCAAGAACGGGGACATTCCTAAAACAGCCTTTGTTACTCGTTATGGCCAATACGAGTACACCGTCATGTCCTTCGGTTTAATCAATGCCCCAGCCACCTTCTCTCGGTTAATGAACTCGATCTTCATGGAGTATTTGGATAAATTCGTCGTAGTTTACCTCGATGATATACTCATCTACTCCAAGAATGAGGAAGAACATGTCGAACATCTAAGGCTAGTATTGATGAAACTTTGAGAGCATCGCCTTTATGCCAAATTTTCTAAATGCGAATTTTGGTTGCCAGAAGTGACCTACCTAGGCCATGTAATCTCTGGTAAGGGCATTGCTGTCAATCCCGAGCGAGTTCAAGCCATCCTTGACTGGACTCCACCTGAATCGGTCAAGCAAGTTTGGAGTTTCCTCGGTTTAGCGAGCTATTGCCGCCGCTTCGTCGAGAATTTCTCCAAGGTTGCTAAGCCTCTAACTGAACTCCTCAAGAAAGATAAAAAGTTCGAGTGGACCCCATAGTGCGAGCTCAGCTTTTAGGAACTGAAAAGACGCCTGACTTCTGCTCCCGTACTGGTACCACCAGATTTCTCCAAAGACTTTGTTATCTATTGCGACGCCTCGCGACAAGGACTATGTTGCATACTCATGCAAGATCGTCATGTGATTGCCTACGCTTCTCGACAGTTGCGTCCACATGAGGATAACTATCCCACACATGATCTAGAGCTTGCAGCAGTGGTCCATGCACTCAAAACATGGCGACATTACCTTCTTGGTAATCGTTGCGAAATCTACACTGATCACCAAAGTCTGAAATACATCTTCACTCAACCGGATTTGAATCTCAGGCAAAGACGTTGGGTCGAGTTGATTACAGATTACGACTTAGGAATATCTTACACCCCAGGCAAAGCCAATGTCATGGCTGATGCACTAGGTCGTAAATCTTATTGTAACAACCTGATGTTACAACAGAGTCAACCACTTCTCCGCGAGGAATTACATAAGCTTAACCTTCACATTGTTCCTCAAGGATTTCTTTCCACCCTGGTGGCGAAACCTAACCTTACAGATCAAATCATAACCGCTCAGTGGTATGATAGAGGAATATCTCGGATCAAGGAGAACATTGCTAGCGGAGCTGCTAAGTGTTTCTCCACAGATGAGCGAGGTGTTGTCTTCTTTGAGAACTGCTTGGTGGTTCCCAAGAAACAACAGCTACGGCAGTTGATCCTTAAGGAAGCTCATGAATCCCCTCTCACCATTCATCCCGGTAGTACTAAAATGTATCAAGACCTATGCCAGAGGTTTTGGTGGACTAGGATGAAGAGAGAAATCGCTCAATACATTGCTAATTGCAACGTCTGTCGTCGAGTTAAAGCAGAGCATCAACGGCCTGCTGGTACCCTTCAACCTTTGGAAATTCCTGAGTGGAAATGGGATAAAATCAGTATGGATTTCATTACCGGGTTTCCCAGGACCAAGAGAGGGAATAATTCTATCTTCGTTGTTGTCGATCGTCTTTCCAAAGTAGCCCACTTCCTACCCGTTCGTGAGAGTATAACCGCTAGCCAGCTAGCTGATTTGTACATCTCCCGAATAGTGCCTCTTCATGGTGTTCCATTGGAAATTAACTCAGACCGTGGAAGTCTCTTCACCTCTCGATTTTGGGAAAGTTTCCAAAATGCTATGGGGACTCGTCTCTCTTTTAGCACCGCCTTCCATCCTCAATCAAGTGGTCAAGTAGAACGAGTCAATCAAATTCTGGAGGATATGCTTGAAGCTTCATCATCTCTTTCGGCATGAATTGGGAGAAATGCCTTCCATTCGCCGTATTCGCTTATAACAATAGTTACCAAGCTAGCTTGAGCAAAGCTCCTTTCGAAGTTCTCTATGGACAAAAATGTCGAACACCTCTTAACTGGTCAGAAACCGGGGAAAGACAACTCTTTGGCCCGGATATGATCCAGGAAGCAGAAGAGCAGGTTCGCGTTATTCGTGAGAAAATGCAAACAACCCAATCTTGTCAAAAGAGCCAATATGACCCCAAGCATAAGCCTATGTCTTATGAAGTTGGCGAGAAGGCTTACCTTCGGGTTACTCCTTTGATGGGAACCCATCGATTCAGTATCAAAGGCAAATTGGCTCCTCGTTACATTGGACCCTTTTGCATTCTTGCCAAACGAGGAGAAGTTGCCTACCAATTGGAACTACCTCCGCATCTTTCCAGAGTTCATGATGTCTTCCACGTTTCTCAACTCAGGCGTTGCTTCTCGGATCCTATCCGTGGAGTGGACCACGAAACGCTTGATCTCCAAGATAATCTCACCTATCGAGAATATCCCGTTCGTATCCTTGATCAAGCCAAGCGTACCACTCGACGCCAGAATATCAAGTTTCTCAAGTTTCAATGGTCAAACCATTCCGAGCAAGAAGCTACTTGGGAAAGGGAGGATCGTCTTCGACTTGAGTACCCCACCTTCTTTCCGACGGATCCAAAATCTCGGGACGAGATTCTTTTGAGTGGGGTGAGTTGTCACATCCTAGCTAGTCCATGCATTAGAGTGTTGCATCATGTTTACCTTTCATCGAGACACTTGAATTGGGGAAGACAGAACCCCGTAACCCTCTCAATTCAACTAAGGTTTACTAAAAATATTTTCAATGAACCTGAATTGCCCTTCTAAAAAGTTCACCCTCTTTGTCTTGGGTTAGAACCTCTAACAAAATTGGTGCACAATTTTCTAGGTCAACAGAAGGTCATTGAATTAAATCATATGTGAATTGCATTTGGGCATTTAAATGCTAGTAAATATTTTGAATGCTCAAATAAATCTAAAAATAAGTGTGGGCTGTTGGAGATTTTCTAAACAGAGCCTCTGATTATTTTCAGGATTTTTAGAAGTGCCTAACTATTTTTAATAAGTCCACAAACTTACAGAATAATATAAAAAAGGAAAAAACAGAAAGCAGAGGCTTACCTGGCGCCCCTGGCAAGCCCACCTGCCGGCCCAGCCCAGCCACCGCTCCAGCGAGCTGCTTGGCTTGGCCAGGCAGGCAGCCAGGTGCTCGACGGCGGCACCAGCGCGCGCCACGCAGCTGCTCGCCGCCCTGCCTCCTCCCCGCACCGTTCTGCCGTGCCGGCTCGGTCGTCCACTCCTCCCCCGAGCTCGCAGACACCCTCTCTCCTCCCCAGCTCCTCTCCCTCGATCGCCCGCACCATGGCCGACGCTGCCGCACCCACGCCACCGTGAAACCCGCGCTCTCTGTCGTCCCCGCCCCGCGCCACAGTTTCCAGTAGCTCCGCCGCCCTCCTCTCCTTCGAGCAAGCCGAGCCCCGAGCGCTGGCTTGCCTCGGAGCCGCTGCACCGACCTCGCCCGACACCGCCACCGCCGGAGATCCCTTTTGCCGTCGCCGCCGCACCAGCTCGTCAGCGACCACGTCGACTACACCATCGTGACCGCCTTGAGCTCAGCTACCTCCTCCCCCTTCTCGTTCTCGCCCCCGAACACCGCAGCAACCCCATGGAGCTTCACTGCACGCGCCACCGCCGAGCTCGTCGCCGACGTGTCTCCGGCCAACCACCGGCCACACCACGGTGTCTAACATACTCACCGCGTCGCGTAGAGCCCAAAGCACCTCACCACGCGCCTCGCCGTGCCCCGTAGCCACGGGTCCATCTTCACCCGACTCCGGCGACCGCCACGGTTGTCGCCGGCGACGTTTCGGCCACCCCGAGCTCAACCACCGCCACCAAACGCCGCGGCTTGTTCCCGGTTACACATAGATGGCCTCCGCCGCCCATTTGGTCACCGGAATGCACAAATGCACTCTCGCCGCTGCGTCTGGCCTCGCCGGCGGCTAAACACCGGCGTGTTTGACCTTGACTTTGACTAGGGTGGGCCCAGGTTGACTCCCCTGAGTCTATGACAAGTGGGGCCCCCCTCTGCTAATTATCCAGATTAGTTTTAACTAATTCTAACTAGTTTAATTAACTCATCGACATGCGGGACCCACTGGTCAGGTTGACTGGACGTCCTTTGACCACCGACGTCACCTCGACGCCTTCTTGACGCATAATAACTAATTTCTGGATTTATTTGTATTCAGAAAATTCCAGAAATTGTTGCGAACTTCAAAAATTCATAGAAACTAATCTGTAACTCCAAATGCAAAGATTTATATATGAATTTTGATCATAAAAATTCAATCTATCCATTGGTAATAGTTTCATGCATGACAGAACAAGTTAGCCTTGCTATTTAAGCAGAATAAGATAATGCACTGATATGGCTATGTTAAATGAACTAACATTTGAATCTTTGATTCAAATGAGTTCATTCCTTTCTGTTCTAGCTTGCATTAGGCCAAGACACATTCATATTGCCATGTCATAGCATGCATCATGTTGTTGCATATCGTCATGTGTTGATTATGTTCGGTGTGTCTTTCGTGATAGGTTCTGCCTCCGAGGATAACCCCGAATATCCGTCTGAAGGCGTTACCCTACTACCACTACATCAGGCAAGCAACCCATTGATCATTCCGATACAAGCCCATGATCTCACTTCTGCTCTTGTTTATTGCATTAAGACAACACGATTCAAACTGCTGTGTTTTGCGGTAGTTGAACCCACTTCCTTTGCATGACCTGTCATTGCCACAGTAACTAGATGAAACCCACTAGTATGTGTAGGAGTTGATTGAGCCATATTTGTGTTCCTACCATGCTATGCTTGCTATGCTTAGAGTTGTGTCAGGTCTGGCTCATCGGGATGATGAACTAGAGTGAAAGGTTGTGTCGGTAACAAGAGTGAAGTGTTGAACACGATTTGGTAAAGGTATCGATGAGAGGCCATGTAGGAGTACATGGTGGGTTGTTTCGTTGAAGCCGTCCTTAAGAACTGAGATCTGTGTGTGTGATTTAAGACTCAGCTACTACCACACATTGGGATACTTAATTGACCCTCTCGACTTATTAACCACTCTTGTCCTCTGCAGGAGTTGCAAAGTAGTTTACGGTGTTTGTAGCATCTTTGGGGGCGCCTTGTGGCCTGACCTTAGGGGTGGGCTGTGTTGCGGTAGGCACGCGGCACGGTGTACCGATTCGCCCGTTTGGTGTTTGGGAACCCTACACACATCGTTCGGGCCGTTCTTTGGAAACCTCGGCGGACTCCTGCGGATGGAACCCGAATAGGCGATAAACTGGACTAGGGACTCGTGTGTTTAGTCAGGTCATGGCCGACACCCTCATTGGGCTTCCGCTTGAAGGTTGCCGAGTACATGTCGTGTAGCGGCGATAAGTGGTGAGCGTGTGTGAAGAAGTACACCCCTGCAGGGTATGAAACTATTCGAATAGCCGCGTCCGCGGTAAAGGACTACTTGGTCGCCTATACAGTTCATAGACAAGTAAATGGATACTACTAAAAGCCTCAAGATAAGTGTGAGTACTGCGGATGGCCAACTCATGGGTTGACGAGAGAGGATCCACGGTGGAGTATTGTGATGGTGATTAGTGGACTCGTGTGCGGCAAATGCTTTCCAAATGATGTCACGTAGGATAGCTTAGCCAAGAGTCAAAGCTGGCTTGCTGCAATAACTCCACTACCTTCTTGAGCATGTGCATGTATAGTAGGATTCTGTTGTAAGACTTGCCGAGTACCTCCGTACTTATGTTTGCTTAATCAATGTTTTCAAATGACAACACCGCCCTTCCGATGGGTTCTATGTAGACCTTGACGTCGACGAGTGACTAGCCACCCAGGTGGTGATCCAAGGCTTGTGAAGGGCCAATGTAGATAGAAGGGCTTCGTCAAGCCTTCTTTATTTTTAGTGTCTGTACTCAGAATAGTTTGCTTCCGCATGTGCTTGTATGTTTGTATGACTTGAGTGTCGGGTCATGTGACCCCTATCTGTATGAACATGTTATGTATGGCTCCTCGGAGCTTTTTAAATAAAGTATTTTGAGTTGTAGAGTTTTGTTGTGATGCCATGTTGTATGTACTCATATCGGGCATATTGTGTGTATGATTGAAATGCTTGGTATGAGTGGGATCCGACAATCTAGTTGTTTATCCTTGGCAGCCTCTCATATGGGGAAATGTAGTCTAGTGCTTCCTGGGCGATAGTAGTCTGCTACAGCCCAGTTCACCGGAGTCCTGCTAGCCCAGCACTACTGCTTTGGACACTTGACTGGCCGGGCGTGTGTTTCACTTCGTTCGTGGTTCTGTTCTTCGGGAAATGTCACGCGGTGACATCCGGAGTCTTTCCTAGCCCGCTACAGCCCGTGTTACCGGAGTCCTGTTAGCCCAGTGCTACAGCCCGGATTCATACGTTGATGACCGACATCCTCGATGTGATTCATGTATGCCTGTCCCCATGGGTTAGTGCCGCTTTGGGTTCACGACTAGCCATGTCGGCCCGGGTTTCTCTGTCATGTGGATGCTAGCGACACTATCATATACGTGAGCTAAAAGGCGAAACGGTCTCGGGCCATGGTAAGGCGACACCCGTGGGAATACCGTGCGTGAGGCCGCAAAGTGATATGAGGTGTTACCGGCTAGGCCGATGTGACTTGGAATTGGGGTCCTGACAATAATATATATATAAAGCAGCTAAGCTAGGAGCAACCTCCTGCATTCCCTGTGCTCTAGGTTGAGCACTTCCGTGACGACACGTGTCCTGGGTTTTCACTTGGTTCGCTTTCGGTTTTCTGTTATTTCCAATTTTCTGTCAACTAAAAAAATTTGTTCAATTTTTTCATTCCGGGAAACCGCTCGGCTGCTCTCTACTTGATCCACCTCCTCTCCAAAGTTGCTCCCTTTTTTTGCACTCACCGCTAAAGGCGACGCTTCGGGTCACCACCTGGCCACTCTCTGCTTGATCCACCTCCGCTCCAAAATTCCTCCCTTATCTTTGTCAGACTCTTTAGCGCCAAGACATGGCGGCGGCGGGGCGGCACTTCAGCACGACATCCTCTCCCTCGCCTCGTCTTTCCCCCTCCCAGTAGCACCCTGTCGTCTCCTTCACTGTTCATTGGTTGCAACAGCAGTCTAGACGATGCAGAGCTCCAAATCTCCTTATTTCTCCTCGTGTTCCCCTTTTCTCTCTCTTCCCATTAGCCTCTGTCTCGATAGCAGCAGCGGGGGGCGGCAGTGCAGCAGTGCGACGCCTTCTCCCTTGCGCCATCCTTCTCACCATGTCGTCTACCATGATTTGCATTTCCACCACCCAACACCAATGGGGCTGCCGCTTTGAGTTTGCGTCGGCCCTGCTGTAGTCGGCAATGGTCGAGGTCGACCCATGCGGCGCCTTCTCCATCGCGCCATCCTTCTCATCCTGTCGTCTACCATGATTTGCATTACCGCTACCCAATGCCGACAGGGGGCGTCGCTTTGAGTTGGTGTCAGCCCTACTGCAGTCGGCAGTGGTCGAGGTTGATCCGTGCGCCGATCCGGTGCACTGGCTCACCTATGCGGTTTGACTATCGAGTCGCGGTTGCATGCGCGAGGTTGAGGGCATGGAAGGGGAATCCAGCGTGTCCTCCTCACATGGCGTTAGGCCATGAGGAAGCTCTGAGCACGAAAACAAACGCTGCCTTCTCTCTCCCGCTTACTTCCTCGCTTCCCCTTTCACTTTTTCGTTCAAATGCATCTTTTATTTTTTATTGATGGACATACAACTCGAGGTCTGATATTTTCAATAATCAACTAAGAAAATAAAAGACAATTCACTCTTCCTCGTGAAAGAATTAATGAAGCATCTCAACTCCCGTAACATGGGAGCCCGCGATTATATATATTGATTCGGCGAGAAGGATCTCATGGTCATTGTCGGTGTCAAAACTGGCGGATCTCGGGTAGGGGGTCCCGAACTGTGCGTCTAGGCGGATGGCAACAGGAGACAAGGGACACGATGTTTTTACCCAGGTTCGGGCCCTCTCGATGGAGGTAAAACCCAACTCCTGCTTGATTAATATTGATTATATGGGTAGTACAAGAGTGGATCTACCACGAGATCAGAGAGGCTAAACCCTAGAAGCTAGCCTATGGTATGATTGTTGTTCGTCTCTGGACTAAAACCCTCCGGTTTATATAGACACCGGATAGGGTTAGGGTTACACAAAGTCGGTTTACAACGGTAGGAGATCTACATATCCGTATCGCCAAGCTTGCCTTCCACGCCAAGGAAAGTCCTATCCGGACACGGGACGAAGTCTTCAATCTTGTATCTTCATAGTCCAGGAGTCCGGCCAACGGTGATAGTTCGGCTATCCGAACACCCCTAGTCCAGGACTCCCTCAAGAGCCCCTGAACCAGGCTTCAATGACGACGAGTCCGCGCCGCATATTGTCTTTGGCATTGCAAGGCGGGTTCCTCCTCCGAATACTTCATAGAAGATTTTGAACACAAGGATTGTGTCCGCTCGCAAAACAAGTTCCACATACCACCATAGAGAATAACCTTTGCACAGATGTCTTTGGCGTATTCAGCGCGTGACATCACACCACGGCCAGGCCTTTATACGAATCGTTTTTACTATTCCACCTCAGCGCGTTTAGCGAGGCACTTTCCTTGGCACGTCTTATCAAAGCGGAGATCGTGCCCCCTTATTCCGGGATTCCCATCAATACGGACGTGGGTAACCCAGTTGTGCCCGTTGGCACGCCTCCTCCATCGAAGGTGAGTCCCGAACGGTCACGGGGTGGGCTCTTGGTATTCAACCTCTTTATAACGAGACCAAGGTCCGCTCCTTTCTTTCAATCTCAATTGAATCCGCCCCTCGCCTCGAGTTCCAACACCCAAAGCTTTAGATTTAGGCGCTTCGGACCTTCAACGATGTCCGGCTCCGACCTGCACGGCCGGTGGATGTCTTCCTCCGTCATGGAAGAAGATGTGCTAAAGCTGAGAGACGCCAGGTATCTAACCGGCGAAATTTCGCATAGGCTGCCTGCTCAAGGGCAGGTTGTTCCCACTCCCGAGCCTGGTGAGAGCGTGGTATTCGTGTCTCACTTCCTTCGGGGTTTAGGCTTCCCGACGGACCCCTTTGTGAGGGGGCTCATGTTTTATTATAGGCTTGAATTCCATGACTTGGATCCGGAGTCCATCCTCCACATCTCGTCGTTCATTGTCGTATGTGAGGCCTTCCTCCGCATTACCCCTCACTTCGGATTGTGGCTCAAGACCTTCAAAGTGGAGCCGAAGATGATCAAGGGGCATCAGGCAGAGTGCGGAGGGGCTGTTATAAGCAAGAATGCGGACGCTCCATGGCCCGAGGGCTCTTTTCAAGAGGAGCTCAATTTATGGCAACATGAGTGGTTTTATATCACCGCTCCCTGTGGGCACCAAATGGGCGGCGCCACCTGCCTTCCGCTCGGGTCCTCCACTGCGGCGGGCGTCATGGGTCAATAAAGGGCTCAACTGGGGACCGTCCAAGGACGTACCTTTGTTGCAGGGACGTATGCGAGACCTCCGAGAGAGAGAGATCAATCTAGTCATAGTAGCGCAGGTCATGCTGATTCGTCGCACCTTACCCTGCAAACGTCGCCCCCTCTGCCTGTGGGAGTTTAATCCGGAGGGACCACGAGCTCTCCAACATTTTATGGGTGTAACGCCCGTGGAGATGTACCAACTGTTCTTCGGATCACAAGCAATGTGCCCGGACTTAACCGAGGACGCAGGTCTGAGCTGCAATCGCTCAGATACTCAAGTAAGTAGTCCTGTACCCGGACATGCTATCCGCATATTTATCATACACTTGCCCTTAAAAGAGCTATCCTTTAAACAAGAGTGGATAGCAAAAGCAAAACTGATCAAGTGTCCGGCCCCCTCCCTGAGACTACACCGGATCCTGTATTAACCAAGATGCTAGAGGCTGTGCCTTTTGAAAAAGGCGAAGGGGGAACAAGGGAACTACCACCTCCGTGAAGGAGGCTATCAAGAAAGGGGGGATCGAGAATCCCTCCCTCCAAGGGGAGAAGAGGACCGCTTCTGAAGATCCGGAGACCAAAGCCTCGAAGCGGGGGAAGAAATCTTCACCAGAGGGTCCTGCGGCGAGAGATGCCCCGGCCGCACTATTTCCCCAAGGAGATCAGCCCTCCAGCGAGCCGTAAGTAAAGGGGGCGTTTTTTTTAAAGAGAGACATCCTGTTTTATTTCTAAAGGTAACCGAAAGTTTACCTTGTAGTTCGGATCTCAGCCCTTCACAGCAGAGCTCGTCTTCAGGGGATCTTGGTCCGGAGATGATGGAGAGCGAAACGCCTCCGCCTGCCGTACCATTATGCGAGGTGGACGACCCTGAGGTGTTGTCATGGAGGGCTTCTCCAAATCCGGCAGGGCCAGAAGGCAGCCGTATGTCCCCTCAAAGCCCTCCGTGTCCGGCCTTCGAAAAAGGCCACCGGACGAGTCCGGCACCAACGGGTGTACGGTCGGAGGAGCTGAAGGATCTGCTCAGGCGAGCGTCTATCTCGGAAGTTCACCGTATGTTAATGGGTACGGTGATTGAAAGGATTTCATCCGCTGAGAGCGGATTGCATGAAGCCATTGTAAGTTTACTGACGGGTTTTGAGGTACGCAAAATGATGTACCTTCTGATAGTTTTGCATATAAAATGCGCCCTGTATAGATAGTAGCCCCTGAGACTTGGTGCGGTGTAAAATGACGGCGCGCCGAGGATCATAACCCCAGGTATAATATACGCTCTTCCTATGTAGGTGGCGAAGCGTCCGGTGGCTAGCCGGGCTGATGAATTTGCCGAACTGAAGCGGCAACTTGACGTGGCGGATGCGAACATCACACTTGTTAATAAGCGGCTTGACGAGTCACAAGGTATGCAACTTCTCCGCGGACACCTGGTAAGGGAGCTTGACGCCCATCCCTTACAACATGTATGCTTAATGCAGATGGTGCCGCTCCTATGGAGAGCCTTCGGGCGGAGCTCGCCCGAGCCAAGGAGCAAGCCAGAAAAAGTGATGCGGCTGCCTTAAAGGCGGTCGTAGAGCTAAAAGCCAAACAGGCTGCTCACTGCTGAAGCAAGAAAGAAATGACCGAGATGGCCGTGAAATTGAAGAATGCTACTGACCGTTGCGAGCTTCTTGAAAAAGAAGATCGAGCGAGACAAGAGGACCTGAAAAAGGCCGCCACCGAGGCCAAGGATACTCGCTCTGCGATGAGAGCTATGAAGGAAGAGCTATGTCAGGCCGGAGATATTGCGGCTGGAAAGCCCTTTCTGATGCGGAGGAAATTCACGGATCCTAAGTACGCTCAATTGGACCGGCTCTGGGGTGCGGAGGATGCTTATCTGGACTTTGCGGCGAGTGCCGCAGACGCGGCCGAACACTTCTGAGGTCAAGAGGATCACGGAATGGAAGAGCTTTTTTGGTCGCAGTTCCATAGTCCGGAGCGTCCACTTTCATTAACCGATCGTTTGGCCGAATGGCCGAGCTGAATAGGTTGTCCGGACTTGCCATGAAGGCTGTCGTGACTCATTTGTGGCCGAAAAGGCCCGAGCCGAAGAGTTATTTTGGCTTGGTGCAACAGTTCCTTGGTGCGGTGCCGCATATCGATGCAATGAAGCGGTCAAGATGCATAGAGGGTGCGTGGATGGCTCTTGCCCGTGTCAAGACATACTTTGGGCGGAGATGAAGGCCACCGACGTTGCATCCCAAGATTCGAGATAGAAGCCGAGTACCGCCGAGCACTATTTTGAGGAAGTCTGCAGGCGCTCGTTTAATAGAGATGCAGTGCTCGAAGGATATTATGTTTTAATGACATGTATGATTTGTGGAAACAATGTTTCAATATAATATAAGAGCTTTTTATACTTGTGCGTTCAAGTATTAAAACACCTCCTGTGCGGTCGTTGATGTATATGTGTATATAACCTGAAAGATGGCAGTCTTCAGCTTCAGCCCCCACGCACATAGTGCGGGGGTGTTTGCAAAAAGGCGCATTTTCACACTTAATCTAACGTCTTGGTCCAGTAAAGGAGGTGATAGCGTAGCAAACTAGGCAACCAGACTATAATGCTTTATCACTTTCACTTAGTCATAGGAGTTCGATGGTGGGGCTACTATATAGCCCCTAGGGGCACCGCGCTCTCCCGAATTCGGGCGCCAGATGTGCCTGACCGAAGCGGTCCTTCGTTAATCTTGAAATTCTAAACATTCCGGTGGGTCATCGAGTGGTTGACCAGTCTCACGCTATATCATGACGGTCAGATTTTCGGCTTTCTCTACTGAGGTGCTCACTTGGCCGAACCGGGCACAATCGCAGTAGTTCTCCTGGTGCCGCGTTAGCCGATAGAACGGAACGTAAGGCAGCAAAACACAGGAGCCGGGCAAACCCAACATTTTGCCAAAGACATGATTCGGAGTTGATGCATATAAGGCCTAACTCGAGACGCCGAACACTCCCTAAGGTATTCGGTCTTTATGAAAACGAGCAGAATAATGCCCTAAGCCCCTGGTGTCCAGGTACGTGCAAAAATTCTGGTGCGGCCGATGCCAAAACGCCAGCCTCCTCCTCGTTTATAGCAAGAAACCGGGGGATGTGTATCAACAAGAGACAAGAAAAAGGTTTACGCAGGTCTTAATCTGAAAAGAATCCTTGCAATGGGTCCCTCACGCACATCTGCGCTGTGTCTCCGTTGTGCCGTATCCTCGGGCCGGGTGTAGCACGGTGTTCATCTGTAAAGAGGACAACTTAGTTGAAAAGAAAAAAAAATATCGTATGAAAAATGTACTTTATATTAAATAAACAGAGTACGGTTCAAAAGTGAATAAAATTGAGCTTTATTGTCTCTTGTTGTACATGCGTGCAGCCCCTTATGCGGGGTATGCCGCTAGTAGGAGTTTATATGTTTACGCCGACTCGTCTAGCCATGTCCAGGGTTCGAATGACCTATTCAGGTGCTTTGATTAGCGGAGCCGGATTAGTGTGGGGCTGTCAAGGCAGTCTCACGTTCTTCCGTGCTCGAGTAACACTTGATACTCCCTTTTAATGAGATGATGCCGCGTGGACCGGGCATTTTAAGTGTAAGAGATGCATAATGCGGTATTGCGTTAAAGCGGGCGTAAAGCTTCATGTCCCAAAGAGTGCTTGATAGCTACTTTCGAATGGGGCGATGTGGAAGGTTAACTTTTCGCGGCGGAAGTTGTCGGATGAGCCGAACACAACTTCTAGCAGTAGGGAGCCCGTACAATGGGCATATAGGCCTGTCATTACCCCTTTGAAGGAGGTGTTGCTATGGCGAATTTTGGTTGGGTCTATCCCCATGTTGCGGATTGTGTCCTGATATAGCAGGTTTAGATCGCTACCTCCGTCCATTAGGACTTGGGTAAATTGGAGTCCGTCGATTATAGGATCTAATATCAAGGCAGTCCATCCTGCGTTCCGGATACCTCCATAATAGTCCTGATGATCGAAGGTGATTGGTTTTGACAACCATCGTTGGGACTCTATTGGGATAGACCGTGCGGCGCGTGTTTATATGGGCGTCGCTCTATTTTTCCCTTTTGTCACTTGAAGTGAGTTCACTGTTTTGACTTTTTGTGGGAAATTCTTTTTTTTTCCGGTGCTCTGCTTGTGGGGTTCGTCATCGTCCTCGCTTGGTGTGTCGAGCCCCTTGTGTTCGGCATTGAGTTTGTCGGACTGCTTGAAGACCCAACAATCTCTGTGGGTATGGTTTGCAGGCTTCCCGGGAGTACTGTGGATTTGGCATATTTTGTCCAAGATTTTGTTTAGGTTGGATAGCTCATCGCTGTTGTCCTTGAGGGGCAGTTTTTATGATTCTGCCGAGCTTCGAATCCGGCGTTGATCGCCGTGCTCTTCGGGCTGTTTCCCTTTGTCCGGCGCTGGTCCTTGCTGCGTCGTGGTTTTCCATTTCCATCCCTGACTTCGGATGTACTTGGGTCGCTGGTACTGCATCTTGCCAACCAACTATCCTATCCCGCGCAAAATCGGGTCATGAGGTTTGTTAATGCAGCCATTGTTCTCGGCTTCTCCTGGCCGAGGTGTCTAGCGAGCCATTCTTCTCGGACGTTGTGTTTGAAAGCTACTAAGGCTTCGGCGTCCGGACAGTCGACTATTTGGTTCTTTTTGATGAGGAACCTGTTCCAGAATTTGCGGGCTGACTCTCCGGGTTGTTGAGTTATGTGACTTAAATCGTCTGCATCCGGAGGACGTGTTGGAGATATGCCCTAGAGGCAATCATGTATGATGATATTTCCTATGTGTTTATGAATAAAGATAGTCCTTGGACATTATCAATGATGTGTATCAGCAAGTACGTGACTTGTTTGTGGGACTATACATTGTATGATGACTGTCCTAAAAGGTCCCTAGTCGAAAGGGCTGTGCGTACGAGCAGCCGACTAGACTAGCATATGACACGGTCGATGGCTCGGTCTCACTAGCCATTGAGCATTGGATGCTAACCGGATAATATGGACTTGGAAAGGTCTGGTCGGATTCGACATAGTCGGATCCGAGTCGAGATAAGGTCCGAGTCGGACAGACCCAACTATGAGACGCAGCGATATGTCATCTGTGAGTCTCTAGTACAACATACGTTCTATGTCCTAAGACCTGAGCTGACGCATGTACTCGAGATGGTGATAGACTTGCTTTGGGCCGACCAAACGCTACTCCGTGACTGGGTAGTTACAAAGGTAGGTTTCGGGTTTGTCCAATCCCATGCTGCAAGACATGGTCGAGCAAGATGGGATTTGCCCCTCCGATCAGGAGAGATATACTCTGGGCCCCTCGTGTGATCCGACTAGGAACAACATGGCCATGCGACAAGGATTATGAGATAATCCGGATAGTGGTCGGTATCACTGGAACGAGAAAGAGGTCGGGCTAGCACAAGGATGACAGTCTCGCCTTGAGCCCGACAATATATATCGTCTTGACAAAGGGAACAGAAGTGTGACACGTTATGCAGGTTCGCCTAACCAGCTTCATAGTTCTGCTTGGTGGTCAAGACGCCTTGCTAGAGGCCGCCACCAACCGTGCATGTCGGAGGTGATCCGAATCGTGACCAAGCCGACTTGAACCTAAGGGGTCGCGCGCAAGGGAAGGAACCTCGAGGTCGGTTCGTAGGACCTTTGGTCGGATGTGATCCGAACTGTACTAGGAACGTGACCGAATAGACTTTGGGATTTAGGGTCCGTGCGAGGCCCAAGTGTTGAGCCCGCGACGGACGCCTATATAAAGTGGAGGTGCGGCACACTCAGGCGGTTGATCGTTACGGTGTTGCGGCTAGGGTTTGCATGTGTTGCGAATAGCCACCTCCACTCGCCGCCGACTGTGTGATCGGACCTAGCAGTCCGCCGCACGACGTTCCTCCCGCACGCGTGGATACCGTTAGAGGCGGTGCACTTGCGCCGCTCCGGCGAACTCGTACGTGGGATTAGACGACCGGCCGCTTGAGGGAGATCAGACGAGAAGAAGACGATACACTCGGACGCGCTGCCCCAACTCTTCTTCCGCTGCACGGCACTACGCGTCTAGTGGTAACGAACTGTGATCCATCTCCCGTAGCATGTTCCTGGATGTTCTGCGCGTAGGAATTTTTAATTTGCAGTCGACGCACCCTACTGTAGAACCCAACAGGACGGACATAAGTCCCTTGAAAATTTGCCCAAAAAGCATCCCCGTAGCGGGACCGCCGTGTGCGTAGCGCCATGTATTTCATACCCGACACACAAACCGGTAGAATGCGATTCTATGATAACTTTGTTTTGCAGGTTTGATGTGAATAGTATGGCTCATGTGTATGTGATGCATGTGTGTAATTTATACGTGGCCTGCGTGTCATGTTTTTCAGCCGGCAGGAGCCAAAGTGCTGTCATTATAATGTATAACGACCTGCGTGTCGACTTGTGACTCTATGTAAATTCATTACTAGTTGTAGTAGTTGGATAATAGAGATCAGGTTGGTGGCTTGGCATCCCGGCGTGACAAACAAGATGGAGTTCGTAGATGGTCACCGGAGTCGGAGCCGACCTGGAAGAACGTCCATGAAGGAGCCATACTATTTCACAATATGTGTTATATTTGTGATTGTTATGCTTCTTTGTTTCTATGCATGTTAAAATGATAGAATGATCCCTCATGAATATCAAGCGAATTGCCATCCCGATGTTGCACCTTCGCACGTCAAGTACGCCTAGTAGTGGGCTCATAAAATTGGGGTGTCTTCTTTGGGTGTCCTTGAATCAAGGGTTAAATGTCGGACACGGACATGCACTACATTAGGTTAACTTGACAAGGCTATCAAAACGGTTTTGGGCCTTGTGGCAAAGAAGGCTGGGAGCCGGGGTATGAGATACCTTCCCGACCGACAGGAGTCGTATAGAGATACGATTAGCAAGGAGTTGCTTACCGAATAGGTATGTTGGCTAGCAGTGATGCTAAAGCTCACTAGTCGCATGCGCTAGTCGGATCCTGAATCACTGAGAGTTTGCGGAGGGATGTCGACTTCAATGGGAGTATTTCTGTTCGTGCTAGAATTACTCTACATAAACACATTGCTTAGTGATTGCATATTTTCTGTTGTAG
Source organism: Aegilops bicornis (assembly GCA_021605145.1). Taxonomy (NCBI): domain Eukaryota; kingdom Viridiplantae; phylum Streptophyta; class Magnoliopsida; order Poales; family Poaceae; genus Aegilops; species Aegilops bicornis. The sequence continues at coordinate 111,597,926 of CM038669.1, read as the reverse complement.
ATCAATGGCACCACCTGCTCAACCCAACTTTGCATTGAAATCAATTCGAAAAGGATAAACTGAATGGAACAAACTTTACCACCGGTATAGAAATTTGAGAATTGTTCTCAAGCACGATAAAAGGAACATGTTCTAGAGGATCCACTTCCGGAGGAACCTGCCGATAATGCTAGTGCCACAGCTAAGAATGCCTACGAAACTCGTTGATGAATCAACGGAGATCACCGTCTGATGTCGGGCTTGTATGGAGCCCGATTTGCAACAGCATTTGAAAATGTTGAGGCTTACGATATGATCGAGAGTCTCAAGAGCATGTTTCGCATACGTGCTAGGACCGAAAGGTTCAACGTCTGGCGATCCTTGATGGATTGCAAGCTGAAGGAAGGTGATCCATCGAGCCCACATGTGATCAAGATGATCGGATATGTGCAAGCTTTGGATCGTTTGGGCTTCCCGCTCTTGGATGAGCTGGCTCTTGATGCTGTTCGGGTTCTCTTCCGCTTAGCTATGGGACGTTCATCTCGAACTATCATATGCATGGCATGGATAAGAAGCTCACCGAATTGCATGGGATGCTCAAAGTGGCGAGCAGGATATTAAGAAAGGCACGCATCAAGTGTTGATGGTGCAGAAATCGGCTAAGTTCAAGAAGAGTTGGTCCAAGAAAAAGGCTAAGGCAAAGGGCACGGAGACGGTAACCTCTGCCGCTGCGCCGAAGTCTGGACCGGACTCGAAGACCGTTTGCTTTCACTGCAAGGAGACCGGTCACTGGAAGAGAAACTGTAGCAAGTGGCTTGCAGAGCATGGCAAGAAGGCCGGAAATGCTTCTTCAGCAAAGGTACACTTGTTGCATATGTTATAGACATTTACCTTGCTGACATACCTAGTAGCTCTTGGGTATTTGATACCGGATCGGTTGTTCATATTTGCAACTCGATGCAGGGGCTGGTAAGAACTAGGCATGTGGCACAAAGGGAGACATCAGGGTCGGCAACAAAGCAAGAGTTGCTGCGTTGGAGGTCGGCACGATGCAGCTCCAGCTTCCTTCTGGATTCATAATGGAATTGAATAATTGTTATTACATTCCTGCACTTAGTCGGAACATTATTTCTGCCTCATGTTTGATGAGTCAAGGTTATGAATTCAATTTAAAGGACAATGGTTGTTCGATATTTTTGAATGGTATGTTCCACGGCTATGCACCCATTGTTGATGGGCTATTTATATTGAATCTAGAACAGAACCGGTCTATAACGTAAATGTCAAGAGGCATAAGCCTAATGAGATAAATCCGACATACTTACGGCATTGCCGGCTTGGACACATTTGTCTGAACGCATGAAGAAGCTCCATGATGATGGGCTCCTAACTTCATCCGACTTGGTCGTTTCGAGACATGTGAATCATGCTTGCTCGGCAAGATGACTAAGTCTCCTTTCGCAAAGAGTTGTGAGAGGCGTCCGAGCTATTGGAACTTATACATAGTGATGTGTGTGGTCCAATGAGCACAACCGCCAGAGGTGGCTATCAAGATGCCGTGACTTTTACCGACGACTTGAGTAGATATGGATATATCTATTTGATGAGGCACAAGTCGGAGACTTTTGAAAAGTTCAAAGAGTTTCAGAACGAGGTTGAGAATCAGCTCCGCAAGACTATAAAGCTTCGCGATCCGATCGTGGAGGTGAGTACATGAGCCGTGAGTTTGATGATCATCTCAAAAGTCGAGGTATAGTACCTCAGCTCACACCTCCTGCACGCCACAGAGAAATGGCGTGTCAGAACGGAGGAATAGGACCTTGTTGGACATGGTCCGGTCTATGATGAGTAAAACGGATTTACCCTTGTCATTTTGGGGATACGCTCTAGAAACTGCAGCTTTCACACTTAATAGGGTACGATCAAAATCCGTAGACAAAACACCGCATGAGATGTGGACTGGGAAGAGTCCCAGTTTGTCTTTTCTAAAGATTTGGGGTTGTGAAGCATTTGTCAAGCGACTTATGTCAGACAAGCTTACACCCAAGTCGGATAAATGCATATTCGTGGGATACCCGAGGAAACCTTGGGATATAGCTTCTACAACCGGAAGAGAACAAAGTGTTTGTTGCTCGGAACAGGGTTTTCCTTGAGAAAGAGTTTCTCGGTCGGGAGGCCGGTGGGAGGGCGGTTCGACTCGAAGAAATTCGAGGACCACTCGGGATGGCTCGGCTGGTGATGAGATCATACCGAGTCGGTCGAGAACCTGTAGTGGAAGCGGCACCGGAACCACGAAGGTCGGAGAGATTGCGCAGAGTGCGTGATGTATTGTTGCTAGAAAGCGGCGAGCCGCCACGTGTATGCGTAAGCGATGGTGAGCCCAGTTCCGAGGCATGGCTGGAGGCCATGAGATCCGAAAGTTAAAGTCCATGGATGAGAATCAAGTCAGGACTTGGTTGATCCGCCACCGGGCGTAATCGCCATTGGTTGCAAATGGGTCTTTAAGAAGAAAACCGATGTGGATGGAAATGTTCAGATCTACAAAGCTCGGCTTGTCGCTAAAGGTTATGGACAAGTTCAAGGAATTGACTACGACGAGACTTACTCGCCGCTAGCGATGCTGAAATCGGTGAGGATCATACTAGCTATAGCTGCATATTTCGATTACGAGATATGGCAGATGGATGTCAAGACGACTTTCCTTCACGGAAATTTAACCGAGGACGTGTATATGATACAGCCCGAGGGTTTTGTCGATCCGACTAGCACTAGTAAGGTATGCAAGCTCAAGAGATCCATTTATGGGTTGAAGCAAGCATTTCGGAGTTGGAACATTCGTTTTGATGAGGTCGTCACTGGTCTCGGTTTCATCAAAAGCGAAGAGGAATCTTGTTTATACAAGAAGTTAAGGGGGAGCTCGATAGTGTTTTTGATCTTATATGTGGACGACATACTACTGATCGGGAACGATGTTTCGATGTTAAACTCGGTCAAGGGATCATTGAATGGCAAGTTTTCGATGAAGGACCTTGGTGAGGCAGTCTATATTTTAGGCATTAAGATCTATAGAGATAGATCGAGGAGGCTGCTCGGCTTAAGCCGTAGCGCAGACATAGATAAAGTGTTGAAGCGGTTCAACATGAGTGAGGCGAAGAAAGGGTTCTTGCCGCTCTCACATGGTATAAGGCTAAGCGAGACTCAAAGTCCTTCGACATCTGATGAGCGAAGTAGGATGAGTAGGATTCCGTATGCCTCAGCAACCGGATCCATCATGTATGCCATGATATGTACAAGGCCTGATGTTGCTTTTGCAATAAGCCTAACAAGTAGATACCAGGCCAACCTGTGAGAGTCACTAGGCAGCGGTAAAGACTATTTTGAAGTACCGAAAAGGACTAAAGAGATGTTCCTAGTTTATGGAGGTGAGGAAGAGCTCGTCGTAAGGGGTTACGTCGATGCTAGTTTCCAAACCGACGAGAGATGATTGTCGATCACAGTCCGGATTCGTATGCGTCTGAGCGGAGGAGCAGTACCTTTGGATGAGTTCCAAGCAGGATACGGTGGCGATTCTACCACGAAGCCGAATACATTGCGGCTTGTGAAGCTGCAAAGGAAGGTGTTTGGATCCGCATTTTCTGGATGATCTTGGTATTTTCCAGCCTCGGTGAAACCGTTGGACCTTTATTGTGATAATTCTGGTGCCATCGCACAAGCCAAGGAGCCGAGGAATCACCACAAGGTCAGACACATAGACCGGAAATATCACTTGATACGAAAGATCGTAAAGAATGGTGATGTAGAGTTATGAAAAATTCACACAGATGCAAATGTTGCAGATCCGTTGACTAAGCCGCTTCCACAACCCAAGCATGAGGGGCACGTTAGAGCTATGGGCATTCGATGTCTATTTGATTGACTCTAGTGCAAGTGGGAGACTGTTGGAGATATGCCCTAGAGGCAATCATGTATGATGATATTTCCTATGTGTTTATGAATAAAGATAGTCCTTGGACATTATCAATGATGTGTATCGGCAATGCACGTGACTTGTTTGTGGGACTACACATTGTATGATGACTGTCCTAAAAGGTCCCTAGTCGAAAGGGCTGTGTGGACGCCAAGAGCCGACTAGACTAGCATATGACACGGTCGATGGCTCGGTCTCACTAGCCATGGAGCATTGGATGCTAACCGGATAATATGGACTTGGAAAGGTCTGGTCGGATTCGACATAGTCGGATCCGAGTCGAGATAAGGTCCGAGTCGGACAAACCCAACTATGAGACGCAGCGATATGTCATCTGTGAGTCTCTAGTACAACATACGTTCTATGTCCTAAGACCTGAGCTGACGCATGTATTCGAGATGGTGATAGACTTGCTTTGGGCCGACCAAACGCTACTCCGTGTTGAGTAGTTACAAAGGTAGGTTTCGGTTTGTCCAGTCCCATGCTGCGAGACATGGTCGAGCAAGATGGGATTTGCCCCTCCGATCAGGAGAGATATACTCTGGGCCCCTCGTGTGATCCGACCAGGAACAGCATGGCCATGCGACAAGGATTATGAGATAATCCAGATAGTGGTCGGTATCACTGGAACGAGAAAGAGGTCGGGCTAGCACAAGGATGATGGGTCTCGCCTTGAGCCCGACAACATATATCGTCTTGGCAAGGGGAACAGAAGTGTGACACGTTATGCAGGTTCGCCTAACCAGCTTCATAGTCTGCTTGGTGGTCAAGACGCCTTGCTAGAGGCCGCTACCAACCGTGCATGTCGGAGGTGATCCGAGCGTGACCAAGCCGACTTGAACCTAAGGGTCGCGCGCAAGGGAAGGAACCTCGAGGTCAGTTCAGAGGACCTTTGGTCGGATGTGATCCGAACTGGACTAGGAACGTGACCGAATAGACTTTGGGCTTTAGGGTCCGTGCGAGGCCCAAGTGTTGAGCCCGCGACGGACGCCTATATAAAGTGGAGGTGCGGCACACTCAGGCTGTTGATCTCTTCGCTGTTGCGGCTAGGGTTTGCATGTGTTGCGAATAGCCACCTCCACTCGCCGCCGACTGTGTGATCGGACCTAGCAGTCCGCCGCACGACGTTCCTCCCGCACGCGCGGATAACGTTAGAGGCGGTGCACTTGCGCCGCTCCGGCAAACTCGTACGTGGGATCAGACGACCGGCCGCTCGAGGGAGATCGGACGAGGAGAAGACGATACACTCGGACGCGCTGCCCCAACTCTTCTCCTGCTGCACGGCACTGTGCGTCTAGTGGTAATGAACTGTGATCCATCTCCCGTAGCATGTTCCTAGATGTTCTGCGCGTAGGAATTTTTAATTTGCAGTCGACGCACCCTACCGTAGAACCCAACAGGACGGACATAAGTCCCTTGAAAATTTGCCCAAAAAGCATCCTCGAGCTCTTCCCAACTTCCAATGGTATTTTCAGGGAGGCTTTTGAGCCAATGCCGGGCTGGCCGTTTGAGCTTGAGGGGTAAGTATTTTATGGCGTGGAGATCATCTACTCTAGCCATGTGTATGTGGAGGATGTAATCCTCAATCCAGACTCCAGGGTCTGTTGTTTCGTCGTATGCCTCTATGTTTACGGGTTTGAATCCCGCTGGGAATTCGTGATCCAGCACCTCATCGGTGAAACACCGGGGGTGTGCGGCACCCCTATATTTGGGTGTGCCGTGATGTTCGGATATTTGGCGTGTTGCATTGCTTGGAAGAGCTTGCTTTCCCGGCCCATAGATGGACCTAATCGGGCCATCCTTTTGATGCGAATCCTTATGCGGATCGGCGTCGGGCTTGTGTAAAGGCGCCGCTTGCCACTCCATGTTTGCCATGTGGTCGTCTATCCGACCGGGCGGCCTCTTTGTTCTTTGATTGTGGGGGATCTATGGCCTCCTCATCGAATTCGGGCAGTAATTTGCGCTTCGGGTAGCTCTTTGTTTGGCGACTGTCGCCATATTTCTCTGCGGTGTTGAGTACTTTGCTCCATCTGATTCTGAGTGCATCTTCCGCTGTTTTGAGCTTCCGCTTTGCTTTTTCAGGCTACGCGCGATGGCGATGAGCCTTTTGTGGAGGTTCTTCTGCTCCAACAATTTGTCCAGCGTGAGATCGTCCGGACTGTTATCTTCGCCGGGGACGGGTTGTTTATCCAAGTTGTCCTGTTCGGACGGTTGCTCGATAGCATGTTCATCGTCCACCGGTTCGCCCTGCTCTATGGCTGGGTCTGTGTGGCTGCCGTCTTTGTCGAGGCGGGACTTGGTGCGGCGTTACGCTGCCGCTTTGACTGCTTTTCGAGGGATTTATCCTTCATAGTGTCCCGTTGTTCCTCGTCGTCACTTCCTTTAGGTGTATCCACCATGTATACATCGTGGGATGAGGTGGTTGTCCAAAGATCCTATAGGTGCTGGTTCATGGTTGTCTCCTACAACGCCGTCCATACCGTCGATGTCTTGAGTCGAAATCGAGCACGTCGTTTAAGCTTTCGACAGTGGCTACAAAGTGGGCGGTGGGTGGGCGTTGAATTTCTTCGTTGTCCGCATCCCAACCTTCCTGACCGTAGTCCGGCCAGGGCTCTCCTGATAAAGAGAGAGACTTTAGTGAATTCAGGATGTCGCCAACGGGCGAAGTGCCGAAGATGTCATGACGGTGAACTCCATAACCGGCGCCCAATTGGATTCGATTGGCGGGGGCGCGGAGGGTTCGGAGTCCGGAGAGGAGTCCGGCACCTTGGAGTCACAATCTTCGCAAAGGACAGGGATGGAGTTCGGCTCAATCACCGTAGAGATTGTAGCCCCCGAGGCGGTGTCCAACCACTCGTCCTCGATCGGCGGAGTCGGCTCCGAGCTAAGGGTCGAAGCGGACGGTGGTGCGGCCTCCAGGGCACTGTTCGGCGGCAGAGCTAGAATGTGCCCATCGAGACAGTGCGGCGCGCTTGGCTGTGGCTCGAATCCGTCGAAGATCAAGTCTCCGCGGATGTCGGCCGTGTAGTTCAAACTCCCAAATATGACCTGATGGCCAGGGGCGTAGCTTTCGATCTGCTCGGATGGCCAAGTGAATTGCCCGCAGCAAAGCCGCCGAATACGAAGATCTGTCCGGGGAGAAAAGTCTCACCCTGGACCGCGTTGTTGTTGATGATCGAAGGAGCCATCGGGCCTAAGGATGACGACATAGAGGAACTCTCAATGAAAGCACCAATGTCGGTGTCAAAACTGGCATATCTCGGGTAGGGGGTCCCGAACTGTGCGTCTAGGCGAATGGTAACAGGAGACAAGGGACACGATTTTTTTACCCAGGTTCGGGCCCTCTCGATGGAGGTTAAACCCTACTCCTGCTTGATTAATATTGATGATATAGGTAGTACAAGAGTGGATCTACCACAAGATCAGAGAGGCTAAACCCTAGAAGCTAGCCTATGGTATGCTTGTTGTTCGTCCTATGGACTAAAACCCTCCGGTTTATATAGACACCGGATAGGGTTAGGGTTACACAGAGTCGGTTTACAACGGTAGGAGATCTACATATCTGTATCGCCAAGCTTGCTTTCCATGCCAAGGAAAGTCCCATCCGGACACGGGACGAAGTCTTCAATCTTGTATCTTCATAGTCCAGGAGTCCGGCCAACAGTTATAGTTAAGCTATCCGGACACCCCCTAATCCAGGACTCCCTCAGTCATGTACATGGTGCGGTTGAGGGAAATCTCCAACCGTGGAGATAGATTACAATGAGAAAAGTAGAGATAGAAAGATAAATACGAAAGGTTACAAATGTATAGCACAAGGCTATCTCTATCTATTCTGTTACAATATTTCTAACACTCCCCCTTAATCACAACTGCACCAAGTTGAGATTATGACGAAACTCTTCAAAACCTTTTGTGGGTAAGGCCTTTGTAAACCCATCTGCAAGCTGATCCTTTGAAGGAATGAACCGGACATCCAATTTCTTGTTTGCAACTTGTTCTCTGACAAAGTGAAAATCTATCTCAATATGCTTTGTCCTGGCATGAAAAACTGGGTTCGCAGTGAGATAAGTTTCACCAAGATTGTCACACCATAAGCAAGGAGGGTGCGCTTCTGGAATATTGAGTTCTTTCAACATAGACTGAATCGGAATAACTTCAACCGCTGCATTTGCCAAAGCTTTATATTCTGCCTCTGTACTTGACCTAGAGACTGTTGCCTGTTTCTTTGCACACCACGAAATTAAATTTGGACCATAAAATATAGCAAACCCACCAGTCGACCTTCTATCATCTAGACATCCAGCCCAATCCGCATCAGAAAATGCACTTATAAGAGTAGACGATGACTTTCTGAACGTGAGCCCAACAGTCAATGTATTCCTGACATACCTCAGGATTCTCTTAGCTGCCGTCCAATGAGTGGTAGTAGGTGCATGAAGGAACTGGCAAATTTTGTTAACTGTAATGGAGATGTCAGGTCGAGTAAGAGTCAAGTACTGAAGACCACCAACTAAACTTCTGTAATTGGTGATATCCTCATGATGCAAAGGTTCTCCATCTGTCAGAGATAAAAATTCTGAACTAGAAAGTGGTGTTGGTGATGGTTTGCAGTTTTGCATGCCAATCCTATTCAATAACTCAGTTGCATACTTAGCTTGAGATAGATGAAGACCATCACTGTTTTTCTTTGCTTCAATACCCAAAAAGAAATGTAAGTCTCCCAGATCCTTGAGAGGAAAATCAAAACTCAAATTCTTGAGTAGTTTGGTTACTGCCTCATCAGATGAGCTAGTGATAATAATATCATCCATATATATAAGAACAAACACAGATATTTGTGACTTGGTAAAGATAAACAGTGAGGTGTCAGATTTTGATGGAACAAACCCAAGTGCTTGAAGCTTCATACTGAGTCTGAAGTATCATGCTCTGGGGGCTTGCTTCAGACCATATAATGATTTATCCAGCTTGCATATGTGAAAGGGTTTATTTTTGTCTTCAAAACCAGGAGGTTGTTTCATGTATACCTCTTCTTCCAGAACACCATGGAGGAACGCATTTTGTACATCTAACTATCTAAGGCTCCATCCGCTAGAGACAGCAATTGCCAACACAAGGCGAATGGTTGCAGCTTTAACGACAGGACTAAACGTGTCCTCGTAGTCTAACCCATACCTTTGCTTGAAACCTTTCGCAACAAGTCTAGCCTTGTAGCGATCTATAGTGCCATTAGATTTCCTTTTAATCCGATACACCCACTTATAATCAATTAAGTTTCTACCTTGTTGTGGTGGAACCAAGTGCCACGTCTTATTTTTCTTCAAAGCCAGAATTCATCATTCATAGCCATCTTCCACCTATCATTACCAAGGGCATCCATTAGAGTTTTAGGTTCACCTGTCATACAAGATAATCCATATTTGGAGAAGTTATTATAATTAACTCGGGTAGAAACTCCCTTTTGCAGACGTGTCGAAGTTCCATAGGAGGTGCTGCAGGCTGGTCAGGCGTAGAAGATCCTGGCGTGGAGGAATCACTAGCAGATCCAGCAGTTTCTGTCTCCCCCACAGCGTCCGCGCCAGGAGACGCCATGCCCGATCCCGAGGCGGTCGGGGAACGCGCAGGGGAGGCAGTGACGAGCACAGGAGAGGTAGTGGCGGGCCCTGGTGAGGCAGGTGTCGGTGTCAAAACCGGCGGATCTCGGGTAGGGGGTCCCGAACTGTGCGTCTAGGCGGATGGTAACAGGAGACAAGGGACACGATGTTTTTACCCAGGTTCGGGCCCTCTCGATGGAGGTGATACCCTACTCCCGCTTGATTAATATTGATGATATCGGTAGTACAAGAGTAGATCTACCACGAGATCAAAGAGGCTAAACCCTAGAAGCTAGCCTATGGTATGATTGTTGTTCGTCCTACGGACTAAAACCCTCCGGTTTATATAGACATCGGATAGGGTTAGGGTTACACAGAGTCGGTTACAATGGTAGGAGATCTTCATATCCGTATCGCCAAGCTTGCCTTCCACGCCAAGGAAAGTCCCATCCGGACACGGGACGAAGTCTTCAATCTTGTATCTTCATAGTCTTGGAGTCCGGCCAAAGATGATAGTTCGGCTATTCGGACACCCCCTAGTCCAGGACTCCCTCAGTAGCCCTTGAACCAGGCTTCAATGACGACGAGTCCGGCGCGCATATTGTCTTCGGCATTGCAAGGCGGGTTCCTCTTCCGAATACTTCATAGAAGGTTTTGAACACCAGGATAGTGTCCGCTCGCAAAACAAGTTCCACATACCACCGTAGAGAGAATAATTTTTGCACAGATTTGTCGACGTATTCCAAGCGTGACATCACACCACGGTCGAGCCTTTATATGAATCGTTTTTACTGTTCCACCTCAGCGCGTTTAGCGAGGCGGTTTCCCTGGCACGTCTTATCAAAGCATAGATCGTGCCCCCTTATTCCGGGATTCTCATCAATACGGACGTGGGTAACCCATCCGCGCCCTTGATTACGGTGCTTGGGAGATAAGCGAGTTTTACCAGGCTGGCGGGGGACGCATAGCTTCGTCCGTCCATATAAGGGGATAAGGATCCACCTTTTTCACCTACGCCTTCTTCCTCCTTTGCTCACCCATTTCCGCGCACTCGAGCTCCAGCGCCCAAGTCCGCACATCCCACCTCAACCTTCTCCAACTATGTCCAGAGCGGGAGGCAGGTGGATGGCCTCCTCCGTCACGGAGGGGCACATCACAAAGCTGCGGGAGGCCGGATACTTCTCCGGCGACATCGCGTGTCGGCTCCCCAATAAGGGGCAGCTAACTCCAACCCCCAGGCCCCATGAGAGGGTGATGTTTCTCCCCCACTTCCTCCGCGGACTAGGTTTTCCACTTCACCCATTTGTCCGGGGGCTCATGTTCTACTACGGCCTGGACTTCCACGATCTGGCCCGGAATTTCATCCTCAATATCTCGACGTTTATCATCGTGTGCGAGGCTTTCCTCTGCATCCAACGCCACTTCGGTTTATGGTTGAAGACCTTTAGCGTCAAGCCGAAGATAGTGGGCGGCCGACAGGCGGAGTGCGGAGGCGCCATGGCGGGCAGGATGCCCAATGTTCTATGGCTCGAGGGCTCCTTCGTGGAGACAGTAAAGAGGTGGCAATCGGGGTCACCGAGCCACGCGACTACAAATGGGCGGCGGCCCCCGAATTCAGATCTGGCTCCCCCACACGGCTCACATCATGGAAAGAGACGGGCCTGACGTGGGGTGATTCAGAAGAGCTGACCGGACTCCAAACCTGTGTCCGAAACCTGGTGGACAAGAAGCTCAAGCTTGTCAACGTAGTCCAGGTTATGCTCATCCTCCGGATTCTCCCGTGCCAGCAACGGGCCTTCAATTTGAGGGAGTTTGATCCGGCACAGCATCAGACCTTGAGCCGGCTCTTCGACACTACGTACGAAGATGCCTGGAAGGTGCGCAAGGGCGCCGAAGCCCCCACATCCGTTACCGAAGATCGCGGATTCAGCTCGCAGCATCAAGCCAGCGAGGTAAGTTATTTTACCCTTTACGGGACTCTTTTTTCATAGATTGACTCTATGTGGGATCTAAAACTCCCTAACCTTTGACAGGGTGGTCAAGACGTCGAACCAGATTAGCTGTCCGGCTCCTTTGCCCGAAGACCCAGCGGACGCCTTGGATTAGCGGGGTTCTTGGCTCCGGTACCTCATGTGGTGCGGAGAAGAAGGCCAAGAAGGAGGCCACGGAACTCGAAGGAGCTCCGACGCTTGGTCTTGTCGGACTCATCGCCCGACAACCCTGAGGCGGAATCCTCCTCGAGGAAGAGGAGGAGGAAAAAAGCCTCTCTCCCAAAGGAGAGAAGAAAGGAAGGCCGCCCAACCGGGAGGCGGAGGGTCCAAGAAGGGAAGGACCCTTCCTCCGGACTTCTCCACTGACGCCGACAACGACGAGGAGGAGTGGCCAACAAGGGCCAAGCCCCTGGCGAGATCATAAGTGTCCGGATTCCAGAATAACTCATGGATTTTCATTTGTCGCATAGTGTCTTCTAACGCCGAATATAACCATGTAGCCCGCCCAAGGACGATCTTGCCGCTTCGTCAAGCGGCTCCCTGGATACGTCGGATGTGAATAGCACTTCACTTCTGACCGACTCCTCTCCTTGTGATGCAGATGACACCGCGGTGGAGTCGCAAAAGGGGCCCAACCAGGAGGAGGTGGTCCTGGAGGCGCCGCAAGGTGACCTCCCGGACGGTGGGCGCAAAGGGGGCAAAACCCCAGAGGGCTCTAAGTCCGGCACTGTGCCGGACTCTGTGCCGGAACTAGTAGTGGTTCCGAAGACCGGCAGCGCCCTTCGTAAGAAGGGCAAGATCATGGCGACACCGGTGACCTTCGTCCAACCGGAGGCACCGGATAATCTGTTGGAGGCGCTTAACGGCGCCTCCATCGACGAGGAGCACCGCACTATCATGAGTGCGGTGATCCGAAGTTCGATCCGCCAAGAGCGGGCTGGTAAGCTCACCAGCCTTCTAACAGGCTTTGAGGTAAGTTTAGAATATGTAAAAATATTACCGCATAGACAGTAGCCACGATGCTTAGTTCGGTGTTCAAAAGAAAAGCGGACTAAGGATCTAAAAAGATATACGCAGGAGTCTAACATAAGTATGTCAATATGGGAATGCAGGCTGCTGGCCGACCTCCTGCCGACCGATCATGGAGGTCAATGCATTGAAGCAGAGCCTCGAGCGGTCCGAGAACGAGCTCGGCCTTGCCAAGAAGCAGCTCGAGGACAAGGAAGGTAAGTAATACCTTATTAAAAAAATAAAAAATATACATTATAGAAAGGTTTCGGTTGCAAAAAATAACAGGAGTAACATGGGTACTGCACGGGCCACGAGCGAGGTGGCAACCCTGAAGGAGGCGGTGTCCATGACCCGAAAACAAAGGCGGCTGCAGCGCACCGAGCGAGAAGGGGAGGCGCAGGTGGCGGAGAATGCAGCAAGAGCTCCGTGCTCTCGTGGAAAATCACGAGGGTTTGGAGCGTGACTCGAACCGAGTTCGAGCTTGCCTTGGCTCTTGAGAGTGCCAAAGCTGCTAAGGCCGAGGCCCAAAAGCCCTCTAGGAGATTGAGGCAATAAAGAAGATCGCGGCGGGTAAGGCATTCTTTATGCAGAGCAAGAATGTAAAAGTCAATTATCTAGTACTTACCGAATCCGGAGCTCTCCGGGGCGTTCGCAGATCTGCCCGTAGTGTGTCACGATCTTTGCCGCGTTCTACCGCGCCAAGGAGGGAGCTTCGACGGAGAAGGTGTTCTGGTCTCAGTATGCTGAGGCCGACCGTCCGGTGCCCCTGAGCGACCAGCTGAAGCAGCTGGTCGAGCTCCACAAGGTCGCCGAACAGGCCATGAAGGGCCTCATAGTTCGGCTGTGGCCATTGGAAGCCATGCCTGGGAGCTACTTCGGGTTAGTGCAGCGGCTGGTGGACGCCTGTCCATGCATTGAAGTCATCAAGCGCTCTGTCTGCATTGAAGGTGCCCGTCGGGCCCTTGCCCGTGCTAAAGTGCAATGGGGCAAGCTGAATGCGGAGAAGCTTGTGACGGACGGGCCACCGAAGGGCAAGGAGCATCGTACGCCCGAAATGTACTATGAGGGCATCCTGAAGGGTGCCCGCCGTATAGCGGATGAGTGCTCCAAAGATGTAATTTTTGAATAGACTCGCATGTGTTATCCTGTACGCCGAAAACTTGTTCATATGCGCTAAGCAACGCTTGTTAATTTAAAATACTACCTTCTGTGCGGCCGTTTATCAAATTTGAGAGATGGCAAGTCATTGGCTTCAGCCCCCATGCCACTGAGTCTTTGGGGTGTTCGGGATAAACTTGAGCGCTCTTGTTCCCATTCTGGGGTCCATCGAGGGAGGCGTTCAACGCAACGAACAAGGCAACCGGACTTATAATGCTTGAACACTCTCACTTAGCCATAGAATTCTATAATTTTAAATTTCGGTGAAGCCCCTAGTATTCGGAAGACCGAGTTCGGGGCGCTACCCACGCCTTGGCCGGACAATTCTGGTTCCTCGCTCTAAGCGGCATAAGTCTTTAGGGACCCGAAAAAACCTCTCGAACAGCGACCGGCTCTCGCCCTATCATGACGGTCAGTTTTAGCTTTCTCCACTGAGGTGCTCGACCCAGCTTAACTGGGGCACAATCGCAGTGGTTCTCCCGGTGCTACCTTAGCCGATATGACGGAACGTAAGGTACCAAAACACGAGAGCCGGGCAAACCCAACTATTGACCCAAGACATGATTTGGAGCCGATGCATATAATGCTATAAGTTTGGGGTGCCGCACTTGTGAAAGTGTTCGGACTTGTCACACCATGATTTGGGGGTATATAAGCCCCTGGTGTATTGGTCGTACCAAAGTGTACGGGTGCAACATGTCATGAAATAAACATATATATAGATAAAGAAAGGAGTGCAATAATAGGCAAAAGCTATGTATTGGTTATTGAAAAGAAACTACAAATAAAAGCAGAACGATACAAATTGTGCGATAAGCAAGGGATGGGACTATTTAACATGTCCCCCTCCAGGGGTAAGCTGCGGGATGGTATGTAAAACAGGTATAATGCTCGTAGTAGAGACCACCTGGACACTCGACGCAGTTTTCTGCTTCCCTGGCTGTTGTATCGTGAGTTGGTAGCGAATGCGGATAGGGCTTCGGAGAACAGAGTCCTGAAAGTAAGAAAAAGAAAAAGAAAAGAATGACACAATCGGAGCCCACAGTGCGGTTGAGCCGCGTGCAGGCGTGCCTTGGTCGTGCCCCTCCCTTATGCCCATGGTATCTCCAGAGCGTAGTTATGTGCGCGTAGTACTGGCTTCGCAAGTTCGCGAGGGCTGGAGTTGGGGCCGGATTGCTATGTGTGATTGGATCATGCCAGGCGGTCTTGTTGCGGGTTACTCCGGGCGCGGCGCAGCGGTGGGACGGACGTTTAGTGGCGGACTCAAGAATTGCTGTGAGGCTGCTTTGCACCTCCGCGCGAGAACGCCCGTGTGCTCCTCCGTTCGGAGAGAGCGTTCGGTGTTTCCATTGACCGTGATTACTCCTCGAGGGCCTGGCACCTTGAGCTTGAGGTATGCGTAGTGCGGCACCGCATTGAACCTTGCAAATGCGGTTCGTCCGAGCAGTGTGTGATAGCCGATGCGGAACGGAACTATGTCGAAGATTAACTCTTCCCTTCAGAAGTTATCCGGGGATGCGAAGACCACTTCGAGTGTAACTGAGCCTGTACAATTGGCCTCTACACCTGGTATGATGCCTTTAAAGGTCATCTTTGTGGGTTTAATCCTTGAGGGGTCTGTGCCCATTTTGCGCACTGTATCCTGATAAAGCAGGTTCAGGCTGCTACCGCCGTCCATCAGGACTCTGGTGAGGTGAAATCTGTCAATGATTTGGTCAAGAACCAATGCGACGAAACCATCGTGACGGATGCTAGTGGGGTGGTCCCTTCGATCGAAGGTGATCGGGCGAAGACCATGGGTTGAACTTTGGGGCGACTGGCTCCATCGCATATACGTCCCTTAGCGCACGCTTCCGCTCCCTTTTGGGTATATGGGTTGCGTATATCATGTTCACCGTCCGCACTTGTGGGGGGAAACCCTTCATCCTCTATTGTTCGGGCGGCGGGCTCTTCCTCGTCATCGCTATGCAGCCCCTTGTCATTGAGTTCGGCACTTAACTTGCTGCTTGCTTGAACACCCAACAATCCCTGTTGGTGTGATTGGCTGGTTTTTCGGGGTGCCATGTATCCGCACAAGCGATCGAGTATTCGGTCCAAGTTGGACGGGCCCTGGGTATTTCTTTTGAATGGCTTCTTCCGCTGACCGGGTTTAGAGCCTCTGAATCTGGCATTGACTGCCGTATCTTCATTATTGTCGCCATTTATGCGGCGCTTGTTCTTGTTGCGACACGACCTGCCATTGCTGTCCTTGGTATCCGAACTACCAGGGTTTTTGGTCAAGTTGTTACTATGAGCTAGCCAGCTGTCCTCTCCCGCACAAAAGCGGGTCATGAGTGTTGTAAGGGCTGCCATGGATTTCGGCTTTTCCTGTCCTAGGTGCCAGGCAAGCCACTCGTCGCGGATGTTATGTTTGAAGGCTGCAAGGGCCTCTGCATCCGGACAGTCAACGATTTGATTTTTCTTTGTTAGGAACCGTGTCGTAATTGTCCGGCGATTCTTCCGGCTGCTGAATTATATGGCTAAGGTCATCGGCGTCTGGTGGTCGCACATATGTGCCCTGGAAGTTATCAAGGAATGCGGCTTCGTGTCGTCCCAACAACCAATTGATTCTGGCGGCAAGCTGTTGAGCCAATGCCGAGCTGGTCCTTTAAGCTTGAGTGGGAGGTATTTGATGGCATGTAGATCATCACCGCGGGCCATGTGGATATGGAGGAGATAATCCTCGATCCGCACCGCAGGATCTGTGGTACCATCGTATGATTCGAAGTTTACGGGTTTGAAGCCCTCGTGGATTTGATGATCCATTACTTCATCTATGAAGCATAGTGGGTGTCTTGGCGCCTCAGATTGGGCTATATCACGACGCAGCTCAAATGAGCTTTGTCTATTGTGTTCGGCCCGGCCGGAGTTGCTGTATCCGGCGTGACGGTTACCATCACGTGTCGTGGGGCGCCCACGCGATCCGTAGATCGATCTTGTATGCTTTGCCTTATCCTCCAATATATCTCGCAAGTCCGACGCGTTTTCCCGTGCCTTAGTATTTTTTGAGCGGCGTCGGGGCGTGGCTTGAGCGGAGGGCCGAGAGGCTTCTATGTCGCGGCCACGGGGTGGCCGGTCTGCCATGTCGTGCGCTGGTGACTTGGGTGCTTCCTCCTCTGATCGAGGCAACGGCCTGCGTTTGGGGTAGCTTTTTGAGGGGCGTTCGAGTTCATACTCTTCGGCTGCAAGGACTTCAGTCCATCTGTCAGCTAGCAGGTCTTGGTCAGCTCTAAGCTGTTGCTGCTTTTTCTTGAGGCTGCTTGGCGTGGCTATAAGCCTGCGTTTGAAACGCTCCTGTTCGGCGGGATCCTCCGGCACGATGAATTCGTCGTCGTTGAGGCTTGCCTCATCTTCGGAGGGAGGTGCATAATTATCGTCCTCTACCTCTCTTTCTACCGCACTGCGTGCGGACTTGCTTCTCCCTCCTCCTGCGCTGAGTCCTGCTGGAGGGGGTTGTCTTCAACCGTCCGGTGTTATTATCTCCGTGCGGAATCACCGTTTTGCTGTGGCGGGATTTAGAGCGGCGCCACGACGGCGTCGGCGCTTGGTTGCTTCTTGGAGGGTCATCCTCCGTTGTTCCATCACCGTTCCCATCTTTTGGGATGTCCACCATGTATATGTCGTATGACGAGGTGGCCTTCCGGTGCCTCATGTAGGCGCTGGTTCTTGGTCGCTCTCGGCATCGTCATCCATACCGTCGATGTCTTTGGAGTCGAAGTCGAGCATGTCGGTTAAATCATCGGCTGGCTACAAAGTGGGTGGTGGGTGGGTGTTGAATTTCTTCGTCGTCCGCATCCCAACCTTCCTAACCGTAGTCCGGCCAGGGCTCTCCAGATAAAGAGAGAGACTTTAGTGAATTCAGGATGTCGCCAAAGGGCGAGTCTTTGAAAAGATGTCCATGGCGATGAACTCCATGACGGCGCCCAATCGGATTCGATTGGCGGGCGGGGGTTCGGATTCGGAGAGGAGTCCGGCACCTTGGAGTCACGGTCTTCGCAAGGACAGGGATTGTGTTCGCTCAATCGCCGTAGAGATTTCAGCCCCGAGGTGGTGTCCAACCAACCATCCTCGATCGGCGAGATCGGCTCGAATCAATGTTCGGGCCGGACACTAATCTTGACCTCAAAGACACTGTTCGGCGGCAGAGTTAGATCATGCCCATCGAGATAGTGCGGCGCGCTTGGCTGCGGCTCGAATCCGTCGAAGATTAAGTCTCCGCGGATGTCGGCTGTGTATTTTAAACTTCCTAATCTGACCTGATGGCCAGGGGTGTAGCTTTCGATCTACTCCAGATGGCCTAGCGAATTGGCCCGCAGTGCAAAGCTGCCGAATACGAAGATCTGTCCAGGGAGAAAAGTCTCACCCTGGACCGCGTCGTTGCTGATGATTGAAGGAGCCATCGGGCCTATCGGTGACGACACAAAGGAACTCTCAATGAAAGCACCAATGTCGGTGTCAAAACCGGCGGATCTCGGGTAGGGGGTCCCGAACTGTGCGTCTAGGCGGATGGTAACATGAAACAAGGGACACGACGTTTTTACCCAGGTTCGGGCCCTCTCGATGGAGGTAATACCCTACTCCTGCTTGATTAATATTGATGATATGGGTAGTACAAGAGTAGATCTACCACGAGATCGTAGAGGCTAAACCCTAGAAGCTAGCCTATGGTATGATTGTTGTTCGTCCTACGGACTAAAACCCTCCGGTTTATATAAACACCGGATAGGGTTAGGGTTACACAGAGTCGGTTACAATGGTAGGAGATCTACATATTCGTATCGCCAAGCTTGCCTTCCACGCCAAGGAAAGTCCCATCCGGACACGGGACGAAGTCTTCAATCTTGTATCTTCATAGTCTTGGAGTCCGGCCAAAGATGATAGTTCGGCTATCCGGACACCCCCTAGTCCAGGACTCCCTCAGCAGGTGCGGGCCCTGTGGAGATAGGCGCACTCACCCGCCCCAGGGATTGGTGCGGCGCGACGACACGGTCGCTGTCACACGTCGGGTGCGCGCGGGGACTGATCCTGATGTGGATTGGGCTGCCGCCTGCAGCAGATCAGATCCTGAGGGAGATCCACCTCGTGGTGCGTTGTTTCCTGGAGGGGGACACATAAAATGACCTCCCGTTATGGTGTTTTGCACTCTGTTTTGATCATCATTAATTGTTCCTGCAGCAATATACTTTGGCATAATATAATGATTAGCCACAAAAGAGTCAGAACTATTATTTGTACCCTCGTGATCAAGACCGGTAAGAGATGGAGGTAAGAGAAGTATCTCTTGACGAAGGGGAGCACCGGTATTGGGATGAAGATTTTCGAATGGAAATTTGGTCTCATCAAAAATAACATCTCTTGGGATGTAGACACGACCAGTTGAAAGTACATGTAGTCCACATGTGTGGTTTTAGTAATTAATTAATGACAATCCTTATGGACTAATGTTTGCATTGAGATATACATTTGAAGATTAGTCCCATTGGAAAATGATTGAAGAATAATGGAAGAAAACTCCTTTGAAGCAACAATTACATCGAGATGATCAAAATGGAGTTCATTGGAGTATCTTAAGGGTTCCCATGCTTAGAGCTATGGTTTGAGCCATAATGCATCAAGATCTTAAAGAGGATTATTTGAATGATGAATTCTAGGAGTGGCTCAAAGATATGATCATAATGGACTCATGTGTTGAGTCATGATTGAGCAAGCTATTCAAGTGAAGAATTCAATATATCCTTCATGACGTCAAGATTAAACATGGAGTAGAGATATAGGTTGACCAAGATGAAGCTCAAAGATCGAACTCTAAATGGTCAACACACGAGCGCAAATGATGCACCATATAGGATCTTGTGGTATGATAAGAAATTATAAATTGCACTCTGTGTACTAACCCATACTATGTGTTGTCTATGTTTTTGAGGGTTAGGTGATTCTCATGGTCTCGCATCGAGAAAGAGATTTCAAGTGTCTATGAGAGGATGACATCAAGTGTTGGTGATCATGGTTGACAAGGGCAAGTTCAAGATAACCATCCCAAAGGATTACATGCTTGAAGCTTGTGGATAATCACATGATGGACAAGTGAAGATGAATACAAAGCAAAGCTTCCCCACATTGTGTATGAGGGAGAGACTTGAAGACTTCACCAATGTCTTGCCTTCATCTTGAGCTAAGAAGAAACATCAACATCAAGCTCAAGTGAACGGCTCGTGTCAAAGGTATTAGTTCCTTTGACGTTAGTGTTGTGGAGTGATGACCACCAAAGAAACATATACACTAAAGAATGGATTCTTGACAGCTATGTAGTGTAGCTATTTTTATGATTCTTGAGTTATAGGGATCCCGCACAATTAAGAGGGGATCAAAGGGGTTTGTGATGGATTTGCTCAAGTCAACATCTTTTATACACAATTCCACTCATATCCTATATACCAAAGAAAAGCCAAAGCCAAATAGTTTCCCAAAATATATGATCTAACCTTTGCATAATATTAACCCTCCATTTTGGTTTATTTTGAGTGGTTCTCTATCTGAGGACTTGGAGCTTTTCCATAGCTTCAAAACGACCCCAAGATCATCAAAATTGGAGTCCGGATGTGAAAGTTATGCATGTTTTAGTTTTGGGGTTCCTGCTGTTATTTTGGTCGGACGTCCGGTAACATCGAGAAATCCGGTGCGCCAATCCAGAATCAAACGGACGGAAATCCGGTAAGTACCGGACGTCCAGTCTCTGGACGCCCGGAAAATGTCGGGCGTCCGTCAAACCTGTTTCGCAAATATCCTGATGCATTCGTCTGATGGCGTGCTACAGCCGTCGGACGTCCGGTGTTCCACCGGACGTGCGGTGCCTGTTTTGCCACCGGACGTCCGGCCCCAACGGCCATTTGGGGCCACACTATAAATACCCCTTCACTACTTCATGGAGGGGTTGAGCAACACAACTATCTTGACCCACACTTGAATAAAGGCTCCCTCTACTTTCTCCTACCTCAAATCTTAGATCCCGGAGAGATTTGTGAGAGTTCTTGAGAGAGATTCCAATCAAGTGATAGATCCACTCCCTCTCCTTCTCTTGACCAAAGGAATTCGTGATTTGAGAAAGTCTTGAGCATTTCCCCCTTGATCTTGTTACTCTTGGAGGTTGGAGACTCCTAGGCGGTAGGAGTGCTCCGGTGAGGAATCAACTTGTGATTTGTCCCCCGGAAAGTTTTTGAAGGTTTGGAGGCCACCTCAAGGTCTTCCACTAGTGGTTGGGAATCGCCTTCGTGGTGATATCTCAAGGAGAATAGGGTGAGCCTTCGTGGCATTGGTGTGCCTTCGTGCTAACATCCACCTATCTAAGGTGACTAGCTTCCCTCCAAGGAAGTGAATATCGGGATACATCATCATCTCTGTGACTTCGGTTATCCCTAACCCTAACTCCTTACTTGTGGTTTACCTTGGTCACTTGACCGCGCATTCACTATTCTTGTTGTCCTCATTATATTGTGTTGGTTACCATATCATAGAGATTATTTAGGCCAACACTTTATAGTCTGCAATTCATACTTCCTACTATTGTTCTATCTTGTGTTTAGTGTGAATTGCTAGCTTGTAACATATCTTGTGTAAGCTTGTAGTGCTTACTTGAGTTTGCTTGTATCTTTCAATTCCATATATTGTGATACAATTTGTGTAAGCTTGTATTGCCTACTTGTGGGTGTGTGTATTATTCATTTCCATATCTCGTGGTATACATTGAGTAAGATTGTGTAACTTGTGCTCACTCATATCCTCGTTGTTCTCATCTTGTTTATGCTAAGTTGTTGGTGCACTTAGTGAGCCTAGTATATTTAGGATTTGTGCTTGAAAAGTATCTGCTTAGTTTATTTCCGCATTAGGATATAGCAGAATCCGTAAAAGATTTTAAAACGCCTATTCACCCCCCCTCTAGGCGACATCGTGATCCTTTCAATTGGTATCAGAGCATGGTCTCTCCTTATTAGGCTTAACCGCCTAGAGAGTAACAATGTCGACTAGTGAACTAGTGCACGATGACACATTTTGTTTTAATGGCACAAATTACATTATGTGGAGATTACACATGCTTTGTCAGTTTCAGGCCATGGGTCCAAATGCTTTGAGGATTGTGGTTGTAGGGAATTCAAATCTAGAGGATGGACAATCTCCGTCACTTGGTGATATGCATCTTGATAGTGAAGCTTTAAGTATCATTCACTAAGCTATAACCTTCGAGGTGTTCGAGTCAATCTCGTCTTGTTCGTTGGCTCATGATGCTTGGACCAAAATTGAAGATATATATGGTGGGTCCAATCTTCATGAAGACAATATTCCTTTTGGGGAGTTAATGGAGGAGTTCTCCACATTTTTAAATCATGAAGAGCTCTCTATTGCTTCCACCTCCGATTACTTGCATACCTCAACATCTTTTACTTCACCAACATGTGGCATACCACAAGGTAATGACATGGTGAGTGAAGAAATATCCTATAATGATGGTGTTAAGCTCATTTGTGATGATATGCTTGATCTCCCATGTTGCCATGATAGAAATGTTTTGGTTTCCTCTAGTTTTTCTATGACTAACCATGTAGAGGAAATCAAGAAAGATGAGGCATGCTTGATTGATGAAGAACCCTCTTCTCAAAAAAAATCATCATCAACCCCTTTTGTTCACATGTGCTTCATGGCAAGAAGTAATGACGAGGTATCATCTTCTCTTAGTGATAATGATGATAGTTGTAATGAGGAAGATGATGAAGTCTTGACTCAAAATCTCTATGAGATTGGGAAAACTCTTCAGAGAGCTAAAATAACACTTATAAAAGGCTCCAAGATGTTCTTGCTTGCTTTCAAAAACGTAACGACTTATTTCTTTATGAGCAAGCAAAAAGTGAACAACTTGAACATGAACTTGCTATGGCTCATCAATGTCTTAGTGACTTGAGGTCTTTAAAAGACGAGATTGAAGTTACTCATTGTAAACTTAAAGAGGATTTTGAGCACCTTGACCTTGACTAGAAGAAGGTCAAAGGAGAGCTCACCAAACTCTCTAAGTCTCATGAGGAACTTCAAGCTACTCATGCGGAGTCTCTAGCTTCTACATGCTACTCTCATATTGATAATGATGCTTGTGCTACTAACTCTATCTTGTGTGAAGCATCGATATTAAAAGAAAATGTTGAGCTAAGGACTCAACTTGATTTGCTAACTAGCAATTATGGGAAATTGGGAGAAAGTCATAAAAAGCTCGCAGGCACTCATGAGGATCTTCTAATCTCTCATGATGAGTTAAAGTTAGCTCATGAGGCTATGGTCACCAAGGTAAAATCATGTGAGTCTCATGTGGATATTAGCGCATCTTCTACTCGAAATGCCTTATTGTCATGTGCTAGTCCTTGCAATTCCTCTCTACATGATATTGGTACATCTTGTAATGAATTGCTCACCATGCCTTGTTGCTCTAACAATGAAGCTTCTACTTCCTCTAGTTCTTTTGTTAATACTAACCTCGTAGAGGAAAATAAAGAGATCAAGGCCCAAGACACTAGTTTGAAGAAAGACTTGGAAAAATGTTGTGATAATATCTTGAGTGTGCAAAAGGACCCTCAGGACAAAATAGGACTTCATTTCTTCTCCAACAAGAAGAAGTCCAAGAACAAGAAGAAGGGACAAGATCAAGTCAAGAATTCTGCCAACATTACTTGCTTTAAGTGCAAGAATGTTGGACACCATGTGAGATCTTGTCCATTGAAGAAGAAGGCTTCAAATGTGAAGCATCAAGGGAAGTGGCCTCAAGTTCAATATCAAGATAATGAAAGGCCTCTTCCCATGCTTAACCAAGATTATTCTCTCCAAGTTGAAAAGGTAAAGAAGAAGAGAAAGGGGAGCACATGTTGCTATATTTGCTGTAAGAAGGGACACATAGCTTCATCTTGTCCCAACGGTAACATATCTAAGCCTCCTATAGTCAATAATCATTATTCGCTAAGGAAGGATCTTGGTGGCAATGTGTTTGACAAGTTTGTGGGTTCCCAAAGAAGTTTGAAAGTGGACAAGACCATTTGGGTTGCCAAGACTATTGTTACTAACTTCTTAGGACCCAACTTGGTTGGGGACCATCAAGCTCAAACTTGATCAATAGGTGTGTGAATGGCATTGGAGACTTGGCTACTTCATGAAGAAAAACTATTTTCACCATATGTTATGGTTAATGCCAAGTCAAGTGGATTATCTTCATATCTATCAATCCAATGCTCCTCCTTGCGGTAACTTGTACTTGCATTGTTTACATTGAAAGTTACTATGTCCCTTGCATTTTTAGGTTTTGTACCTAGCATGTGCTTTTATAGTTGTGCTTTCTAGTATGCTTGATTTGTGTTATCTAGCATGTGTAGGTCGCAATGCACTTCAAATATTTGTGCGTGTGTGGTTTCAAGCCTCTATTGCTTCATTAGTTGAATCTTCCTTGGCTGGATCATCACATTATGGGGGAGTACTATGTTTTACGGATATCACAAACCTTAAATGTGTATGTATGTGGGATACCACCTAGTATTTTTAGTGCAATATTATCTAGTTACTATGTGGTATGTAAAGCTCAAATTCTCATCCATTAATTATCCTTAGTTGGGTTTCATTTGCTTCTTGTGGATAATACATGGATCATCATATTATGGGGGAGTGATATGCTTTGTGCATATCACAATCCTTGTTAATATGAACAATTGAGGGATGCCACTTAGAATTTATATTTGATATTATCTTATATCTCTATGGCATGCAATGTCTTTTTTACGTATGGCATTCTTGTGCGGTTTTGCCCATGGTTATCTTTAAAATCATATTTGGAAAATCATTTGATTAAAGCTATTCCAATTATTGCTTTACATGATGATCTATCTAGTTGGAATGTTAATATTATGCTATCCAAGCATTGTGGTTATTTCTAAACTCTCATGTTATGCTTGTGTTAGTATAGATGATCATGTACTTATTTGGTTTCTACACCAAATGATAAACCGAAATACCATTTTGTTCGAATTCATCTTATTGCTCTATATGAGAGTTTGTTATCTCATTGTTTATAGTGTCCTATATCTACTTGAGTTGGATATTCCTATGAGTATGTGTGCAATGCATATCTTATATGCTCATTTTTTTTCTTGGTTCATATGTTGAAATTTGTGTGCTATCATATGTTGATTTGTCACTTTGATTCATTTTGGACAACATGAATGACTAGTGATGTTATTGGAAGTATTAACGGTTATGTGGTCATTTATCCAATTTGTATCTCCTTGGATTTTGGTAGGCTTGTGCATGCATATTTACTATGTGTAAATTCACATGCCTTGTTTGCCTTATTTGATCCAATATATATATATATATATATATATATATATATATGGTAAATCCATCAAATTCTTAATAGCTATGATGTGCATGAAATTCAAATTCATATCAATAGTCACATATTTAAGTGGTTTTACCATATGTTTTGTAGTTATGCTAACTACTTCGGACCCAATAAGTTTGGGGACCATACTGTACTTAAAATGTTTTAGGTACATTTGAGAAGCATTGGGTGCTTGGCTTATTCATGAAGGTGGTGGCACTATGAGGAAATTAGAGCCAAGCTTGGACATTTTATTGATCTACAACTTCATACCAATTCTATCTCGGTAACAAGTATTTACTTCATGCATATATATAGAAATGAGGTCAACCTTGTGTAGGTTGCATCATGGCATGAATTTCTTGACTCGTTCCTGTGATACTTGTTTCCTTTCAAAAAGCATCCCAACAATGATCTCTTGTTGATAGTTGTGATGTCTTTGATGGTTGTGTGTTTGGAGTTCATTAATATACAATAAGATTATATTAAGCCATGTGCCATGCTTTCAAGCAAAGATCTCATTGGCATATTTTATGACTCCCGTTTGGATATCTTATTCCTTCCTTTTGTAACTATTTTATGTGTACATCCTTCTTTGTGGATATCATCTACCTAGTATCTTATACACGTGAGAGAAGTTACATCTCTAGTTGATATCCCTATTCTTTCATGTCCACCATTTCATTCACTTTTTATATCTTTTTGGTGGCTCCATGGAAGCATTTGTTGAATGAGTGCATGTCTTACCTCTTTGCATCTTAGTGCACTCATGTTTGGTGAAATTTGTGTCCTCATGCCTATCTTGACAAGCCTATTATTTCCTATCTTCATCATGGGTTGTCACAAGCTTTGATTTTTAGGTTGCTATTAGTGAGCTTGTGAACCCATTTGCTTGATGTGTGTGTGACCTTCTTAACTTCGTGTGTGTGGGAAGGACATGTCTTGCACCTTGTATCTCATTTACTCAAGGCTATGTTGATGCTTAATTCTCATCCTTATACTAGTCTTCCCAAGTGTTTTGACGTGACTCACACACATCATTTTGGTTGTGCCTATTCTTAGGTTGCCTCATGTAGATGTTGCTCAACCATATGTTTGTTGCAAATGCTAGGCTTCTTTTCTTATCTATGTTTGCTTGCAATTGTTGTGTGTTCCTATTGATTTTGGGGGAGTGATGATCCTATTTTGTGCACTTGTATCCAAATAAAAAAATCTAAATTGTGCACAAATCATGGGGAGCTTCTCTATTTTCCTTAGAACACTCCTTTACCGAAATCGTAATATTCTTTTATCCTTTTGGCTCGTCGGATCTTTTGATTGCTTGCTTCACTTTGTGTTATGCAAATGAGATCAATTTGTGCCATGAGCTTTGTGCCATGTACCTTGCTATTATGACTAGGCTCAAGTTGTATAATAGTGGATTCACTTGTGGATATCATGTTCTTATCAATTGCAACATTTCTTTTTGTGTATATGAGTTTCTTTATGGATACATATCATGATTATTATTGGCCACTTAGAAATTTTTATACATGAAAACGTTCATATCTTTGTATCTGATTGCATTCTATAGATTCCGAGCTCCTTTAATTGTTCATCATTGAATATGTGCATTTGTTTTCACTCACATGTTGGGATATGCACACATCAAGCACGAACTCGTACTATATTGGTCTGCTGGATGTTTTGTCTTCCATTTTGGCATTTGGTGCCAATGGGGGAGAAGTTTAGAGGGTTTAAGATAAATATCTTTTGTAGTTCTTGTCGTCACTCATGCATATCTACCCTTGTTATATATTCTTATTGCATGAATGAGTATTGTATATAGAGAAATCTCCTCCTAGTTTATGTCAACCGATATATGCAATGACATTCAAAGTTCATTCACACATGCATATATTGTGGGGGAGTTTGCTCTATATACTATGGGTGTACTATCATCAAATGCTTGTGTAGTGTCTTGATGATAGTACAACCATCCCAAGTATACAATTTATTCATTATATAAACCCTCTTGTTGAGATTGTCATCAATTACAAAAATGGGGGAGATTGAAAGTACATGTAGTCCACATGTGTGGTTTTGGTAATTAATTAATGACAGTCCTTATGGACTAATGTTTGCATTGAGATATACATTTGAAGATTAGTCCCATTGGAAAATGATTGAAGAATAATGGAAGAAAACTCCTTTGAAGCAACAATTACATCGAGATGATCAAAATGGACTTCATTGTAGTATCTTAAGGGTTGCCATGCTTAGAGCTATGGTTTGAGCCATAATGGATCAAGATCTTAAAGAGGATGATTTGAATGATGAATTATAGGAGTGGCTCAAAGATATGATCATAATGGACTCATGTATTGAGTCATGATTGAGCAAGCTATTCAAGTGAAGAATTCAATATATCCTTCATGACGTCAAGATTAAACATGGAGTAGAGATATAGGTTGACCAAGATGAAGCTCAAAGATCGAACTCTAAGTGGTCAACACACGAGCGCAAATGATGCACCACATAGGATCTTGTGGTATGATAAGAAATTATAAATTGCACTCTGTGTACTAACCCATACTATGTGTTGTCTATGTTTTTGTGGGTTAGGTGATTCTCATTGGCTTGCATCGAGAAAGCGATTTCAAGTGTCTATGAGAGGATGACATCAAGTGTTGGTGATCATGGTTGACAAGGGCAAGTTCAAGATAACCATCCCAAAGGATTACATGCTTGAAGCTTGTGGATGATCACATGATGGACAAGTCAAGATGAATACAAAGCAAAGCTTCCCCACATTGTGTATGAGGGAGAGACTTGAAGACTTCACCAATGTCTTGCCTTCATCTTGAGCCAAGAAGAAACATCAACATCAAGCTCAAGTGAACGGCTCGTGTCAAAGGTATTAGTTCCTTTGACGTTAGTGTTGTGGAGTGATGACCACCAAAGAAACATATACACTCAAGAATGGATTCTTGACAGCTATGTAGTGTAGCTATTTTTATGATTCTTGAGTTATAGGGATCCCGCACTATTAAGAGGGGATCAAAGGGGTTTGTGATGGATTTGCTCAAGTCAACATCTTCTATACACAATTCCACTCATATCCTATATACCAAAGAAAAGCCAAAGCCAAATAGTTTCCCAAAATATATGATCTAACCTTTGCATAATATGAACCCTCCATTTTGGTTTATTTTGGGTGGTTCTCTATCTGAGGACTTGGAGCTTTTCCATAGCTTCGAAACGAGCCCAAGATCATCAAAATCGGAGTCCGGATGTGAAAGTTATGCATGTTTTAGTTTTGGGGTTCCCGCTGTTATTTTGGTCGGACGTCCGGTAACGTCCGGAAATCCGGTGCACCAATCCAGAATCAAACGGAAGGAAATCCATTAAGTACCGGATGTTCGGTCTCCGGACGTCCGGAAAATGTCGGGCATTCGTCAAACCTGTTTCGCAAATATCCTGATACATTCGTCTGATGGCGTGCTACAGCCGTCGGACGTCCGGTGTTCCACCGGATGTCCGTTGCCTGTTTTGCCACCGGACGTCCGGCCCCAACGGCCATTTGGGGCCACACTATAAATACACCTTCACTACTTCGTGGAGGGGTTGAGCAACACAACTATCTTGACCCACACTTGAAGAAAAGCTCCCTCTCCATTCTCCTACCTCAAATCTTAGAACCCGAAGAGATTTGAGAGAGATCTTGTGAGAGAATACAATCAACTGAAAGATCCACTCCCTCTCCTACTCTTGACCAAAGGAATTCGTGATTTGAGCAAGTCTTGAGCATTTCCCCTTGATCTTGTTACTCTTGGAGGTTGGAGACTCCTAGGCTGTAGGAGTGCTCCGGTGAGGAATCAACTTGTGATTTGTCCCCCGGAAAGTTTGTGAAGGTTTGGAGGCCACCTCAAGGTCTTCCACTAGTGGTTGGGAATCGCCTTCGTGGTGATATCTCAAGGAGAATAGGGTGAGCCTTCGTGGCGTTGGTGTGCCTTCGTGGTAACATCCACCTCTCTAACGGTGGCTATCTTCCCTCCAAGGAAGTGAACATCGGGATACATCATCGTCTCTGTGACTTCGGTTATCCCTAACCCTAACTCCTTACTTGTGGTTTCCCTTGGTCACTTGCCGCGCATTCACTATTCTTGTTGTCCTCACTATATTGTGTTGGTTATCATATCGTAGAGATTATTTAGGCCAACACTTTATAGTCTGCAATTCATACTTCCTACTATTGTTCTATCTTGTGTTTAGTGTGAATTGCTAGCTTGTAACATATCTTGTGTAAGCTTGTAGTGCTTACTTGAGTTTGCTTGTATCATTCAATTCCATATATTGTGATACAATTTGTGTAAGCTTGTATTGCCTACTTGTGGGTGTGTGTATTATTCATTTCCATATCTCGCGATATACATTGAGTAAGTTTGTGTAACTTACTTGTGCTCACTCATATCCTCGTTGTTCTCATCTTGTTTGTGCTAAGTTGTTGGTGCACTTAGTGAGCCTAGTATATTTAGGATTTGTGCTTGAAAAGTATCCGCTTAGTTTATTTCCGCATTATGATATAGCCAAATCCGTAAAAGATTTTAAAACGCCTATTCACCCCCCTCTAGGCGACATCGTGATCCTTTCACCAGTAGCAACATCAAGGCACTTAACTCCTTTGTGTTGGGCGCTGTAGCCAATAAAAACGCATTGCTTGGAGCGGAATATTAGCTTGCGGTTATTGTAAGGGCGTAGGTTTGGCCAACATGTGCAACCAGAAACACGAAGGGGAGCATAGTCTGGTTTGACATGAAGAAGACGTTCTGTAGGGGTTTCATTATTGATGACACGACTTGGTAAGATATTGATGAGGTGAACTGCGGTTAAGAAAGCTTCATCCCAGAATTTTAGCTGCATAGATGCAGCAGCAAGGAGTGAGAGACCAACATCAATGATGTGTCGATGCTTGCGTTCAGCGGGCCCGTTTTGTTGGTGTGTGTGAGGGCATGAGACATGGTGAGAAATTCCTATCTTTTGAAAGAAAAAATTGAGTTTCTCATACTCACCACCCCAGTCTAATTGCATGGCTATAATTTTACAGTCAAATTTTCTTTCGACAAGAGCTTGAAAGTTAAGAAAAACTTGGAAGACATCAGATCCAAGTATATTTACTGTAATCATTGATGAAGCTCACATAGTAAGTGTGTCTACCAACAGAGGAAGGGGCTGGACCCCATACATAAAAAAAGATTAATTGCAACGGTTTAACAGACACACTGGTTGAAACAGGATATGGCAACTGATGACTTTTTGCTCTTTGGCAAGAGTCACAAATAGTTTCACAATTATGCTCACCAACAAACGGGAGATTATTCTTACTAAAAACTTGAGAAAAAATAGAAAATGAAGGGTGACCTAGGCAATTATGCCACCTTTTTGAAGAGACTCTAATGGCTCCGAAGGCTCGTTTATTGAACTTGCAAAGTTTAGGAATTAATGGGTAGAGACCGTCCATGCATCTACCTCCATAGAGAACCCTCCTCATGGCCTGATCCTTTATCAAAAAGAAAAAAGGATGAAACTCAATGAAGACACCGTTATCAAGAGTAATTCTATGAACCGAAGCAAGATGTTTTGATGCATGAGGAACAAGTAGAACATCATTGAGACGAATATCACGATGAGGGGTTTTAATAATAGATTGACCAATGTGACTTATCATCATACCTTGACCATTTGCTGCGGTGTTGATTTGATCATGGCCATGATACTTCTCTTGCATGGTCATCCTCTCCATGTCCCGGGTGATATGCTCGGTGCGCCCGTATCTGCATACCAATTGTGTCCACTCCATAGGACATATCTGTGGCTGCTGCAACTTTCTTCTTCTTTTCTTCATAGCGCCAGCGACAATCTTTTGCTATGTGGTTAGTTTTTTCTACAAATTTGACATTTTCCCTCATACTCATCATAACCTTGAAAGTTGTTGCCGCCGCCATAGTTACCACCGTAGCCACCACCGAATCCACGCTGACACCCCTGATTGTTTTTGTAGAAGGGACATCCGTGGTTGTTGTTGTTGTTGTTGTTGTTGTTGTTGTTGTAGAAGGAAACGCCACCGCCATTGTTGTAGTTGCTGTTGGCGTTGCCGCCGCCATTGTTGTTGCTGCCACCACCGCAATACCCGCCACCACCATTGGTGGGTTTGGGCGAGCCACGGTTATTGCCCTTGCCGCCGCCACCGCGATTCCTCGCAGCCATGTTGGCCGAGGATTTGAAGCCTCCTGCTCCAGAGCCTTGGAAGAGCTCGACACGTTGGTCGAAGTTCTCCACCATGGCAAACAGCTCGTCGACGGCGACCGGGTCGCTGCGGATTTCAAGGGCGGATATGATGGGTTGATGGTCCATATCTAGCCCTGCAATGATGAAGGAAAGCAGCTCTTCTTCTTCGATGCCCCTCCCTGCAGCTGCAAGTTCATCTGAAAGCGATCTCATGTAACCAAAATAATCAGCAGAAGATTGGGAACCTTTGTGGGCATTGGTTAGGGATATTCTGAGGTTGTTTGCGCATGATTTGAATTGAGAGGCAAACATGGTGGAGAGTGCTGTCTAGATCGCACGGGATGTCTCCATCGAGGCGACTTGCACAAGGATTTCTTTGGAGAGGTTTCTCAGTAGATAGGCTACAATCTGCTTCTTGAGTTTTGATTTATGTGTGTGTGTGATCACCTCAAAATAAAAGTTTGTGTTGTGTGCATTTTTTCTCAAAGAACAATATATCCTCATGGGTGCTGCTCATCAATTGCTCTGTTATCTAAAAGCTAAAACTAAACTGGAAAACAAATAATCTATAGAAATTCAGAACAACACCATCCTAAACTTCATCTCATTCTATCGATAAAGGGGAATATAAACTCAGCTAACCATCTACTCAGGTCATCATCTTGTTATTTTTCATGCCTCAGGTGTTTTCGTTGGCAAACTAATTTCATTCGATGATTCACAGTTACGAAAGAGGATGCTGAGAGTCTCAAGAACTCTGGTTTATTTAGTGGCAGTCATACAACTAGCTAAAATAGGAGTAGTATACTATTACCTACCATCAACAAACTCAAGGTTGATATGTACTACTATTTGCACTGTCAGCTCATTTTCAAACATACTAGTATGTCCTTCAACGAATTTCAAAGATACAAACTGCTATTCACGGACACCATGGCCACCTCTTCAGGTTATGTGCTCATCCATTTTTTTGCATGTTCATTTGAATTGCATATTAACATGACACTATTAGGGAAAACCCTAGTAGTAGCGCTTGTTTTATAGCTAGCAGTAGCGCTTGTACAAGTGCTACCACTAAGGCGCTACAACTAACTGGTAGCAGTAGCGCTAGATAGCGAGTGCTACTGCTATACCTAGTTAGCAGTAGCGCTCTTTCTGAGATAGCGCTACTGATAACAGTAAGTAGCAGTAGCGTCTCTTTTGAAAAGCACTGCTGCTAACTTTTCCTGTATTTTTGATAATGAAGCTTATTTTCGTTGTTGGTTTTATATACATTACTTTCATCATATGATTTTATGACCATGATTAGTTATTATATATAAAGTGGGTGAAATGAACGTGGATTAGATTCAAGTGGAGGGAACATGTGGTGCATGTCGAAAGTACTACTAATCCAAACTTGATCTAGTTTGGATTAGTAGTACTTTCGATGTGCACCACATGTTTCCTCCACTTGAATCTCACCACATGTTGCCTCCACTTGAATCTAATCCATGTTCATTTCACCTACTGATATACATATAATAACTCATCATGCTCATATAACAACTTAGCATCATAAATCATTGATCATAATAATAAATAACTCATCATTGGTATCATAATAACAAGTCATACTCATCATCATCATACAACTTCTACTCGTTACAATAATAACAAGTCATACTCATCATCATCATAGTCATCTAACCAACCCTACTTAATTGTTCTTAGCACATGATCATGAGTATTAGCTAGGACCTAAATACCCTCTCCAAGGTAAAATAGCATAAAACAAGATAGGCCCTAACTCCTCCACATAGCTCTCCAATTCTTGCTCTCGCACAATGTTGGTTCCAAGTAGCTCCCTACGATTGACCATACATTTTTTCAATCTTTGATTGTCATGTCTTCATCGGTTTTAGATATCCGGTATGAACAACAGTGATGCGTAGGATGACCTGGCCGTAAGTTCGTAACATCAAGGCGACCATTCGGAAACATCAGATGAGGCACACAATCCTTCGGGATTTTCTGTTGAAAGACATAGTAATAACTTCGTAGTTAGCAATGTAGTCGAGTTTTAGAATAATTTATGCAAAAGATGCACGAATGTCGTAATAGTAAAAAAATCTTACCATGACATCTCCATGGATGTTACTGTAGTTCAACACGTGCACTAGTGGCACGTATTGACCATAATGTGGAGGAGTTTGATAATAGATATTTTAATTCTCAAGATCTGTAATAAATGAGATCAGATGATTTTTCTCCTGATAAGTTAATTTTGAGCCATCCGTGTAGTAGGTTCTGTCTACCATCTTCTGCACATTCTTTGAAGAATGAAAATAAGCTATCAATGGAAAACAATATAAATTACTTAATAACTATGTTTGAGAAACTCACATAGTGGTAGAATTGGAAGCGTATCAACAAGGACCCAAATGTCCACATTGTCTTGGGCGATGTCAGGATCACCAAGATCCATGGTGACAAGCATACCCTCATGAAAGTCATACATCTTGCAAAGTGCTTCCCAATTCGAGCAACCAAAATGGGTTACGCTCTCAGAATTGTATAGATTTACATCTAAATCCATACCATGATGGGTCCTTTGTTGAATTATCTTTGTTCCCATACTTTCATGATCTTCAAAATCCATCATCTCCAAGACATAGCGTCTTGCATGGCATGGGATAAACTAGTCGAATTGTAAAAGACGAAAATTACACGTTCAAGAAGCAGAAGTCGTCCATAATTACCAAAAACACTTGTCGCCGTTGTGTACCATTTCAACATCGAAGGTCTCCTGGAGCTTAATGCTGAAGCACCGACCTTCTACTAGGTGAGGCCTGTCGCACAAACCCCGATCGTCGCTGCACCAGTCGCACTCCGCCGGGAGACTTTCGTCGTCCGACGACGACATCGACGACATTTCCTATGTTCATAATTCAAAGATTAAACTTGTACAATGAAATATATGTACTACAAAAATTAAATTAGATCATTATTATTCATCACGGGTTGACTATCGGTCTGTCGAGTCTTTTCTTTAAAACTCTCAGCTCACGTGTGTATACATTCGACTGTTGGTGATGGTCGCTCCTCCTTTCGTCCCCGAGTGCATTACACCAAAATGTCTAGCACATGGGAACGAAGGAGAAGCGACCCCCACGACAACAGTCGGGATTTTCGTCCTCTCATATATGATGTGGAGACTCTCCTTCACTGATTCCTCTCTGACATTTGCGACCGTCGGTGATGGTCGTCACTCCTCCTTCCCCTAGTGCATAACAAAGGTCTAGCACGAGGAGAAGAAGGAGAAACGACCCCCACGACAATAGTCGGGATTCTTCGTCCTCTCTCATATACGGTGGACACACTCCCTCACTGATTTTTCGACCGTCGGTGATGGTCGTTATTCCTCCTTCCCCTAGTGCGCATAACAAAGGTCTAGCACAAGGAGAAGAAGGAAAAACGACCCCCACGACAACAGTCAGGATTCTTCTTCTCTCATATATGGTGCATAATTTCTCCCTCACTCATTTGTTGACTATCATGTATGGAACCTTGACAGACTTAACATCAACCCGAAATGTCGTTTAATTATCTTTCTAGAAAATCCAGGCCACTCGATATTTCCTACATATTCTAGCACAAGTCATGCCAAAATTCACGGAAAAATCCGGCATGACCTTTGCTAAAAAATGACATATCGAGCGCCTGAAATTTGCCGGAACGGAAATTAATCAACACTCCGGCAGAACATAGGCCACTCGGAGTGTTACCAGCAAACATGGCCGGCCACTTGGGCAAGCACATATCCTATTTGAGCAACACAAGATATACATGGCCGGCTGGTCTCACCTCGAGGTCGGAGGGGGTCGGTGATGGGGATGATGGACGGGCTCCTTGATTTCTGCAAAAAACAAAATATAAACAAAAACATTATTATCCTCATCTTAGGATTTAGTGAAACCTGGTAAGTTATCAACTAATCAAATGCACACGCCTTGCATAGTGCTCTCCAATTTGAGCATTCAAAATAGTAGATCTCCAATTTGAGCATTCAATAAGTGATACGTCTCCGTCGTATCTACTTTTCCAAACACTTTTGCCCTTGTTTTGGACTCTAACTTGCATGATTTGAATGGAACTAACCCGGACTGGCATTGTTTTCAGCAGACTTTCCATGGTGTTATTTATGTGCGTAAATGTAAGTTCTCGGAATGACCTGAAACTTCACGGAACGTCTATTTGGAAATAATAAAAAATCCTCGCAAAAGATGAAGACCAGGGGGCCCACACCCTAGCCACGAGGGTGGGGGCGCGCCCCCTACCTCGTGGGCCCCCTAGAGCTCCTCCGACCTCAACTCCAACACTATATATTGCTTTCGGGGAGAAAAAAATCAGGGAGAAGGATTCATCGCGTTTTACGATACGGAGCCACCGCCAAGCCCTAAAACCTCTCGGGAGGGTCGATCTGGAGTCCGTTCGGGGCTCCGGAGAGGGGGATTCGTCGCCATCGTCATCATCAACCATTCTCCATCACCAATTTCATGATGCTCACCGCCGTCCGTGAGTAATTCCATCGTAGGCTTGCTAGACGGTGATGGGTTGGATGAGATCTATCATGTAATCGAGTTAGTTTTGTTAGGGTTTGATCCCTAGTATCCTCTATGTTCTGAGATTGATGTTGCTATGACTTGGCTATGCTTAATGCTTGTCACTAGGGCCCGAGTGCCATGATTTCAGATCTGAACCTATTTTGCTTTCATGAATATATGTGATTTCTTGACCCTATCTTGCAAGTCTATAGTCACCTACTATGTGTTATGATCCGGAAACCCCGAAGTGACAATAATCGGGACCACTCCCGGTGATGACCATAGTTTGAGGAGTTCATGTATTCACTATGTGCTAATGCTTTGTTCCCGTACTCTACTAAAAGGAGGCCTTAATATCCCTTAGTTTCCATTAGGACCCCGCTGCCACGCGAGGGTAGGACAAAAGATGTCATGCAAGTTATTTTCCATAAGCACATATGACTATATTCGGAATACATGCCTACATTAAATTGATGAATTGGAGCTAGTTCTGTGTCACCCTATGTTATGATCATACATGATGAACCGCATCCGCATAATTCTCCATCACCGATCCAATGCCTACGAGCTTTTCACATATTGTTCTTCGCTTATTTACTTTTCCGTTACTCTTGTTACAAAACACCAAAAATGTTACTTACATCACCGTTACTTTTGTTACCGTTACCACTACTATCATATTACTTTGCTACTAAATACTTTGCTGCAGATATTAAGTTATCCAGGTGTGGTTGAGTTGACAACTCAACTGCTAATACTTGAGACTTTGGCTCCCCTTGTGTCGAATCAATAAATTTGGGTTGAATACTCTACCCTCGAAAACTGTTGCGATCCGCTATACTTGTGGTTTATCAATAAGCAAAACTAAATCATAAAATAAATTAGTATTCAAATTAGCATGCATTCAATAAGCAAAACTAAATCATCTCTTGCGTCCGTACATCGTCGAATATTATCACTAATACATCTCGAATAGTATCTTACATATAACATCACTAACATAGCTAAAACCCTAGCGAGCAGCGGGTATCGGCCACGGTGGACACCCAAAGAGAAGGAACCATCACAAGATCATAGCTCCAGTGAGATCCCTGAAGAACCTGCCAGGTATTGGAGAACTTACCCTCCAATCCAACCATGTAGCGACGGACGTGCTCGTCCTCCTCGCTGACACGGTGATGTACCACCTCTGCGGGGTCCTCAAGCCTCCGCACCATCACTGGCCCATGCGACCGCCACCAAAGAAGGTACGGGTCTATGATGGGATGGCTCCTCACCAAGCTGCGCCCCCCGGAAGGTAGCACCTCCCAGTACCAGCCCAGCGGAGCCCAGTCCCGGACATGGCCCCTCTGATCAAGCAGGCCTCCTCCGCCGAGTCGACGATGAGGATGCGGGATAGGCATCGTCGTTGTTGATGCGAGAATAATTGCTTTAACTAAAAAATAACAACAAATGTGACATGTTCAAAATATGACATGTCCACTTCAAAACGAATCAACCTAGAATTTTGTTAAATACACCTAAAACACCTAAATTCTATTAACTACACCTAATTAAAAACCTACATTTTGAACATCGTTCGATCATAACTAGGGTTCATACTACATTATTCTAAGATTAAACACCTAAAATACCTAAATTATATTAACTACACCTAATTAAAAACCTACATTTTGAACATGGTTCGATCATAACTAGCTAGGGTTCATACTACATTATTCTAAAATTAAGCACCTAAGATTGAACACCTAAGATCATAACCCACTACATTATTCTAAGATTTAACCTACATTTTCTACTAGCTAGGGTTCAAAATTAACTAGGGAGGAGGAGGAAGGAGGGAGGAGGAGTACCTCTCGGTGGTGGACGACCGGCACGGGGGGGGGGGGGCAGGGGAGGAGGGCCGGCGTGGGAGGGCAACCGGCGCGGGAGGAGGCCGGCGCGGGGGAGGGTAGCCGGCGGGGAAGGAGAGCCGACACGGACAAGGGCGGCTGGCGGGAGAAGACCGGTGCGGGGACGGCGGCGGCGACGGCGCGCGGCGGAGGCGCGCAAGTGAGAGTGTGTGAGGGGGAGAGTGAGGTCGAGCGCGGGCCGGAGTTTGTAGATAAGGTGCCTGTAGTAGTAGCGCTTGTCGGAGGAAAGCACTACTGCTACGTACAATAGCAGTAGCTCTTTCTACATACAAGCGCTAATAGTATGCCTGGCCTGCCGGCAACGGTCTGGCAATTGTAGTAGTAGCGTATTTTATGTATGCATCGCTACTGGTAAGTGCGTAGTGGCAGCGCTTGATGACCCACAAGTATAGGGGAACTATCGTAGTCCTTTCGATAAGTAAGAATGTCGAACCCAACGAGGAGCAGAAGGAAATGATAAGCGGTTTTCAGCAAGGTATTCTCTGCAAGCACTGAAATTATTGGTAACAGATAGTTTTGTGATTAGGTAATTTGTAACGAGTAACAAGTAATAAGTGTAAATAAAGTGCATCAAGGTGGCCCAATCCTTTTTGTAGAAAGGACAAGCCTGGACAATCTCTTATATAGAGAAAAGCGTTCCCGAGGACACATGGGAATTATCGTCAAGTTAGTTTTCATCATGCTCATATGATTCGCGTTCGTTATTTTGATAACTTGATATGTGGGTGGACCGGTGCTTGGGTGCTGCCCTTCCTTGGACAAGCCTCCCACTTATGATTAACCCCTCCCGCAAGCATCCACAACTACGAAAGAAGAATGAAGGTAAACCTAACCATAGCATGAAACATATGGATCCAAATCAGCCCCTTATGAAGCAACGCCTAAACTAGGGTTTAAGCTTCTGTCACTCTAGCAACCCATCATATACTTATTACTTCCCAATGCTTTCCCCTAGGCCCAAATAATGGTGAAGTGTCATATAATCGACGTTCACATAACACCACTAGAGGAAAGACAACATACATCTCATCAAAATATCGAACGAATACCGAATTCACATGATTAATTATAACAAGACTTCTCCCATGTCCTCAGGAACAAACGTAACTACCCACAAAGCATATTCATAATCATAATCAGAGGAGTATTAATTATCATTAAGGATCTGAACATATGATCTTCCACCGAATAAACCAACTAGCATCAACTAAGGAGTAATCAACACTACTAGCAACCCACAAGTACCAATCTGAGGTTTTGGGACCAAGATCAAATACAAGAGATGAACTAGGATTTGAGAGGAGATGGTGATGGTGAAGATGTTGATGGAGATTGACCCCCTCTCGATGAGAGGATCGATGGTGATGAAGATGGCGATGATTTCCCTCTCCTGGAGGGATGTTTCCCCGGTAGAACAGCTCCGCCGGAGCCCTAGATTGGTTCTGCCCAGGTTCCGCCTCGAGACGGCGGCACTTCATCTTGAAAGCTTATCTATGATTTTTCCAGGGTAAAAGACACCATATAGCAGAAGATGGGCACCGGAGGACTGGCAGGGGGCCCACAAGGTCGGGGGGCGCGCCCAGGGGGTAGGGCGCGCCCTCCACCCTAGTGGCTGGCTGGTGGCCCCCCTCTGGTTCTTTCTTCGCCCAATATTTTTTATATATTCCAAAAAATAAGCTCCGTGAAGTTTCAGGACTTTTGGAGTTGTGCAGAATAGGTGTCTAATATTTGCTCCTTTTCTAGTCCAGAATTCCAGCTGCCGACATTCTCCCTCTCCATGTAAACCTTATAAATAAGAGAGAATAGGCATAAGTATTGTGATATAGTGTGTAATAACAGCCTATAATGCAATAAATATCAACATAAAGGCATGATGCAAAATGGACGTATCAACTCCCCCAAGCTTAGACCTCGCTTGTCCTCAAGCGAAAGCCAATATTGATAAATATGTCCACATGTTTAGAGATAGAGGTGTCGATAAAATAAAATACGGACATGAGGACATCATGATTATCTTTAGAACAACAACATATAATGCCAAATAATTTCTCATGCTAAGTAACAATTCATTCACAAGGTAAAGTATGAATCAGAAACTTTATTGAAAACTAACAAACTATGATCTCAGTCACTGAAGCAATTGCAATTTATCATAACATCAGAAAGAGTCAAATAAGAGCTTTTCAGCAAGTCCACACACTCAACTATCATATAGTCTTTCACAATTGCTAATACTCACGCAATACTTATGGGTTCAAAGCTTCACTCAGACACAGAGAAAGATAGGGGCTTATAGTTTCGCCTCCCAACCTTTTACCTCAAGGGTAATGTCAACAATAATACTTTATGATAACTTACATCTGAGTGGATATATATATCCGGATCTCTCCAACACATAGACCTTGCCAAAGGAAAAAGTATAAAAAGGAAAGGTGATGATCACCCCGACTCTTTTATAAGGGTAGAAGACAAAAGTAAAAGATAGGTCCTTCGCAGAGGGAAGCAGAGGTTGTCATGCGCTTTTATGGTTGGATGTACAAAATCTTAGTGCAATAGAACGCCACTTTATATTGCCGCTTGTGATAAGGACCTTTATTATGCAGTCAGTCACTTTTATTTCTTCCATATCACAAGTTCGTATAAAACTTATTTTATTCACACTAATAAATCATACATATTTAGAGGGAGCAATTTTTATTGCTTGCACCGATGACAACTTTCTTGAAGGATCTTACTCAATCCATAGGTAGGTATGGTGGGCTCTCATGGCAAAACTGGGTTTAGAGATGTTTGGAAGCACAAGTAGTATCTCTACTTGGCGCAAATAATTTGGCTAGCATGAGAGGGAAAGGCAAGCTCAACATGTTGGATGATCCATGACAATATAACTTCTATTCGGATATAAGCAAACATAACTCATTATGTTGTCTTCCTTGTCCAACATCAACCTTTTAGCATGTCATATTTTAATGATTGCTCACAATTACAAAAGATGTCCAAGATAGTATATTTATATGTGAAATCTCTCTTTCTTTATTACTTCCTATTAATTGCAACTATGACCAAAACTATGTTTTTCAACTCTCAATAACTTTTATTCATCATACTCTTTATATGTGAAGTCATTACTCTCCATAAGATCAATATATGAACTTTTTATTTCTTTCTTTTTATTTAATTCCCTCAAGATCATAGCAAGAAAGCAAAGCCCTTATCTCAAAACTACTCTTTATTATATATCTCGCGGACTCGATTACATAGATAGAGCATAAAGCAAAACTCAAAGCTAGATCATACTAAAAACTTTATTCTACTAGATTAAGATATAACAAAAAGGATCGAACTAAGAAAAACGATAAAGATGAAGATGTGATGGTGATACGATACCGGGGCACTCCCCCAAGCTTGGCAGTTGCCAAGGGGAGTGCCCATACCCATGTATTTAGATCTCTTTCTTCGGAGGTGGTGATGATGGAGTTGTTGATGAAACCGGCTTGTCG
Organism: Aegilops bicornis; assembly: GCA_021605145.1. Taxonomy (NCBI): domain Eukaryota; kingdom Viridiplantae; phylum Streptophyta; class Magnoliopsida; order Poales; family Poaceae; genus Aegilops; species Aegilops bicornis. The sequence continues at coordinate 111,556,517 of CM038669.1, read as the reverse complement.
TCCAACATCGAACGTAGGAGGTGTTCCAATTTAAGAATAATGCCCTTGAGTGCGGTGATATACTCTTGCAACAGAATATTTTCACGAGTTAGATACTTCTTTTGCACCCGAACTATTTCAATCATCTTGAAAGCTTCAATTTCAGTGGGGGTAAGATGATTGTAGTAAGGTAGAAGGATGTCTTCTTCTTCTTCTGCTGTCGGAACTTGTCCTTCTTGATCTTATCACCCTTGTTGATCTCTGGGAGTTCTTCTCTCTTCATCTCTATCTTCATTAGCCAAGCATCATCGCCCGCATTGTTGGAGGAGGGGGACGACATGATGCCTGGCCTTGAAAATTCTGGCACAAAATAGCTCAAAACAAAAACATGAGATATTGTTGTGGTACGGTGGTCAAAACCTTCGGGAGATTATATAATTAATTTTTACCAACCCTAAGAAGTATTCTGCAAGAAAACGGAGTCCAGAGGGCACACGAGGTGGCCACAAGGTCGGGGGGCGCGTCCTCCACCCTTGTGGTGGCCTCGTGTCTCTTTCGGACTACTTCTAATTTTCCTAATTTTTAAAATATTCCAAAATGGAGAAAATTTATCATTGGAAACGTTTTGGAGTCGGTTTACTTACCGTACCACATACCTTTTCCTTTTCGGAGTCTGAAACATTCTGAAAAGTGTCCCTTATGTACTCCTCCGGTGTTACGGTATCAATTATATTGGTCTCAACATTTATGGGAGTACCTGAGATATAATGTTTGAGTCTTTGACCGTTTACCACCTTCGGATTTTTGCCTTCGGCATTGTTAATTTTTATGGCACCAGAACAATTGACCTCCTCGATAATGTAAGGGCCTTCCCATTTAGAGAGAAGCTTTCTTGCAAAAAATCTTAAATGAGAGTTTTATAGCAAGACATGATTACCTACATTAAACTCGCGCTTTTGTATCCTTTTATCGTGCCATCTTTTAATTATTCTTTGAACAACTTGGCATTCTCATAGGCTTGGGTTCTCCATTCATCAAGTGAGCTAACGTCAAATAACATGTAACATCCCAAAATTCTAAATTTTGGAATGTTATATTAAATAAATAACTATGATTGTTGTCTGATTGTTTGTCTGATTGATTTAGTGAAATTTAGTGGAATTTGAAAACTTTTGAAAGTTGAATGAGAGGGAATGAAATGACTTTCCCAAACTTTCCCCTTTTGCCTTTTGGATCCCAATGAGCTCAAGTTCATTGCAACAGCAAACCCTAGAGTGAAGTTGACATGACTTCATCCATGTTGAAATGAAAAGGGTTTTGGAAATAGATTTGAATTCCATTTGGGAATATTTCAAATTCAAAGCTTTATGCAACTCAATGATTTTCATGAGGGAAGATAAAATGACTTCTTCAATTATATGAAATATGAGTTGGAAGTTAAAAAGTATCAAGTTGAAAGTCATTTGAAAGTGCCTTGAAACCCTCTTTCAAATTTTGAGTTTTGAATTTGAATTCAAAACTTTGGCAAGTGGGAAACATTTCAAAAACTAAACCTGATAAATACTTGATCAAAAGTATGAGAGGAGCAAACATGACACTCCAAAAATATCAGAGGAAACAATGCCAAAAGTTTTGGATTCAAATCTGAATTTTATTTGAATTTGAAAAATGAATTTTTATAAAGTTTGGATTTTGCCTTTGGAAAAATGTTCACATGATAGGAATTTTCCCTGATCATTTTGGTATATATATGTCCTATATAAAATATTTATAGATATGGTTTTATTTCTGTTTTAGTTTAATTAAAAAAATAAACTTTAAAAAGAAAAACCCCTCGGGCGCCAGCCAGCACCCCCAGGCCCAACAAGCCACCACTGCCAGCCGAGCCGAGCCGGCCCAGCTCACCCCTCCCCTCGCCCGAACCCCCTAGGCATCGGCCACCCGCTCGCCTCGCCTCTCCCTCTCTCTCTCTGACCCGTGGGCCCCGCCCCATCTTCTCCCCCCCTCGCCCACGCATCGCAGCTCGCCGGAGATCGCCGGATCCCGAAGGATCCGGGATCCCCGATCGCCCTCGATCCTCTTCTTCAGAAGCGACCGACCTCGGACGGTCAAGCCTCGTATCTGTACATCCTCGATCAAGATATCTTTGGCACACACAGTACATCAATGTATATATCAAAGTGCAATCACATGTATAAATAACGTAAAATGATATATACCTCATAATACTCAGCGGAAACAATCAAACGGGTGTGGAGTCCCATCAACGCCATCGGCAAGTTGAGTGTAGACCGTAACCATGTATCGTAACTCTTACTCGTCGAAGAAATATCTGCAACATGATACGTTGCAGCCGTGTAGGTCAAGACATTGAATGTACCGCAAGATCACAACATGAATAAACAGATGGTAAAACTATAGTATATGCAATTTGGCTTTGTGGCTCTGTATCTGAGTTTTGTATGCGTAAAAGCTGATTTTATTTTCCCTACATCAAAGGAATAAATGAAGTCTGTACTATGGAGTTTTCTATCATGACATGGTTCCGCCAACCGATGTCTCATAGCCCAAAATCATCATATGTTGCCCACAATTAAGTTATCAATCCGGTGTTGAGAGTTCCGAGATAGATCCAAGTCCGGATGCTCAAATTGTCCGTAACCGGGACACGGCTAATCGATTAGGTTATAACCCTCTGCAGAGGTTTGTACACTTTACCCGCAAGATTCGATCCTCTCTTTACGTTCGCACTTAGTGTTTGAGAACAAGATGACCGAAACATGGTCTTCCAAAGAGTTCCTCGACCACCGTCCGGTACCCATCCAATCCTACCGTAGTTCTACATCTGCTAGCACCGTCCCAGCCAGAGTCACCACTAAGGTCAACCAAGCGAGCCCATCATGACTTGCGGTTGCATGTAAGCTTCCGGGCATGAAGTATTCTTCCGTCTCTTTGAGTCTGGGTGAAGCTTTCCGCAAGATGTCATGGCGCTTCTCCATGCATCCCGGCCAACCACTGGGTTCTCCAGGTGCCCGTCAACCGTCCTTCACCCAAAGAGTGTGTATTGAATTCTTGTCTCGAGTCTTGAAGTCTTGAGGTCTTGAAGGTGCAGTCCTTGCAGATTCCATCATGGAGTTGTCGTCATTGACGTAGAGTCCTCCTTCTTCACACCACTCTCGTGCACTCATACCAAACCCCGTCTACTATAGCGTAGCATTAAAATAAAATATCGTTCGGGCTTGGTAACAGGGTGATGGCTTCCTACCTCATGCATACTACTCAACTACAAGAATTTCAATATCACTCTTGAGGGGTGGTTGCAAAGATGTCACTAAATGCAATAAAATATAGGTATGAAAGCATGGTCAAAGTGAACTTGCACGGTTGACGATCTTGAAAAACTAGGGTTTCAGAGTAGCAATCTTCGCACTCAGGAAATTCTACCGAGGCAAACAATAACTATAATAAGCACATAGCATAACATCACTTAACACAATAACATAACCATAGCAACATAACACAACAAAACAACCAAACCAAATCCAAAAGAAAAACTCAAAGAAAGGTCACTCAAAGTTTCCCTACTTCAAACCATAGCAAAAAAATAGTTTTTTATATAACAAAATTCCTTAATATAACCTAATCATGGTTTTAAGTTAACTAAACAGAAAAGGATTCACTAAGCAACTAGGAGCAAAAAGAATTAATTTAAAAGCTATTATAAAACTCATTTTAGGCCTAATCCAATTTCTATTAAGAAAAATAAATTAATTGTGGGCAACATATGATGATTTTGGGCTATGAGACATCGGTTGGCGGAACCATGTCATGATAGAAAACTCCATAGTACAGACTTCATTTATTCCTTTGATGTAGGGAAAATAAAATCAGCTTTTACTCAAACAAAACTCGGAATCTGAGCCACAAAGCCAAATTGCATATAGTATAGTTTTACCATCTGTTTATTCATGTTGTGATCTTGCGGTACATTCAATGTGCTGACCTACGGCTGCAACGTATCATGTTGCAGATATTTCCTCGACGAGTAAGAGTTACGATACAGGTTACGGTCTACACTCAACTCTGCCGATGGCGTTGATGGGACTCCACACCCGCTTGATTGTTTCCGCCGAGTATTATGAGGTATATATCATTTTACGTTATTTATACATGTGATTGCACTTTGATATATACATTGATGTACTGTGTGCCAAAGATACTGATCCGAGGATGGCACAGATACATACGAGGCTTGACCGTCTGAGGTCGGGTCGCTCTGTAAGATGGTATCGAGCACATGTTGACTGTAGGGCGTGACCCTAGAAACCGGAAAGCCCTAGGACAGAAATCTCTAAAACTTTATTTTCAAAAGACTCTTACTTCTCATCTCTTCTGATTTTATCAAATAGACACTCTCACCTCAAATAGTTAGAATATACCCTTTTCCTTTTGATCACATGAAGAATCAATCAAGCCGCTCCAAGAAGGACAAGATATCGGAGGACTGATGACCTCTTCCAAGTAAAGAGGATTTCACCATGTATTAGAAGCTACAACAGTTGAAGACTCCGAAGATTTGAAGTTCCTAAAGAAATATTTGACCTTTAGAAGACCAAACCCATGTTACACACTTACGTTAGATGCGACGATGTGTGAGCTGTCATTTGTTTGATGTTTTCCGACAGCCACAAAGTAAAACCCGTTTCTTCAAAAACTATTGTTTGTATTGTGTGTATCCCTCCCCACCTCTCTCATATCTCATCCCAAAACTTTTGGACCCCTTAGATGATGATTGAAGTTGGACTGATATTCTCTGGACCGAAAACCCAGCCGGAAGCAGAACTATGGATTCAGAACATGGAGAATCACTTCGGGAACAATTTGGTTTCAAGGAAGTATGAGGTCCAATACGCTCTTCAAGATTTTTACGTAAAGTGCTTAACCTGGTGGAGAATGCATCAATCCATACAAGGATTTAAAGGAGCAAGAACTTGGGAGGAATTCAAGAAGACCACGATGAGATCACGTCTTATCCGAAGCACAATGATACACCAAGAAATAAACCTTGTGCTCGCAAGATTTGCGGAGAAATAGGACACACCCGAAGGTTACGCAAAAACACGAGAGTGGTGAAGTAACGATAGATGTTTTGTTTGGCTTGCGTAAACCATGGATTTACTCGAAACCAGTTCGAGAACAAGAGAAATTCTGCAATGCTTGTGAGTATGCCCAAGTGTTAGAATACGTGATTCACCTTTTACGTATGTGGTAATGATTCAAGCACGGGATGGATTGGCCCCATACCGGAGACTTCTATCATGAACTATCATATGTTGATGGAAAATCGTAGAGCCTTGAAAACCTTAGAAGAGTGTCGATGCGATAAGCCATAAAACCATAAAATGGTAGGACGATGGAACCCCATTGCAGCAAACGCTGCCAAACGTTTGTTATACGGTGAAGTTCAACCAAGAACCGTTTCTGCAGGAGAAACCATTAATGGTAGACCACCATGAGTGTTTCGATAGTTGTCTAGAATGGACACAGACCGATCAGCTAAGAAGATCCAGTCTCGGACGAACTTCAACTTTGACGAACCGACCCAAGCTTTTGAGGAAAACTCTATGCTTCCGTGTAAGAGCTTTAATGAAGGAGCTATTGTAAGATATGTGAAGAGACATACATTGTCAACACTCCAGAGGAAGTATCTGAGTTTATTGGAACCGTAACCTTGTTTTTAAGTGTGGTAGCACCCCTGACCTTCTGACCAAAATATTTACTAGAAGACCCCCAACCCCTAACCTTTTCTTGATAGCCTCTTGAATCTCGAGGACGAGATTCATTTTAAGTGTAGGTTTGTAACATCCCAAAATTCTAAATTTTGGAATGTTATATTAAATAAATAACTATGATTGTTGTCTCGATTGTTTGTCTGATTGATTTAGTGAAATTTAGTGGAATTTGAAAACTTTTGAAAGTTGAATGAGAGGGAATGAAATGACTTTCCCAAACTTTCCCTTTTGCCTTTTGGATCCCAATGAGCTCAAGTTCATTGCAACAAAGCAAACCCTAGAGTGAAGTTGACATGACTTCATCCATGTTGAAATGAAAAGGGTTTTGGAAATAGATTTGAATTCCATTTGGGAATATTTCAAATTCAAAGCTTTATGCAACTCAATGATTTTCATGAGGGAAGATAAAATGACTTCTTCAATTATATGAAATATGAGTTGGAAGTTAAAAAGTATCAAGTTGAAAGTCATTTGAAAGTGCCTTGAAACCCTCTTTCAAATTTTGAGTTTTGAATTTGAATTCAAAACTTTGGCAAGTGGGAAACATTTCAAAAACTAAACCTGATAAATACTTGATCAAAAGTATGAGAGGAGCAAACATGACACTCCAAAAATATCGACGAAACAATGCCAAAAGTTTTGGATTCAAATCTGAATTTTATTTGAATTTGAAAAAATGAATTTTTATAAAGTTTGGATTTTGCCTTTGGAAAAATGTTCACATGATAGGGAATTTTCCCCTGATCATTTTGGTATATATATGTCCTATATAAAATATTTAAAGATATGGTTTTATTTCTGTTTTAGTTTAATTTAAAAAAATAAACTTTAAAAAGAAAAACCCCTCGGCCAGAACCACCCAGCCCGGCCAGTGGCAAGCCCACACTGGCCGAGCCTAGAGCCGAGCCGGCCCAGCTCACCCCTCCCCTCGCCCGAACCCCCTAGGCATCGGCCACCCGCTCGCCTCGCCTCTCCCTCTCTCTCTCTGAGCCGTGGGCCCCGCCCATCTTCTCCCTCGCCCATGCATCGCAGTCATGGGAGATCGCCGGATCAAGGATCCGGGATCCCGATCGCCTCGATCCCCCAAGCGAGGCCGACCCCCAGCTATAAAAGCCGGAGCCCCGCACCCCATTCCTCCCCGAGACCTCGCCAGCACCCTCTCCCTCCCGCTCGACATCGCCGAGTTCAAGCTCCCTCCACGCCATTGTCGCCGTCGCCACCCTAGTCCACCCCCGACCCCAACGACCCCACCGAACCACACCACGACCTCCCCCGCATCCGCACGGCGACACCCCGGACCTCCCCGACGCTCGAAGCCCCTGACGCTCTCGCCGCCCGCCGCCGGACTCCGATAAGCCACCGAACACCTCCCCGTCCGATCTAGATCAACGGCCACGATTAGAACCCCGAAGGGGTAAGTTTTATTAAAAGAACCGCCGGTTCGTCCGGTTTATTAGTTAGGGTTTTAGTTAATTAGCCGGCCCGTTTTTAGTTTTAACCCGAGGCCCGTTTAGACTATTTAACGCACAGGGCACAGTTTAGGCCCATTAGGCCTTTTTCTTTTATTTTGATTTTCTGTTTTAGCAGAATAGTTTCTGTTTTCAAAAATTTATATCTTTTATTCTGTTTAATATTTTTAGGTGATTCTTTTTGTTGGATTGAAAATTTTATGTAGTTTCTGTAGAATATATATTTAGCTATGTTAAAAATAATTAAAATGCTTTAATTTAGTTTTAGTCAGAATAGTAAATCTGCTATAACTTGAGTTAAAAAATTATTTTTGCATGATTCTTTTGCCCCAACTTTATTTTGGCATTGCCAAACCATAGAAATTAACTTGGGTATTTTAGGATTAATAAATAATTAGTTTTAAGCAGAATCCTATTAATCCTAATTAATTAGCTAGATGTTGTTTTCCTAATATTTTAATTAGTAAATGAATTTATTTTTAACTTGTGATTAGTTATTCTAGGTTAGTTTCTGTCATTCTAGTAGATGAACTTTTATTTATAATTAATAAAGGTTTTAATTTATTTTTCTTAATAGAAATTGGATTAGGCCTAAAATGAGTTTTATAATAGCTTTTAAATTAATTCTTTTTGCTCCTAGTTGCTTAGTGAATCCTTTTCTGTTTAGTTAACTTAAAACCATGATTAGGTTATATTAAGGAATTTTTGTTATATAAAAAAACTATTTTTTTGCTATGGTTTGAAGTAGGGAAACTTTGAGTGACCTTTCTTTGAGTTTTTCTTTTGGATTTGGTTTGGTTGTTTTGTTGTGTTATGTTGCTATTGTTATGTTATTGTGTTAAGTGATGTTATGCTATGTGCTTATTATAGTTATTGTTTGCCTCGGTAGAATTTCCGGAGTGCGAAGATTGCTACTACGAAACCCTAGTTTTTCGAAGATTGTCAACCAGGCAATTCACTTTGACCATGCTTTCATACCTATATTTTATTGCATTTAGTGACATCTTTGCAACCACCCCTCAAAGAGTGATATTGAAATTCTTGTAGTTGAGTAGTATGCATGAGGTAGGAAGCCATCACCCTGTTACCAAGCCCGGGACGATATTTTATTTTAATGCTACGCTATAGTAGACGGGGTTTGGTATGAGTGCACGAGAGTGGTGTGAAGAAGGAGGACTCTATGTCAATGACGACAACTCCATGATGGAATCTGCAAGGACTGCACCTTCAAGACCTCAAGACTTCAAGACTCGAGACAAGAATTCAATACACACTCTTTGGGTGAAGGATTTGTGAGGCACCTGGACAACCCAAAGTGGTTGGCCGGGATGCATGGAGAAGCGCCATGACATCTTGGAAAGCTTCACCAGACTCAAAGAGACGGAAGAATACTTCATGCCCGGAAGCTTACCTGCAACCGCAAGTCATTATGGGCTCGCTTGGTTGACCTTAGTGGTGACTCTGGCTGGGACGGTGCTAGCGGATGTAGAACTACGGTAGGATTGGATGGGTACGGACGGTGGTCGAGGAACTCTTTGGAAGACCATGTTTGGTCATCTTGTTCTCAAACACTCTGAAGTGCGAGAAGCGTAAAGAGAGGGATCGAATCTTGCGGGTAAAGTGTACAAACCTCTGCAGAGGGTTATAACCTAATCGATTAGCCGTGTCCCGATTCACGGACAATTTGAGCATCCGGACTTGGATCTATCTCGGAACTCTCAACACCGGATTGATAACTTAATTGTGGGCAACATATGATGATTTTGGGCTATGAGACATCGGTTGGCGGAACCATGTCATGATAGAAAACTCCATAGTACAGACTTCATTTATTCCTTTGATGTAGGGAAAATAAAATCAGCTTTTACGAAAACAAAACTCAGATACTGAGCCACAAAGCAAAATTGCATATAGTATAGTTTTACCATCTGTTTATTCATGATGTGATCTTGCCGGTCCAGTCAATGTGCTGACCTACGGCTGCAACGTATCATGTTGCGTATATTTCCTCGACGAGTAAGAGTTACGATCTGAGGTTACGGTCTACACTCAACTTCCGATGGCGTTGATGGGACTCCACACCCGTTTGATTGTTTCACTGAGTATTATGAGGTATATATCATTTTACGTTATTTATACATGTGATTGCACTTTGATATATACATTGATGTCTTGTGTGTGCAAAGATCTTGATCCGAGGATGTACAGATACCTGAGGCTTGACCGTCTGAGGTCGGGTCGCTACATAACATCTTCTCACCGGCAAGTTTGAAATCATAGTTGAGCTCTTTAATAGCCCAATATGCCTTATGTTCTAGCTCAAGAGGTAAGTGACATGCTTTTCCGTAAACCATTTTATATGGAGACATACCCATAGGATTCTTGTAAGCATTTCTTTAAGCCCATAAAGCATCATCAAGTTTCTTAGACCAATTCTTTCTGGATCTATTAACAGTCTTTTGTAAAATTAATTTAATCTCTCTATTGCTCAATTCTACTTGACCACTATACTGAGGATGATAAGGAGATGAAATTATATGATTAACATCATACTTAGCAAGCATTTTACGGAAAGCACCATGAATAAAATGTGAACCACCATCAGTCATTAAATATCTAGGGACTCCAAACCTCGGAAAAATAACTTCTTTAAGCATCTTAATAGAAGTGTTATGATCAGCACTACCAGTTGGAATAGCTTCGACCCACTTAGTAACGTAATCAATATACACTAAAATATGTGTAAACCCATTAGAGGAAGGAGAAGGTCCATATAATCAAAGTCCCAAACATCAAATGGTTCAATAACAAGTGAATAATTCATAGGCATTTCCTGACGTCTACTAATATTACCAATCCTTTGGCATTCATCACAAGACAAGACAAACTTACAGGCATCTTTAAAGAGAGTGGACCAATAGAACCCAGATTGCAATACCTTATGTGCAGTTCTATCTCTAGCATGGTGTCCTCCATAAGACTCAGAGTGGCACTTGCGTAGGAGATGTTCCTGTTCATGCTTAGGTACACAACGTCTAATAACACCATCTACTCCTTCTTTATAAAGGTGTGGGTCATCCCAGAAGTAATGTCTTAAATCATAGAATTTTTTTTCTTTTGCTGGTATGTGAAACTAGGTGGTATAAATTTAGCAACAATATAATTAGCATAATCAGCATACCATGGAGCATTACGAGAAGCATTTATGACATTTAGTTGCTCATCAGGAAAGCTATCATCAATAGGTAGTGGGTCATCAAGAACATTCTCTAACCTAGACAAGTTGTCTGCAATGGGGTTCTCAGCTCCCTTTCTATCAATAATATGCAAATCAAATTCTTGTAGCAAGAGAACCCATCTAATAAGTCTAGGTTTAGCATCTTTCTTTTCCATAAGATATTTAATAGCAACATGATCAGTGTGAACAGTTACTTTGGAATCAACAATATAAGGTCTAAACTTATCACATGCACATACAACTGCTAAAAATTCTTTTTCAGTGGTAGCATAATTTCTCTGGGCACTGTCTAGAGTTTTACTAGCATACTGAATAATATTTAATTTCTTATCAACTCTTTGTCCTAGAACATCACCAACAGCATAATCACTAGCATCACACATAATTTCAAAGGGTAGGTTCCAATTAGGTGGCTGAACAATAGGTGCAGAAATCAAGGCTTTCTTAAGTATTTCAAATGCTTCTACACAATCATCATCAAAAACAAAAGGAACATCTTTTTGCAAGAGATTAGTGAGAGGCCTAGAAATTTTAGAGAAGTCTTTAATAAACCTCCTATAGGAACCAGCATGACCAAGGAAACTTCTTATACCTTTGATATCTTTAGGACACGACATCTTTTCAATAGCATCTACTTTAGCTTTATCAACTTGAAGACATTATATGTCCCAAGACAACACCTTCATTAACCATAAATTGGCACTTGTCTCAATTCAAGACAAGATTAGTTTCTTCACATCTCTGCAAAACTCAATCAAGGTTGCTTAAGCAATCATCAAAAGAAGTTCTGTAAATGGAGAAATCATCCATGAAAACCTCAACAATCTTTTCACAAAAGTCAGAGAATATAACAATCATACATCTTCGAAAGGTAGTAGGTGCATTAAATAAACCAAAAGACATACGTCTATAAGAAAAGGTACTGAAAGGGAAAGTAAAAGTGGTTTTCTCTTGATCCTCTTTTGACACAGGTATTTGAGAGAAACCAGAATAACCATCTAGAAAGCAAAAATGTGTATGTATGATCTTTTCTAGTAGCTTTATTTAATTTGCGGAAATCAATTACCATTCTATAACCTTTTACAATTCTTTGAGGAATCAATTCATTCTTATCATTAGGAACAACAGTAGTACCTCCCTTCTTAGGGACACAATGAACAGGTCTTACCCATTGACTATCAGCAATAGGGTAAATTATACCTGCCTCCAGAAGCTTTAGTATTTCATTCCTTACCACTTCTTTCATTTTAGGATTTACCATCGTTGACGATCAACAACTGGTTTAGCATCTTTCTCCAATTTAATTTTGTGCTGACATAGAGTGGTACTAATGCCCTTAAGATCATCAAGAGTATATCCAATAGCGGCACGGTGCTTCTTCAGAGTTTTCAATAACTTCTTTCCTTCATGCTCTGAAATTTTAGCACTAATAATAATAGGATATATCCTCTTTTCATCTAGATAGGCGTATTTCAGAGTATCAGGTAATTGTTTAAGCTCAAACACGGGATCACCCTTAGGTGGAGGATGATCTTCAAGGGATAGGTCCCTGATTAAAGAATACTTCATCTATTTCCCTTCTTTCATTCATAAACATATCATTTTCGTGGTCTAGCAAATATTGTTCTAAAGGATCAGTAGGAGGCACGACAATAGAAGCAAGACCAATAATTTCATCCTTAGTAGGCAATTCTTTATCATGGGGTTGTCTACGAAATTTAGAGAAATTAAAATCATGAGACATATCCCTTAAACCAACAGTAACAATATCTTTCTCGAAGTCTATCTTAGCATTAACAGTATTCAAGAAGGGTCTACCAAATATAATGGGACAAAAATTATCTTGTGGGGGAAGCAAGAACAAGAAAATCAGTAGGATATTTTATCTTCCCACACAAGACTTCAACATCTCTAACAATCCCAATTGGTGATATAGTATCTCTATTACCAAGCTTAATAGTAACATCAATATCTTCTATTTCAGCAGGTGCAATATAATTCATAATTTCTTTATATAAGGTTGTCGGTGTACTAGAGTAGGGGTACCCTAGTATCCCGAACTCGTGCACGGGCAGTCGCAGCACCCCGCGGCAGGGCTTGCCTGGTGACCGCCAAGGGCCTCCATGGTTCCTCTGGAGCCATTCAAAAAACAAAGTATTTAAGCCAAGGAGACAAGGCCCCGGCAAGAGGAGCTTGCCGGGAAGGCCACTCAAGGCACGCAAAAGACAAGACCCCGGCAAGAGGACCTTGCCGGGAAGGCTCGGTGAGCGACAAGCTTCCGGACGCGACAAGGATTCAGCCGCGGCAGGCAACCTCTCTTCATCTCCGCTCCAGCTCATCCAACAACGTGTCGCCATGGGACCATTCCAGGCGTGCGTGTCAAGAGGCTGTGTAGCCAGCGGAGAGTAGCGGTAAGCGGCGCTGACAGGAGTGCCATCGTGGCAAGCAGTGGCGCCCCTGACGGTCCCTTTCTGCCTTGTTTAGGCGACATGGACGGGCATTTAATGCTTTTGTCCCTTGCCACGAGTTAGGTAGAATACACTGTACAAAGTAGCTGTACCAACCGCAACTCATTTTCCCATTTTGCCCTTGTCTACGTTGCCACCTGTTGGTGACCCCTTGAGCCTATAAAAGGAGGCCCATGCGCAACGTAGAGGAGGTTCGGCCAGGTTCGGTTCAGCTCATTCGAAACTAGATACACTCACGCTAGGTTTTGTAGCTCTCTGTGCTCCCTAGCAAGAACGCAATACAATCAGACAAGCAGCAGTAGGAGTATTATCTCTCGGAGAGCTCCGAAGCTGGGTAAACTACTCGTCTGTTTCGCCTCGATCTGCTCTTCGTGCAATCTCCGCCCCCCACCGAACCGAAAGGGACTCGGTCCGCCGGTCCCATAGGTGTTCGTGGGTTACGATCAGCTTCCCCGACAAAGGTACAAGGAATTGCACTCACACTAGCACCCACATCACATAAGCCATGATAACAATGATCTCCTATTTTAATATAAAAAACGCGCATGCCAACAACAGGTCTATGTTTGTCTTTAGTATCAGGTTTAGCAATTCTAGCAGCTTCATCACAGAAATAAATAACATGCCCATCAATATTATAAACCAAGAGATCTTTAACTATAGCAATACTAGGTTCAACTTTAATTTGCTCAGAGGGTTTGGGTGTTCTAATATTACTTTTGTTGACCACAGTTCAAACTTTAGCATGATCCTTTATTCTAACAAGGAAAGGCGGTTTCTCAATATAAGCAGTAGGAATAATAGGATCAACATTATAAGTAATAGTTTCTTCTTCAACTTTAACAGGTTCAACTACTTTAACTTCAATGGGAGGATGATATTTAAACCACTTCTCCTTAGGGAGATTAACATGAGTAGCAAATGATTCACAAAAAGAAGCTACTGTCTCAGAGTCAAGTCCATATTTAGTGCTAAAATCATCGAAAGCATCGGTATCCATAAAAGATTTAACACAATCAAACTTAAGATTTATACCTGACTCCTTACCTTCGTCGAGATACCAATATTCATAGTTGCATTTAATTCATTCCAATAAATCCCATTTGAATTCAATATCCTTCTTCATATAGGAACCAGTACAAGAAGTATCGAGCATGGATCGATCATTATGAGAAAGGCGAGCATGAAAATTTTAAATAATAATTTATCTTGAGAGCTCATGATTGGGGCATGAATATAACATTGACTTAAGCCTCCCCCAAGCTTGAGCAACACTTTCTCCTTCGCGAGGCCAAAAATTATATATGTAATTCCGATCATGATGAACCAGATGCATAGGATAAAACTTCTGATGAAATTCCAATTTCAATTGGTTGTAGTTCCATGATCCAATATCATCCAATAGCCTATACCATGTCAATGCCTTTCCCTTCAAAGATAAAGGGAAGACCTTCTTCTTGACAACATACTCGGTCATACCTGCAAGCTTAAATAATCCACAAACTTCATCCACATAGATTAGGTGCAAATCGGGATGTAATGTTCCATCTCCTGCATAAGGATTAGCTAGCAGTTTCTCTATCATACCCGAAGGAATTTCATAATAAATATTTTCAGAGGTGCAGTAGGTTGAGGAGCAACTAATTGTGGTTCCGATCAAGGTGAAGATACCCCGAACAAACCCCTCAAAGGATTATTTTCCATAGTAACAAGTGACAGTAAATTTTAGCACACTATATAATTGTTTCCTTACCAAATTACACGTACCAAAGGTGCTTCACTCCCTGGCAACGGCGCCAGAAAAGAGTCTTGATGACCCACAAGTATAGGGGATCTATGGTAGTCCTTTCGATAAATAAGAGTGTCGAACCCAACGAGGAGCAGAAGGAAATGACAAGTGGTTTTCAGCAAGGTATTCTCTACAAGCACTAAAATTATCGGTAACCGATAGTTTTGTGATAAGACAAATCATAACGAGTAACAAGTAATAAAACTAACTAAGGTGCAGCAAGGTGGCCCAATCCTTTTTTTAGCAAAGGACAAGCCTGGACGAACTCTTATATAAAGAAAAGCGCTCCCGAGGACACATGGGAATTATCGTCAAGTTAGTTTTCATCATGCTCATGTGATTCACGTTCGTTACTTTGATAATTTGATATGTGGGTGGATCGGTGCTTGGGTGCTGCCCTTCCTTGGACAAGCCTCCCACTTATGATTAACCCCTCTCGGAAGCATCTGCAACTACGAAAGAAGAATTAAGGTAAACCTAACCATAGCATGAAACATATGGATCCAAATCAGCCCCTTACGAAGCAACGCATAAACTAGGGTTTAAGCTTCTGTCACTCAAGCAACCCATCATATACTTATCACTTCCGAATGCCTTCCCCTAGGACCAAATAATGGTGAAGTTTCATGTAGTCGACGTTCACATAACAGCACTAGAGGAAAGACAACATACATCTCATCAAAATATCGAACGAATACCAAATTCACATGATTACTTATACCAAGACTTCTCCCATCTCCTCAGGAACAAACGTAACTACTCACAAAGCATATTCATAATCATAATCAGAGGAGTATTAATTATCATTAAGGATCTGAACATATGATCTTCCACCGAATAAACCAACTAGCATCAACTACAAGGAGTAATCAACACTACTAGAAACCCACAGGTACCAATCTGAGGTTTTGGGACCAAGAATGAATACAAGAGATGAACTAGGGTTTGAGAGGAGATGGTGCTGGTGAAGACGTTGATGGAGATTCACCCCCTCTTGATGAGAGGATCCATGGTGATGATGATGGCGATGATTTCCCCCTCCCGGAGGGATGTTTCCCTGGCAGAACAGCTCCGCCGGAGCCCTAGATTGGTTCTGCCCAGGTTCCACCTTGAGACGGTCGTGCTTTGTCTCGAAAGCTTCTCTATGTTTTTTCCAGGGTAAAAGACACCATATAGAAGAATATGGGCACCGGTGGCCTGCCAGGGGGCGCACAAGGTCGAGGGCGCGCCCAGGGGGTAGGGCACGCACTCCACCATTGTGGCTGGCTGGTGGCCCCCCTCTGGTTCTTTCTTCGCCCAATATTTCTTATATATTCCAAAAATAAGCTCTCTGAAGTTTCAGGACTTTTGGAGTTGTGCAGAATAGGTCTCTAATATTTGCTCCTATTCCAGTCCAGAATTCTAGCTGCCGGCATTCTCCCTCTTCATGTAAACATTATAAAATAAGAGAGAATAGGCATAAGTATTGTGATATAATGTGTAATAACAGCCCATAATTGTAACATCCCAAATTTTCAATTTGGAATGTTATACATAGGTCATCCATGCATATCATATTTTTATTGCATTTTGTTTTGCGATCCTCGAGATTCTAAGCAACTCAAGGACCCACGGAGAGAGTTGGGGATTACACGATTTTCATATTTGAATTTTCTCAAATGTCGAAACAAGGATCATTTTGGTTTTAATTATTTTTCTCTCCAAAAATATTTCATATTAAAAATATATGAGAGGAGCTAATATGAGTTCTCCAAAATAAATGAAATATAGGAGGGAAAATGTTAAAATCAAATAAATAATTTTATTTGGATTATATTGCTATTTTTACTTGAATTAGAAAAATATGTTTTTTTCTAATTTCATTTTTAGTCCAAATAAATGTTCACTTTGTCTGAAATATTATTAGAGAACCGAGAAAATTTATGTCAGGATTTTTGGACCTTGTTTGTTATTTCTTTTATTTATTTTATTCCATCCATTTAAAAAAAACACGCACCGACCTAACGGGTCGTGCCCGACTCGGACACTGCCGCGCCAGGCCTTTGTAAGGCGAGGCCGAGGCCACGCCACCACCCATGCCGCCGCCAAACCCTAGCCTTGCTGCCGCCGTCCGACGCGATCGCCGCCTGGCCCACCGCCGCCGAGTCATGAGAACCGCCGAGTTGGCCGGGCGTTGACCGGTGATCGGTCATATTTTTTCGGTTAACATCGATTTTTTTAAATTTTTGGTTTATTTTCTTAGATCAGTTTTCTCGTCGGTTTATTTTATTTAGCGGACGTTCGTCCGATCGTTCGTTTTAACGAACGTCGTTCGCCCGTTAGGTTCAAACAGCGAATGTCCGTTCGTTAGTCTTTTCTTTTGTTTTATTTTTCGGCCAGGGACCTATCCGCAATTATTTCTATCGCAGATTAGCCCCTGATCTTCAAACCCTCGTTACTTTTCAACCGTTTGTCAAAATCCAGTGAAACCAACGCCAAAACCTTCGTCTCGAGCCCCTCTTTCTATTTAAACAACTTGAACAAGGTTTTGGAAATTTAAAATTTGGTTTCAAGCAGATTTGAATTCAACGTTCTGTTGATCGTAGTTTCAGTTCTGTAGCTCCGATTTGATTAAATCTTTTTGCAAATCGAATCTCTTCAGTTTGATTTTCAGATTCGATCTTCTTATTTGAGTTTTACGCATGCATCTTTGCTTGATTGCTTATGTATGCTATTTTTTGTTTGTGATAGAATTCTTGGAGTGCGAAGCATGCTACTACGAGTCTTGAGGGTTTGCGGATCGTCATCAAGGCAAGTAACACATTGTTCATACTCTTTTCATACCCAGTTTTTATGCATTAGTTGAACTCCTCAAACGTTGCATGATTAGGATGTGATTAACTTGTGGGTTTTGGGAAGTAGATGATGTGGTATAACCTATTGTCCCTATTATTATCAAACCCTTGGGAGTTACTACTACGCTATGCTTATATTGCCATGCTATGATCGTAGACGTGGATTGGGTTTGGGTGTATCCATGACAGATGTGAGATTGTTAATTAATGGTTTACTTAAGGTGGCTACTTAAATACACATCTGGGTGGATTGGTTGCGGGCACGTGAAGAATCCAGTGTTGTCCTAGGATATCCCGAAGGACCCGTGTGATCATCCTACGGTTGGCCACCCAGGCTCAAAGGGATCATAATATTATTCATGCTGGAAACTTCCGTGTGCAGCCACAAGCTATTATGGGCTCTAGCATAGTTGAGTAGGTTGCATGACCTCTTCCAGTGGTAGGCTAGCAGATGTAGGGGATGTAGGTTGGTACTATCTACCCAGGGTTAGAGTTGATGCTTCTGAAAGACTGTGTCTCGGTCATCCATTTCTCAAACACCATGTAGTGCGAGAAATCCAATGGAGGAGATTGAGTCTTGTGAGGAAAAGTGCGCAAACCTCTGCAGAGTGTACAAACTAATCATGGTTAGCCGTGTCCCCGGTTATGGACATCTTGAGTATCTGGTACTTGAATTATTGATTTCATCTCATCACTCTAAATTAATTTTTTGGTTTGATAATTAGTTTTAATTGGGATTTAGTTGGAGAAACCTTCTCAATGTTTAACAACCACCATGGTAGTTAAATAAAATATACTCCCTTGTTGTAGGAAAAAATTGGCTTTTTCGCAAAACATTATAACCATAGAGCCTCCACCAGCCATATATGCATGTAATGATAGCATTACTCTGTTCATTGCTCTATTGTCTTACATTGCCAGCATATTCCATGTGCTGACCCGTTTCAGGCTGCAACATATCATGTTGCAGACTTTTCAGACGAAGATTAAGGTGTGCTAGGTCGTTGTCGTGCACTCAGCTATGCCGTTCGAGTTGATGGACTCACTTTATCTTCCAAGCCTTTCGCTGTTATCGTACTTAGATGGCCTTATTTATTGTAATAAGTTCTCTTTGGAGACTACCGATGTAATAAGTGTGTGATTGCTACTCTGTTATAAATCCATTCAAGTATTGTGTGTGTCAGCATTACTAATCCAGGGATGGCACTTATGCACAGAGATTTGACCGTCTGAGGTTGGATCGCTACAAGATGGTATCAGAGCACACGCTGAATGTAGGACACGACCACTAAGATGAGCCATAGGTCACTCTTCTCTACTCATTTCTGACTCCTCTCCATTTTCTACTCTTTAGGATGGCGGACTCAAGGAACAAGTTTGCACAACCGGATGAAGACACACCATTTGAACGACACTTGAAGGAAGTCACTAGGTACCTGAACATCGGAATACCAAGTTTCACCGGACCTACACCGCCACTTTACCAGAAGAGGAGCATTGGATGATTCGAGTTCAAGTTCCAGGAAGGACGTTCATGCCAGTCACTGAGCCCATAGAGTTCTCCTTTGATGCACCAACCTGGAGTTTAGGAAAGAGCATGGCAGCCCACATCGCCATGGGACGCATTGGCGAAGTTTACCACAAGGAGCTTAAGGACACTATCTACCAGATATGTGGGCGCCGAGATGAGCAATGGGAGATGATCAGCACCAAGAGGGAGAGGTCCATTGCAGCCTTCATCCAGGAGTTAAACCAGCACATTCGTCGCCAGGAGAACCAGATGTGCGCAAGCATGATAGATTTGAAGAAGGCGATGACCAGGAACACGGAGCTAGAAGAGGAACTCAAGTCTACACGCGGCGGTTATGAGGAGGAAATCGCAATACTCGTGGATAAAAATGACGACCTGACAAGGAAGCTAGGAGTATTCATGGGAGACCCCGCACCAGCAGGAGAAGACGACGAACCCAAGGAAATTCATTCTGAAGATTACATCATCATTAACGACACCGACCCTGATGGTAGTGATGATGATTATGAAGACGAAGCTGGAGCAGATATCATGGAGTCTTCCACCGATCAAAATTTCTAGTAGACCACCATATGATTAGTAGTATTCCCCCATGTATATAGTAGTAGTCCGAGCACTTTTGTAACGATAGTTCTAGACCGATTGTATGCCCTTGCTTGAATTGATTTTGGTGTGATATGATTGTGTTTGTCTCATGTGCATATGGGTAGTGCTTTCTCACTAAGCCTCATTCTATTCTAATCTCTCCCCTCTAAACCCATCAGATGCCTCTGAGACGTGACACCAGATTTTTCTTCCAACCGGAGATCACCTAGTTGATCCAACAGCAGAATACCTTGATACAACAATTAGTCCAGAATCAAGGCAACAACAACAATAACAACAACAACAACAACAACAACAACAACAACAACAACAACAACAACAACAACAACAACAACAACAACAACAACAACAACAACAACAACAACAACAACAACAACAACAACAAAAACAACAACAACAACAACAACAACAACAACAACCCACCACCTCCACCTCCAGTTGACAACTTAGCCCATTTTTTGAGGTTGCAGCCGCCGGTGTTTTCCAGTAGCACCGAGCCGATAGTTGCTGATGACTGGTTATGCAGGATAGGAAGGGAGTTGACCACCGCAGGTTGCACATATGCTGAGAAGGTGCGTTTTGCCGCACATCAATTGGATGGACCCGCAGCCGCATGCTGGAAGAATTACACGACCACTTTCCCTATAGCCAATGTCACTTGGGAGCAGTTTCAGCAAGCATTCCGCACCGCACATGTCTCAACTGGAGCTATGAGCATGAAGAAGTGATACGTCCATTTTGCATCATGCTTTTATACCGATATTTATCGCATTATCGGATGTTGTTACACGTTATGTCACAATACTTATGCCTATTCTCTCTTATTTTACAAGGTTTACATAAGGAGGGAGAATGCCGGCAGCTGGAATTCTGGGCTGGAACTGAGCAAATATTACAGACCTATTCTACACAACTCCAAAAGTCCTGAAACTCCACGAAAGTTATTTTTAGAAATAATGAAAATACTGAGCGGAAGAATTACGTCAGGGGGACCACCACCTCTCCACGAGGGTGGTGGGCGCGCCCTACCCCCCAGGGCGCGCCCCCTGCCTCGTGGGCCCCCTGTTGGCTCTTCGATGGCCATCTTCTGCTATATGAAGTCTTTCATCCAGGTAAAAATCATAAGCAACCTTTCGGGACGAGACTCCGCCGCCACGAGGCGGAACCAATTTAGAGCTCCTAAAAGTCGCTCACGGGGACACTTCCCCTCGGGAGGGAAATCATCGCCATCGTCATCACTAACGCTCCTCTCATCGGGAGAGGGCAATCTCCATCAACATCTTCACCAGCACCATCTCCTCTCAAAACCCTAGTTCATCTCTTGTATCCAATTCTTGTCTCCAAGTCCGGGATAGGTACTAGTAGGTTGCTAGTAGTGTTGATTACTCCTCGTAGTTGATGCTAGTTGGTTTATTTGGTGGAAGATCATATGTTCAGATCCTATATGCATATTAATATCCCTCTGATTATGAACATGAATATGCTTTGTGAGTAGTTACGTTTGTCCTTGAGGACATGGGAGAAGTCTTGCTATTAGTAGTCATGTGAATTTGGTATTCGTTCGATATTTTGATGAGATGTATGTTGTCTAGCCTCTAGTGGTGTTATGTGAACGTGGACTACATAACACTTCACCATTATTTGGGCCTAGAGGAAGGCATTGGGAAGTAATAAGTAGATGATGGTTTGCTAGAGTGACAGAAGCTTAAACCATAGTTTATGCGTTGCTTCGTAAGGGGCTGATTTGGATCCGTATGTTTCATGCTATGGTTAGGTTTACCTTAATACTTTTGTTGTAGTTGCAGATGCTTGCAATAGAGGTTAATCATAAGCGGGATTCTTGTTCAAGTAAGAACAGCACCAAGCACCGGTCCACCCACATATCAAATTATCAAAGTACCGAACGCGAATTATATGAACGTGATGAAAACTAGCTTGACGATAATTCCCATGTGTCCTAGGGAGCGCTTTTCTCTATATAAGAGTTTGTCCAGGCTTGTCCTTTGCTACAAAAAGGATTGGGCCACCTTGCTGCACTTTATTTACTTTTGTTACTTGTTGCTCGTTACAAATTATCCTATTACAAAACTATCCGTTACCACTTATTTCAGTACTTGCAGAGAATACCTTGCTGAAAACCGCTTATCATTTCCTTCTGCTCCTCGTTGGGTTCGACAATCTTACTTATCAAAAGGACTACGATAGATCCCCTATACTTGTGGGTCATCAAGACTCTTTTCTGGCGCCGTTGTCGGGAGTGAAGCGCCTTTGGTAGGTGGAATTTGGTAAGGAGAAATTTATATAGTGTGCTGAAATTTCATCACTTGTTACTATGGAAAGTAATCCTCTGAGGGGCTTGTTAGGGTATCTTCACCTCGACCCGAGAGCAAAGAGTTGCTCCTCAACCTACTGAACCTACTGAAAATGAAAATGTTCCCTTTGAAGTTCCTTCGGGTATGTTAGAAAAGCTGCTAGCTAATCCTTTTGCAGGAGATGGAACAAAGCATCCTGATGAGCACCTAGTCTATGTGTATGAAGTTTGTGGATTATTTAAGCTTGCAGGTATACCCGGTGATGTTATTAAGAAGAAGCTCGTCCCTTTATCTTTGAAGGGAGATTCATCGACATGGTATAGGCTATGTGATGATACGGGGTCATGGAACTACAAACGATTGAAATTGGAATTTCATCAGAAGTTTTATCCTATGCATCTTGTTCATCGTGATCGCAATTATATATATAATGTTTGTCCTCATGAAGGAGAAAGCATCGCTCAAGCTTGGGGAGGCTTAAATCAATGTTATATTCATGCCCCAATCATGAGCTCTCAAGAGAAATAATTATTCAAAGTTTTTATGCTCGACTTTACGATAACAATCACACCATGCTCGATACTTCTTGTCTTTGGCTCTTTTATGATGAAGACTATTGAATTCAAATGGAATTTATTGGATAGAATTAAACGCAACTCAAGATTGGGATCTCGACGAAGGTAAGGAGTCGTATGACACCTAAGTTTGATTGTGTTAAATCTTTTATGGATATCGATGTTTTCCGTAAATTTAGCACTAAATATGGACTTGACTCTGAGATAGTAGCTTCTTTCTGTGAATATTTTGCTACTTATGTTGATCTCCCCAAGGAGAAGTGGTTTAAATATCATCCTCCCATAGAAGTAAAAGTAGCTGCACCTACTGAAGTTGAAGAAAATACTATCACTTATAATGATCCTGTTGTTCCTACTTCTTATGTGGAGAAACCACCTTTCCCTGTTAGAATAAAGGATCATGCTAAAGCTTCAACTGTGGTTCATAAAAGCAATATTAGAACTTATACACCTCCTGAGCAAGTTAAAGTTGAACCTAATATTGCTATTGTTAAAGATCTCTTGGCTGATAATATTGATGGGCATGTTATTTATTTCTGCGGTGAAACTGCTAGAATTGCCAAACCTTGTGCTAAAGATAAACATAGACCTGTGGTAGGCATGCCGATTATTTACATTAAAATAGGAGATCATTGTTATCATGGCTTATGTGATATGGGTGCTAGTGCTAGTGCAATACACATTGACTTATACAAAGAAATTATGCATGAAATTGCACCTGCTGAGATAGAAGGCACTGATGTCACCATAAAACTTGCAAATAGAGATACTATTTCACCAATGGGAATTGTTAGAGATGTTGAAGTATTGTGTGGGCAAACTAAATATCCTACTGATTTTCTTGTTCTTGGTTCCCCACAAGATATCTTTTGCCCCATTATATTTGGTAGACCCTTCTTGAACACAGTTAATGCTAGGATAGACTGCGAAAAGAATGTTGTTACTATTGGTTTGGGTGATACGTCTCATGAGTTTAATTTCTCTAAATTTACTAGACAACACCGTGAAGTGGAATTACCTAGTAAGGATGAAATTATTGGTCTTGCTTCTATTTCCGTGCCTCCTAGTGATCCTTTAGAACAATATTTGCTAGACCATGAAAATGATATGTTTATGAATGAAAGAAGGGAAATAGATGAAGTATTCTTTAAACAGGAACCTATCCTGAAACACAATTTGCCTGTTGAAATCCTAAGGGATCCTCCTCCACCCAAGGGTGATCCCGTGTTTGAGCTTAAACCTTTACCTGATACTCTTAAATATGCTTATCTTGATGAAAAGAAGATATATCCTGTTATTATTAGTGCTAACCTTTCAGAGCATGAAGAAGAAATATTATTGAAAACTATGAAGAAGCATTGTGCTGCTATTGGATATACTCTTGATGATCTTAAGGGCATTAGTCCCACTCTATGTCAACATAAAATAAATTTGGAAGAAGATGCCAAACCAGTTCGTGATCATCAACGATTTTGAATCCTAAGATGAAAGAAGTGGTAAGAAAGGAAATACTAAAGCTCCTTAAGGCAGGTATAATTTATCCCGTTGCTGATAGTCAGTGGGTAAGTCCTGTCCATTGTGTCCCTAAGAAGGGAGGCATTACCGTCGTCCCTAATGATAAAGATGAATTGATTCCGCAAAGAATTATTACATATTATAGGATGGTAATTGATTTCCGCAAATTAAATAAAGCTACTAAAAAGGATCATTACCCCTTACCTTTTATCGATCAAATGCTAGAAAGATTATCCAAACATACACATTTTTGCTTTCTAGATGGTTATTCTGGTTTCTCTCAAATACCCGTGTCAGCCAATGATCAATCAAAAACTAATTTTACTTGCCCTTTTGGTACTTTTGCTTATAGACGTATGCCTTTTGGTTTATGTAATGCACCTGCTACCTTTCAAAGATGCATGATGGCTATATTCTCTGACTTTTGTGAAAAGATTTGTGAGGTTTTCATGGACGAATTTTCTGTCTATGGATCCTCTTTTGATGATTGCTTGAGCAACCTTGATCTAGTTTTGCAGATATGTGAAGAAACTAATCTTGTCCTGAATTGGGAAAAGTGCCACTTTATGGTTAATGAAGGTATTGTCTTGGGGCATAAAGTTTTTGAAAGAGGTATTGAGGTTGATAAAGCCAAGGTAGATGCTATTGAAAAGATGCCATGTCCCAAGGACATCAAAGGTATAATAAGTTTCCTTGGTCACGCCGGATTTTATAGGAGGTTCATTAAGGACTTCTCAAAAATTTCTCGGCCTCGACAAATTTATTACAAAAGATATACCATTTGTCTTTGATGATGATTGTGTAGAAGCATTTGAAATACTTAAGAAAGCATTGATCTCTGCACCTATTGTTCAAACCCACCGATTGGAATTTACCTTTTGAAATTATGTGTGATGCCGTTGATTATCTTTGTAGGTGTTGTTCTAGGGCAAAGAGTTGATAAGAAATTAAATGTTATTCAATATGCTAGTAAAACTCTAGACAATGCTCAGAGAAATTATGCTACTACCGAAAAAGAATTCTTAGCAGTTGTATTTGCTTGTGATAAGTTCAGACCTTATATTGTTGATTCTAAAGTAACTATTCACATGGATCATGCTGCTATTAAATATCTTATGGAAAAGAAAGATGCTAAACCTAGATTTTATGGATGGGTTCTCTTGCTACAAGAAATTGATTTGCATATTGTTTATAGAAAGGGAGCTGAGAACCCCGTTGCAGAAAACTTGTCTAGGTTAGAAAATGTTCTTCATGACCCACTACCTATTGATGATAGATTTCCTGATGAGCAATTAAATGCCATAAATGCTTCTCGTACTGCTCTATGGTATGCTGATTATGCTAATTATATTGTGGCCAAATTTATACCACCTAGTTTCACATACCATCAAAAAAAAGTTTTTCTATGATCTGAGACATTACTTTTGGGATGACCCACATCTTTATAAAGAAGGAGTAGATGGTGTTATTAGACGTTGTATACCTGAGCATGAATAGGAACATATCCTACGCAAGTGTCACTCCGAAGCTTATGGGGGACACCACGCTGGAGATAGAACTGCACATAAGGTATTGCAATCCGGTTTTTATTGGCCTACTCTCTTCAAGGATGCCCGTAAGTTTGTCTTATCTTGTGATGAATGTCAAAGAATTGGTAATATTAATAGACATCAAGAAATGCCTATGAACTATTCACTCGTTATTGAACCATTTGATGTTTGGGGCTTTGATTATATGGGACCTTTTCCTGCCTCTAATGGATATACACATATTTTAGTTGTTGTTGATTACGTTACTAAGTGGGTACGAGCTATCCAACTAGTAGTGCTGATCATAACACTTCTATTAAAATGCTTAAAGAAGTTATTTTTCCGAGGTTTCGAGTCCCTAGATATTTAATGACTGATGGTGGTTCACATTTTATTCATGGTGCTTTCCGAAAAATGCTTGCTAAGTTAATTTTGCAAAAGACTGTCAATAGATCTAGAAAGAATTGGTCCAAGAAACTTGATGATGCATTATGGGCCTATAGAACTGCATATAAAAATCCTATGGGTATGTCCCCGTATAAAATGGTTTATGGAAAAGCATATCACTTACCTCTCGAACTAGAACATAAGGCATATTGGGCTATTAAAGAGCTCAATTATGATTTCAAACTTGCCGGTGAGAACAGGTTATTTGACATTAGCTCACTTGATGAATGGAGAACCCAAGCTTATGAAAATGCCAAGTTATTTAAGTTAAAAGATGGCATGACAAAAGGATACAAAAGCGTGAGTTTAATGTAGGTGATTATGTATTGCTATACAACTCTCGTTTAAGATTTTTTGCAGGAAAACTTCTCTCTAAATGGGAAGGCCCTTACGTTATCGAGGGGGTCTATCGTTCCGGTGCCATAAAAATCAACAACTTCGAAGGCACAAATCCGAAGGTGGTGAACGGTCAAAGAATCAAACTTTATATCTCAGGCAATCCCATAAATGTTGAAACCAATGTTATTGAAAACGTAACTGTGATGCCCCCGATTTAATCGTACACTAATCATGCACGCAAATGTGTACGATCAAGATCAGGGACTCACGGGAAGATATCACAACACAACTCTACAAATAAAATAAGTCATACAAGCATCATAATACAAGCCAGGCCTCGAGGGCTCGAATACAAGTGCTCGATCATAGATGAGTCGGTGAGCAACAATATCTGAGTACGGACATAAGTTAAACAAGTTGCCATAAGATGGCTAGCACAAAGCGGGATCTGAGATCGAAGAAGCGCGGGCCTCACGCACAGGATCCTCCTAGCTACTCCTCGGTCGTCGGTGAGCCTGCGTAGTAGTAGGCACCTCCGAGTAGTAGTCGCCATCGACGGTGGCGTCGCTCCTGGGCTCCATCGTCTGCAGTTGCGGCAATCGAGTAGAGGTAGGGGAAAAGGGGAACAAGGCAACCATGAGTACTCATCCAAAGTACTCGCAAGCAAGGAGCTACACCGCATATGCATGGATATATGTGTAAAGGGCCATATCGATGGGTGAATCAGGAATGCCGTAATAAGAGGGGGATAGCTAGTCTTAACGAAGACTACGCTTACAGTCACCTCTTGCAATGTAGAAGAGGGCAATCTGAAGTCCTCCAAGTAACATCACATAGCAATAATCCTACCCGCGATCCCTCCTCGTATCCCCGAGAGAGAGCGACCACCGGTTGTATCCGCACTTGGAAGGGTGTGTTTTATCAAGTATCCGGTTCTAGTTGTCATAAGCTCAAGGTACAACTCCAAGTCATCCTGTTATCAAGATCACGGCTATCCGAATAGATTAACTTCCTGAGGGGTGCACCATCTTACCCAAAGACGCTTGATCCCATTTGGCGGGACACACTTTCTGGGTCATGCCCGGCGGAAGATCAACACGTCGCAGCCCACCTAGGCACAACAGAGGCCAACACGCCGGTCTAAACCTAAGCGCCAGTGCAGGGGCCCATCGCCGAAAGCACACCGCACATTGCGTGAAGCGCACCTAGCCTAACAGGCGTTCCAGCCCAATCCGGCGTCGCCCGTCCGACGTCTGAAGTGCTTCACCGATACCACGACGCCGGATACCCATAACTACTCCCGTAGATGGTTAGTGCGTATAAGCTCAGAGCCAACCAGCATCAAATACCAAGATCTCGTTAAGCGTGTTAAGTATCCGCGAACGCCAAGCAGGGCAGCCCACCTCTCCTAAGCGGTCTCAACACGCCTGTCGCTCTGCCACAAAGATCCACTCATGGTGCTCCACCAAATGACCCGACTTTAGTCTCACATGTATCATGTATAAGTATATAGTATATACCCGTGATCACCTCCCGAGTGATCACGGCCCGATAGTATAGCACGCAGACGACAAGAATGTAGGGCCACGATGAAAGTACTAGCATCCTATACTAAGCATTTAGGATTGCGGTAAGGTAACAACAAAGAGTAACAAGGACAAAGCTATGCAGATAGGAGTATCTGAAAGCAAGAACATGCTATATTACTCTAATGCAAGCAAGATAGAGAAGAGTAGGCGATATCCGTGATCAAGGGGGCTTGCTGGTTGCTCGGGTAAGGAGGAGTCGTCGGTGGACGTAGTCGATCACAGGGCAACATCGGTCTGGTCTACCGAGAGAAGAGGGAAGAAATAGTAAATATAAAGCAAACATAGCATAACAGACAACAGCAGAGCTAGACGTGTTCTAACGCGGTGCTACACGACGGCGAGGGGAAGTCAACTGAATGTTTTCCTTAGGACAGGTCACATGATGACCGGAGGGGGAAAGTTCCATGTTCAGCATGCTAGGGGCATGTGACAGATGAATGGACCGCGTATACGGTTTCTTTGGATTTTTCTGATGAACTTTCATATAGAAAACATTTTCATCGGAGTTACGGTTTAATTTCTATGAATTTCTAAAGATTAAACCATTTTCTGGAATTAATACTAATTCGATAATAAACTACAATTTGCCATGGGTACACGGAGTGTACCCAGATAGTGGGTATGACAGGTGGGGCCGGTCAAAGTCAACAAGTCAAAGTTGAATGGGTCAAATAGTGAACAGTGCCTGTGGGTCCACATGTCATATGCTATACCTATAAACAAATATATAAAACAAACCTAATTAATGGGGGACCAAACATCATCTGTTACCAGACTAATTTAGCACCAACTAACCTAGCTCTAATAAACAAGGGCCGGCCTGGTTGCACGGCCAGCCTCACGGGTGTGCACACAAACGCACACATAGCACATGACCAAGCTTGGACGGGGCAAGCTCTCTGGTAGTCTCGTGGGTTTCTTCACAGTTCAGTTTCGTCAGTTGTTTCTTCAGCAAACAACTTTGCAGCTACTGAGCCAGAGCGACCAGCAAATAGCAGCGGCAGCAGCTAAGGAAACAGCAGCGACGGCGGTAGCTATGCAGCGACAGCAGTAGAAAGAAACAACAGTAGCAAGAAGGCAACAGCATGGCTCGGCAGCAGTAGTAGCAGTTAGTAGCGGAGCAGCAACTAAGCAACAAGCAGCACAACAGCAGGACGAGCAGCGGCAGTGCATCAGCAACGGCAAAGCATCAGCCGAGCAAGCGCACGCGCATCACAGCGCCAACATGGTCGAGATCGGGGACAGCCGCGCCACGCAGCGGCGGGCGTGGACGGCGTCAGGCGCAGCAGGGCGCGCACGGATGGGGATGGGACGACTCCGGCCAGGGCGGGCAACGTCCGGCGAGCGGGCGGCGCAGGCGTGGCCGGTGAGCAGGGGGGTCAACATGGCGCGCGGCGACGCCAGAAGGTATCAACGAGTGGGGGCGCGGCATCTAGTGATGAAATACGGCCTAAATCGGAGGAAGAATCAAAGGGGGGTCGAAGGGAATTGGACGAGGTGGCCTCACCGGGCCCTGTAGTTGTGCAAAGGCGAGCTCGGGGGAGGTGTCGGGGAGGCGCCGGAGCTGCGGGGGGCGACGGATGCGGTCGGCGTCGCGGAAGAAGATGATGGATCGGGCACCGCGGGGATCTCCAGCTCGAACGGCTCCTCCAAGACGATGTAGCGGAGCTCGGCGCAGCTCCTAGGCACGACGACGGAGCACGGGGCGATCGGTGGCCGCGGTGGCGCGCGGCGGCCGCGCTCGGGGAGGCGGATCTGGAGGAGGAAGGGAGGCCGAGATGGCGAGGGGAGAGTGGAGGGAAGCGAGGGGGAGCCCGAGGCGTCGCGGGGTGGGCGTGGTCTTATCCCCTCCGACGGGGGTGACAAGGCGGTCAGGCGGCGACGAGCTAGAGCCCCATCCCCCGGTCGGTCGAAAAGGAGAGGAGGGAGATGACCCGTGGAGGGATTGGGGTCGGTCGATCCAGTTGGGCTGCCTTGGCCCTTTGAGCCAGGTAGTACAGGGGCAAGGGGTTTCTCTCTTTCTTGTAATTTTAGCTTTTGTTTTTCTTAAAAAAAAACTCTTCTGTTTCTAATCCTCTTGAAACAAAATAGCTTTATAACAAACAAAACTTGAACCTAAATTATTATTATTATTTAGGCTACTGCCGCAACTAGTTTAGCAATTAAATGATTTAGTTTAGCATTTTTATAAATTAAAAAGGCATTAAAATAATTGCTTTAACCACTTGTTTAATTAGCTTAGGGCATTAAACACTTTACAAAAATGTTGGTCCACCACCAATATTAACATGTGGTTATTTGCCAATTTTAGTTTTCATGTTTGAGAAAACTTGAATTTCACTTATGATTTGATTTTGAGTTCTCATGGAATTTTGAAAGGAGATAGGATTAAAGATGATAATGCAGGGTTTAGTAAAAGATTAGATTAATCCCATGTGTTACTGTAGCATGACACTGGGAGTGTTACAGTAACCCAGGAGGAATACATAAGATACACTTTTCGGAATGTTTCAGACTCCGAAAAGGAATAGGTATGTGGTACGGTAAGTAAACTGACTCCAAAACAGTTTTTATGGCAATATTTCTCCGTTTTGGAATATTTAGAAAAATAAAAAAATAAGAAGCAGTCCGGGAAGGACACGAGGCCTCCACGAGGGTGGAGGGCGCGCCCCTACCTCGTGGGCACCTCGTGTGCTCTCCGGACTTTGTTTTCTTGCACGTTACATATTTTGGTCGGTTAACATTCATTATATATTCTCCCAAAGGTTTTGACCCCTGTCTCACGCAATTATCCTCTGTTCTTGTTTCGAGTTGTCCTGCTGCAGATTAGAGCAACATGTCGTCCCAGGATTCGGAAGGAGAAAGCTATGTGGATGATTACCTTGCAGATCCTAAGGTCTATGGAGATGTGGAGCATTGTGGTTGGACTACAGAGGAAGAAGAGGACTATGAACCCAAGAGGAAGGAGGAGACGAGCTTAGATGAAGATGAAGCCCCATTACCTCAACCCGGGGACATGCATGTGGAGTTCAAAAATTCAAGCCTCCCTGATAGAGCAAAGAAACCTAAGATCGAGTTTATCCCTTTTGATCTCTTGCAGGAAAACAAGCAGGAACTATGCAAAAAGATATTAATCCTGGAGCAGGAGATTGATGACTTGAGGGATCAAAATTCTGTCCTCAAGTGCAAATTAAGGAAGAAGCCTACGCCATCAACTGAACCTTCATCTTCATCGCCTCCGAAGAAGGAGACATAATCACATGGGTATGGGCACTCCCCTTGGCAACTGCCAAGCTTGGGGGAGATGCCCCGATATCGTATCACCATCACACTCCTATCTTTACCGTTTTTCTTATTTAGTTCCTATTAGTAGTATCTTGATCTAGTAGAAAGTTTATGGCATGATCTAGTTTTGAGTTTTGTTGTTTGATCCCTCTTTGTAATCGAGTCCATGAGCTATATAATAAAGATTAGTGTTGAGTTAAGGGCTTGATTATTTTGCCATGATCTTGAGTGAATTAAAGAAAATAGAAAAGAATAAAAAGAAATAAAGAGATCATATTGATCTTATTGAGAGTAATGACTTCACATAGAAAGAGTATGATGATTAAAAGTTGATGGGAGTTGGCAAACATTAGCTTTGGTCATCGTTGCAATTAATAGGAAATAATAAGGAAAGAGAGGTTTCACATATAAATATACTATCATGGACATCTTTTATGATTGGGAGCACTCATTAAAATATGACATGCTAAAGAGTTGATGTTGGACAAGGAAGACAATGTAATGGGTTATGTTTTCTTATATCTGAGATAAAGTGTATTGTCATGGATCATCCAACATGGTGAGCTTGCCTTTCCCCCTCATGCTAGCCAAATTCTTTGCACCAAGTAGAGATACTACTTGTGCTTCCAAAAAACCCTTAAACCAGTTTTGCCATGAGAGTCCACCATATCTACCTATGGATTGAGTAAGATCCTTCAAGTAAGTTGTCATCGGTGCAAGTAATAAAAATTGCTCTCTAAATATGTATGATTGGTGTGGAGGAAATAAGCTTTATACGATCTTGTGATGTGGAAGAAATAAAAGCGATGGACTGCATAATAAAGGTTCATATCACAAGTGGCAATATAAAGTGACGTTCTTTCGCATTAAGATTTTGTGCATCCAACCCTGAAAGCGCATGGCAACCTCTGCTTCCCTCTGCGAAGGGCCTATCTGTTACTATCATCTTCTACCTTATGCAAGAGTCATGGTGATCTTCACCTTTCTTTTTTTATATTTTATCCTTTGGCAGGCACAGGGTGTTGGAAAGATCTTGATAGATACATCTAATTGGATATGGGTTAGCATGAACTATTATTGTTGACATTACCCTTGAGGTAAAAGGTTGGGAGGCGAAACTATAAGCCCCTATCTTTCTCTGTGTCCGATTAAAACTCCAAAACCACAAGTATCGCGTGAGTGTTAGCAATTATGAAAGACTAAATGATAGTTGAGTATGTGGACTTTCTAGAAAGCTCTGACATAGACTCTTTCTGATGTTATGATAAATTGCAATTGCTTCAATGACTGAGATTTTAGTTTGTTAGTTCTCAATAAAGTTTCTGATTCATACTTCGCATTGTGAACAGATTATTACTTGAGCATAAGAAATCATTTGACAATATCCATATATGTTGCTGTTATGAGAATAATCATGATGCCCTCATGTCCATATTTTATTTTATCGACACCTCTACCTCTAAACATGTGGACATATTTACCGTTATTGGCTTCCGCTTGAGGACAAGCGACGTCTAAGCTTGGGGGAGTTGATACGTCCATTTTGCATCATGCTTTTATATCGATATTTATCACATTATGGGCTGTTGTTACACGTTATGTCACAATACTTATGCCTATTCTCTCTTATTTTACAAGGTTTACATAAGGAGGGAGAATGCCTAAATTTGGAATTCGAAATGGAAAAGGAGCAAATATTAGAGACCTATTCTCGCACAACTCCAAAAGTCCTGAAACTCCACGAAAGTTATTTTTGGAAATAATAAAAAATCTTGAGCGGAAGAATTACGTCGGGGGCCACCACTGTCCCACGAGGGTGGGCGCCCTACCCCTGTATGCCCCTGCCTCGTGGGCCCCCTGTTGGCTCTCCTGTGGCCATCTTCTGCTATATGAAGTCTTTCGTCCAGGGAAAAATCATAAGCAACCTTTCGGGACGAGACTCCGCGGCCACGAGGCGGAACCTTGGCGGAACCAATCTAGGGCTCCGGCAGAGCTATTCTGCCGGGGACACTTCCCTCCGGGAGGGGGAAATCATCGCCATCATCATCACCAGCGCTCCTCTCATAGGGAGAGGGCAATCTCCATCAACATCTTCACCAGCACCATCTCCTCTCAAAACCCTAGTTCATCTCTTGTATCCAATTCTTGCCTCCAAGTCCGGGATTGGTACTAGTAGGTTGCTAGTAGTGTTGATTACTCCTTGTAGTTGATGCTAGTTGGTTTATTTGGTGGAACATCATATGTTCAGATCCTATATGCATATTAATATCCCTCTGATTATGAACATGAATATGCTTTGTGAGTAGTTATGTTTGTTGCATAGGACATGGGAGAAGTCTTGCTATTAGTAGTCATGTGAATTTGGTACTCGTTCGATATTTTGATGAGATGTATGTTGTCTAGCCTCTAATGGTGTTATGTGAACATCGACTACATAACACCTCCCCATTATTTGGGCATAGAGGAAGGCATTGGGAAGTAATAAGTTTATGATGGGTTGCTAGAGTGACAGAAGCTTAAACCCTAGTTTATGCGTTGCTTCGTAAGGGGCTGATTTGGATCCATATGTTTCATGCTATGGTTAGGTTTACCTTAATACTTTTGTTGTAGTTGCGGATGCTTGCAATAGAGGTTAATCATAAGTGGGATGCTTGTTCAAGTAAGAACAGCACCCAAGCACCGGTCCACCCACATATCAAATTATGAATGTACTGAACGCGAATCATATGAACGTGATGAAAACTAGCTTGACGATATTCCCATGTGTCCTAGGGAGCGCTTTCTCTATATAAGAGTTTGTCCAGGCTTGTCCTTTGCTACAAAAAGGATTGGGCCACCTTGCCGCACTTTATTTACTTTTGTTACTTGTTGCTCGTTACAAATTATCCTATTACAAAACTATCTGTTACCACTTATTTTAGTACTTGCAGAGAATACCTTGTTGAAAACCGCTTATCATTTCCTTCTGCTCCTTGTTGGGTTCGACACTCTTACTAATCGAAAGGACTACGATAGATCCCCTATACTTTTGGGTCATCAAGAAGCGGGAGTTTCACAACTTGCGCCAGGGAAACCGTATGGTGGGGCAGTATGTGAATGAGTTCAGCAAGTTAGCTCGCTATGCCCCGGATGATGTGGCCACCGATGCCGCGAAGCAGGAGAAGTTTATGGAAGGGTTGAATGATGAGATGAGCATGCAGTTGATGGTAGCGACATTCGCTAACTATCAGGAGTTGGTAGACAAGGATCTTATGATTGAAGGGAAGCAGTAGCAAATTGAGAGCCGCAAGAGGAAGTATGGACAGGGAAAGTACAATTCAGGTGCCCAGCAGAAGCCTCGTTACACCCCGAACTCGGGAGGATTTACCCATAACTATGGAGGCCATACCCACAATGGAGGAAGTTCGCATAACCACAGTGGCCCCAATAATGGAAACGGGAATGGAGCAGGCAGCAATCAGAACTGCTCTAACCCAGCAACGCCCGCCAAGAAGGATCTAAGTCACATTACTTGTTTCAAAAGTGTG
Source organism: Aegilops bicornis (assembly GCA_021605145.1). Lineage (NCBI taxonomy): Eukaryota > Viridiplantae > Streptophyta > Magnoliopsida > Poales > Poaceae > Aegilops > Aegilops bicornis. Next base: position 111,521,693 of record CM038669.1, on the reverse strand, counting down.
GAAAGACTGGACATTACGCCACGGAATGTTCTGAAGAAAAGAATGGTAATGGGAATGGAAGCTCTGGGAAGAAGCCCAACCCTTTCAATAGGGGACAAGTGAACCACGTCAATGTAGAGCAGGTTGAAGAGCAGCCAGATGCAGTTATCACCAAGTTTTTGGTTAATTCATTTACCGCTCTCGTTCTTTTTGATACTGGTGCATCACGTTCATACATATCAAGGGGATTTGTGGACAAGTTTAAGTTACCACCTTAGCCCTTAGGGCACCCTTGTTAGTAATCTCACCAGGAGCAGAGTATATGGCCAGCCGATGGTGCGATCGGATACCCTTAACCATTGGTAGCCATATTTTCCCCTCCGACCTAATAATTTTGGAGTCACAAGGTTTGGATGTGATACTAGGAATGGATTGGCTATCAAAGTATGGAGGAAACATTGACTGTGCTAGTAGGTCAATTCTACTCACCACCTCGGAGGGAAAAAGGATCAAGTATGTATCCAGGCATGCGCCGAGGAGGACCCAAGTAAATTCTCTCACGAGAGTTTTTCAGGAGGAAGTGCCTGTAGTGAAGGATTACCCAGATGTATTTCCAGAGGAGTTACCAGGCATGCCGCCTGATCGAGACATTGAGTTTTTGATAGAGCTGTTGCCAGGCACCGGACCAACATCAAAGAGACCATACCGGATGCCCGCAAATGATCTGGAGGAGATTAAGAAACATATTAAGGAGTTATTGGAGAAAGGTTACATTCGACGAAGTTCATCACCGTGGGGAGCCCCAGTGCTCTTGGTTGAGAAGAAGGATGGATCGTTGAGAATGGTTGTTAATTATCGTGCCTTGATTGAAGTGACGATCAAGAACAAGTACCCACTACCGATGATCAATGATTTGTTTGACCCGCTGCAAGGAGCAAAAGTGTTTTCCAAGATCGACCTGCGATCAGGATACCACCAGCTAAAAATCCGAGAATAGGATATACCCAAGACAACATTCACCACAAGGTACATGCTATATGAGTATACGGTTATGTCATTTGGATTGACAAACGCCCCTTCCTATTTCATGAGTATGATGAATAAGGTGTTCATGGAGTTCTTGGATAAGTTTGTCGTGGTGTTCATTGATGATATTTTAGTGTACTCGAAGAATGAAGAGGAACACAAGGATCATTTGTGTTTAGTTCTCGAAAAGCTTAGGGAACATCAGTTATATGCCAAGTTCAGCAAATGTGAGTGACGGTGTCCTGGACTAGGGGGTACTCACCGCGTCATCTCCCGATGTGTTAGATTGGGCCGAGGACCCCCATGGTCGTATACTCATGGGCCAGTCCGGACAGTTGCCGCATACAAGGAAGATTCCACAAGACTTAGCGATCAAGACAAGGACTCCTCCCCACCGGCGTATTCAGCTAGGACTCTTGTTATCCTAGGCCTCTGGTGCATTATATAAACCAGGGCCAGGCTAGTCGACAGATATACAATATACAACAATCAGACCATAGGCTAGCTTCTAGGGTTTAGCCTCTTTGATCTCGTGGTAGATCCACTCTTGTAACACACATTATCAATATTAATCTAGCAGGACGTAGGGTTTTACCTCCATCAAGAGGGCCCGAACCTGGGTAAAACATCGTGTCCCTTTTCTCCTGTTACCATCCACCTAGACGCACAGTTCGGGACCCCCTACCCCGAGATCCGCCGGTTTTGACACCGACATTGGTGCTTTCATTGAGAGTTCCTCTGTGTGTCCGGCAAAAGGTCGATGGCTCGCCCGCAGGTCAACTACAACTTCGGCATCTTCGTCACCAGCTCGACTGGTCACCTTGGTTCAACCAAGGACTGCGCCCTATCTCCGATCGTCATGTTCGGATGAGGGCCTTCATCAAAATCAACTCCGATCTCTATCAAGATCATGGAGGAATCATCCAGGGAGCCCGGGGGCTCAACGTCAACATTGCCCTAGGGCGACCGTACTGTTTTTCTGGACAGCGGACTTGTATCCGCCGCCACCGCCTCGTCAAGCGTCGTTTTAACGATTGCTTCGGTGGAATTGTGCGGAATTGAGTCTACAACAACCCTGGAAAATTTCATCGAGTTCCGATGGAGGAATCTCTGGCAATCTCTGATATACCGGAGCCGCATTGTATCTGGACGAGAATCCGGACGAGTTTAGGGCGTGGTGTCCAGATTCTAGCTCGGACTTCCTTTGGAAGATCCAACCGTTGATCGGCTGCGGAATTCCTATATCTACCATCCCTCAAAATTTCAGCTCGATCCGACCGTTCAAACTCCGGGAACCTTCCGATTAGTGCGTTACTTTTCGGATCTGTTTTCTGCGCGAAAACGAATCCGACCCGAGTTCGTCTTTTTTATGAACGGGATTTCAGACATCCTTTTTGAAGGAAGTTTTGTACGGGGTATTGTGTTTTGTTCCCGAACACATCCCACTAACTTTAAAATCTTTTGAACATGATCTATCAACATCATGCTGGTGTCAAACCAGTCCGGCAATATTGCTCCACGGCTGCCGACCTACGCTAGACACGTCGTCACCTTGTTAAGCCGAGCTCAACTTCTTTGGATCATCATCTCGACAAGCCGAACAAGAGTCCGGCATCGCGAAGGATCAATCATCACCAACATCGCCGCCCCACGAATTACACGGAGCGGGCATACCGGCATCGCCGCACGGTCGCTTCATCAAGCCGGCATCGACCACGTCACGGCCTGCATCGGCAGGGCCGCACTATTCCTACTTCAAGCTGGTGTCCATCATGCCGGCCTACTTCGACATCTCGGCTGGACCGGGGGCTTCGCCAGCTCTTCATCAACCTACTCCGGACACTTCGGCGTCACTAGCCGACCAGGCAATGGGTGCGCGGATCGAGTCCCAATTTTGGGAATCACCTTCCTTCGGATTGCTACAACAAATAAACCAGGTGCTATTAATCCTAGTATTTCTTTTTGCTTGTTTGGGTTAATTTTTCCCAAGGAATTATTACTCTGGTTTGTCCATCATATGTACACAGATATCAAATGGTGGCCGCATTATCGACGGTCGCATGATGGTTCGGTTAGTTTCCGTACATAGTCCGGCGAACGCCGCGTCCGGAACTCGAACCGACCTGTGAATTCAGGCCTTGCCATGCCTTTACCGCATCACGCCGCCGCCCTGCATCAACATTGATTTCGGCGCCAGGCCATATTTCTTTTACTCACTTTGCATAAATTATTTGTTATGCAACGATTTTTTTATTATTTATATTATTACTATTATCTCCGGTTTGCACTATTTTTTGTGCACAGGAAAATGATCCAGCCGGACTATATCCTTTGGCGTCACCTCGGCTGGACCAGGGGCTTCGTCAACACTTCATTACCCCATGCAGGGGACTTCGGCATCACTCTGCCGTCCTGCATTGATCGTGCTATGTCACCACTTCACAGTGCCGAGCCCTTTGTTCCGCCACCTCGGGATCGGCTTGGGGGATGGAACCTTGTCCCGCATCAAGCTCGGACCGCGTCGTCAATACCGAACACATTAACCAGCTAAGTTGCCTTCATGCTCAAAGTTTTAAATTTTTAACTTGTGTTCGGCTCGATCAAGCATTATACTTTTTTGGAAAAAAAGTTGCTTGTACAAATTTTTCTTCCATACTTTGTTTGCACATACTTGACGCGCTACCCGCGCTCATTATACCTGGGGGCTTCTTTAACAGAAGCTTATTTATTCAGGCTTTATGCCCAACACATGTGTCACACTTCAGCATGTACCTTTCATTCACCATTATATGCATCGATATGACTTAAGTTTTGGCCAAGCTGGGTTGCCTGGCTCCTGTGCTTACCCCTACGTTCCCGATTGTTCGGCTCGGTGGTAAAGGGAGCACCTCTGCGATTGTTACTGCCGGGTCAACCGGATGTGTACCTCAGACTGGGTGAAGCCGAAAGCTAGCGTTCTTAAGGGAATACTCGGTCAGTGAACTAAAAGATGATTTCTTACCTATTTATTTACCTGCCCCAGATGTTTTTCTGCTCTTTTCGCAGTCCGGACATGCACTTTAGGGCATGCCTCCTGTGGAAAGGAACCCCTAACGGAACTATTCTCCCCGAAGATGTTTCTTACTAACCATGTAATATAACATAACTAGTTGGGCATTTGTCCGATAAAGCACTAATGACCCTACGCCTGGTCTCCACGCATGCCCCGGTTTTTATAACCGCGAGGGTATTCGGACACACTCGGACTATTGGGTCCAGAGGTTGAAGCGAAAAGGTCCGCTTCGACAAAGCGATCTACAATCCGGCTAGAAGGCATTCTACATGTCACTTTACATTTTATAGTCAACTTTTACCCAAGTCGCTTGGGGGCTCTTATGTTTATTTGAGCCGTTTCATACTAAGTGTTTTTCTTCTTAGTCGTTGCAAAGTTAAAGCCCGGCAGAAGCACTTTTTTTTTCTAAAGTCCAATTTTCGGATTGGCAGCGAACACTTGATCTTGTTCGGACGTCAAGTTTTTACTGACGTTTTTTGGTTTTCCCAACTTTTGGCACTTTTAAACCATTTGTGTGTTTTCAGCACAAGTCTCGCAAAGGCAACGCCGGACACCTTTAGAGATTCGGCAAAAACATTCTCGGATATTGCTATATATGCATCAGTTTGAATTGTGTCTTGATTCAATAGTTGGGTTGCCCGGCTCGAGCTTCGCCTCCTACGTTCCGCTTTGTTCGGCTAGGTGTGCAAAGGGAGAACCACTGCGATTAAGCTTCCATTTCGCATGGTCAAGCACCTCGATGGAGAAAGCCGAAAACCGATCGTCACATTAGGTGTAAACTGGTCAGCGATCCGATGACTATATTAAATGACGGGCCATTCATAAAATTGGCGAAGTGTTTCGGCTTGACCTCGATCGTCAGCCGAACACTACCGGGGCTAGTAATCGCCTCCCGAACTAAATCCTCAATATTTTGCTCTTACATTGGAGCTGAGGTTTCATGATCATGCTTAGCATGACAACCCAAAGAAAGGAACCGATAGCGGGACTATTTTCTTTGGAAGAAATTTCTTCTATTAAACAGTAATATAACATATCTCTCTGCGTACCTTTGTTTATAAAACCGTCTGGCCAGATTGGCTTGTTTGTCGTAAATCTTTGACCTCATAAAGGCTTTATAAAGTAGGACAAAACACTCCTCGGCTACTGGCCGAGGAGATTGAAGCCGATGGTCAGTCAACAAAGTTTTGTACAATGCGGATCCGAGCATTAATGACATAAAGTACTTGGATACATTGAGTCATTACACATAATTTGTGATTTTACTATGGATATTGATCCTTAATTCGCCACCCGTGCCGCATTAAGGCTCGGGGCTACCGAGCTTCGGGCTTATTATTTACAAATATTAAAGGGGTAAATCGATCCCCGATCTGGTATTGCCACCCGACCCGGTGTCTCGGGGGCTCTTGCATTGCCTATCCAATGCGTAAAATTTTAAGTGTAATATAGTCTCCGAGGAGATTTTGATCTTCGGGTTGGTCGGCCGCACCCAACCCGAGTCTTGAGGACCGAAAGCACGCCGCTTTTGTGTCCCGAAGTTTTCTTGAAGCTAGGACTTGATCCTCGGATCGATTTTGCAAATCAACCTCGAGTCTCGGTAGCTCTTTGGGATCATCGGTCTTACGTCATCCTTCGTGTGCATCTCGGGTTTTAGACCAATACACACCTTGAGGGCTCGGCTATATATCTCGTCGGAGAATAAATTGCGTCAATAAAAAATATTGACCAAAAATCAGCCCACATTCGGGTGGTGCACCACCTCGAGCGATCCGGCATAAAGCTCGGACGCTAGTGGTCGGGCTCCATAGAGGGCATTTCCGGCATTAAGCTCGGTTAAACTCCTTCAAACTTCTTTGTACCAAGGTGATTTACGACACCTCAGATACAGTCCGGCGTTGGAGCTCGGATACATAGTCGGGCGTTGAAGCTCGGATACCGTCCGGCGTTGGAGCTCGGATACATAGTCCGGCGATAGAGCTAGGAAGCAGTCCGGCGTTGGTGCTCGGCTGCAAAAGATACCTCGAATGTAGTCCGGCGTTAGAGCTCGGACGCAAGAGGACACTGCCTCCCGGGAATAACTTCAAACCCGAGGTGTGGCATAAAAATAACAAGGCATTGATAAAGGCCGTAAACTTAAAGGGGCTCCTCGGATACCCGACGTGTGAACTCGTCGAATGCATTTCGGCAATCCTCAAGATCGAAGATGAGAAGATTTGTTGAACCAGTTTTCAAGACCGACGACCGAAGATGAAGAACAGTTCGGAAGAATCGATGAGCGTCCCTAACTTGAAGACCGGTTCAGGGGGCTACTGACGGTGTCCTGGACTAGGGGGTACTCACCGCGTCGTCTCCCGATCTGTTAGATTGGGCCGAGGACCCCCATGGCTGTATACTCATGGGCCAGTCCGGACAGTTGCCGCATACAAGGAAGATTCCACAAGACTTGGCGATCAAGACAAGGACTCCTCCCCACCGGCGTATTCGGCTAGGACTCTTGTTATCCCAGGCCTCTGGTGCATTATATAAAACAGGGCCAGGCTAGTCGACAGATATACAATAAACAACAATCATACCATAGGCTAGCTTCTAGGGTTTAGCCTCTTTGATCTCGTGGTAGATCCACTCTTGTAACACACATTATCAATATTAATCTAGCAGGACGTAGGTTTTTACCTCCATCAAGAGGGCCCGAACCTGGGTAAAACATCGTGTCCCTTGTCTCCTGTTACCATCCGCCTAGACGCACAGTTCGGGACCCCCTACCCCAGATCCGCCGGTTTTGACACCGACAGTGAGTTTTGGTTGAAGGAAGTTGGATTCCTTGGACATGTTATATCAGGAGAAGTTATATAAGTAGACCCCAACAAGGTTCAGTCAGTCACTGAGTGGTTGGCACCCACCTCAGTAGGAGAGATCCGCAGTTTTCTTGGACTCGCGAGATACTATCGGAGATTCACTGAAAATTTCTCCAATATTGCAAAGCCTATGACGGAGTTGTTGAAGAAGGAAACCAAGTTCAAATGGACAGAAGAATGTGAGGCAAGTTTCCAGGAGTTGAAGAAATGATTGGTTACAGCCCCAGTGCTGATTCTGTTGGATGTACGTAAGGATTTCCAAGTGTATCGTGACGCTTCTTGCTTAGGACTTGGAGGAGTGCTTATGCAAGACGGAAGAGTTGTTTCATATGCCTCACGACAACTTCGACCGCATGTGGTGAATTATGCCACGCATGATTTGGAGTTAGCAGCCGTAGTGCATGCACTCAAGACCTGGAGACATTTTGTTATTGGAAACCGTTGTGATGTGTACACGGATCATAGGAGTTTGAAGTGCATTTTCACGCAGAAGGAGCTAAATCTCAGGCAAAGGAGACGGTTGGAGCTCATAAAGGATTATGATATGAAGTTGCACTATCATACAGGCAAGGCCAATGTCGTAGCAGACGCTCTGAGCCGGAAGAGTTATGCCAATACCCTCGTAAGCGGAGGATTGCCAAAGGAATTAGCAGAAGAGCTCAGGGAGCTTCGTTTGGAGATAGTTCCCAGAGGTTTTGTTGCAGCATTGGAGGTTCAGTCAACATTATTGGGAAGGGTTCGAGAAGCTCAGAAGGACGACAAAGAAATTGCCGAGATAAAGGAAAAGATGAGCAAAGTAAAAGCCAAAGGTTTTCGTGAGGATGAGCACGACACCTTGTGGTTTGAGGACCGTGTATATGTGCCCAATAATGCGGAGATCAGGAAGTTGATACTTCAGGAAGCTCATGATTCGCCATACTCGATACACCCCGGAAACACCAAGATGTATTTGAATTTGAAGGAGCGTTTCTGGTGGACTGGGATGAAGAAGGATATTGCCGAGTATGTAGCCGTATGTGATGTATGTCAGAGGGTGAAGGTAGAACATCAGAAGCCAGCATGGTTACTGCAGCCTATGCCGATACCCGAATGGAAGTGGGACAAGCTTGGCATGGACTTTATCACCGGATTACCCAGGACCCGACCAGGATATGATTCTATCTGGGTAGTAGTGGATCGTCTGACCAAAGTAGCTCACTTTATTCCAGTGAAGACCACCTATACAAGTGCGAAGTTGGCCAAGATATATATGACCAGGATCGTATGTCTGCATGGAGTTCTGAGGACCATCGTATCAGATAGAGGAACACAGTTGACTTCAAATTTTTGGCACCAGCTGCACCAGACTTTGGGTACCAGACTAGAGTTCAGTACAGCCTTTCATCCACAGACAGATGGATAGTCCGAGAGAGTCAACCAGATTCTGGAGGACATGTTGAGAGCTTGTGCGCTAGATTATGGATCTAGTTGGGATGATAACTTGCCCTACGCGGAGTTTTCATACAACAACAGCTACGAGGCCAGTTTGAAGATGGCACCTTTTGAAGCATTGTATGGAAGGAGGTGCAGGACACCGTTGATGTGGGATGAAGTCAGAGACCGTCAGTTGTTTGGACCAGATTTGAATAAGGAGTCAGAAGGGAAGGTTAAACTAATTCGGGATAGACTGAAGGTAACTCAGTCCAGGCAGAAGAGTTATGCAGACTCGAAACGCAAGGAGGTAGTCTATGAAATCGGAGACAGAGCCTATCTTCGTGTGTCACCTCTGCGAGGAGTTAAGGGAAAGTTAGCCCCAAGATTTGTAGGACCATACCGAGTTTCGGAACGTATGGGAGAGGTGGCCTACAAGTTGGAGTTACCGGAAGGACTGTCAGGAGTTCATGATGTGTTTCACGTTTCCCAGTTGAAGAAGTGTCATGCTGAGATGGCCGGTATTCCTCTAAGAGATATAGTGCCCCTGGAAGCAATTCAGTTGGATAGTGATTTGACCTATGAGGAGAAACCTGTCTAGATTCTCGAGTTTGCCAGCCAAGTTACATGCAGCAAGGTTATCAAGTTTTGCAAAGTTCAGTGGAGCCACCATACCGAGGATGCAGCCACCTGGGAACGAGAGGATGATCTACGCAAGGAACACCTGCACCTATTTTCTAGCTAACCCGAATCTCGAGGACGAGATTCATCTTAAGAGGGGTAGGTTTGTAACATCCCAAATTTTCAATTTGGAATGTTATACATAGGTCATCCATGCATATCATATTTTTATTGCATTTTGTTTTGCGATCCTCAAAATTCTAAGCAACTCAAGGATCCACGGAGAGAGTTAGGGATTTCACGATTTTCATATTTGAATTTTCTCAAATATCAAAACAAGGATCATTTTGGTTTTAATTATTTTCTCTCCAAAAATATTTCATATTAAAAATATATGAGAGGAGATAATATGACTTCTCCAAAATAAATGAAATATAGGAGGAAAAATGTTAAAATCAAATAAATAATTTTATTTGGATTTTATTGCTACTTTTACTTGAATTAGAAAAACATGTTTTTTTAAGTGCATTTTTAGTCCAAATAAATTTTCACTTTGTCCAAAATATTATTAGAGGACCCTGAAAATTTATTTCAGGATTTTTGGACCTCGTTTGGTATTTCTTTTATTTATTTAACTCTATCCGTTAAAAAAACGCGCACCGACCTAACGGGTCATGCCCGGCCCGGACATCGCCATGAGGCCTTAATAAAAGGCGAGAGGCCGCCCGCCCCAAACCTAGCCGCGCCTTGCCACGCCCTTGCCGCCCGACGCGACGCGTCGCCCGTCGCCCGTCGACCGCCGCCCGAAACCACGAACCCCTTGCCGGGCCGCCGTTGACCGTTGACCGGTCGGTTTGTTTTTCGGTTAACCCCGATATTTTTTAGTTTCCGGTTTATTTTCTTAGATCGGTTTTCTCGTCGGTTTCTTTTATTTAGCGGACGTTTGTCCGATCGTTCATTTTAACGAACATCGTTCGCCGGTTAGGTTTAGAGTGCGAATGTTCGTTCGTTAATCTTTTCTTTTTTATTTTCTTTTTCGGCCAGGGACCTATCCGTGATTATTTTTATTGCAAATTAGCCCCTGATCTTCAAACCCTCGTAACTTTTCAACTGTTTGTCCAAATTTAGTGAAACCAACGCCAAAACCTTCGTCTCAAGCCCCTCTTTTTGTTTAAACAACTTGAACAAGGTTTTGACAATTTAAAATTTGGTTTCAAGCAGATTTTAATTCGAAGTTCTGTTGATCGTAATTTCAGTTTCGTAGCTCCGATTTGATTGACTCTTTTTGCAAATTGAATCTCTTCAGTTGGATTTTCAGATTCGATCTTCTTATTTGAGTTTTACCCATGCATCTTTGCTTGATTGCTTATGTATGCTATTGTTTATTTGCGATAGAGAGCTCGGAGTGCGAAGCGTGCTACTATGAGTCTTTACACTACAAAAAAAAGACACATCCGTGACATTTTGGGCCGAACGAATTTTTTTTCTGTCATACATATGACACTTCTATGACGATAATTGCGACAAAACCCGGTATCATCATAGATGTGGTCGGCTCCTACTTCTATGACAAAAAATCATGACAAAAAATGGGCTTTTCGTCCTAGGCGGGCCGGAGATGCAGCTGCATGAGATTCTTTGGGTCGTCCATGACGGAAAAAACCATGGTAGAAGCAAGGGGGAGGAAAATTTCGGGGAGTTGCCGGTTACGGTGGGAGGTCATGGCAGAGTGATGTGCGTTTCTCTCTTACGCGTGCAGCGTGTGTGCGGCGTTGGCTCTAATCAAGCCGAGCGAGGCGTTGGGCTCTAATCAACCCGGCGACAGACCGCAGGCTACAGCGTTCATCGAACCCGGCGATCGATCGATGGTACGTGGCGAACCCGATGGAGCAATTCGCCCGCTACTCTGCTAATCAAGCCGATCGATCTTGCCTCAGGATGAACAGTGAGCGTTGCGGGGGGGTTTGGATGAACAGTGAGAGGTGGCGTTGCCTCTGGATGAACAGGAACCCGTGGTGTGGAGGGTTGGATGAACAGTAGACGGTGGAGGGGTGGCCCTGGACGGGTGGTTGGACAGGACCCCGTGGTGTGGAGGGCTGGATGAACAGTAGACGGTGGAGGGGTGCCCGTGGAGGGGTGGTTGAACAGTAGTCGGTGGAGTAGCGCGCGGTGGAGGCTGGATGACCAGGAGCCCGTGGAGGCTGGAGGAGGTCGACGGTAGTCCGTGGAGGCTGGAGAAGGTCGACGGTGGAGATGAACAGTATCCCGTGGAGTCCCGTTTTGCGGTACGCCACACCCCTCCCGATGAACAGGACCCCCGTTTCGACCGTAGGAGGTCCGTTTCGTCCGTTTTGCGGTACGCCACACCCCTCCCGATGAACAGGACCCCCGTTTCGACCGTAGGAGGTCCGTTTCCTCCGTTTTGCGGTACGCCACACCCCTCCCGATCAACAGGACCCCCGTTTTGACCGTAGGAGGTCCGTTTCCTCTGTTTTGCGGTACGCCAGGCCCCTCCCGATCAACAGGACCCCGTTTCGAACATGGCCGGTCGAACACAAGGATGTTTCATTCGTTGTGCGGTACGCCAGGCCTCGTTTCCATCGCCTGTTCCTTCCAATCCGTCCCGATGAACACGACCACACATTCCGTTCTGACCCAGCCGGTTGGCTCCCCATGAACACGACGACGATGCTGTTTCTCTGTTCTGACCCAGCCATGTACGTATGTGCGAGTAGGCGTTCGAGACCCTGCCCGTATGTACGTACGTGGCCGTATTTTCTTTCTTGCACCCTCGCCGCTGTACGTACGTGTACATGCTACGTGCACGCCTCTACTATGACACGTGCGCACCTCTACATCTACGACACATGCGCGCCTCTACATTGACCAGTATGTACGTACACGTTCGCGACCAGAATGACAACGCTACGTACGCTTCGACCAGGTGGGTCCCGACCGCCGTGCACTTCCTTGCGTGCGAAGATGTAGCTGGTGGGTCCCAGCAGTCAGGGGGGCGAATCGTTTTGGGTTTTTTTGCCCGGACGCACTTCCTTGCGTGCGAAGATGTAGCTGGTGGGTCCCAGCAGTCAGGGGGAAATATTTTTTTCATGAAATACAGTGGCCCGTCCGGTGGGTCCTAGCTGTCAGGTGGAGGAATCATTATTTTCCGCGTAATAAGGAGGCACTTCCTTGCCGCGGCCATGGACCCAGCTGTCAGCCTCTCCACGTACAGTCCACGTCTAATGGAAGTCGTTCCTTGACCACGCTGCGCCGAGAGCACCAGGGCGGTGGACGACGGCGAGGCCTAGGAAGGGGACGACGGGGAGCCGGGGAAGACACGGCAGTGGAAGCCCGCGCGGAGAGGAGTACGAGGGTTCACTGGTTCGGCCTGCGGTGTGAGGTCGCCGCCGCAGAACCGCCAATGATGGGAATAGTAGGGGGCGGTGAGGCCTCCGCGGCAGCACAGCCGACCACCAGAGGCAGGCGCACGCGGCACGACCGGCGCTGCTTTGGGCGGCTGGAGCAAGAAGACCAGAGGTTGAAGAAGCACTACGGCCGTTGGATGGACATCGTACGGTCACTGGAGCTAGAATCGTTCATATTGACGAAAGTTGACAAAGGCCCCCGTCCCAGTGAACTTAGTAGGCCCACAAGTCAGCCTCCCGCCATGGTGGGTCCCAGCTAGCAAGGGGAGTATTCATTTTTTTGCGTAATAAGGAGGCACTTCCGGTGGGTCCGAGCTGACAGCGCGGGGAACATTTTTTTTGCAAAATACGCTGGCCCGTCCGGTGGGTCCCAGCAGTCAGGGGGGAAACGTTTTTTTTCGGGAAATAAGGTGGCCCGTCCGGTGGGTCCCTGCTGTCAGGTGGAGGAATAATTATTTTGCGCGTAATAAGGAGGCACTTCCTTGCGGCCGCCTGGACCCACCGTCGACCTCTCCACGTCTGATACTCTTCCGATGGAAGTCGGGCGATGACCACGTTGACCACGCCATGAGAGCACCAGGGCGGTGGTCCGGACGACGACGAGGCCTAGGAAGGGACGACGGAGCTGTGGAAGACGCGGCGATGGTAGCCCGTCGTGCGGAGAGGAGTACGAGGTTCATCGTTCGGCGGCATGAGGCTGCCGTCGCCGCAGAATAACAGGGGTGTGGGTGAGTAGAGGATACCACAGGCTAGCGGTGGGAGTAGTAGGGGCGGTGAGGCCTCCGCGGCATCACCGCCCGCCACGAGAGGCGAGATCACGCGGCAAGACCGGGCGCTGCTTTGGGCCGGAGCAAGAAGACCGGAGGTTGAAGAAGCACTATGGCCGTTGGATGGACATCGTCACGATCACTTGGAGCTAGAATCGTTCATATTGACTAAGTTGACAAATCCCTCCATCCCCGTCAACTTAGTTGGCCCACAAGTCATCCTCCCACTATGGTGGGTCCCATCTAGCAGGGTGGGTATTCATTTTTTGTGCGTAATAAGGAGGCACTTCCTTGCGTGCAAAGATATAGCTGGTGGGTCCGACATGTCAGCGGGGGGAACGTTTTTTTCGCGAAATACAGAGGCCCTTTCGGTGGGTCCCAGCTGTCAGGTGGAGGAATCATTATTTTGCGCGTACAGTCCATGACCGATGGATGTCGTTCATTGACCATGTTGACTCGGCCGCGCCGAGAGCACGATGGCGGTGGACGACGGCGAGGCCTAGGAAGGGAACGACACGGAGCTAGGGAAGACTCGGCAATGGTTGCCCACGCGATGGGGAGTACGAGGGTTTACTGGTCCGGCTGCCGTCGCTAGAAAATAACAGGAGGTGTGGGTGAGTAGAGGAATGGCCTGACCATCAAAGAAGTAGGGTGGGGCGGTGCGGCTCAGCGGCAAAGACAAAGGCCACAGGAGGCGGGAGCAGGCAGTCCCACCGGAGCTGGTTTGGGCGGCTAGAGCAAGAAGATCAGATATTGAAGAAGCAGCACGGCCATTGGATGCACTGCTGCTAGAATCGTTTGTGGACTAAGTTGACAAAGCAAAAGTACACGTCAACCTAGTAGACCCACAAGTCAGCCTCCAAATCTGTCCCAAACAGCATACAGCCCGAAATTTCTAGCCGGATTCAAATTAATTTTAAATCTAAATATACCTTAATTTAAATTCAATGAAATTTTACCTGCACAAAAACAATGAAATTTAAAATATCAAAATCCGAAAAAAAAACAGTATTTTGGAACTAATTGCCTGTTTGCTGTATTTTTTTCATTTTACAGCCCATTTATTATTACTTATAGCCCATTTATTATTACTTATAGCCCATTTCTTATTACTTATAGCCCATTTTCTGGGCAAAATGCATCCCTCCTCGTGCAGGGCGTAGAAAAGCAAGTAGGCCTATGTTGGTTATTCTGCAAAAAACAAAATAGCTGGCTAGCCATTTTTCGTAAAGGAAAAAAACCAAACTGGGCTGGTCATGTGCTAAACATATGAAATAAAACCCTGGTCTAGACGGGCCATGGGTCCCGCATAACCCAGTTGATACCCTTCTCCGTCCCGAAAAAATAAAATTACTGCGCGCGCTGCTGGGTCCCTACTGTCATCCTCACCATGTACAGTCATCTCCTTATTCCTCTCGGTTGTTGACCATGTTGACAACACCGGAGGGCGGCGCCGCGGCGAGCGCGGAGGACGATGGTGAGGCCTCGGACGGGAACGAACAGGAGCCGGGGAAGATCACAACCAGCCGAGGAGCAGGCGGTCCCGTCGGCGCTGGTTTGGCTTTGGTGGCTCGAGGAAGAAGAGACTGAAGAAATGCGACAGACGTTGAATGTCAATCGAACGGTCAAGGTTGGCACAATCGTTTTTTTACTAAGCGGACACCAAGTAGCATACTTTTATATATATATAGGAAGAAAACTGCGAGGAAAATGCGTTCGTCTGTCGTCCTCCTCACAGGGAACGTTCGCCACATAAGTGACTAGCACCCTTGGTTTTCAACCGAGAGGTCTTGGGTTCGAGTCCGAGGAACTCTCAATTTTGTCCTCCTTCCTTCCTCGCAAAAAAAAAGGGAAAGAAAATCAAAGACTTGGGAAGGCGTACAGAACAAGCTAGTGTACCAGTAAAGAGACGTTGCCGAGTTTTAGAAAAAAGAAAGACGTGCTCACAGCTGGTTCAATCCAAACCTAGACTATGACTATATATGGTGCTATGCTACTCGCAAGTAATGAAACCGCCATATCCAACATTTGCTTCTCCTCTTCTCTACTTACTCGCCTAGCATCGAAGCTCGCCGCGTACAACCATGTCCGCTGGCTGCTCGTCCACCGCTCTTCAAGCAGTAACAACCAGATATGCGCCAAGTCGCCACCCGCATTCATCGCCTGTGGGTCTCATCACACCCCCCAAGACGCAGCGCACATGCCGATTTCTCATCGCAACCCACTGCCGTTGGTGTGGTGCCACTGCTGCAAATCACACAGAGTCATCCGTCGTGTCTCAACCACAATCCGCAATCCTGGCCGAGTCTTCTACAAATGCCCGAATCATGGGGTAATAATATGTTTAAGTGTTGTTCTGCTGCTTTCAGTTGCTGATTTTTTTAATAGTTTGGTTGATGATCTTCCAATTTGATTCGATGCGTAAAAGGGAAGATTCGTGTGATTTGTATTTACGGGAAGTTGCGATGTGGGGAATGCAACTATGCTGATTATTTGGTTAGCCGAGGAATCCCAATACCAAAGAGGTTGGGGTGTTGGACAAATGGCGAAGGAACGGCGGAAGAGGAAGATGCACGAGCGAAGGTTAATGACGCAATTCCTCCGATCATGGCCAAGCAACAGCTGAACGGCCTTGATAGCAATGAGGAGATGAAAGAGCTTGTGAAGATAATGGGCAAAATCGATGTGCTCAGAGGATGATTGTCTCTTTATTTGCGATGTATGTAACACTCGTGATGTATACTGATGGCTACGACATGAGCACTTTCTTTGAAACTAGTAATGAATGAAACTTGTGTAGCAAGCTGGGCGTAGTGTTGTGAACATCTAATGATTTCTATTAACGGAAATCAGGGGTATCCCTTTTGCTCATATAAATAAATAGATAGCGAGAGGCCTGTCGGGTCAGCTTTGTTCTCATTCGAAGGCATCGAGCAAATTGCAGTCCAACAACAAACTATGTCATCAAATTCAAGTTTCACAGCCAAATATGAGTACAACTAAACAACAATGTCATCATGTTTTAGTTGTCATACAATCACCAAACACAAATTAGCATACATAACAAGTGATGTTCTCACAAAGAAAATACTAAACAACATGTTCATCAGGTTTCAGTTGTCATAGCAAACACAATTTCACATAGTAGATAAAAAAACGTCTTCTGACGGGCAAATACGAAAAAAGCAATGTAATCATCATCCGCAGCAGCAGCGTCAACATCTTCGCCATGTGTATCAGTCTGAATCGTAATTCCCCATGGTGTCATCTTCTTCTTCGTCCTCAACGTCCTCGAACGTTGGCTTCTTCTTGATCAACTCTTGTATCTCCACAAAGACGACAGCAATCTTTTTCGCCGTGTCATTGCGTGATGGTTCTCAAAGATATTAGGAACATCTGTGTTATCTTGTACATCGAGGCGATGTAAGCATCATCTTGTTGTGCAACTTCATTAAACGAATTCCTCTGCTCAAACCTTTGCAATACTCTCTAGTCATCGCTACGTGCAAATGTGTCTTCCAAGAAAAATATATGTGTTTCTTGATTTGCCAAAATAAAAGGCTCGTTGGTCTGGTATGCCGCCTTGACATTGATCGATTTGAAATAATCATCAGCTCTGGGTTTTGCGATCCTGGAAAACAGGTTATACCAATGACAGCACAACAGAACCACACACCGATGATCCTCGAAACTGGAGATATACTGCAACTAAACAATGTCTGTTATGTTAGCATACATTTCAGTTGTCTCTCTGCCGTACGTATCTGTGCTCATGATGGCACTTTTTTGTGTCTTCACCTTCGCCGTCTCGTGCAAGGGTGTTGTAGCGCACATCTCCAACAACGCAAGATTCATAATGTCTTACCCGAGTATCAGGACCCATTGCTAGTAAGTAAAGGGCATCATCAACTGCTCTGCCCATCCTCCCGCATCTTCTTAACCTATGGTTAGAAAATAGACAAGCTGATCATCTTATGTACTCAATATATTAAAAAAAACTGACAGTGCACTTCAAAAGCTTACATGGTTCTTGAACCATTTCTCAAATCCTGCCATAACCACTTTGTCAATGTTTCTTGGATTTTGCGGCAGTAAATCCTCTTTGTACATGCTGCACAACATACTGATCGCGTCAAACATCTAAATATATAAGAATGTTCTGCAAGTTTAGTAGATTACGATGTATAAACCTGCGATCTTGCACTTACTTGATATAAGGTAGTATCTCGGGACAGTTATTCAACACATACCAAACCATTTTGTCCAAATCTTTAGGTTTGTCCTCTTGTCGACTCTTCCTCGTAACTTTCGAGCAGAATAATCGAAAACATTGAGCCCGGATTGTCTTCACCCACCTCTTTGCTAAGCTGATCACCGTTTCAATGTATTTTGAGCGAGAATGTCAACGCTTCAGTAGCAATGTAGGCCTCTGCAATGGAACCCTCGGGTCTAGCTCTATTCCTAACATAGCCCTTGAAAGTGCCTAGCCGCCTTTCAATAGGGTACATCCAGCCATCTTGTCTTTGGACCTCTAAGTAGTGCCTCATCAGGTAGATGAACAGCCAAATGCACCATCACATCAAAGAAGGCTGGAGGATATATCTTCTCAAGGTCGCATAGGATAGTTGGTATCTTGTCTCTAAGACGCTCCAAAGCATCTATCCTGATATTTCTACTGCAGAGTTCCCTGAAGAATTGTCCCAACTCTACAGCTGCTCTGTATAAAGTCAGGGTGGCCCAATCCTCTAAGGATAACAGGTAAAACCCTTTGAAGTAGGACGTGGCAGTCATGAGTTTTCAACCCTTGTACCTTGTTTCCATCTGCACTGACTCTCCTTTCAGAGTTGGAAGCAAATCCATGTGGGAATCTCACACGTGACAGGACCTCGCAGAATTCTTTTCTTTTTACCTTGTCCAAGACGTACACAGCTGGTGCCATATCCCGTGGTTTACCTTCATCTTGCACCTGCAAATCCTTTCTGATACCCAGGTGTGTCAAATCAATCCTAGATTTTAAGGAAACTATGACAATTTACCCGCACTCCTCTCCACATTTGCAGATAAGGCTTTCCCTCGTTCATCCTTTTCTCCCACAAGATCTTGATCTTCCGTGCACTAGCACTCCTACAATATGTATATTATTGTGAAAGTTCATATACACCGCCCGAGATTAATGCAAACACGACAGATTTTCATTACATTTCGAACTTTTATAAGACAGAAAAATAAAAGAAACCCGACCCTAAATCTATTCTACGGTGGTGACCGACGTCCTCCATCTGCGATCTCTATGTACGGGGGCGGGGTTCAAGACCCGTGAAGTGAAGGTGCGGTCTCCGGCGTGGAAGAGTAGAACACGGGATACGGACCGGCCAGTTGGCACACCATGCCCTGCCGCCTCCCATGCCCTACTCATCCTCGGAGGAGTCGCCGACCTCAGCGGTGCAGGATGTTGGACGGCGGCAAGTAGGACGCGTGGCTGACGGTGCTCCCGTCGTCGGCCGCCAGCATGGCCACCGCTTGTGCGGTCGCGTCCGCGTCCGGCTACGCCGCTATTGCGTCGCGAGAGGTGACTTGAGCGAGGGCGATGACCTCAAGCTTCATCCCCGAAGACAAGCTCTCCCGCAGAGCGTTCGCACTTGCGGTCATGGCGGATGTGGTGTCAGGTAGGAGGACGATGCGCTATGGTGTGGAGGTTAGCTGGGCGTTGCCGCTTTAAGTAGCGCATTTTAGTGAGGCCAAGCGTCCGGGTGCATCATTAAGTCGCCGGAGTTGGTTTCTCGGGCACCGAGCCTCTTAACGACGACATACGAATGGACGACATGAATGCGGGCAGCTGGCGCCGGCTGGGAATGCACCACGCGACGGCGCGAGGGACGAGGGCTTTGGTGTGCCAGGGTAGTCAGCTGCGGTCGTGGCAACGTTGGAGATGCCCTTTGCTCAAATGCGATCCCCGCATGTCATTGAAAAAGCAAGGCGACCCGGCATGGTCTCAGGTCTAGAGGATGCAGTTGGTCGCTACACCACTCCAGCGGACGCGTCGCGGCGCCCATGCATCCATGACGAGCCGGGTGTTGGGGTGTGTTTGGATTGTGGCCAAAGTGCACCTTACCAAAATTTTGGTCATGACCCAAAGATTGGTCTTTGTTTGGATGGTTGCCATTTCTTTGGCATGCCAATGAACTCTAGCCAACTCTTGTCTAGGCTTGAAAATGTGCTTGATGACCCACTACCTATTGATGATAGTTTTCACGATGAGCGATTAGCTGCAATAAATGTTGCTAATAGCACTCCTTGGTCATTTTTCTTGCCAATGTCGGCCAAATCATGGGCAACCAATACCTAACAAAAATTTTGGCTACCCAATGCTTTGATGGGGCAACCTTGGGCACAAACCAAACATACCGTTGGTCGTGCCACAGCACAAACGCCACCCTCGGCACACTGAAACCGACCGTGTCTATCGAGGATATGAGCGTGTCGCTCACCGTGGTCGCCGTGTCCAGAGGCGGTGCTGGAGCTGCACCCCGTTGTTGGCCCCAAAGACCCACATGAACGGTTGTCGGTGGCGAGGAGGTCGTGGGCCAGCTCCTCCATTGGACTAGTCTGCGCTACGTCGTCCCGACGGGTGTGCCCACATGTCGGTTTCCCTGTTTTCCCGGCCATATTCGGCGTCGATTGCTCCGTGTTGCACATTAGGCCTTTCACTATGTAGGCCAAGCGAGACAACTTATTGTTTATTTGAGCCGTTCAAGTGTAATCATGTGGCGTTTGCTTATTTCTCATTCCTATCCAACCCTCTTCTCCATCGATCATGTCGCCTTCCAGTCGAGTCCATTCTCCCGCATGCCTCATTTGAACATTCCGCCGAGTATCATTCGCATGTACCCACCCTAGTCCTCTTTCAATAGATCTCCGGACCCCGAGATGAAATCGAGAGGGAACGAGTGGGGAACACGTGATACCTAAAGGCGGATTCAAAATTTTGAACCGGTGATCATAGCATCCGCAAATCATATATAAAGGGTATTCAATGTTCGTTTTGTTTTTGAACGTACAATATACTTCCTCCTATCCTTTCTACCTTACATATAAGTTTTATGTGTAGTCAAAGTATCTCTACTATGATAAAAAAGGTATCAACATTCAACAATGCCCAATCAATATTGTTAGATTCATACGTACTCCTAGATTTGTACTCGAGATGGTTTCCAATTTGACTATTGATAAGATTAATAGTACTCCTTTCACATAGGTGAGTAAGTCATCTTAGGCTGTGCACCGTGACCAAGGAGGAGGGAAAGCGAGAGACATTAATGCTTATTTGCTAATTAATAGTATTGCATGCAATGAACTAACCACCGCATGTCATGTTTGATAGTCTCAGGTCATTAAAAGCATGCACACCCTCATCTCTTATTGGTTCATATGTCAAGAAACAAGAAACGAGGTAGAAGTTAATGCACCGCGCCTACGTGTTTTGGGATTATTTGGTTTTCGTAAGATGACTTACACACCTAGACGGAGGGAGTACATGAGATGTATAATGTGAAAATTATATCATTGGAAACTCCTTTCACATACGAATTTGACCATATGCTTTGTGTAAGTTGCATGTCATATATTATTACTCTAACATTTGGTCAAAGTTAGCCTCGAAAAATGCATTAGACCTTGTATGCTTTGTGTAAGTTGCATGTCATATATTATTACTCTAACATTTTGTCAAAGTTAGCCTCGAAAAATGCATTAGACCTTGTATGCTTTGTGTAAGTTGCATGTCATATATTATTACTCTAACATTTGTGTAAGTTGCATGTCATATATTATTACTCTAACATTTGGTCGAGTATAGTGGAAGTGGATCCTCCGACGTAGGTATCCCTGCCTTACCCTCCCTTTCGGTCACTTCTTGGCGGACCCCATGCTTGCTAGGCCCCGCATGTCGGTTACTCAATGGGTTCGCCACGTCGAGGATCCTCGTCCATAGTATACTCCCTCGCTTTTATTTACGCCGCATAAAAATGTGGGTGTTGTGGTATAATAATGGCCGGGGGGGGGGGTGGGGGAGGGACGTAGGTTTGCTCTCAACTGCGGTCCCACAAGCGAGCGAAAACACAAGACGAAGCGCGTTCCATTCGGTGAGCGACGTGGAGGGTCCAGCGTGCCAGGCTACAACGCGAACGCGACAAGAGCAATGTACAATCAAAACCGATTGACCGGTCATCACCGGAACCACTATTCACACCAGAACCTTCATTGCTCGGCCTACGCCACCCACTGCCCTAAAAACCACACCAAATCTCCAGCCCATTCCCCCACCTTTCGATCCCCTAGCCCGCTTCAAGCGTCCCCTAGTTCGCCGGAAAGCCATGGTGCGCCGCAAGATCACGTACTACAAGACCCTGATGCCAGAGCGCCGTGCAGAAATCATGACGGCGGTCGGTGCCACAGACCTCCGTTCCCAAGCTCGCTTTGCGGTGGGCCAATCCCCGAGTTCTCTGGAGCCAAGCTACGAGGAGGAGGAAGCCGATCCAATGTTCACTGCGGAGGTCGCGGCGCAGAAGGCCCCTGATGGGTATGAGATGATGGACGCCGACTTCGTGGCGGCGTCCGAGTCCCCCATGGTGCAGGCGGACCAGCGGTTCAACATGGCGATACTAAAGGAGGACCGGGAGGCAGAGGCTCAACTCGACGCGGAGCGCGCGCATGCCGCTGCCATCGAGGCTCTCCCGCAGGCGGAACCGGATGTCGTGGATGTGAACCGGGCGGCGGAGGCTCAACTTGAGGCGGAGCGCGCGGATGCCGCTACCATCGAGGCCCTCCCGCAGGCGGAACCGGACGTCCTGGACATGAACCGGGCGGCAGAGGCTCGACTCGACGCAGATGGCGCGGATGCCGCTCTCATCGACGCCCTCCTACGGGCGGAACCGGAAGTCCTAGACTTGAACCGGGCGGCAGATGCTCGACTTGACGCGGAGCGCGCGGATGCCGCTCTCATCGACGCCCTCCTGCAGGCGGAACCGGAAGTCCTGGACTTGAACCGGGCGGCGGAGGCTCGACTCGACGTGGAGCGCGCGGATGCCGCTGCCATCGAGGCCCTCCTGCAGGCGGAACCGGACGTCCTCGACTTGAACCGGGCTGTGCTCTCGCCCGTGCATAGCGCCCGCACGCTCCGCTTGAACGAGTAGCTGGAGGCCGAGGACAACCACGGTGAGGAGACACACGTCGGCAGCGACGGCTGGTTCGCGCCGGCAGCCAAAGACGACGAGGCCGTCTCTTTCCACGAGCAGTGATAGTTTTTCTTTATGTTGTTGTTTTTATTATGATGGATCTTTTGCTGTGTAAAAACATACTATTTGTTATGCAAGTCGCTTTGAGTCTACCATTTCAAAGGCGGTTGGATGAATATCCTCGTCTCCTAACCCTTCTTTCCTACTTCCTCACCTCGTCTTCTTCCCCAACAGACCACCGCACGGGCCGTACGGATACTCCGGTTGGATAAACATACTCTATGAATGAAAATTATGTGTCAGTGATAGGATGGCTGAGTTTGGTTTGTTCACATGCGACAGCACGTGTCAGTGAGGGTGCGTTCCCTTGGTTGGGTTTGCGGCGTGCAGGAGCGAAGTGTGAGGGTGCGGTGCGACCGCGGCGTGCAGGAGCGACCGTGTGAGGGTGCGGTGCGACCGCGACAGCCGTGCGCAAGTGTACCTCCTTCTCATTTTGAAAACTTTAGGCAAGCTTGGCAAAAATGTGTAGCAAAGTTTGCCAATGCAAGGCCTAGACCCAAACAGGATATATCGTACGACCTCTGTCCAGGTTTATTGGTCCCCATTGTATTTCGTGCCAAATTTTGACCATAGATTAAACCAAGAAAATGTTCATGCATGTCACCAAACATTATATTTTTCAAAACTATGTTCAAATACGAATCCAATGAGATAATTTTTCTTGACATGCATTAACATTTTGTTAGTTAAATTTTCAGTCAAAATTTGGCACAAACTATAAAAGGGACCTATAAACCAGGACGGAGGTAGTACGTACTAGGAGTACTAGTGTTAAAAAAGAAAGGCGGGGTTTTCCTTCGATACAAATCCTCGTTTCACGTGTCAATTAATGCGTATTTTTTTCTCGAAAGACCAAAGAGCTAACCATCTCACTCCTCATCGCTTGATTAATGCAGCGCTATGCAAACGAACCTTCTCACTTCCGCATGCATGCAGGGGATATTAATGTCCTTGGTTGCTAACCCCGTCAATTTTTCCTTGATTAGTGTTAGTGGCCCTTTGCAAATTGTAATTTTTATATACTGTCCTTGTGTACAGAAAAAATGGAGGTAGTAACTATATTTGAATTCCTTGCCCATTGTGGTGACGTCGATGAATTTTTTTTGTGGTTTGGCAAAGTGCGTTCGACGGAGAACACCATTGATGGAGACCACGGTAAGTCATTCGCAAGTGTCGCCTGCAACCCGAGACAACCGCCTTATTTGCATCCAGGAAGTCCTTTACTAGTACTACTACTAGGAGTACTAGTGCGGTGAGATGGTTTCTCGAAGAAGACGATGGAGAAGCGGAGTCAGCGAAGAGTGAAATGATAGTTGCTTCGTTCGTGCTTTGTGATTTGACACCTCACTGCTTTGTGATTTGTGATAGAAGGGACAGGGGAGTAGACTCTATGCTCTATACTGTACTACTCCTACATGCCTCCAAGCATGGGAGAAAGAGGAGAGACATTGCATTTTTCTATTCCTTCAATCAATCAATCAATCAGGGAGCTTCGGTTCCATCTTTTTGGCTTTGGCAACGCTGGCCCACAATGGTGCCCACGATGCCAAAAGCTATTTTCACATTTGGCTACACATTGTGGATGCCCTTAACTGCACCACTTGGTTTTGCTCCTGTGTGCTATCTATACAAATCTCAATTATATTGATCTAAAAAATTATAGAATCAAAGATTAGTAAAAAGGAGGTGATTTTGCCGTGCGGATGGCGGGGGAGGTTTCTTATTTTCGGAGGACGTTGTCCTGGCGGTTTGCTAACATGCGGTCCCACGTGTCAGTGCTTTACCAAGCTGATCCGCATCCCACATGAGGCAGAACAACGGCAGAAGCAACACGTGGTTAAGTTGAAGAAGATGACGGAGAAGCGACCAAGCTGATCCACGTCCCACATGAGGCAGAACAACGGCAGAAGCAACACGTGGTTAAGTTGAAGAAGATGAGGGAGAAGCGGATTCAGCAACGAGTGAAATGATGGTTGCTTCGTCCCTCCAACTTCTTTTTGGCATTATTACTTCGTCCTCCAACTTAATCTGCGGAAAGGTGCAGCTTTGTGATTTGACGCCTCATTGCTCATTACTACGTTAGCGCCATGACTGGGTGCTTCACCCGGCTGCTCTGCTTGTATTCCGGTATGGCACGTGGACCCGGTAGCTTGATGTCCCACATGTCGGCGAAAAGAGACTAGAAGATTTATGAAAGCGGCGCCCACTCTTACGACGGAGGAGTAGACGACACGACGGCCCAGTGAACTGTCACTTGTACTGTATAGTACTATAGTTTTGTTGTTTCGCACGATCCATCGATACAAACCCGATTAAACAGGAAAGGGCGTAGATGATACTGGCCATACATTTCAAAGGCAATTTTAATGTATGCAAACTGAATAATTATAAGTAACAATATGATATCAAGTAAAACTAAAAACACATATGATTTATTGTGTTAGAGTGTAGTAGTAGTGCTGTATTGCATAGTTGTTAGATGTAACATGCGAGAACATGTAGGGATGTAGTTTTGGAGGGCCTACAGAGAGAAAAGCGTAGTACGGTCACCGAACTTCAGAATAAGCTGATTACGGTCACTACATACGTTTTGCGGTGATTATCCGGTCACTTGCTCACAGTTCAGCATCGGATTGCACTCTGTTGACCGACCAAATAGTCTGCATGGCGCCATGTTGACTAGTTAAATTGACCATGTTTGTTGTGGGTCCCACCTGTCAGTTCGCATAGGGAAAAGGTCAGATAAACACAAATTTACGCAGGCGCGACAAGGCTCCAACCCGTGCGCTGAGAATCACCGTTGTGTATGTGTCTGCCGTGGCCTGATGTGCTCATGCAAGTGTATGTTGAGCACATGAGAGTGAGAGTGTGTGTTGGTCGTGTGGTGTACTGGTGTGTGCATGCATGAGTGCGTGTGTGCGTGTGAGTGTTGCGTGCGTGCGTGGCTGCGTGTGTACATGTGAGTGTTGCGTGCGTGCGTGGGTGCATGTATTTGTGTGAGTGTTGCGTGGATGGAGTTCGTGTGCATGCGTGCGTGTGTGTATAATCACCACACCAGCTCATGTGTGTTAAAACAGACGGCTCAGCATACCAATACAAGGCCACCTTGTCCGTTGTGCCCGCGGTCATGACTTCGCACCACCGTCAAAATATTTTTTGTCATTTGTTTTCATTCTTACTAGCAAGATAACTGCGTTGCTGCACGTAACATCAAGATGCATTTGTATGACTTGTTTATCTTGTGAGAGAAAAGGATGAACGAGGGAAGGCCTTATTTGCAAATGTGGAGAGGTGTGTGGGTACCTTTTTGCAAAACTGCCATAGTTTCTTTCCTATCCGACAAATATAAATCAGACGGCCTATATTGCAGGATGGCAGGCACACCATCATCACCAACTCTGTTTTTTATAAGAGTGTATTTTATGTATTTTATAATAGTGTAGATGTAGAGTAGATACAAGTCGACAGGTGGGCACGATGTTAGTGAGATATTGTGATTCAACACTAGACTAGCTGCCACGTGGAGCGTTCAACTGGTCAACTAGTCATGTCATGAGCAAATACAAAGTTGTACGGTGAGCCCGTGACTGTATAATAACCACTAAACGTAAACGGTGACCGTAATGAGTGGATTATGAAGTCCAATGTATGTATCGTGCTTTCACTTCAAATACAATGATCAAAATTGCATATATCACGAGAGAAAGATGAAACACGCGTGAATTTTCTGGGGGCTTACTTTTAGAGGACATGGAGATAGTTTTGTGTGCATACGTGAAAGGGGCGTACAGGGGGGTATGCGATGGAGAGAGAGATGCTCTTCGTTTCTCTTTATTATGACTAACTTTGTATATAGTATAAAAATATACAAATTCACAGTGCGGAATAAATATCATTGTGGGCACAATGCAATGAAAATTAGTGTTCGTACTCCTCCATATAACTTTGTAATGTTGTATATATGTAGAAACTCTAAAATATTTTTTAGCCACACTTTATTCAAAAGGAATGTTGTATGCGAAATAAACGTGAAGAGAGTGCTTTTTAGATCAATGGGGTACGTGATGTAACATGTGTGAATGTGTAGTTGATGCATTTGGCGGGGCCTAGAGAGGTATGTGTGTGTATTACGTATTCGAGAGAGGCATGGATAGAGGGGCCGACGGGGGGGAGAGATAGCACGAGAAATGAGGGTGGTCTAGAGAGAGAGAGACGAATATGACGTCACGACAAGAGATCCCATTCCCTTGATTGTTTGGTGTTTGTGTTGGTATGTGTGGGTGTGAGAAGATAATGAGACGTGGGGGCAGAGGGTGTGTCACCGCGTGAGGTCCGGTGGGTCGAGGTGAGGCCCTTTGTTCGGTTCCGTCCTGCGCCACATTGGTCGGCCCATGACACATTTAGGAAGACCCATGGATGACTAGTCGTACAAGACAAAGATAGCAGAATTGTGAAGGACTCTATGTCCACTGACAAAGCCGTCTAGGATTTGTAACCCTAGGTTCTCGGACTAAGGTAACCCCTCTATCTCTGATATTACTATTCATCCAACCTAACTTTAAGGGGCATCCTATAGAATGCTCTGCTAGAATCATACTAAATCGATTAGGAAGAGAGGTGTGAGATAATGCGTGAGAGACAAAAGAAGATAATGTGCGTACATGAGACACGTAGGCAGGTCCATGTATATAGAAAGGGTCGATGAGGATTGTGCGTGTGTATGTTTGCGAGAGGAAGAGTGCTTGTGATAAAGGTTAGTGAAAACAGTTGTAAATGGTTACGAGAGGGAGGGAGGGTTATATCTAGAGAATGTGTGCGAGAAAGACACCTCGGGAGAGAGTGTGTGAGCATGTGTGAGAGACCACCGATGGAGAGTGAAACTACACGTAAAAGACTGCTCTACACATTGATTAAAGATATAAATTGTATCCAAATATTAGGATGGGATCATGATATTTGCAATTAAGCGTAAGGAGCGGTCGTTGATCCATCGTACATCTAGATTCTATCGAATTTGAGCATGTCTATGTTATTATTCGACACAATTGATCCACATAGTTAGTATTTTGAACTCCGGACAATGCATCGCTTTAGCAATCGAATATAAACGTGAGTATAGTTCATGTTGTGTGTGTAAAGCACATTATACATCTGAAAGTTACACAATGGACATTTATAAATAGCTACCTATGAACTAGTATACATTTGAATTCAACCTAAGGTGGTTTTAAAAAATCGAATTCAACATGAAGTGCATTCAATTATTTGAATTTGATATCATGGCATTTGTAAACCATACCTAAACTATGGGGGTACCAATCTTTGCTCTGATTTTGTACATAATAGCATATGTAGTCGTGTACAAAATAGATTCAAATTTAGCCTCTCCATTCCAAAATAATCGTAGTTATGGGATTTTCAAGTGTCAAAATTCAAAAGGAAGCGGATAATTTAATGAGGTTTTCAAACATACAAGGTCAAATATAACGTTGTCTATTTAGGTCAATCGTCATAGTTCAAGAGTACTCTAAACGTGAATGCTTGTGTTTCAAAATTTGAGCGAAGCACCAAAAGAGCCTCTACTACTTTGAAACCGTGTGAGACAAATGTTTGGTAGTACAAGGAAATTACTTTTCTAATAACTCCGGCCTGTGAAACCTACCGGCCCGACGTCCAAAGGTCTAAACCGGGGTAGGTTTGTAGCTTCATCTAGACGCCACACAACCGCCTCCGAAGAACATTCATACACAATGGCCTAAGCACACATGCGCGCGGCCGAAATCACTCCCGCCCACTATTTGGGACACCTGGGATTACCATCCTACCCCGACCCATGATGGGTCCGAAATTTAAGAGGGGGGCAAAGTTTGTACTTTCCCCAAATTTCAAACAAGCGCGTCCCATCTTCTATTCAAAAAAGCCAAAAACAAGCGTGTCCCAGACCGAAACATGGTTCCCGCCCACCCGTCTGATTCCCCATTCGTACTCCGTGGGCGCCAAAACTACCTCTCCACCAGCCGTGAAACCCCAGCGTCCTCCGTCCGCCACCCCATCCCACCCATCAACCGCCGCCCTCCTCCATCACGCCGGAGCCGATACCCCGACGTCGTCGTCCACCGCAACCTCAACCGCAACGCCCTCCACGGCTAGTAGTTGAAGCCGAGGCCAAGCCGTCCGTACCCGAGCCAGTTCAACCACGCCGTCCTGCGCCTCACCGCTGCCGCTCCAACTTCGCCACCCTCCACCGCACCGGAGCTGTTCCTGCTACGCCGTCCTTCGCCTCCGCCGACATACGGCCACAACAACACAGTCAACAATTTGGCCATGGGTTCGCCCAAGCCTGCACCTCCGTAACATCGGTTTCCCGGTAAAAACAAGAAGATCGGCGCGACATGTGGAGGTGACCACACCAAAGAATCAAGAAGGTACTCCTCTTCCCTTATTCGTGCAAATCTTACGTCTCGCTTGAACGGTATTCATCCCACGTAAGACACTAGTTGACCGCTTCTTCTTGATACTAGATGTTCCTAGTAACTCGCGATGCACAAGGTTTCTCCTCATATACTATTTCACCTTAGCTAGAGGTCCACCGCCTCAATTTCAATTTACGGCCAGTTGATTCCCAATTAATCGGAAGCATTCCCCAGTAATAACAGCGCTAGTACGACTATTACGCCGGGAAGCAGCGCCTTGGTGTTTATCTTAGGGCGTCTGCAGCATAGAGCTACTGGCGTCCGATCTGGAGGTCGGCCGGGATTAAAGGGATGGCTTGGGGGCGCTGCCAAGCACGGCGGTGGTGTGAGGTCGATGGGAGGGCGGGGCGACGGAGGCACGGGTCTGGGCCGGTGGTCGCTGGCGGTTCATGAAAGATCGTCAATAGTGACTGGCGGGAGGTAGACGAAGGCCATCTGCCCGTTCTTTATAGATCGGACGGTTCATTAAAAAAATCGACTGACCTATTTATTTTCAACATCGTTATCTTAGATATGACCACATGTGGTGGTGTCTTTGGAGGAGTACCTGCATTTCCTGTGCTCATATATTACAAAATCATACGGAGTAGAATCTAATTTTGTTTGCCATGCAATGTTGTAGAGCTATCATATGTCGTCTGTCATTTATTTTTAAGCCACCTGCTACCTGCTACTTTTACAGTGCACTAGTTCTGCACACACTTCACCCATACTCTCACTATTGTGTTTTTATGCAAGGGTATTTCAGACTCACCTGCCGAAAGAGAAGCAGCAAAGAAAAGAGAGAAGTCGCTCCGACTTGGTATACGGGTAGGCAAGACACGTTACAACGCTTATAAAGGGTGCGGTGTCGTGACGGAGACGGTAAACGTAGCTCAGAAGTTGATGACCTCGCCGCAATGAACCACCATCCTGTGTGTTTGCTTTAACTTCATGTGTCATATGTGGTTGCCTGTTGGTGTCTAGCTTGTATTCAAAAGGCCGAAGTCGGTCTTTATTAAGATAAGGAAAGATATTTTTTACATGAACCACCATCCCGTGAGCACCAGAAGACAAATAGCTAGTCATTGCACTGGCCGAGCCAGTGAAGAGCCCAGCAAAGACAGGCATCACCTAGAAGCCAACTAAAAAGCCACGATGGTGGCGAAGCAGCCCGCCTCCCACCAGGCTCTTAGGTCCTAGATGATCATGTTCACCACTCCAGCCGGATGTCTAGCTTGTATTGCTTCCAATTTGGTTAAATTGCATCTGCTTAGCTTACACATTATACCTTTGAATATGACATGCCTTTATGTTTTTGGTACATACTAGTACATGTGTGTATTAACCATGTTCTTACATCAAACTAATGTTCTTGTGAATCCCTCATCAATCACTTATGACGAGGCAGGCAGGCAAGGGGACTACTCCTCATTTAAAGAATGCAGCGTCGGCCTCCCGACATGATTCTCAAGAAACAGAAATGCTAGATGAAGATAGTGAACGTAGCTCTGTAGTTGATTACAGCATTTCCCCTACACTAGCATTGCAGGTGCTTGTTCTAACTTGGCAGCATGATATGTGGTTGCATGTTGCATATGGTGTCTAGATTGTAATTCTTCCAATCTGGTTAAACTCCATGTGCTAGTCTGCTTAGCTTATACTCCTGTAAATGTGACATGCCTTCCTGTATTTAGTACATAGTACATCTGTCTATTAAGCACGTCCTTACATAAAACTATTGTTTTTTTGTATCCCACATCAATCAATATGATGAGACACCTTTAGTATATGCAGTGCGATATTAGTTGCATCTTTCATATGATTTATAGCATGCGCTGCTTCTAATTTGTTGAAATTCCATTTATGATGGGACGCTTTTAACTTGGCGGTCATATTGGTTGCATCTTTCATGTGGTGTCTAGCTTGCATTGCTTCTTATTTGCTGGAATGGTTTCTGCTTAGTTTACACAAGCAGTTGTGAACATGCCATGTCGTCCTGTTTTTCGTACATATTCCATCCTGGTATCATGTGTTTGCCTTACATCAAAGTATTGATTGTCAGTATCATGCATGAATGAGTTCTGAAGAGAGAATTTTATTGCTTTTTCTTGTCGGCTTTACTTGAGAATTCAAAATCAATAAAGCGGAAGGAAGTTAGCAAGGCAGCGGATAAAGGTGCTCCTTCCAAACGGAGGGCCTCTAGAATTTCTACTCCTCCACACCCCCAAGATGATTTCCAGGACAACACATGCATAGACACTCAACAAAGTTGTGTTTATGATGAGCACGTCTCCCCTAGTGCAGCATCACTGGTGCTCCCTCTAACTTGGCAATCAAGTATATGTGGTTGCATGTTATGTGTGATGTCTAGATTGTATTGCTTCTAATTTTGTTGAATTCCATATGCTTACTTTACACATTATACTTGAATAAGACACGTGTTCCTGTTTCTAGAACATACAATACCTGTCTATCACACCATGTTCTTACATCAAATTACTACTGTTGTGTAACCTGCAACAATCACTTATCATAAGACACGTTTGACTTCGAAGTGTGATATAGGTTACATCTCACATTCTTTTCTAGCTTGTACTACTAATTTGTTGAAATGGCACTTATGACGAGTGATATTATTTGCATCTTTCATATGGTGTCTAGCTTTCATTGCTTCTAATTTGTTGCTTCTAATTTGGTAGAGTGATATTATTTGCATCTTTCATATGGTGTCTAGCTTTCATTGCTTCTAATTTGTTGAAATGCCTTCTCCTTAGTTTACACATCATAAGTTGTGAATATGCAATCTGTGAATATGCAATGGCACTAATGACGAGAGACCTCTAACATGGTAGTGTGATGTTGTTTGCATCTTGCATATGATTTATTTCTTGTACTGCTTCACATTTGTTTAAACGCCATTTATGCTTTGAGACAACATTAACTTGGCGGAAGCGATATTTGTAGCATCTTTCATATGATGTCTACCTTCCATTGCATTGCTTCTAATTTGGTGAAATGTCTTCTTCTTAGTTTACACATCATAGTTACGGTTATCTCTTCCGTCTGTTTTTCATACATATTACATCCTCCTATCATGTGGTTTTCTAACATCAAAGTTTTATTAAATGCGCATCACGCATCAATTTGTTCTCAAGAACTAAATTTTATTTGTTTTTCTTGTCGGCTTGACTTAACATGGCACGGAGAAAGAGGAAGAAACAGAGAATGGCAGGGAATGAGAAGCGGATGAATCCTGCAGATTCTACTGGTACTGATGGTGCAATAGAAGGTGAAAGTCCAGCGGAAAATTCTACAAACACGACATTCCATGCTACACGAACTGCAAAAAAAAGCCAAACAGAAACAAATAGCTGCCACCAAACAAGCAGAGG
Organism: Aegilops bicornis; assembly: GCA_021605145.1. Taxonomy (NCBI): domain Eukaryota; kingdom Viridiplantae; phylum Streptophyta; class Magnoliopsida; order Poales; family Poaceae; genus Aegilops; species Aegilops bicornis. Next base: position 111,489,415 of record CM038669.1, on the reverse strand, counting down.
TAGCCCTAGTTCTTGCAACACCTACCACAAGATTACCAATGCCACGACATACTCGTGCGTCAACTGAGCTAGCAGCATGTTCCCAAGCTCCCTTGCCGCCTGACACTACTTCTCAAGCACTCTTGACACAAGACGAGTTGGCAATATCAGATGAACCTTGTGAGCTTCAACAGCAAGAAGGTAGTTCTTTGGAGTCAAGTTACGATTGCATGCTTCTTTATATGTAGTCTCACAGTTTGATGTACACTAACACTTCCTATGTTTGTTGTTGGACTAGCACCTAGGCGCAAGAGGAAACAAACATCGTGGATAATGCTCGATAGGTTAACTAAATCTAGAGGAGGAAGATGGAGATCCGTTTTGAGGTAGGTTTAAAAGGCCACGTGATGCTACTGAGTCGCCCAAGTTAGTATCGAGGCAGCAGTTGCCGTTAGGTGTCATGTACGTATCCTCCCAACATGGATTCAATACAGGAATGACAAAGACGAAACCCAGTTCAACACCTTCCTCGACCATTTATCTGTAAGTATGGTTATGTATGGAAACTAGTAATATCGTCTTGCTCTGTCCCATACTTTCTAGGTTGTTGATAATGAGACTCCCATAATTTTCAACAGATGATGTTCAAGTTGGATAGCCAAGATGATGCAACCAGACATGCTTGCACACATGTTTTCAAGTCTGCTCTGCGGCGATGTCGGTATAACTTGAGGAAAACTCACTTTGAAGGCAAGGCTAACAGTGAACTTTCCCAAACATCTCCAAAGTGGAAAATATATCGGATGAAGACCGGAGGGCCTTGTTAAACACCGGTCTCGATCCAAGTATCGGTACATTATATATATGTGATCGGATCACATGTTGAAGTCCTATTGACGCATGTGCCACATAAATCTATCTTCTTGTAGGTGAACTGTTCAAAGAACAAGGCCAACCGTCTGAAAGTGAAATTCCAATGCATTTACGTGATCTCGTAGCTATATTGCACAATCGCGAGGCTCTTGTAATTAGTCATTGTTTCACTCTTTTCATTGTACCATATTATCGGATCTATATTGACTTGTTCGAAATGCGGAGGAAAGCCCACAAGGACCAAAAAGTACCTGAACCAAATGTTGTGGAAATCTTCAAGGATTGTCACACCAGCGAAAAAGAAGGGCATGACTACACCACCAAAGCCGCTGTTGTAAGTCCTTAATCCTCATGCCTTTTAACTACTACTTACTCGACTTGTGCCTTGAATCGCATGGTTTGCAGCCAATGTCTATTACTCTTTTCAATTTTATACACAATTGTCTTAGCATATCATTGCACCTTACAAGGTTTAAAAGGGAGGAGTGATGTTCCTTTGATCTTGACCCGTAATCTAGTTCCGTCTTTGGACTTGCCCACACAACGTTACAATTGCCTGTTTGTCTGTTTCTCGCTTTTTTGTGATATGAATGATGTCATACTATGCTTACCGTATTATAAACTTCGTCTCTTTATCCTTAGCCCTCAATACAATGTGAAGAAATAGACAATACATTAGCGATGGTACATGGTCATATGTTTGGAACCTGGTTTTATTATGTACTTTGCAATAAAATACAACTAATATTTTACATGGGTTCACCATAATAAGTTATGTATATAGACCAAAGCTATTTTGTTTGGTTTTGCTGCCTCCTTAATATCTTCTGTTCTGGTACTACTAATGTAAAACCTCAACTTTTCAGCGAGCTATGGAAAAAATGGTGGAACCGCGGCGAGGCAACTATAACCGCAATGTCAGCTCTTGCTGCAGTGGGTCAGTACCTATCCACTAACAGTGCCAAAAGCACGTTCCTGCGTAATACTGGGTTGGTTGTTAAGGCAATATCGTCCAAACTACCTCATGATCAAGATATGCAAGCTCAAAGCAAGGTTGTATCTGCGCTCCAGACACAAGTCCATTCCCTAACAGAGGCCCTTTGTGAAACAAGGAGAAACATTGCTCAATGTCGTCAAGATATGCATGGTTTTGAAACCAGACTATCAGACATTTGCTATGTTGTTCAGGAGCCTAGGGGAAATGAAGGTGAGGGTTATGGTGATCCATCAAACAATACAACATGAAAACGTAACAGTCAAGTCAAATGAACCGAGCTTCTGAACTTCTGGTGGTGCATTTATCTGCCAGACTGTTAAGGTTTATGCCAACCTTCCTTTTGTTATATAGCTGTAATTTGTTTTGGTGCGATACAAAATTATTCGTAACGTGCAGCCACCGGCTGAAGAAAACTGCAAGCCATTTTTGTATAGTGTAGGGTGTTCCCTATATTTGCACTGGTGGCGATCTTTGATGCCGAGTGGATGTAATCTGTGCAATCGCCTTAATATCCTAGCGTTAATTTGGGCCTTATTTATTTCCTAGTTTTCTTTTTCCCTGGTTTGCTAGTGGCCGCAACTACCCATGGGCCATATACGGGCCGTAGGATCCACGGGTCTCCTACGGGCCGTTGATAAATGGGCCTGTAATCGGTGGGCCTCGGGCCGTCGATAAATGGGCCTAGGGCCGTCAGATAAATGGGTCTACATGGGCCGTAATTGGGCGTAATTGGTATCGGCTCAAAGACGGTAATGGGCCGTTAATAGGCCATAGGATCGCGAAAGCTTAATTACATCACAGCATAACAGTCATTAATGGGCCGTAATATAGGACGGCTGGCCGAAACGGGCCGACTCTTGCACTGGCCGAATTTGGCCCATTAGGGTAAAAGGCCAGTAACGGGCCGACTCTTGCCATGGGCCGAATTTGGCCCATTTGGGGAACATGCCAGTAACAGGCCGACTCTTGCCATGGGCCGAATTTAGCCCATTAGGGGAACATGCCAGTAACGGGCCGGAAGTAATTGAAGGCCGAAAAGGAGCCCAAGAACGTATGGGCCGTCAATAGGCCGAAAGCTAACACGGGCTAGAAACAGCCCATGTAAATCACGGGTCGTTAACGGGTACAAAGAAAATTATTGTTCATTATGGGCTAGAGTCACCGTGGGCCTGTAAAGGGCCGAAAGATACGAAGGCCACATATGGGCCGAAAGACGTCGTGGGCCATACATGGGCCGAAAGTGAAATGGGCTGGTGTTATATTCGACGGGCCACATGACGTTGTTGGGCCGATTTCCTTTAGTGCCTAACGGGCCGTAAAATGGGCTATTTGCAAAGAGACCGTTAACAGGCTTTTCATGGGCCAGCCTGTTAACTTTTGACCAAATCAAACGGGCCGTCTTTGTAAGCTAAATGGGCCAATGGTGGGCCGTGGCACGTGTCGACATATCATAGGCGCCTATCTGACTCACTGACGAGCTGACACGTGTTTCGTCCGGCCAATAAGAATTTTACACGTGGAAATTTCCCATTGGTCGGGGCTGTTAACGGGCTATCGGATCCAAAACCCGACCCGATAGCTTAACGGCGTTCTGTTACGGTGGATGCCACGTGTCGGTCACCCTTGACGAAAGCACTTCTGTGACGCGCGATTTATCGTCATGGAAGTGGACACTTCCGTGATGATAATTTTGGTAATGTCATGGAACACTTCTCTGACGACCAGGTATGACTATCTTGATTCTGTCATACATTTGTCATGGATGTACATGCATGACAAAAAACGCGACCTACTGTGACAAACTCGTATCATCACGAAAGTGTATTTTTTTTTGTAGTGTTAGGGTTTGGGGATCGTCAGCAAGGCAAGTAACACATTGATCATACTCTTTTCATACCCACTTTTTATGCATTAGTTAAACTCCTCAAACATTGCAAGATTAGGATGTGATTAGCTTGTGGGTTTTGGGAAGTAGATGATGAGGTAGAACCTATTTTCCCTTTTATTATCAAACCCTTGGGAGTTACTACTACGCTATGCTTATATTGCCATGCTATGCTCGTAGACGTGGATTGGGTTTGAGTGTATCCATGACAGATGTGAGATTGTTAATTAATGGTTTACTTAAGGTGGCTACTTAAATAAACATCTGGGTGGATTGGTTGCAGGCACCTGGAGAATACAGTGTAGTCCAAGGATATCCCGGATGACCCGTGTGATCATTCTACGGCTGGCCACCCAAGCTCAAAGGGATCATAAGATTATTCATGCTGGAAACTTCCGCGTGCAGCCGCAAGCTATTATGGGCTCTAAGATAGTTGAGTAGGTTGCATGACCTCTTCCAGTGGTAGGCTAGCAGATGTAGGGGATGTAGGTTGGTACTGTCTACCCAGAGTTAGAGTTAATGCTTCTGAAAGACTCTGTCTCGGTCATCCGTTTCTCAAACACCATGTAGTGCGAGAAATCCAATTGAGGAGATCGAGTCTTGTGGGGAAAAGTGCACAAACCTCTGCAGAGTGTACAAACTAATCATGGTTAGCCGTGTCCCTGGTTATGGACATCTTGAGTATCTGGTAATTGAATTATTAATTTGATCTCATCACTCTAAATTAATTTGTTGGGTTGATAATTACTTTTTAATTGAGATTGAGTTGGAGGAACCTTCTCAATGTTTAACAACCACCATGATAGTTAAATAAAATATACTCCCTTGTTGTAGGAAAAAATTGGCTTTTTTGCAAAACATTATAACCATAGAGCCTCCACCAGCCATATATGCATGTAGTGATAGCATTACTCTGTTCATTGCTCTATTGTGTTACATTGCCAGCATATTCCATGTGCTGGCCCGTTTCGGGCTGCAACATATCATGTTGCAGACTTTTCGGACGAAGAGTAAGGTGCGCTAGGTCGTTGTCGTGCACTCAGCTATGCCGTTGGAGTTGATGGACTCACTTTATCTTCCAAGCCTTCCGCTGTTACCGTACTTAGATGGCCTTAAGCCATATTTATTGTAATAATTTCTCTTTGGAGACTACCGATGTAATAAGTGTGTGATTGCTACTCTGTTATAAATCCATTCAAGTATTGTGTGTGTCAGCATTACCAATCCAGGGTTGACACTTATGCACAGAGATTTGACCGTCTGAGGTCGGATCGCTACAATAATGCAATAAATATCAACATAAAAGCATGATGCAAAATGGACGTATCAGCGGTTTCCATGGCTAAGCGCTACTAATAAATAGTAGTAGCGGTGCCTTTTAAAAAGCGCTACTACTAAGCTCCTGTGTATAGGCATTTCCCCAGTAGTGTGAGCGTTGACACTTATGTATCCTCTCCCTTGTTATTTTTTGCACTACTCAGCGGTTTAGATTGTATGCTAATTGTAAATGCATCTAGTGCCACCCCAGTTGGTTTTTGAGTATTGACGAAATGTGGTTGAGGGACTATTGTGTTTGTGAGCTTCACGGGATAACACACGTAGAAAGTCCCTATTGATTTGGTTTACCCATCGAAGATGAACCCTAAAAATGTATGAAGACATTGAAGATAATGGTGATTCGCGAAGACATTCATGGCGAAGATAAATAACGTGTGAATACATTCGCTTGAAGACAATGGAGTGCGAAGACATAGTTCTTCGTAGTTTCACTTTCTTGTTTCTTGAGTCATAGGAACCACCAAACTGTCAAGTAGGGTCCAAGCAAACAAAGTCAGAAAACTGACGTGATGCTCAACCAAAATTCTATGTCTTCATGCGAAGACAATGAGAGAAAATCTTATCAAGAGTTAGATGAGTCAGCTTTACTTGTAGCCCAAGTCAAGCTGTCACATGTGTTTTAAATCCGACCGTTGGACACATGTCGGTTCCCCAATGACCCAGGGTCATTTCGTACATATCATGCTGGGTTGCCTCCTGGCTATAAATAGCCACCCCTTCCACCATAAATTGGTGGCTGCTACCTCTTAAGCATGCGTTGGTTTTCCCCTGAAGAGGAAAGGGTGATGCAGCAAAGTATCATAAGTATTTCCCTCAGTTTTTGAGAACCAAGGTATCAATCCAGTAGGAGATAACACGCAAGTCCCTGGTACCTGCACAAACAATCAAGAACCTTGCAACCAACGCGATAAAGGGGTTGTCAATCCCTTCACGACCACTTGCAAAAGTGAGATCTGATAGAGATAATAAGATAAATACTTTTGGTATTTTTGTTGTATAGATTGAAAAGTAAAGATTGCCAAATAAATGACGATAGAAATAGCTAGTTGACGGGAGATTAATATGATGGAAAATAGACCCGGAGGCCATAGGTTTCACTAGTGGCTTCTCTCAAGATAGCAAATTCTATGGTGGGTGAACAAATTACCGTCGAGCAATTGATTGAAAAGCGCATAGTTATGAGAATATCTAGGCACGATCATGTATATATGCATCACGTCTGTAACAAGTAGACCAAAACGATTCAGCATGTACTACTATTACTCCACACATCGACCGCTATCCAGCATGCATCTAGAGTATTAAGTTCATAAGAATAGAGTAACGCATTAAGAAAGATGACATGATGTAGAGGGATAATTAAACTCAAGCAATATGATATAAACCCCATATTTTTATCCTTGATGGCAACAATACAATACGTGCCTTGCTGCCCCTAACATCCGGGAAAGGACACCGCAAGATTGAACCCAAAGCTAAGCACTTCTCCCATTGCAAGAAAGATGAATATAGTAGGCCAAACCAAACTGATAATTCGAAGTGACTTGCAAAGATATTAAATCATGCATAAACGAATTCAGAGAAGAATCAAATATTGTTCATAGATAATCTTGATCACAAACCCACAATTCATCGGATCTCGATAAACACACCGCAAAAAGAATTACATCGAATAGATCTCCAAGAGAATCGAGGAGAACTTTTTATTGAGATCCAAAGAGAGAGAAGAAGCCATCTAGCTAATAACTATGGACCCGAAGGTCTATGGTAAACTACTCACACATCATCGGAGAGGCCATGGTGTTGATGTAGAAGCCATCCATGATCGATTCTCCCTCCGGCTGAGCGCCGGAAAAGGCCCCAAGATGGGATCTCACGGGTACAGAAGGTTGTGGTGGTGAAAATAGGGTTTCGTGGTGCGCCTGGATGTTTTCAGGGTATATGGGTATACATAGGCGAAAGAAGTAGGTCGGTGGAGCCAAGAGGGGCCCACGAGGGTGGGGGCGCACCTACCCCCTGGGCGCACCCTCCTACCTCGTGGCGGCCTCGTTGCTTCTTTGACGTCCACTCCAAGTCTCTTGGATTGCGTTTGTTCCAAAAACGATTCTCACGAAGATTTCATTCCGTTTGGATTCCGTTTGATATTCCTTTTCTGCGGAACACTGAAATAGGGAAAAACAGCAATTTGCACTGGGCCTTTGGTTAGTAGGTTAGTCCCAAAAATAATATAAAAGTGCATAATAAATCCCATTAAACATCCAAAACAGATAATATAATAGCATGGAACAATCCAAAATTATAGATACGTTGGAGACGTATCAAGCATCCCCAAGCTTAATTCCTGCTCGTCCTCGAGTAGGTAAATGATAAAAACAGAATTTTTTATGTGGAATGCTACCTAACATAATTTTCTATGTAATTCTCTTTATTGAGGCATGAATGTTCAGATCCAAAAGATTCAAGTTAAAAGTTTAATATTCACATGAAAATAATAATACTTCAAGCATACTAACTAAGCAATCATGTCTTCTCAAAATAACATGGCAAAACAAAGCTCATCCCTACAAAATCATATAGTTTGGCCATGCTTCATTTTCGTCACACAAAAATGCTCTCATCATGCACAACCCCGATGACAAGCCAAGCAGTTGTTTCATACTTTAGTATTTCTCAAACTTTTCCAACTTCCACACAATACATGAGCGTGAGCCATGGACATAGCACTATGGGTGGAATAGAATATAATTATGGGGGTTGTGTAGAGAAGACAAAAAAGGAGAAAGTCTCACATTGACACGGCTAATCAACGGGCTAGGGAGATGCCCATCAATTGATGTCAATGCAAGGAGTAGGGATTGCCATGCAACAGATGCACTAGAGCTATAAATGTATGAAAGCTCAACAAAAGAAACTAAGTGGGTGTGCATCCAACTTGCTTGCTCACGAAGACCTATGCATTTTAGGAAGCCCATTGTTGGAATATACAAGCCAAGTTCTATAATGAAAAATTCCCACTAGTATATGAAAGTGACAAAATAAGAGACTCTCTATCATAAAGATCATGGTGCTACTTTGAAGCACAAGTATGAAAAAAAGGATAGTAGCATTGTCCCTTTTATTTCTCTTTTTTGGGGGCCTTTTTTTATTTGGCCTTTCTCTTTTTTATTTTTATAGGACAATGCTCTATTAATGATGATCATCACACTTCTATTTATTTACAACTCAATGATTACAACTCGATACTAGAACAAAGTATGACTATATGGATGCCTCCAGCGGTGTACTCGAATAGGCAATGAATCAAGAGTGACATGTATGATAAATTATGCATGGTGGCTTTGCCACAAATACGATGTCAACTACTTGATCATGCAAGTTAATATGACAATCATGAAGCGTGTCATAATAAATGAAATGGTGGAAAGTTGCATGGCAATATATCTCGGAATGGCTATGGAAATGCCCTAATAGGTAGGTATGGTGGTTGTTTTGAGGAAGATATAAGGAGGTTTATGTGTGATAGATCGTATCATATCACGGGGTTTGGATGCACCGGCGAAGTTTGCACCAACTCTCAAGGTGAGAAAGGGCAATGCACGGTACCGAAGAGGCTAGCAATGATGGAAAGGTGAGAGTGCGTGTAATCCATGGACTCAACATTAGTCATAAAGAACTCACATACTTACTGCAAAAATCTACAAGTCATCAAAAACCAAGCATTACGCGCATGCTCCTAGGGGGGTAGATTGGTAGGAAAAGACCATCGCTCGTCCTCGACCGCCACTCATAAGGATGACAATCAAAGAACACCTCATGTTTCAAATTTGTCACACGACGCTTACCATACGTGCATGCTATGGGACTTGCAAATTTCAACACAAGTATTTCTCTAATTCACAATTACTCAACTAGCACAAATTTAATATTACCATCTTCATATCTCAAAACAATCATCAAGTATCAAACTTCTCATAGTATTCAATGCTCTCTATATGAAAGTTTTTATTACACCCATATTGGATGCCTATCATATTAGGAATAATTTTATAGCCAAAGCAAATTACCATGTTGTTATAAAGGACTCTCAAAATGATATAAGTGAATCATGAGAGATCAATAATTTCTATAAAATAAAACCACCACCGTGCTCTAAAAGATATAAGCGAAGCACTAGAGCAAAATTATCTAGCTCAAAAGATATAAGTGAAGCACATAGAGTATTCTAATAAATTCCCAATCATGTGTGTCTCTCCAAAAGGTGTGTACAGAAAGGATGATTGTGGTAAACTAAAAAGCAAAGACTCAAATCATACAAGACGCTCCAAGCAAAACACATATCATGTGGTGAATAAAAATATAGCCTCAAGTAAAGTTACCGATAGACGAAGACGAAAGAGGGGATGCCTTCCGGGGAATCCCCAAGATTAGGCTTTTGGTTGTCCTTGAATTTTACCTTGGGGTGACTTGGGCATCCTCAATCTTAGGCTCTTGCCACTCCTTATTCCATAATCCATCAAATCTTTACCCAAAAACTTGAAAACTTCACAACACAAAACTCAACAGAAAATCTCATGAGCTCCTTTAGTATAAGAAAACAAACAACCACCTTAAGGTACTGTAATGAACTCATTCTTTATTTATATTGGTGTTAATCCTACTTTATTCCAACTTCTCTATGGTTCATACCCCCCGATACTAGCCATAGATTCATCAAAATAAGCAAACAACACACGAAAAACAGAATCTTTGAAAAACAGAACAGTCTGTAGTAATCTGTATCAAACGCAAACTCCTGGAACTCCAAAACTTCTGCCAAAATAGGAATACCTACATAATTTGATTATTGATCTACTGCAATTGGAATTGGTATTTTATAACTTTCTGGTGATTTTTAACAATTGTTTTCGTGAGCATAAAGTTTCTGTTTTTTCAGCAAAATCAAATAATTATCACCCAAGAAGATCCTATAGGCTTTACTTGGCACAGACACTAATTAAACATAAAACCACATATAAAAAGAGGCTATATGAATTATTTATTACTAAACAGGAACAAAAATCAAGGAACAAAAATTAAATTGGGTTGCCTCCCAACAAGCGCTATCGTTTAACGCCCCTAGCTAGGAATAAAAACAAGGAGATCTAGGTACTATCATCTTTGGTATGCAAATCATAAGTGGCCCTCATAATATATTCATAAGGTAATTTAATTTTATTCCTAGGAAAGTGTTCCATACCTTTCCTTAATGGAAACTGGAATCTAATATTTCCTTACTTCATATCAATAATTGCACCAATCGTTCTAAGGAAAGGTCTACCAAGAATAATAGGACATGTAGGATTGCAATCTATATCAAGAACAATGAAATCTATGGGCACATAATTCCTATTTGCAACAATAAGAACATCATTAATCCTTCACATAGGTTTCTTAATGGTGGAATCCGCAAGATGCAAGTTTAAAGAACAATCATCAAATTCACGGAAACCTAACACATCACACAAAGTTTTTGGAATCGTGGAAACACTAGCACCCAAATCACACAAAGCATAACATTCATGATATTTAATCTTAATTTTAATAGATGGTTCCCACTCATCATAAAGTTTTCTAGGGATAGAAACTTCCAATTCAAGTTTTTCTTCATAGGATTGCATTAAAGCATCAATGATATGTTCGGTAAAAGCTTTATTTTGACTATAAGCATGAGGAGAATTTAACACGGATTGCAACAAGGAAATACAATATATTAAAGAACAATTATCATAAATAAATTCCTTGAAATCCAAAATAATGGGTTCATTGCTATGTAAAGTTTTGACCTCTTCAATCCCACTTTTACCAATTTTTGCATCATGATCTAAAAACTCTGAATCATTGGGACTCCTTTTAACTAAAGTTGACTCATCTCCAGTCCCATCATTATCAAGATTCATATTATAAAACAAAGATTTAATAGGGGACACATCAATCACTTTTAGATCTTCATCTTTATTACCTTCTAGCTCTTCCGGTTTGGCGACCATCTTATTAACTAAGGTGGCCTGCTTATCCGAAATTTGGGCTATTAAGTTTTCAAGATGAGCGAACTGAGATTTCAAACCATAAAATTCCTTAGACATATCATCGAGCTCTTTATTCATGTACTCCATAGAACTTTTTTGTTCTTTAAGCTCGTTTCTGAAGAAATTCTTATGCTCAAATTGCAAGGACATAAAGCTTCTAACGTTGTTTTCAATTACTTCCAACCTTCTAAGGTGAGGGTCAACGCCTTTTGGCAGAGCCATCGTGACAAACAAACAAGCCAACACACAAGCAAACAAGATGCAAGCAAAAAGAAACAAACGAAAAAGGGCGAATAAAACTGCAAAGGTGAAGTGGGGGCGAGGAAAATGAGAGGCAAATGGCAAATAATGTAATGTGAGGGATAAGAGTTTGTGATGGGTACTTGGTATGTCTTGACTTGTGCGTAGATCTCCCCAGCAACGGCGCCAGAAATTGGCTAGTTGCTGGGAGATCAACTCTTGACTTGACTTGGTGCAAATCTCCCCGTCAACGGCGCCAGAAATCCTTCTTGCTACCTCTTGAGCATGCGTTGGTTTTCCATTGAAGAGGAAAGGGTGATGCAACAAAGTAGCGTAAGTATTTCCCTCAGTTTTTGAGAACCAAGGTATCAATCTAGTAGGAGATAATACGCAAGTCCTTGGTACCTGCACAAACAATCAAGAACCTTGCAACCAACGCGATAAAGGGGTTGTCAATCCCTTCACGGCCACTTGCAAAAGTCAGATCTGATAGAGATAATAAGAAAAATGTTTTTGGTATTTTTGTTGTATAGATTGAAAAGTAAATATTGCAAAATAAACGGCGACAGAAATATCTAGTTGATGGGAGATTAATATGATGGAAAATAGACCCGGGGGCCATAGGTTTCACTAGTAGCTTCTCTCAAGATAGCCAATTCTACGGTGGGTGAACAAATTACTGTCGAGCAATTGATAGAAAAGCGCATAGTTATAAGAATATCTAGGCATGATCATGAATATAGGCATCACGTTCGTAACAAGTAGACCGAAATGATTCTGCATCTACTACTATTACTCCACACATTGACTGCTATCCAGCATGCATCTAGAGTACTAAGTTCATAAGAACAGAGTAACACATTAAGCAAGATGACATGATGTAGAGGGATAAACTCAAGCAATATGATATAAACCCCATCTTTTTATCCTCGATGGAAACAATGCAATACGTGCCTTGGTGCCCCTGCTGTCCCTGGGATCGAGCACCGCATGTTAGAACCCAAAGCTAAGCACTTATCCCATTTCAAGAAAGATCAATCTAGTAGGCCAAACCAAACTGATAATTCGAAGAGACTTGCAAAGATATTAAATCATGCATAAAAGAATTCAGAGAAGAATCAAATATTGTTCATAGATAATCTTGATCATAAACCCACAATTCATCGAATCTCGACAAACACACCGCAAAAAGAATTACATCAAATAGATCTCCAAGAGAATCGAGGAGAACTTTGTATTGAGATCCAAAGAGAGAGAAGAAGCCATCTAGCTAATAACTATGGACCCGAAGGTTTGTGGTAAACTACTCACACATCATCGGAGAGGCCATGGTGTTGATGTAGAAGCCCTCCGTGATCGATCCCCCCTCCGGCGGAGCGCCGGAAAAGGCCCCAAGATGGGATCCCACGGGTACAAAAGGTTGCGGTGGTGGAAATAGGGTTTCGTGGTGCTCCTGGATGTTTTCGGGGTATAAGATATATATATAGGCAAAAGAAGTAGGTCGATGGAGCCACAAGGGGCCCACGAGGGTGGGGGGCGCGCCTACCCCCTGGGCGCACCCTCCTACCTCGTGGCCGCCTCGTTGCTTCCTTGACGTCCAGTCCAAATCTCCTGGATTGTGTTTGTTCCAAAAACGATCCTCGCGAAGATTTCATTCCATTTGGATTCCATTTGATATTCCTTTTCTGCGAAACACTGAAATAGGCAAAAAAAACAGCAATTTTCACTGGGCCTTTGGTTAGTAGGTTAGTCCCAAAAATAATATAGAAGTGCATAATAAAGCTCATTAAACATCCAAAACAGATAATATAATAGCATGGAACAATAAAAAATTATCAATACATTGGAGACGTATCAGTGGCTGGTCAGAGTTAGTGCACGGCTTTTACCATTTGAGAGCAACCCACCTCCGAAGTCTTTGAAGAGAATCCTTGCGAGGACAAAACCCAAAACACCCAAAGCCCAAAGAGTGTTGGCATCACTCAAGTCTTTATGTCCCCGTGATCTAAAGACTTATTTCACTTGAAGACCGTGATCTTCCAGTCGGTTAGGCGTCACGTTCTGAGGATCCAAGAGTCATTATGGATTGCCGGTGAACGAAGTCTATGAAGGTTTGGAAGTCTACCTTGAAGACTTACCTGAGTGATTGGGCGAGGACTGATACGTCTCCAACGTATCTATAATTTTTTATTGTTCCATGCTGTTATATTATCATTCTTGGATGTTTTACAATCATTTTATAGCAACTTTATATCATTTTTTGGGACTAACCTATTGACATAATGCCCAGTGCCAGTTGCTGTTTTTTGCTTGTTTTTTACTTCGCAGGAAATCAATACCAAACGGAGTCCAAACGCAACAAAACTTTTTGGAGAATTTTTCTAGGCCAGAAGAAGTACCAAAGGGGTGCCCCGAGGGGGTCACAACCCAACTGGGCGCGCCTGGGGGCCCAGGCGTGCCCTGGTGGGTTGTGCCCACCTCGGTGGCCTCCTTGCTCTATAAATACCCCAATATTCCAGAAACCCTAGGGGAGTCGACGAAAAAAAATTCCAGCCGTCGCAAGTTCCAGAAACCACATATCCAATCTAGACACCATCACGGAGGGGTTCATCATCCTCATTGGTGCCTCTTCGATGATGCATGAGTAGTTCATTATAGACCTACGGGTCCGTAGTTAGTAGCTAGATGGCTTCCTCTCTCTCTTTTGATTCTCAATACAATCACTACAAAAAAAGACACATCCGTGACATTTTGGGCCGAACGAAATTTTTTTCGGTCATACTTATGACACTTCTATGACGATAATTGTGAAAAAACCCGTATCATCATAGATATGGTGGGCTCCTACTTCTATGACAAAAATTCATGACAGAAAATGGGTTTTTCGTCCTAGGTGGGCTGGAGACGCAGCTGCATGACATTCTTTGGGCCGTCCATGACAGAAAAAACCATGGTAGAAGCGAGGGCGAGGAAAATATCGGGGTGTTCCAGGTTACGGTGGGTGGTCGGGGCCGAGCGATGCATGGAGGTTTGCACGTTTCTCTCGTACACGCACACGCGTGGGTGCGAGGCGTTGGGCTCTAACTGAGCCCGAGCGAGGCATTCGCCTACTGAACCCGAGCGATTGCACTGCAGGCTATGCGTTACTGAACCCGAGCGATCGATCGATGGCTGTTAACTGAACCCAATCGAGCGATTCCTTCACTACCGCTGCTAACTGAAGCAGATCGATGTTGCCTCTGGATGAACAGTGAGCGTTGCTGGGGGGTTTGGATGAACAGTTCCCAGTGGGGGTGGATGAGCAGGACCCCGTGGTGTTGCCTCTGGAAGAACAGGACCCCGATCGATCGAGCCGGTTGGGGCTGGATGAACAGGACCCCGTGGAGGGCTGGATGAACAGGACCACCTCGTGGAGGGCTGGATGAACAGTAGCCCGTGGAGGGGTGGTTGAATAGGAGCCCGTGGAGAGGGCTAGTTGAACAGTAGCCAGTGGAGTAGCGCGCAGTGGAGGCTGGATGAACAGGAGCCCGTGGATGAACACTCGCAGGTGGAGGCTGGAGGAGGTCGACGGTGGATGAACAGTAGCCTGTGGAGGCTGGAGCGGGTCGATGGTGGAGATGAACAGTATCTCGTGGAGTCCCGTTTTGCGGTACGCCACACCCCTCCCGATGAATAGGACCCCCGCTTCGACCGTAGCACTCCAACACAAGTCAGTTTCCTCCGTTTTGCGGTACGCCACACCCCTCCCGGTCAACAGGACCCTGTTTCGACCGTAGGAGGTCCATTTCCTCCATTTTGCGGTACGCCTGACCCCTCCCGATGAACATGATCCCGTTTCGAAACTGGCCCGTCAAACACAAGGTCGTTTCCTCCGTTCCGCGGTACGCCAGGCCTCGTTTCCATTGGCTATTCCGTCCAAGCCGGTTGGCTCCCACGCGTTCCGTTGCCTCCCGATGAACACGACTCATTCCGTTGCCTCCCCATGAACACGATGACGACGCAGTTTCTCTGTTCCGACCCAGCCATGTACAGGAGCCCTGGCCGTACGTATGCGCGAATAGGTGTTCGAGACCTCGCCCGTATGTGCGTATGTGGCCGTATTTTCTTTCTTGCACACAGGCCACTGTACGTACGTGTACATGCTACGTGCGCACCTCTACTACGACACGTGCGCGTCTCTACATCGACCAGTATGTACATACACGTTCGCGACCAGAATGACAACGCTACGTACGCTTCGACCAGGTGGGCCCCGACTGTCAGGCACTTCCTTGCGTGCGAAGATGTAGCTGGTGGGTCCCAGCAGTCAGGAATCATTTTTTTTGCCTAGACGCACTTCCTTGCATGCGAAGATGTAGCTGGTAGGTCCCAGCAGTCAGGGGGAACATTTTTTCGCGAAATACGGTTGCCCGTCCGATGGGTCCCTGCTATCAGGTGGAGGAATCATTATTTTCCGCGTAATAAGGAGGCACTTCCTTGTTGCGGCCGTGGACACAGCTGTCAGCCTCTCCACGTACAGTCCACGTCCGATGGAAACCGTTCCTTGACCATGTTGACCACGCCGCACCGAGAGCACCAGGGCAGTGGACGATGGTGAGGCCTAGGAAGGGGATGACGCGGAGCCGGGGAAGACGCGGCAGTGGATGCCCACGTGTTGAGGAGTATGAGGGTTCACCGGTTCGCCGCAGTGTGAGGTTGCCGTCGCCGTAGAATAACTGGGGGTGTGGGTGAGTAGAGGGATGGCCTGGACAGTGATGAGAGTAGTCGGGGGCGGTGAGGCCTTCGCGGCATCACAGCCGGCCACGGGAGGCAGGAGCACGAGGCATGACCGGTGCTGGTTTAGGCGGCTGGAGCAAGAAGACCAGAGGTTGAAGAAGCACTACAGTCGTTGGATGGACATCGTGCGGTCATTGGATCTAGAATCGTTCATATTGACTAAGTTGACAAAGCCCTCCGTCCACATCAACTTAGTTGGCCCACAAGTCAGCCTCTCACTATTATGGGTCCCAGCTAGCATGGGGTATTCATGTTTTGTGCGTAATAAGGAGGCACTTTCTTGAGTGTGAAGATATAGCTGGTGGGTCCGACCTGTCAGCGGTGGGAACGTTTTTTCACAAAATACAGAGGCCCTTCCGGTGGGTCCCAGCTATCAGGTGGAGGAATCATTATTTTGCGCGTAATAAGGAGGCATTTCCTTGTGTGCAGCCGTGGACCCAACTGTCAGCCTCTCAACGCACAGTCTACTTCCGAGGGTGTCGTTCGTTGACCATGTTGACCACTCCGCGCCGAGCGCATCCAAGGTGGCGGACGACAGCGAGGCCCCGGACAGCAACGAGCCGGAGATGGGAAGACGCGGGAGTAGAGTCGCAGACGGAGAGGTGTACGTGGGTTAACTGGTTCTGGTGCGTTGTAGTTCGGTAGTCGGTGGAGAAGATTAGGAGGTGTGGAGGGGTGGAGGGATGGCCTGGCCAACGGTGGAGTAGCGCTTCATAGGCGAAGCATGCTAAGCAGAGCTGCTAGCAGCAGGAGGCGGGAGTAGGTGGTCCCGGCGGTGCTGGAAGAAGACGACGAGAGATTGAAGATGGATGCCGGTCGCTGGATGTAAATCCAACGGCTAACAATGTCAGAATCATTTGTTGACTAAGTTGACAACGACTTGCGTTGGCTTCGACCTATTGGCCCACATTTCAGCCTCCAAAAATGTGGCACGTATTCAACCCAATTTTTTTCAGAATTTACAGCCTTTTTTGCGGGGTAGAATTTACAGTCAATTTGATCTATTTTTTTTGAATTACAGTACATTAGATGGGCTGGGTGAACAAATAATGTAGTGTCCATGCGGCCCATTTATGTTTTTCCTAAAAAAAATTACAGGCCATTTGCACTTTCTCGAAATACACGATTTTGCTGGGGTGATTCTAATTATAATGTTGGGCTGGGCGCAGCAATGTTATCAAAAAATAAACAGGGGCTGAGCATTTGTTATATATATATATATATATATATATATATATATATATAATTAGTGATTTATTATTACATTGGTCCTTAAATCTTACCAAGCTTTTGTACACAATCACCAGTATTTTCGTTGCCAAAAAATCCAGGATTTTATTGTTAAGAAATTATTTTTATAAGTTAATAAGATGTGGGATATTGTTTTCTTACATATGTAAGTACATGTTAAATATATGACGACTATAACAATAATATATAATAACATATAAAATAATTTAAGTATATATAATATAGTTAGAAGGGAAACATAAGTTGGACCAGGCATTCATTTTCTTATATAGAAAAATAGAACAGTCCTCTGCTTTTTCTTAAAAAAGAACATAAATTGGGCTGCCGATGTTTCAGGGAAAATAAAACCTCGGATGGGAGGTCCATAGGCGGGTCGATACATGACGGCCCTCAAGAAAATACAAACAAGCCTATGGACCTCCCATCCGAGGTCGTGGGCTGCGCATGTTAAAAAAGAAAGCCTAGACGGGACAGCCCAAAATCCAGCCGATACTTGCTGCCCAGTGATAATAAATGATACCTGCCAGCTCCCCGGCTTCGTTGTGAATTTATCTCCTATAGTAACTATGTTGAAGGACCTAAAAATGTAACTATGTTGACAAACCCATGGGCCCCAACGTCAGTATAGCATTAGGAGGAAGTATTTTTCCGATGAGGCACTTGCTTGCGTACGGCCATACACCTAGTGGGTCCCGACTGTCCGCCTCTCCACATACAGTCCTCTCCAGATTCCTCTCGTTTGTTCAGCATGTTCACAATGGCAGACAGCGGCGTCACGGCGAGCGCACAAAGGCGCAATAGGAGATCCGACCACCTGAGGAAGTGCCCTATTAGTAACGAAACAACTGAACTAGCCTAGTGGCCGCGTGACACTACCCGACAGCTGTTCCGCCCGGGTTCAATTCCACCTGTGCAGAGAAAATATCTCCAAATTTATTGCCTCTACCTTTATTGACATGTGGGTCCCAATTGTCATCTACGCACACCACGTCCAACACTTGCCAAAACTTCGTCCCTCGTTTTCTCTGTTTTTCGCACACTCGACATTGTGTGGGCATTTTGAAAATAGCATATCTTTTTGACTATGCATCATATGAAGATGTGCTATGCATGAATGTTGATCAGCATGATGTTAACTGGCTGGTAGTTCCAGTTTTGACCATGAATAAAACTTCCAACATGATGTTAACACTATTTGAAAAGGTCGTGTTAATATAAATGCTCTACCTCTGAAAGTTGCAGTTTCTTATCTGAAACTGAACTTGGAGTTTCTTATCTGAAACTGAAACTTGCAGTTTCTTCTCTGAGAATCACATTGCCAGCAATTTTATACTCCTATGAAACTACATTTTTTTAAGTGCTAAAAATAGATCTCTAGAATTCATAAAATACTTCATATCCTCAATACTGCAAATCTGAAATTCAAAAGGCATTCATATATGAAAGTACTCTCAATATACAACACAAAATACAATTCACAGCCTGCAAATACTGACAACCCTAAGCTCCTCCTGACAATTCACAACCTGCCCGACTATTGGGCTGGGGGGGCAGTCCCTCCTATTCCTCGGCGGCAGACAGACACCCCGTGAGACGATGTGAACGGCGAGGGAGAGGATGGCAGGGAAGCGTCGTCGGGCCAACTTTTTTTCTCCTCTTCCAGTTGGGTTCGGTCGACGAAGACTCCACCGGCTCGCTCTGGCATGACACCCTGACAAACCGCACCCCGTAGATGCTCGATCTTTCAATCTCTGTTGGATGCTCCATCTGGGATCGATACTCCCACCACAGATCCCTCACGATTGGATTCGGTGAATCTGTTTTCTCCATGGCCCAGAGGAGCAGCTCTATGTACTCCGGCGCGACTCCCTCCGGGAGTACCGCCGCCTTTTCGCTTTGTTGCAAATATTTGGCCATGGATGTCGCCGTCGCCGCTAGTTGGTCCTTGTTGTCAAACCAAGACTGTATCTCCAACATCCTAGCTAGCTTCACAGGGTCGCCGTCTGCGATCCTCACGTATCGGTTGTACTCCTCCATCGATCTACTTCTCCACAGCACCTCACTCGCCGGCGGTGGTTTTTGAATGGAAGAGGAGAGGAGCAGCGCTGGTTTTGGATTAGAACGAGAGAGGGGCGACGCTGGTTTTGGATTGGAACATGAGAGGAGCGGCGGTGGTTTAAGAGGAGAAGAGCGGAAGAGCGGCGCTGGTCCTGGAAGTATTTTTTTTAGTTTTGCGTATTTTGGGTCAAAGTTTGACCATGTACTGTATAAGCAAAATGTGAATGCATGTCACCAAAAATTGTATCGTTTGATTCCTATCTGAATGTACTTTCAAATTATATTATTTTTACAATGTATAACATATATTTTATTTGCGAAAATCATGGTCAATGGTGACCCAGAATAAAAGGGAGACTAGTTAATGTGGGGTCGCTTTCTTAATTGAAGGGTAAATTGATTTCGATTTTGATCCAGTCACAGCGCGCCGACCCTCTCGTCCAATCCTAAATCACTGCTGCACGCTCCTCTCCCTCTTCTCCATTGCAAAACCACCTCCTCTCCTCTCCATCATCTCCATTAAAAAACCACCGTCTCGCCTCTCCCTCTTCTCCATTGCAAAACCACCTCCTCTCCTCTCCATCATCTCCATTCCAAAACCACTGTGTCGCCTCTCCCTCTTCTCCATTGCGAAACAACCTCCTCTCCTCTCCATCATCTCCATTCCAAAACCACCGTCTCGCCTCTCCCTCTTCTCTATTGCAAGACCACCATCTCCCCACCCATCTTCCAAAGCTAGCACCGGACCACTCAGAAGGACATTTATGGAGAGGATGCAGCAGCGAATCAGGCAGATCGCCGGCGGCGACCAGGCAAAGTTAGCCAGGTTGAAGGAGATCCTTACTTGGTTTGACAATGAGTGGGAGATTTCGAGGACGGTGAGGGCCATGTGCC
This sequence comes from Aegilops bicornis, assembly GCA_021605145.1. Taxonomy (NCBI): domain Eukaryota; kingdom Viridiplantae; phylum Streptophyta; class Magnoliopsida; order Poales; family Poaceae; genus Aegilops; species Aegilops bicornis. Next base: position 111,469,059 of record CM038669.1, on the reverse strand, counting down.
AATGTATGCGAAAGAGCGAGACGACGATGATAAGGGCGGCGATGTACATGTACTCCTCGGTGGTAGTCACGCCGTAGTCCTTCGAGTTCATCGAATATCTCCTCTGGGCGATGGAGCAGACAGATTCGCCCAAGGCGAAAGTCAGGCGGAGGTGGTGGGCATACATGTCGAAGGTCGAGCACCCAGAGGATAATGAATCGATCGAGTACGGTGTGCCGTTCGTGAGGGTGCAGAGCCAGCCGGAGCCACAGGAGTATTCGTTCTCCCACCGCAAGAGGAGGCCGGATGGCGCGACGTCGCTTCCTCGCCGTTCTCCACGGTTCCCCCGACGCTCGTCTCGTTTCAATAGCGGCGGTATGGTTTAAGGTAAGCTTCGCACTAGCCTAATCTTCCACCTGCTCATGCTTACAATCAGTGTGACAGCTAATGAAAATCATGTTTACAATCAGTCTTCGAGTACTACGCCAATCACCCTTAAATAGCTCTGGACCTTTGGGTCAAAGTTGTGACACTGTGTACAAATAAAGAAAAATAGATTTGGTGCTTCTTTCAGAAAAGAGTACTCCCTAGAAAACTGCCAATATAAGCTACTAGTATTTGGTTAGAGGATTTGCTGCCGAGAAAGATCCGCCCACAGAGAGCGCCACACATCCCACTGGTGGTGTTGGATGCCAATGCGTGCATGGAGCATGGTTGGTGTCGGTAATTTTTACTTGGCACACCTTGCACTCTGCATATATGCCAATTCCATCCGTACATTTGTGCAGTTCCACCAAAATGCTACTGAATAACCCTGTTTGCACAAATAATGAAAAAGCATGATTACATTATAGTGGCACTAGTTGATGAAACACGCAAAATAAATAGAAGAAAATATTGTGATAGTATCATAGTATGCCATGCTTTGCGAGGCGAGATGGGCCTACTTGGCGCCTCATACGGTACGCCATGCCTCATACTGGAAATCGTCCCAAGTCTCCCTGATACACCTTCTGCCAGTGATGAACATCAGTGTACAGAGGTAGTACAAGGAGGGGCCTTTAGACATTCAAATCTCTATTTTTATGCAGATCAACTAAAATTAAGCACCCCAGTTTGCAGAAACGCTTAAACATTAACAATGGGACTGGTTGATGAAACATACATTAACAAAGAGAAGCACTTTCTTTATCTACATTGGAAATGAAATGATAGAGAGGACACTCGATCTATTTTAACTGTATTATTACTTCATTTTATCAGTGACACTAGGGTCGAGCAGGTGGCAAACGAGGTGTACCGTGCGTCGCAAGGATGAAGGCCGGGGGTGCTTAGACTGGGATGCTGAAGCTGGCTCTTTCAGTCCCTATCTTCCCCCTGATGTTTCTATGGTAGCATTTGGGTTGTAATCCAAACTTGTTCGAGCTGGTGCTGTGTCCCCGTACCTGCCTAGCTTATGTGGCGAACTTGTCTCCTGCTAGTACTCAGTCCGTTCTAGTAGTAGTTGCATAACTGCCCGTTTACACTGAGATGTTGTCGGATAATGGTTCTCTATGGTTGGGTTTCTTTAATGAAATTGGAGGGAACCCCTCTTTCGATATATAAAAAAACAGTGGCACTAGCGGTGCCAAAACATTGCCTCAAATTAATAGTGCCACTAGATTAAGGTGCAAAATAATAACATTACTGCTTTATCATGGCGATTGCCAAAACAAGAGCACAAGAGCAGGATCAACATGCGTGATCTTTGGCAAACAATGACAAAAAAGGAACATACCTCGTGATGGGAACCATATCTACAGTCAACACCATCATAGAAGGGATGACACCAGTCACCAACATGGATGATTCAATTCATGGGACCTTTTGGTGCAGTTCACCTAAAATGAAGCAATGTCCCATGAGCTAGCAGCTTCTTCTTCTTTTTAAGAAAAGGGCTCCAGCCCGGGTTCCATTTCCATCAGAAAACGAAACCCACAGAGCTTCTTCTTCACTAGTTGCAATAAAATTGAGCAACATCAAGGTTGGTCGTGAAGCTCCTGGAATGTTCAACTATAATTTGGATATCATTTGTGCAGTTCAACTAAGACCAAGCGTGAAATGTATATCTCTGTTTGCACAAAAAAGGTGGAAAGGAGGGTGACTAACAAGTGATGAAACATGCATCAAATGAAAAAAGCATGTTCCTTATCTGAATGGCAATCGTATAAGGACAATAGCAATTTCTAGCAGCATTGCTAGATATTAGTGTGGGCATTAGGATTAACTATGACAACCGTTAAATGCGACATTACTTTAATGGTGCCATTGCTTCATTTTACCAGCAACATTACATTAACAGCTGCTACAGAGTCGGTATTTGGGCACATGAGAGTAGGCGGACCAGGACAGTTGTATCTCTAACGGAAAGAAGCAACTTATCTTAATGGGAAATTTAGAAGGACATGAAAAAAAGTGCCATTGATTCATATTACTGGAGGCATTACATTGAAAACAACATTGGTTTAATGTGTCCTTACTTTTAACAGTGCGACTGCTACATTTTACCAGTGGCATTACATAAGAGCGGCTCGGGGCAACAAACATCAGAAGAGGATATCTCGGTTGGTCCCATTTTTGTTCAGTATATAGCCACTTTATTCTGTGTGAGGCTAGCAAATCTAGTCTTTGGACTTACTCATTGACTTATCCCCCAGTCCCCACTTTCTTTCCTTTTTCAACCAATAGATCGGGTTTATATTGAGTTTGTACTGTGTTCCCTTTATTTCCCTATTAGACCTGGAGACCAGTTGGATAGCCAGTCTCTGCTACTTTTCACCCCCATTATTTCCTCTTTCGCTCAAGTCCTAGATTCAGGTAACAAATCTTCCCCCACCCCCACCTCCTTTCTTCCTTGTTTGAACCAAGTAGTACTAGATTCGAGTGCATGAACTAGTTTTACCTCTTAACAGAAAAAATTAGGTGGTTTTTGAATAGCTGATCGATCCTATCTATGAGCGGGCCTGAGAAATAGTAAAAGATACAAATGCAGCGACGTCAGGAGCTCGGGAAGTAGAGCAAGGCCGGTTTCGAAGGAAGTTATACCTGAGGGTCGCTGGGATGTCGCTAGTTGGGCGGCGGGAGGCCGGATCTGCCCACACTACGGCAGCAAGGAAGAAGGGGTGGGAGGCCCTCTTTCGCCAGCGATGCTTGGGAGAGAACGGCAAGGCATGCTGATCGGGACGCGCCTGCAGTGGGTAAGAGCCGTCGCCGAGGACGACCGCGTGAACGTTGCACCTTCTCACCTTCCCCTACGGAGAGGATTCGGCTGGATCTGTGACCAGCTGTGAGCAGAGAGAGAGTGTGGCCACCGCTCGTGTTTAGATCTGGAGGGGACGAGACGGTGCGAAGAGAGCAACACTAGCAAGCAAGCACGGAGGCTCCTGCCTATATAGTGGAGTACTAGTTTTCTTTTGTCTACCGGCCAGAACCGGCTTGACCTCGGCAATGACTGTCGAGAAGTCTTCATGCATGTTCCCCGGAGGCGCAGTTGTCGTCAATTTGATCTGAAGCACCGGATTATAACATATAACACACAAAAATACCACATGAAAAGAAATCATAACCTCACTGCCCAAAGGAGACAAGATGAATCCCGACGGAGAAACTAGACGAGGATCAAAGCTCAAATTAAAGATAAACTCGTAGAAAAGGGGTCCATCGATTGATGTCCTAATTAACATAGCCGGCTTGACCTAGATGGCAGCCGAGTAGTCTTCGTGCATGTGCCCCCAATGACTGGCCCAACTCAGTTGTCGCTGTTTAACCCGCGCAGTGATCCAAAGCACATGACACCTAATTTTGCAAGATGACAAGAAACCTTTTTTTAGATTTCTCACCAGAACTACAACCCTGTACAACACAGCCTGCACGATATGTAGACGATAGCCAATCCAGGCATGTCTGCTGGAGTCTGGTCACATTCATGGATGAACTGATCTTCCGTGTCTTGCAGGGATCGTCCAGGTACCAACGTATGTACTCCTACACCACTTCTCTAGTAGTACTATCGCTCGTCTCTCTCTTCTATTAACTCACCTGACTTGCGGGGCCAGGGAGTGTGCCTATGGTAGGTTCTCAATTGCGGTCCCACATGTGTGTGCAAACGCAATATGACGCGCGTTCCTTTCAGAGAGCGGCGTGCCAGACCGATCGACCGTCTGGGGTGCGACGTGAACGCGACGGGCGTGTTGTATACTCCGTACATGTGTACCGCCGTTTTCTTGAGGCTTTGCTCCATGGCGCAATCCATGGATACAAAATTAGTATACTATACTATTTAAAAGTCAAGGGCGGGGCTTTTCCTGCGTGGTAGGCGGGGCAGTTCTGGCTAGTCGTTTTGACAGATAAGCGAGAAGATGAGGGAGTAGGCTGCTAAAAACGTAGGGATGTGTGATTTGATAGCGAGTTACTTCTGGACAGGTGGGGCCCCGTGATTTGACTTGCCATTATCATTTTAACTGCGGCGCTATGACCGGCGTGAGTCTCCCAATTCCTGACCACCTCCATACAAATACCTCTCCCAATGCTCCACCATGTAGAGGCTGGGTCTTGCATGAGAGCCCACTCCTCCACTTTTTCCTTGCCTCTTTCCTCCACATATGCAAAAATGCCATGCAAAGTGGTCTTATAGCCCACTATTATACTCCCTCCGTTCCAAAATAGATGACCCAACTTTGTACTAACTTAAAGTTAAGTTAGTACAAAGTTTAAGTTAGTACAAAGTTGAGTCATCTATTTTGGAACGGATGGAGTACTTACTTGCTCCTACAGGTGCTAAGCTTGCCACATAGGCATAAAGTCTGATGTGGCAAGTTAATTAAGAAGAGAGAGACTAGTTTGGTGACCCAAGGAAGAAACGGTGCTAAGCGCGTGTACCAAGGTGAAAAGACAATTGTGAGTCTATAGTTAATTAAATGAAGCAAACTTAGCAACAAAAAACTAAGCACCTATGCATTGAGGACTTCATTGCTAAGCCATTTAATGCCCTTAGCACCTCATCTAAGCACCATTTCATTGAAAGAGGTCACTCCTTGGCAAATGCAATAAATACTACGAAGAAAGAGATAGAGAGAAGTAAAGAAATACTCTTATAGCCAACCTTATAGCTAACCTTGTTGTAGTACGAGTGACTAAGTGATGACTATGTATGACATGCCAACATCAGATAGCCTAGCGCACCGTCTTAAATCCCCAAGGGCGCGACCGCGCGAGCAAGGCGACGGTCGTGGTAGGCGGCGCGACCAAGGTACGGGCTACTGGCAGCCCTTGGATCTGAGATCGAATGGTTGCATGCTAAGTTGCTGAAAATTTGCAGAATAACCCTCCAGGACAGGATATTCACCCATAGGTCTAGAATCACGCCATGCAACCGTTCGATCTCAGATACAAGGGCTCTCAGAAGCCCGTATCATGGGAGAATGGAAAGCTTCGTATCACCTGTAATTTTCCCGGCGCTTGACATGACTGTCGGTGTCAAAACCGGCGGATCTCGGGTAGGGGGTCCCAAACTGTGCATCTAAGGCGGATGGTAACAGGAGGCGGGGGACATGATGTTTACCCAGGTTCGGGCCCTCTCGATGGAGGTAATACCCTACTTCCTGCTTGATTGATCTTGATGATATGAGTATTACAAGAGTTGATCTACCACAACATCGTAGAGGCTAAACCCTAGAAGCTAGCCTATGGTATGATTGTTGTTGTTCTACGGACTAAACCCTCCGGTTTATATAGACATCGGAGGGGGCTAGGTTTACACAGAGTCGGTTACAAGGGAGGAGATCTACATATCTGTATTGCCAAGCTTGCCTTCCACGCCAAGGAGAGTCCCATCTGGACACAGGACGAAGTCTTCAATCTTGTATCTTCATAGTCCAGCAGTCCGGCTAAAGGATATAGCCCGGCTGTCCGAGGGCCCCCTAATCCAGGACTCCCTCAGTAGCCCCTGAACCAGGCTTCAATGACGATGAGTCCGGCGCGTAGATTGTCTTCGGCATTGCAAGGCGGGTTCCTCCTCCGAATATTCCATAGAAGATTTTGAACACAAGGATAGTGTCCGGCTCTGCAAAACAAATTCCACATACCACCGTAGAGAGAATAATATTTCCACGGATCTAATCTGCTGACACATTTGGCAGCATGACATCACACCACGGCCCGGTCATTATTCAAACTGTTTTTCTCAACCAGCTACTGCTCATATTGCGAGGCGGTTTTCTTGGCACGTCTTCTCGAAGCAGAGATCATATCCCCTTATCACGGGATTTTCATCAATGCGGGTGTGGGTAACACAACCGCGCCATCAATTACGGCGCTTGGGGAATAAGCGGTTTTACCAGGCAAGTGGGGAGGCGCAGAATCCCTGCTGCCTTTATAAGGGAATAAGGACTCCCTTTCGCTCCCACGCTTTCTTCTCCCCGATCCATTCCCCTCCGCCCAAGCTCCAGCGCTCAAGCGTTCATCTTCCCTGCCCACAAAGGCTTTCCGAAAATGTCCGGATCCGGAACAGGAGGCAAATGGATGTCCTCTACCGTCCAGAGAAGGACATCAAAAAGCTTCGGGAGGCCGGGTATCTGGCCAAGAAAATCAGCCATCGTCTCCCGACGGCAGGACAGATAGTCCCCACCCTGGAATCCCACGAGAGGGTTGCATTCCTCCCTCACTTTGTCCGCGTGCTAGGGTTTCCCCTCCACCCGTTCGTTTGCGGCATCATGTATTATTATGGGATCGATCTTCACGATCTGTCCCCTAATTCCTTCCTCAACATCTCGACATTTATTGTCGTGTGCGAGGCTTTTCTCCGCATCTCGCCACATTTTGGCTTATGGCTGAAGATTTTTAATGTGAAGCCCAAGGTAGTGGGTGGCAAGCACGCCGAGCGCGGAGGCGCTATGGTGAGCAATATGCCCAACGTTACATGGCCAACAGGCACCTTTAACGATTCTGTCAAGGAGTGGCAACAGCAGTGGTTTTACATCACCGAGCCGCGCGGCACAGAATGGGCCGCTACTCCCGAGTTTCGATCCGGTGCCCCCTGCGGCTTACATCCTGGGTCAAGAAGGGCTTGAACTGGTCCTCATCCGACGAATTGTCAGTGCTCCAGACGCCGTTAAAGATATGGGAGACAAGAACATTGAACTCGTCAATGTGATCCAGGTGATGTTGGTTCGCCGGATCGTGCCTTGACAACACCGGACTTGCAATCTATGGGAATTCGATCCGGCCAAACACCAAACCTTGCGAGAGCTTTTTGGCTCCTCGCACAAGGACATCTGGAAGGTGCTTTTCAAGTCCAGAAAATCATGGCCGGACTCCGCCGAAGACCGCGGGTACCAACTATCCCGCCCTGCAAGTTCGGTAAGTAATCGCATTTTATGTCCGCGTAACCCAAGGGAAGCGCTTAATGTGTTTTCCATAATCCTCCTAGGGCTGGACGAAGAAGGCGGAGTGGATCCATTGTCCGGCCCCGCTGCCCGAAGAACCGGCCGTCCCAGTTCTGGCGAAGATGCTGGTCATGACGCCTTACAAGGTGCCAGAGAAGACGGCCGAGAAGGGGGCCAAGAAGACCCGGGTCGGCCTTCGTCACCGTGGCACTTCGGATACAATATCCGAAGGCTCTGATGCCCGTTCTGCCTCCGAAGAGGACGAGGAGGAGGAAGAAGATGAATCCCTTGCGGGGGAAAGAAATAAGAGGACGGCCTCCACACACTTGGAGGCCGAGTCGCCCAAAAGGGGAAAAGCTCCTCTTCCGGAGGAGTCCACTGCCGCCGCCGACAGCGGCCCGGCGTGGGATCCCAGGACCCAGCCCCTGGTGAACCCATGAGTATATATAGTCCGAACACGTTCACGCGTCCAGACTCATCATGGCGTAATATTTTAACCTGAGCCATATGTTTTGTAGTCCGGCGAGGTCCCGTACCGAACAATCCTCATCAGAGGATTCGCTGAGCTTGGATGCTATGGAAAGCGGGACGCCCCCGAAGGCCCCTTTCTTCGAACAGGTGAATACCACCGAGGCTTCGTCCCCGAGGGACCCCGGCCAAGGAGGAGAGGGAAAGACCGTGAAGGCGGCGCCTGGAGGTAAAACTTCAGGGGCCGAACACATCACTACAAAAAAAAGACACATCCGTGACATTTTGGGCCGAACGAAAATATTTTCTGTCATACATATGACACTTCTATGACAATGATTGTGACAAAACCCGGTATCATCATAGATGTGGTGGGCTCCTACTTCTATGACAAAAAATCATGACAGAAAATGGGCTTTTCGTCCTGGGCGGGCCGTAGACGCAGCTGCATGACATTCTTTGGGCCGTCCATGACGGAAAAAACCGTGGTAGAAGCGAGGGGGAGGAAAATTTCGGGGAGTTGCCGGTTACGGTAGGAGGCCGGGGCCGGCGATGCTGCGTTCTCTCGTGACGACGCTGCAGCGTGTGTGCAAGGCGTTGGCTCTAACTGAACCCGATCGATTGCACTGCAGGCTACGCGTTACTGAACCCGAGCGATCGATCGATGATTGTTAACTGAACCCGATGGAGCGATTCCTTCGCTGCTGCTGCTAATCAAGCCGATCGATTGGATGAACAAAGTGGCGTTGCGGGGGTGGATGAGCGATTGAGCGGTGGCGTTGCCTCTGGATGAATAGGACCTCGTGGTGTGGAGGGCTGGATGAACAGTAGATGGTGGAGGGGTGGCCGTGGAGGGGTGGTTGAACAAGACCCCGTGGTGTGGAGGCCTGGATGAATAGTAGACGGTGGAGTGGTGCCCGTGGAGGGGTGGTTGAACAGTAGCCGGTGGAGTAGCGCGCGGTGGAGGCTGGATGAACAGGAGCCCGTGGAGGCTGGAGGAGGTCGACGGTGGAGAAAAACAGTATCCCGTGGAGTCCCGTTTTGCGGTACGCCACACCTCCCGATGAACAGGACCCCGTTTGACCGTGGCGCTCCAACACAAGTCCGTTTAAATCCGCTTTTGCGCTACGCCACACCCCTCCCGATCAATAGGACCCCCGTTTCGACCGTAGGAGGTCCGTTTCCTCCATTTTGCGGTACGCCACACCCCTCCCGATCAACAGGACCCCCGTTTCGACCGTAGGAGGTCCGTTTCCTCCGGTTTGCGGAACGCCACACCCCTCCCGATCAACAGGACCCCTGTTTCAACCGTAGGAGGTTCGTTTCCTCCGTTGTGCGCTACTCCAGGCCTCGTTTCCATCGCCTGCTCCGTCCAAGCCCTCCCGATGAACACGACCACGCATTCCGTTCCGACCCAGCCGGTTGGCTCCCACGCGTTTCGTTGCCTCCCGATGAACTTGACGCATTCCGTTGCCTCCCGATGAACAAGACGCATTCCGTTGCCTCCCCATGAACATGACGACGACACTGTTTCTCCGTTCCGACCCAGCCATGTACTTATGCACGAGTAGGCGTTCGAGACCCTTCCCGTATGTACGTACGTGGCCGTATTTTCTTTCTTGCACCCTCGCCGATGTACGTACGTGTACATGCTACGTGCGCGCCTCTACTACGACACGTGCGCGCCTCTACATCCACCAGTATATGTATGTACACGTTCGCGACCAGAATGACAACGCTACGTACGCTTCGACCAGGTGGGTCCCGACTGTCAGGCAGTTCCTTGCGTGTGAAAATGTAGCTGGTGGGTCCCAGCAGTCAGAGGGGTGAATCGTTTTTTTTGCTCGGATGCACTTCCTTTGCATGCGAAGATGTAGTTGGTGGGTCCTAGCAGTCAGGGGGGCGAATCGTTTTTTTGCCCGGACGCACTTCCTTGCGTGCGAAGATGTAGCTGGTGGGTCCCAGCAGTCAGGGGGGCGAATCGTTTTTTTTTTGCCCGGAAGCACTTCCTTGCGTGCGAAGATGTAGCTGGTGGGTCCCAGCAGTCAGGGGGGAACTTTTTTTCGCGAAATACGATGGCCCGTCCGATGGGTCCCCGCTGTCAGGTGGAGGAATCATTATTTTCCGCGTAATAAGGAGGCACTTCCTTGCTGCGTCCTTGGACCCGGTATCGACCTCTCCACGTCTGATCCACGTCCAATGGAAGTCGTTCCTTGACCACGTTGACCACGCCGCGCAGAGAGCACCACGGCGGTGAACGACGGCGAGGCCTAGGAAGGGGACGACTCGGAGCCGGGGAAGACGCAGAAGTGGATGCCCACACGAAGAGGAGTACGAGGGTTCATTGGTTCGGCTGCAGTGTGAGGCTGCTGTCGCCGCAGAATAACAGGGGGTGCGGGTGAGTAGAGGGATGGCCTGGCCAGCGGTGGGAGTAGTAGGGGGCGGTGAGGCCTCCGCGGCATCACAGCCGGCCACGGGAGGCAGGAGCACGCGGCACGACCGGCTGGAGCAAGAAGACCAGAGGTTGAAGAAGCGCTACAACTATTGGATGAACATCATACGGTAACAGGAGCTAGAATCGTTCATATTGACTAAGTTGACAAAGCCCTCCATCCCCGTCAACTTGGTAGGCCCACAAGTCAGCCTCCCAAGATATCTTTGGGTTCCAAGGTGGGGGTATTCATTTTTTTGTGCGTAATAAGGAGGCACTTCCTTGCGTGCGAAGATAGCTGGTGGGTCCAAAAAGTCAGAGGGGGCACTTTTTTTTCACGAAATACAGAGGCCCTTCCGGTGGGTCCCAGATGTCAGGTGGAGGAATCATTATTTTGCGCGTAATGAGGAGGCATTTCCTTGTGTGCGGCCATGGACCCAGCTGTCACCCTCTCCACGCACAGTCTACTTCCGATGGTGTCGTTCGTTCACCATGTTGAGCATGCCGCGTCGAGCGCATCCAAGGTGGTGGATGACGGCGAGGCCCCGGACAGCAACGAGCCGGAGATGGGAAGACGCAGGAGTAGAGTCGCAGACGGAGAGGTGTACGAGGGTTAACTAGTTCTAGTGCGGTGTGGTTCGGCAGTCGGTGGAGAAGAACTGGAGGTGTGGAGGGGTGGAGGGATGGCCTGGCCAACGGTGGAGTAGCGCTTTATAGCGAAGTGTGCTAAGCAGAGCTGCTAGCAGCAGGAGGCGGGAGGTGGTCCCGGCGGTGCTGGAGAAAGAAGACGAGAGATTGAAGATGGATGCCGGCTGTTGGATGTAAATCCAACGGCTAACATGTCAGAATCATTTGTTGACTAAATTGACAACGACTTGCGTTGGATTCGACCTATTGGCCCACATTTCAGCCTCCAAAAATGTGGCACGTATTCAACCCATTTTTTCATAATTTACAGTCTTTTTTTTCGCGGTAGAATTTACAGCCAATTTGATCTTTTTTTTGAAATACAGCCATTAGCTGGGCTGGGTGAACAATTAATGTAGCGTCCATACGGCCCATTTATTTTATTTCCTAAAAAATTACAGGCCATTTGCACTTTATCTAGATACACGATTTTGTTGGGCTGATTCTAATTATAATGTTGGGTTGGGCCAGCAATGTTATCAAAAAAAAGGGCTGAGCATTTTGTTATAAATATATTTAAATAATAAGTGATATTATTTCATTCGTCCTTAAATATTACCAAGCTTTTGTACACAATCACTAGGATTTTCGTGCCAAAACAATCCAGGATTTTATTTTGTTTAGAAATTATTTTTATAAGTTAATAAGATGTGGGATATTGTTTTCTTACATATGTAAGTATCTCATTAAATATATGATGACAATAAAAATAATATATAATAACATATAAAAAAATTAAAATATATATAATATAGTTAGAAGGGAAACATAAGTAGTACCTGGCGTTCCTATTCTTATATAGAAAAATAGAAAAGACCTCTGTGTTTTCTTCAAAAAAAATACATAAATTGGGCTGCCAAAAATAAAACCTCGGATGGGAGGTCCATAGGCCGGTCGATACATGATGGCCCTAAGAAAATACAAACAGACCCTCCCATCCGAGGTCGTAGGCTGCACATGTTAAAAATGAAAGCCTAGACGGGGCAGCCCAAAACCACGTCGTCCAACACTTGCCAAAACTTTGTCCCTCGTTTTCTCTGTGTTTCGTTCACTCGACATTGTGTGGGCATTTTGACTGTGCATCATATGAAGATGTGCTATGCATTAATGTTGATCAGCATGATGTTAACTGGCTGGTAGTTCCATTTCGACCATGAATAAAACTTCCAACATGATGTTAACACTGTTTGAAAAGGCCGTGTTAATATAAATGCTCTGCCTCTGAAAGTTGCAGTTTTTTATCTGGCCCGAACTTGCGGTTTCTTATCTGAAACTGAAACTTGCAGTTTCTTCTCGTCTGCACTTTTATACTCCTATGAAACTACTTTTTTAAGTGCTAAAATAGATCTCTAGAATTCATAAAATTCTTCACATGCTCAATCTTGCAAATCTGAAATTCAAAAGACATTCATATCTGAAAGTACTCTCAAAATACACAACACAAAACACAATTCACAACCTGCAAATCTTGACAACCCTAAGCTCCTCCCCGACAATTCACAACCTGCCCGACTATTGGGCCAGAGGGGCAGCCCCTCCTATTCCTCGGCGGCAGACAGCCGCCCCGTGAGACGATGTGAACAGCGAGGGAGACGATGGCGGGGAAGCGTCGTCGGTCCAACTGCTTTTCTCCTCTTGTAGTTGGGTTCGGTCGACGAAGACTCCACCGGCTCGCTCTAGCAGGACACCCTCACAAACAGCACCCTGTAGATGCTCGATCCTTCAATCTCTGGTGGATGCTCCACTGGGATCCATACTCCCACCACCGCTCCCTCACGATCGGATTCGGTGAATATGTTTGCTCCATGGCCCAGAGGAGCAGCTCTATGTACTCCGGCGCGACACCCTTCAGGAGTGTCGCCTTTTCGCTCTGTTGCAAATATTTGGCCATGGATGTCGCCGTCGCCGCTAGTTGGTCCTTGTTGTCAAACCAAGACTGTATCTCCAACATCCTAGCTAGCTTCACAGGGTCGCCGTCTGCGATCCTCACGTATCGGTTGTACTCCTCCATCGATCTACTTCTCCACAGAACCTTCACTGCTTGGCTGTGGTTTTTGAATGGAAGAGGAGAGGAGCAGCGCTGGTTTTGGATTAGAACGGGAGAGGAGCGACGCTGGTTTTGGACTAGAACAGGAGAGGAGGGGCGGTGGTTTTGAAATGGAAGAGGAGAGGAGCAGCGCAGGATTTCGATTGGAACAGGAGAGGAGCGGCGGTGGTTTAAGAGGAGAAGAGCGGAAGAGCGGCGCTGGTCTTGGAAGTATTTTTTTGTTGTTTTGCGTATTTTGGGTCAAAGTTTGACCATGTACTGTATGTGACAAGCAAAATGTGAATGCATGTCACCAAAAATTGTATCGTTTGGTTCGTATCTGAATGTACTTTCAAATTATATTATTTTTGCAACGTATAACATATATTTTATGTGCGAAAATCATGATCAATTATGACCCAGAATAAAAGGGAGACTAGTTAATGTGGGGTCGCTTTCTTAATTGAAGGGTAAATTGATTTTGATTTTGATCCAATCACAGCGCGCCGGCCCTCTTGCCCAATCCTAAATCGCTGCCGCACGCTCCTCTTCCTCTTCTCCATTGCAAAACCACCTCCTCTCCTCTCCATCCTCTCCATTCCAAAACCACCGTCTCGCCTCTCCCTCTTCTGATCTTCTCCATTGCAAAACCACCTCCTCTCCTCTCCTTCATCTCCATTCCAAAACCACTGTCTCGCCTCTCCCTCTTCTGATCTTCTCCATTGCAAAACCACCTCCTCTCCTCTCCAATCATCTGCATTCCAAAACCACCTCCTCTCCTCTCCATCATCTCCATTCCAAAACCACCGTCTCGCCTCTCCCTCTTCTAATCTTCTCTCCATTGCAAAACCACCTCCTCTCCTCTCCATCATCTCCATTCCAAAACCACCTCCTCTCCTCTCCCTCTTCACTATTGCAAGACCACCGTCTCTCCTCCCATCTTACAAAGCTAGCACCGGACCACTCAGAACGACGTCCATGGAGAGGATGCAGCGGCCGAATCGAGCAGATCGCGGCGACTGAGCAAAGTTAGCCAGGTTGAAGGAGATCCTTTGTTGGTTTGACAATGAGTGGGAGATTTCGAGGACAGTGCGGGCCATGTGGCAATGTATGCGAAAAGAGCGAGACGGCGGCGATGAGGCGGTGATGTACATGTACTCCTCGGCGATCACGCCAGCGATCCTCCGAGTTCATCGAGTATCTCCTATGGGCGATGGAGCAGACAGATTCGCCCGAGGCGACAGTCAGGCGGAGGTGGTTGGTGTACAGGTCGAAGGTCGAGCATCCAGAGGATAACGAATCGATCGAGTATGGTGTGCCGTTCGTGAGGGTGCAGAGCCAGCCGGAGCCACAGGAGTATTCGTTCTCCCACCGCAAGAGGAGGCCGGATGGCGCGACGTCGCTTCCCTGATGTTCTCCACGGTTCCCTCGATGCTCGCCTCATTTCAATGGCGGTGGTAGGGTTTAAGGTAAGCTTCGCACTAACCTAATCTTCCACCTGCTCATGCTTACATTCAGTGTGACAGCTAATGAAAATCATGCTTACAATCAGTCTCCGAGTACTATGCCAATCACCCTAAAATAGCTCTGGACCTTTGGGTCAAAGTTGTGACATAGTGTACAAATAAACAAAAATAGATTGGTGCTTCTTTCAGAAAAGAGTACTCCCTAGAAAACTGCCAATATAAGCTACTAGTATTTGGTTAGAGGATTTGCTGCCGAGAAAGATCCGTCCACAGAGAGCGCCACACATCCCATCGGGTTGTGGTGGATGCCAATGCGTGCATGCAGCATGGTTGGTGTCGGTAATTTTTACTTGGCACACCTTGCACTCTGCATATATGCCGGTTCCATATGTACATTTGTGCAGTTCCACCAAAATGCAGCTGAATAACCCTGTTTGCACAGATAATGAAAAAGCGTGATTACATTATAGTGGCACTAGTTGATGAAACACACAAAATAAATAGAAGAAAATATTGCGATAGTATCATAGTATGCCATGCTGTGAGGGCGAGATGGGCATCGTCCCAAATCTCCCAGATACACCTTCTGCCAGTGATGAACATCAGTGTACAACAATAGTACAAGGAGGCGCCTTGAGACATTCAAATCTCTATTTTTGTACATATCAACTAAAATTAAGCACCCCAGTTTGCAGAAACGCTTAAACATTAATTAACAATGGGACTAGTTGATGAAACATACTTTAACCAAGAGAAGCACTTTATTTATCTACATTGGAAATGAAATGATAGAGATGGCACTCGCTCTATTTTAACTGTATTATTACTTCATTTTATCAGTGACACTAGGGTCGAGCAGGTGGCAAACGAGGTGCACCGTGCGTCGCAAGGATGGAGGCTGGGGGTGCTTAGACTGGGATGCTGAAGCTAGCTCTTTCAGTCACCAACATGGATGATTCAATTCATGGGACCTTTTGGTGCAGTTCACCTAAAATGAAGCAATGTCCCGTGAGCTAGCAACTTCTTCAAATTTTTTTAAGAAAAGGGCTCCAGCCCCGGTTCCATTTCCATCAGAAAACGAAACCCACAGAGCTTCTTCTTCATTAGTTGCGATAAAATTGAGCAACATCAAGGTTGGTTGTGAAGCTGTTGGAATGCTCAACTATAATTTGGATATCATTTGTGCAGTTCAACTAAGATCGAGCGTGAAATGTATATCTCTGTTTGCACAAAAAAAGTGGAAAGGAGGGTGACAAACAAGTGATGAAACATGCATAAAATGAAAATAAGCATGCTCCTTATCTGAATGGCAATCCTACAAGGACAGTAGCAATTTCTACAACAGTGGCATTGCTAGATATTAGTGTGGGCATTAGGATTAACTATGACAACCGTTAAATACGACATTACTTTGGGCACGGGAGAGTAGGCGGACCAGGACAGTTGCATTTCTAACGAAAAGAACCAACTTATCTTAATGGGAAATTTTAGCGGGACATGTAAAGAAGTGCCATTGATTCATATTCTTGGAGGCATTACATTGAAAACAACATTGGTTTAACGTGTCCTTACTTTTAACAAAGGCGACTCCTACATTTTACCAAAGTGGCATTACATAAGAGTGGCTCGGGCAACAAACATCAGAACAGGATATCTGGGTTGGTCCCATTTTTGTTCGGTATAGCCACCTTATACTGGCCATGTTTGGATCATGGGGTTAGAGCTAGTTTGGGTTAGTTGGGGGCTTAAATATCCCAAAAGTATCCAAACAAGTAGGGTTAGAGTGGGTTAGTTCCATCTAACCCAACTATCCCGGTGGAGAGGTGCTTATTTAAGTTAGAGTGGGTTAGAAAATAACTCTAACTTTAACTACATTAGAGTATCCAAACAGGGCCACTGTGTGAGGCTAGCAAATCTAGTGCTGGACTTACTCTGTTGACTTGTCCCCCAGTCCCCACTTCTTTACTTTTTCAACCAATAGATCGGGTTTATATTGAGTTTGTATTGCGTTTCCCTTTATTTCCCTATTAGACCTAGAGACCAGTTGGATAGCCAGTCTCTGCTACTTTTCGCCCCCATTATTTCCTCTTTTGACCAAGTCCTAGATTCAGGTAACAAATCCTCCCCACCCCCACCCCCTTTCTTCCTTGTTTGAACCAAGTAGTACTAGATTCGAGTGCATGAACTAGTTTTACCTCTTAAACGTAAAAAAATTAGGTGGTTTTCGAACAGCCGATTGATCCTATCTACAAGGGGGCCTGAGAAATAGTAAAAGTTACAAATGCAGCGATGTCAGGAGCTCGGGAAGTAGAGCAAGGCCAGTTTCGAAGGAAGTTATACCTGATGGTCGTCGGGATGTCGCTAGGTGAGCGGCGGGAGGCCGGATCGGCCCACACTACGGCAGCGAGGAAGAAGGGGTCGGAGGCCCTCTGTCGGTGTCAAAACCGGCGGATCTCGGGTAGGGTTCCCGAACTGTGCGTCTAGGCGGATGGTAACAGGAGACAAGGGACACGATGTTTTTACCCAGGTTCGGGCCCTCTCGATGGAGGTAAAACCCTACTCCTGCTTGATTAATATTGATGATATGGGTAGTACAAGAGTGGATCTACCACGAGATCAGAGAGGCTAAATCCTAGAAGCTAGCCTATGGTATGATTGTTGTTCGTCCTACGGACTAAACCCTTCAGTTTATATAGACACCGGATAGGGTTAGGGTTACACAGAGTCGGTTACAATGGTAGGAGATCTACATATCCGTATCGCCAACCTTGCCGTCCACGCCAAGCAAAGTCCCATCCGGACATGGGAAGAAGTCTTCAATCTTGTATCTTCATAGACTAGGAGTCCGGCCAACGGTGATAGTTCGGCTATCCGGACACCCCCTAATCCAGGACTCCCTCAGTAGCCCATGAACCAGGCTTCAATGACGCATTTAGTCCGCGCGCGCATATTGTCTTCGGCATTGCAAGGCGGGTTCCTCCTCCGAATACTTCATAGAAGATTTTAAACACAAGGATAGTGTCCGGCTCTGCAAAACAAGTTCCACATACCACCGTAGAGAGAATAACCTTTGCACAGATCTGCTGACGTATCCCGCGGCGTGACATCACACCACGGCCAGGCCTTTATACGAATCATTTTTACTGTCCCACCTCAGTGCGTTTAGCGAGGCGGTTTCCTTGGCACGTCTTATCAGAGCGGAGATCGTGCCCCTTTATTCTGGGATTCTCATTAATACGGGCGTGGGTAACCCAACCGCGCCATTGATTATGGCGCTTGGGAGATAAGCGATTTTTACGGTCAAGGGGGACGCATAGCCGTCCGCCCATATAAGGGGATAAGGATCCACCTTTTAACCTACGCCTTCTTCCTCCTTTGCTCATCCATTTCCGCGCACTCGAGCTCCAGCACCCAAGTCCGCACATCCCTCCTCAACCTCCTCCAGCCATGTCCGAAGCGGGAGGCAAGTTGATGGTCTCCTCCGTCACGGAGGGACAAGTCAAAAAGCTGCGGAAGGCCGGATACTTGTCCAAATGACATCACAAGACCGGATCCCCGACGAGGGGCAGCTCATTCCCACCCCCAGGCCCCATGAGAGGGTGGTGTTCCTCACCCACTTCCTCCGCGGACTAGGTTTTCCACTTCACCCATTTGTCCGGGGGCTCATGTTCTACTACGGCCTGGACTTCCACGATCTGGCCCTGAATTTCATCCTCAACATCTCGGTGTTCATCATCGTGTGTGAGGCCTTCCTCTGCATCCAGCCCCACTTCGGCTTATGGCTGAAGACCTTCAATGTCAAGCCGAAGGTAGTGGGCGGCCGCCAAGCGGAGTGCGGAGGTGCCATGGTTGGCAAGATGGCCAAAGTCCTATGGCTCGAGGGCTCCTTTGTGGAGACCATAAATGGGTGGCAATCGGGGTGGTTCTACATCACCGAGCCGCGCGACTCTCAATAGGCGGCGGCCCACGAATTCCGATCCGACTTCCCCACACGGCTCACATCATGGAAAGAGACGGGCCTGACGTGGGGTGACTCGGAAGAGCTGTCCGGACTCCAAACCTGCGTCCAACCACGGTGGACAAGAATCTCAGGCTTGTCAATGTAGTCCAGGTTATGCTCATCCGCCGGATCCTCCCATGCCAACAACGGGTCTTCACATTGTGGGAGTTCGATCCGGCACAGCACCACACTCTGAAAAGGCTCTTCAACACCATGTACGAAGATCCCTGGAAGGTGCTGTTCAAGGGCGCCGAAGCTCCCACATCCGCTACCGAAGATTGCGGATTCAGCTCGCAGCGCCAAGCTACCGAGGTAAGCTATTTTGCCCTTTACGGGACTCTTGTTTTTCAT
This sequence comes from Aegilops bicornis, assembly GCA_021605145.1. NCBI lineage: Eukaryota > Viridiplantae > Streptophyta > Magnoliopsida > Poales > Poaceae > Aegilops > Aegilops bicornis. Next base: position 111,450,230 of record CM038669.1, on the reverse strand, counting down.
AGTTTGACTCTATGTGGGATCTAAACTCCCTTACCTTTGACAGGATGGCGTAACACGTCCGGGCAGGTTAACTATCCGGCTCCTTGCCGAAGCCCGACGCCCGCTTGGCCAGGGCTGCTGGCTCCGGCACCTCACGTGGTGCCGGAGAAGAAGGCCAAGCAGAAGGCCACGGGGACTCGAAGGAGCGCCCGACGCCAAGTGTTGTCGGACTCATCGTCCGACGACTCTGAGGCGAACTCCTTCCCTGAGGACGGGGAGGAGGAAAAAGAAGCCTCTCCCCCAGCGGGGGGAGAGAAGAAAAGGAAGGCCGCCTGACCGGGAGGCCGGAGGGTCCAAGAAAGGAAGGACCCTTCCTCCGGACTTCTCCACCAACGCCGACAATGACGAGGAGGAGTGGCCACCAAGGGCCAAGCCCCTGGCGTGATCGTAAGTGTCCGGACTCCAGAATAGCTCATGACTTTTTATTTGTCCCATAGTGTCTTCTAACATCGAATATAACCATGTAGCCCGCCCATGGGGCAGGCTCGCCGCTTCGTCGGCGGCTCCCTGGATTCGTCGGATGTGAATAGCACTTCACTTCCGACCGCCTCCTCTCCTCGTGACGCAGACGACACCGTGGTGGAGTCCCAAAAGGGGCCCAGCCAGGAGGAGGTGGTCCTGGAGGCGCCGCAAGGCGACCTCCCGGACTCTGGGCGCAAAGGGCGCGAGAACCCAGAGGGCTCTAAGTCCGGCCCTGTGCCGGACTCCGTACCGGAACCTTCAGTGGTTCCGAAGTCCAGCAAGCGGCCCATTCGTAAGAAGGGCAAGACTGCGACGCCGGTGACCTCCGTCCATTCGGAGGCACCGGATAGCTTGCTGGAGGCGCTTAACGGCGCCTCCATCGACGAGGAGCACCGCACTGTTATGAGTGTGGTGATCTAGAAAGTTCAGTCCGCCAAGAGCGGGCTGATCAAGCTCTATACCAGCCTTCTAACAGGCTTTGAGGTAAGTTTAGAATATGTAAAAATATTACCGCATAGACAGTAGCCCCTGATGCTTAGTTCGGTGCTCGGAAAGAAAAGACGGACTAAGGATCTAAAAAGATATAAGCAGGAGTCTAACATAAGTATGTCAATATGGGAATGCAGGCTGCGCTGCTGACCTCTGCCGCACTGACTGCGGAGGTCAATGCCGTGAAGCAGAGCCTCGGCGGTCCGAGAACGAGCTCGGCCTTGCCAAGAAGCAGCTCGAGGACAAGGAAGGTAAGTAATACCTTCTTAAAGTAATACCTTATAGAAAGGATTTGGTTGCAAAAATGACAGGACTAACATGGGTATTGTAGGGGCCACAAACGAGGTGGCGACCCTGAAGGGAGTGGTGTCCACGGCCGAAAGCAAAGCGGCCGCGGAGCGCGCCGAGCGAGAGAAGAAGGAGGCGCGGGTGGCGGAGGTGCGGCAAGAGCTCCAGGCTCTCGTGGAAAAACACGAGAGTTTGGAGCGTGACTCGAAGACTCGAGAGTCCGAGCTCACCTCGGCTCTTGAGAATGCCAAAGCCGCTAAGGCCGAAGCCCAAAAAGCCCTCCAGGAAATTGAATCATTAAAGAAGATAGCGGCAGGTAAGGCATTCTTTATGCAAAGCAAGCATGTGGAGTGGATTATCTATTACTTACTCGAATCCGGAGCTCTCCAGGAGCATTCGCACATCTGCCCCATAGTGTGTCTGATGCTGCCGCGTTCTACCACGCCAAGGAGGGGAGCTCAATGGAAAAGGTGTTCTGGTCTCGGTATCGAGGCGGACATCCGATGCCCGTGGCGACCAGGTGAAGCAGATGGTCGAGCTCCACAAGGTTGCCGAACAGGCCATGAAGGGCCTCATAATTGGCGGTGGCCATTGGAAGCCATGCACAGGAGCTACTTCGGGCTAGTGCGGCAGGTGGTGGGCCTTTGTCCATGGATTGAAGTCATCAAGCGCTCCATCTGCATTGAAGGTGCCCGTCGGGCCCTTGCCCGTGCTAAAGTGCACTGCGGCAAGCTGGATGCTGAGAAGCTTGTGACGGACGGGCCACCGAAGGGCAAGGAGCATCGCAAGCCCGAAATGTACTATGAGGGCGGCCTGAAGGGTGCCCGCCTTATAGCGGGTGAATGCTCCAAAGATGTAATATTTGAGTAGACTCGCATTTGTTATCCTGTACGTTGAAAACTTGTTCATATGCGCTAAGCACCACTTGTGAATTTAAAATATTACCTTCTGTGCGGCCGTTTATCAAATTTGAGAGATGGCAAGTCGTTGGCTTCAGCCCCCATGCCACGAGTGCTGGGGTGTTCGGGATAAACTTGAGCACTCTTGTTCCCATTCTTGGGTCCTTCGAGGGAGGCGCTCAGCATAGCGAACAAGGCAACCAGACTATAGTGCTTGAACACTCTCACTTAGCCATAGAATTCTATAATTTTAAATTTCGGCGAAGCCCCTAGTATTCGGAAGACCGAGTTCGGGGCGCTATCCACGCCTTGCCCGGACAATGCCAACTCCTCGCTCTAAGCGGCATAAGTCTTTAGGGACACGAAAAAACCTCTCGAACAGCCACTGGCTCTCGCCCTATCATGCCGGTCAGTTTTAGCTTTCTCCACTGAGGTGCTCAACCTAGCTCAACCGGGGCACAATCGCAGTGGTTCTCCTAGTGCTACCTTAGCCGATATAACGGAACGTAAGGTACCAAAACATGGGAGCTGGGCAAACCCAACTATTGACCCAAGACATGATTCGGAGCCGATGCATATAATGCTAAAAGTTCGGGGTGCCGCACTTGTGGAAGTGTTCGGACTTATCACACCATATTTTTGGGGTACTTAAGCCCCTGGTGTATTGGTCGTACCAAAGTGTACGGGTGCAACATGTTATGAATGAACATATATATATATAGATAAATAAAGGAGTGCAATAATAGGCAAAAGCTATGTATTGTTTATTCAAAAAGGTACTGCAATAAAAGCAGAACGATACAAATAGTGCGATAAGCAAGGGATGGGACTATTTAACATGTCCCCCTCCAGGGGTAAGCTGCGGGATGGTATGTAAAACAGGTATAATGCTTGTAGTAGAGACCACCTGGACGCTCGATGTAGCTTTCTGCTTCCCTGGCTATTGCATCGTGAGTTCGGCAATTCTAGAGCCGGACAGGGCTTCTGAAAAACGGAGTCCTGAAAGTAAGAGAAAAGAACAAAGAGAAAGAATGACACAATCGGGAGCCCCTGGTGCGGTTGAGCCGCATTCTGGGCATGCCGTGGTCGTGCCCCTCCCCTTATGCCCATGGTATCTCCAGAGCGTAGTTATGTATGCGTAATCTTGGCTTCGCAATTTCGCAAGGCTGGGGTTGGGGCGGATTACTCTGGCGATGCTTGGATCGTGCCAGGCGGTCTTGTTGTAGGTTACTCCGGTCGCGCTTGACGGTGTCCGGACATTTAATAGCCGGACTTGAGAATTGCTATGAGAGGCTGCTTTGCACCTCCGCCGCGAGGGCCGTCGTGTGCTCCTCCGTTCGGAGAGAGCGTTCGGTGTTTCCATTGACCGTGATTACTCCTCGGGGGCCTGGCATCTTGAGCTTGAGGTACGCGTAGTGCGGCACCGCATTGAACTTTGCAAATGAGGTTCGTCCAAGCGGCGTGATAGCCGCTGCGAACGGGACTATGTCGAAGATTAACTCTTCGATTCGAAGTTATCCGGGATCCGAAGACCAATTCGAGTGTAATCGAGCACATGCATAATTGGCCTCTACACCTGGTATGACGCCTTTAAAGGTCGTCTTTGTGGGTTTAATCCTTGAGGGGTCTATGCCCATTTTGGGCACTGTATCCTGATATAGCAGGTTCAGGCTGCTACCGCCGTCCATCAGGACTCTAGTGAGGTGAAATCCGTCGATGATTGGGTCAATAACCAATGCGGCGAATCCGTCGTGGCGGATGCTAGTGGGGTGGTCCCTTCGATCAAAGGTGATCGGGCAGGAGGACCATGGGTTGAACTTCGGGGCGACTGGCTCCATCGCGTATACGTCCCTTAGTGCATGCTTCCGCTCCCTTTTGGGTATGTGGGTTGCGTATATCATGTTCACCGTCCGCACTTGTGGGGGGAAGCCCTTCTATCCTCTATTGTTCGGCGGCCGGGGCTCCTCCTCGTCATCGCTATGCAGCCCCGTGTCATTGAGTTCGGCATTTAACTTGCCTGCGAAGACCCAACAATCCCGGGTGGTGTGGTTGGCTGGTTTTTCCGGGTGCCATGTATTTGGCACGGCGATCGAGTATTCGGTCCAGATTGGGCCAGACCTGAGTATTTCTTTTGAACAGCTTTTTCTCACGACCGGGTTTAGAGCCTCACGAATCCGGCATTGACTGCCGTATCTTGACCATTATCGCCGTTATTGCGGCGCTTTGTGCGTGTTGCGTACGCGACCTGCCATTCTTGTCCTTGGTATTCAACTACCGGGTGTTTGGTCAAGTTGTTGCTCTGAGCTAGCCAGCTGTCCTCCCAGCATAAGCGGGTCATGAGTGTTGTGAGGGCTGCCATGGATTTCGGCTTTTCCTGTCCTAGGTGCCGGGCAAGCCACTCGTCGCGGATGTTATGTTTGAAGGCTGCAAGGGCCTCTGCATCCGGACAATCAACGATTTGATTTTTCTTGGTTAGGAACCGTGTCCAGAATTATGCGCCGATTCTTCTGGCTGCTGAATTATGTGGCTGAGGTCATCGGTGTCTGGTGGTCGCACATATGTTCCCTGGAAGTTATCAAGGAATGCGGCTTCCAGGTCCTCCCAACAACCAATTGAATATGATGGCAAGCTGTTAAGCCAATGTCGAGCTGGTCCTTTAAGCTTGAGTGGGAGGTATTTGATGGCATGTAGATCATCACCGCGGGCCATGTGGATATGGAGGAGGTTGTCCTCGATCCAAACCGCGGGATCTGTTGTGCCATCGTATGATTCAATGTTTACGGGTTTGAAACCCTCGGGGATTTGATGATCCATCACTTCGTCTGTGAAGCACAGTGGGTGTGCGGCGCCTCTGTATTGAGCTATATCACGACGCAGCTCAAATGAGCTTTGTCTACTGTGTTCGGCCCTGCCGGAATTGTTGTACCCAGCGTGATGGTTATCATCACATGTTGTGGTGCGCCCACGCGATCCGTAGATTGATCTCGTTTGCCTTGCCTTGTCCTCCAATATGTCTTGCAGGTCTGGCGCGTTTCCCCGTGCCTTGATACTTTTCGAGCGACGCCAAGGTGCGGCTTGAATGGAGGGCCTAGAGGCCTCTCTCTCGTGGCCACGGGGTGGCCGGTCGGCCGCATCATGCGCTTGTGATGTAGGTTTGGGTGCTTCCTCCTCTAATTGGGTAGCAGCCTGCGTTTTGGGTATCTCTTGGAGGATCGTTCGAGTTCGTACTCTTCGGCTGCAAGGACTTCAGTCCATCTGTCAGCTAGCAAGTCTTGGTCAGCTCTAAGTTGCTGCTGCTTTTTCTTGAGGCTGCTTGCCGTGGCCATAAGCCTGCGTTTGAAACGCTCCTGTTCGGCGGGATCCTCAGGCATGACAAATTCGTTGTCGTCGAGGCTTGCCTCATATTCGGAGGGAGGCATCATATATGTGAATTTTGCAATGCCACCCTGATTAGCCAGTCATCTTATATGTGAATTATATCATGCCATCGTTTTTTTATCATGTGTTGAATTTGTCAACAATTTTAGTACATTCAATTACTCTTCCTGTGCATCAGCCATTCGGCACGGTCATGGAAAAATCTGGAGTGGAAACAAGGTCTTGGATCGAGACAATGCTATCTCGACGAAGCGCATGTCTTCTTTGGTTACCGATAGCTCCTCGGAGGAGGATTCAGAGACAGATGACCGGTCATATTTCCCCACGAGGTGCATTCCCTAACTTGGCGGGGTTATGTTACTCATATCGTGCGTATGGTATCTTGCATTGCTATGTCATTTGCTTAGTTTAGACATGCTTTGTGTGAATGCCACCTGTTTAGTGTCTAATTACCATATATGTGAATTATGCAATGCCATCTTGTTGCAAGACATTATATATGTGAATTATGCAATGTTATCTTGTTGCAAGGCATTATGTATGTGAATTATGCAATGCCATGCTGTTTAGGCAAGCGTCATATATGTGAATTATATCATGCCGTCCTTTCTTTTGTATTTCTCATTGCTTTTGTCGATAATGTTTGTATATTCAACTGCTCTTCCTGTGCATCAGCCATTTGAATTGGTGATGGAGAAATCTGGAGTGAAAACAAGGTCTTGAGCGGAACAATGCTACTCTTTGAGCAGATATCTTGCTAGATTCTGAGATAGCTCTTGAGAGGAGGATTGAGGCGTATGACCAGTCCTATTATCCCCCACATGGTGTATGCTCAAACTTGGCAGGGTTAAATTACTCATATAATGCATATGTTGTATTGCAATGCTTAGTTTTTACATCATATACACAATATTGAATGCCATCTCCTTAGTTGACACATCATATATGCAATTGCCCTCTGCTCACTTCCTTAGTATATAAATCATATATTTGAATTATGTCATGCCATGATGTTTACATAGACAGCATGTATCTGAATTATGGCATGCCAACCCATTTTCTAAAGACATAATATAGTTATATCATCTCATCCATTTTACATAGTCATCATATTTTAAATTATGTCATTCTATCCGTGAATTATATCATGCCATCATGTTTCCATCGACAGCATGTTTGTGATTTATGGCATGCCAACCACTTTAATAGACACATTGTATAGTTATATAATGTCATCTTGTTTACATAGTCATCATATTTTGAAGTATGTCATTCTATCCTGTTTAGTTAGCCATCATACATGTGAAATTGTGTCATGCTATCCTGTTTAATTAGCCATCATATATGTGAAATTATGTCCTGCTATTCTGTTTGCTTAGACAACATAAATGTGAATTATTTCATGCCATGTTTTCTTCCCTACTATCCATTGCACCTGTCTATCTTACAATGTTTGTACATTCATTTACTTTTCTTGTTTATCAGCCATTTCAATTGGAGGGAGTGATGTCAGTATCTGTGGGAGTAAAAACACGGTCTTCAAAAAAGATCGTGCTACCTGTCGATGCAGATAGAACCACGGTTGTACTTGCCCAAGAATCAGCCCCACCACACATAACCCACACTCATGCAGATTGTACTCCTACCCAGTTGGAAAGAGAACCAGCTACACCCCTTCTAACCCCAACCCTAGCAGATAGACACCCAGTTCCCGTTGACACAGCACCGTCTCCACCACAGAGCACCCAAACACGAGTAGTTAGTAAGGCAACTGCAGTGCCCAAATCACGAGGACCACCACTCCGAACCCGAAGTCATTGCTTAAAGCAGAAGAAGAATTGTTCTCAGGTCAGGTTCCGTAGCTATGGTTCATACTACTTTGCTCTTGCATCACTTGTATTCTTGATACCAACCAATTTCAAATTTGAAGTATGCAATTGAAACTCCAATGGTGCAACAGGTATGTTTTAAACCTGTTTCTTCAACGTGTTTGGTTGTTTGCTGTTGTAACTTGCTCTATGTTGATTTTAGTTTCAATTGAATAAACAGTTATGTTCTCATTCCATGCACATTACAAGTGTAGTTATTGCTGTGTAGTTTCCCACACTTATATTCTGTCTATGCTGCTTTGTCTTAAATAGATATGGTTCGAACTGTATCTATCTTGATTTGGCAACATAAACTAGAATGATATAGACCATACAGTGACCATACTACATAGATATATGTTTTTTCATGCTGTTATCCTGTCCACCTTACTACTGAACTGGTTTACCAAAATGAGTTTCATATACTACATTGTAAACCTGAGATGTGTTTGTTTGTTTCTCTTTTAGAACGCGGATAAAATATTGGAGAAGAGTACCTGTTATGCAATGGTAAAGGAAGTAATGCAGATAAGGTTCAAGATAGTGAGACGTCCCTGTTGGTCTCCAAGAAAGCTGATAAAAACTATATTGAGGACACCGAGACAACCCCAAAGTCCTGTCTTGATGTAGTGTCCGGGTTACTGGCTACCACTGCTAGCACCAGCTCTTCGAACTCGTTGCCTGAATCAGTTCGGCTTCTTGAGTCTCAACTTCAAGTTGAAAGACATCGATCAGATGTTATGCGACAGGAAGCCGAAGGACTGAGGAAGTCCCTGCATAATTCAGATGCATACTTTTACGGTGCAACTGGCGGTATTTGGAGGACTTAAGCGCCAAACAAGAGAAATTTAATAAGCTTGCTAAGCATCTTGCCGGCATTATGGGTACCAGGATATTGTTTCTTGAGCTCTTCGAAGTGGTTTCAGTTCTTGACTTGTTTTCTTTGTGGCATTTATATGCTGTTGTGTTCCCTATATTTGCACTGGTGGCGAACTTTGATGCCCAGTGGATGTAATATGTGTAATAGCCATGATAGCCTAGTGTAAGTTGCTTGCTTATTTATTTCCTTGTTGCCTTGTTTATTTGTTTGCTTGTAGTCAGTGCAGTTCTTTTTCTACGGTTTGCTAGTGGCTGCAATAACCTATTTTTTTAAAGTAGGCCACAATAACCATGGGCTAATATTTCTTTGTAGTACCTTTGGACCTATGGGCCGTGAAAGCGATGGGCCTTCTACGGGCCGTATAAACAGTGGGCCTTCTACGGGCCGTAGAAACAATGGGCCTTCTACGGGCCAGAGAAACAATGGGCCTTCTACGGGCCGTATCATCAATGAGCCTTATACGGGCAGTATGATCGATTGGCCAAACATGGGCCAATAACAGGCCGCATTATTGCCGTAAACGGGGTAGAGTTGGAATCGTCCGTTCATGGGCCGACCATAATGGGCCATCGTTAATAGGTCGTATTTTATGACGCTATGAAAACGGCCCAACGTGTTAACGGACCACAAACGGCCCGACTGTAACCACGGGCTGAATTTGGCCCATCGGCCAGTAAAATGACAAGAATACGTAAGTAAGCGAATCTTTGAAATGAGCCCAAGAATAAATGGGCTCGAGAAGGCCGAAGATAACATGGGCTGGAAAGCCCAACGGAATAACGGCCCCTTCATGGGTATAGAGTGATACATCGCTTATTCTGGGCGGTTTCACCACGGGCCGTTAATGGGTGTAAAGTAATACACTTTGTTCATTACGGGCCGTTTCACCACGGGCCGTTAATAGGCCAAGAGTTACATAGGGCCTCATATGGGCGAAGACGTCATGGGCCATACATGGGCCGGCGAAAACAATTTGGAATCATATTGGGTGGCCCAGATGACGCTACTGGGCCTAATTCGGATAGGGCGTAACGGGCCTTGGGTTAGCGGGCTATAAATGGGCTATATGCGAACAGGCCGTTAACAGGCTTTACATCGACCGGCCCGCCAGCTTTTGACCAAGTCAAACGGGCCGGCCTTTTCACAGGAATGGGCCTCTGTTGGGCCGTGCCACGTGTCGACGTATCATAGGCGCCTTCTGTCCAATGAGTGGATGACATCTGTCCCAACGGTGAGCCGACACGTGTTTCCTCCGGCCAATGATGATTTTACACGTGGAAAATCCCCATTGGTCGGAGCTATTAACGGGTTATCGGATCCAAAACCTGACCCGATAGCTTAACGGCGTTCTGTTACGGTGGATGCCACGTGTCGGTCACCCTTGACGAAAGCACTTATGTGACGCGCGATTTATCGTCATGGAAGTGGACCCTTCCGTGATGATAATTTTGGTAATGTCATGGAACACTTCTACGATAGCACAGGTATGACTATCTTGATTATGTCATAAATTTTTCATGGATGTACATGCATGACAAAAAACGCGACCTACTGTGACAAACATGTATCATCACGGAAGTGTATTTTTTTGTAGTGCATGGGGGAGCAAATTCCCATGGGAGCTGATGGCGGGGGCCATCTTGAATTCGGCTACCAGCCGGATGCCGTTCCGGAGACCAATACGGCTCAAGAATCAAGTAGGCAGCCTCTCTCAGCTGGAGGGGGTATACCGGCAACCTCTGTCCAACCTGGGGCGTCGGATGCTTTGTTGGTGGTGCTGAAGAGCGCCTCCATCGTCGATGAACACCGTGCCCTTATGGGTGCGGTGATTGAGAAAATTCAGTCTGCTGAGAGTGGACTGAATGGAGCCTGTATCAGCCTTATCAAAGGTTTTGAGGTATGTTTTCGAAGAGTGTCATAGTATGGATAGTAGCCCCTAATACACTATTCGGTGAAAGAAGAAACCGGACAGAGGATCAAATGTATGTTCGTAGGGAGATTCATTGAATGACATATATTTCTCTTCTGTTATAAGCAGGCGTCTGTAGCGGCTGCTGCCTCCCATACTGCGAAATCTCCGGGCTGAATCAAAGTCTGGAGCGGGCCAAAGAAGAACTTGGCTAGTTGAAAATGCAGTTGGGAGATAAACAGGGAATGCACAAGTCTTGTTTGCGTTTAGTGCGATCAAATTTCCAGTATTATAGAATATGTTCCCTGATTTTCTCTAGGGATGATGACCGAAGTCGAGGCTCTTAAGAAGGTTGTGGCCAAGGCCGAGGAAAAGGCAGCCGCAGAGCAGGCCCTCCATGAGAAGTGCGAGGCCAGGGTTATTAAAGCTGAGCAGGAGCTGCAACATACCGTGAAGAAATGCGAGACCTTGGAGCATAGTTTAACGGAGAAAGAATTCGAACTCACCAAGGCGCATCAGGCCGCGAGCGATGCCCGGGGGGAAACCCAAAGCGCCTTGCAGGGGATCCAAGAGGCGAGGAAGATCGCGGCGAGTAAGGCTTTTTCCTTGTAAAGCAAGTTTTTGAGGAGAATATTATGTTTCTTATTTTGAATTCGGATTTCTCCAGGGGTGTTTGCGGAGCTGCCCCGCAGCATAGCGGATGCCGCCCAATTCTACCGGGCCGAAGAAAGGAACACTGCGGATAAGCTCTTCTGGTCACAGTATTTGGCACCGAATTATCCGGTGCCTTTTGCCGATCAACTGAAACAGCTGATCGAACTGCATGAGGCGGCGGAAATAGGCATGAAGGATTTGATTATCCGGCTATGGCCCGTCGAGCCGATTCCAAGCAGCTACTTCGGGCTCGTGTAGCGGCTTGAAAGCGATTGCCCCCGACTTGATGTCATCAAGCGGTCGGTCTACATAGAGGGTGCGTGAATGGCCTTCGCCCGTGCAAAGGTGCACTGGGGGAAGATGGATGCTGAGAAGCTGATGACCGAAGGGCCGCCAGAGGGGAAGGAGCACCGCAAGCCCGAATTATATTATGAAAATGTCCTTAAAGGATCCTACCTTGCAGCGGAGCTATGCACCAAGGACATTATATTTCCATGAATGTGAATCATGTCGTCCTTTGTAAATGTCTGAACAGGGTCATTTATACTATTTATTTCTTGTTATATAAAAGTTTACCCTCCTGTGCGGACATTTTATATGTTAAACCTGAGAGTTGGCGATCGTCGGCTTACGCTTTACGTAAGAAATGCGGGGTGTTCGGGATAAACCTGAGCACTCTTTATCCCAGTTTTGGGTCCTTCGAAGGAGGTGCTCAGCAAAACGAACCAGGCAATCGGACTATAGGGCTTTAGTAAGGTAGGCGCAGCCCCTGGTGTTCGAAATACCGTACTAGGGGCTCTATAAGCACCTGATCAGAGAAAAAAAACCGATCCATCGCACGTTGCATTGGTTATGGCATTATTCGGGAGAAATCCTGGAAGATTTTATGACCTCTCGAACAGCTGACCAGCTCTCGCCGTATCATGACAGTCAGTTTTCAGCTTTCTCTACTGAGGTGCTCGTCCGGAAGAACCGGGACACAATCGCAGTAGTTCTCCCAGTGCTACCTTAGCCGATATAAGCGGGCGTAAGGTACCAAAACATGGGAGCCGGGCAAACCCAAATATTGACCCAAGACATGATTCGGAGCTGATGCATATAATGCTATAAGTTCGGGGTGCCGAACTTCCACGAAGGTGTTCGGACCTTATTGCTGTACTGTGGGTAAAACGAAGCCCCTGGCACATTTAAAGGCCTATCGCGGCGTACGGATGCCACTCGACAAAAGAGTTTTAATAAGAAATGACAGCAGAGAAGCGTCATACAAATCCACATATTTTATTTGAATAGTACGTCGATGCATATAAGACAGGTAATAATGAAAAGAAATATGACTGTGGCACCTGCTGAGACCAGGGAGGACGAAGCTGCGTGCGGATCCGGAATATAGTCGGATGGTCATCATGGGGAACATCTAAGGATTTCCTCGCACGTTCGGGGCTGCCTCCATATTGCCCGTCCTAGTCAACGCAAAGGTGAGCCTGCAAATGAAATGTAAGAAATGTTTGTGTGCCGGAGAGCGGTTGAGTCGCTGTATGGGGCCTATCTTGGCCTTCGCTGGAGTGTTTAATTGAGCTCTGGATGAGCCGGGCTATGTTGTCGCGAAGTAGTTCGAAGTCCTTTGGCGGTATCCGAGAGCCTGGCCGTCGACTCGAGGTTCGGCTGCAAGGTGCTGCTCATTGCTTCTGTTGTTAAGTCAGCGGTGTACTTGTTGCTGTCGGAGGAAAGGTCGGCCTTGCCCTTAACCGTGATGACGCCGCGTGGACCGGGCATCTTGAGCTTATGGTAGGCGTAGTGTGGCACTGTGTTAAATCGAGCGAACATGGTTCGTCCGAGCAGTGCCTGATAATCACTGCGGAAGGGGACGATTTTGAAGGTTAACTCTTTGGTGCGGTAATTGTCTGGTGATCCGAAGACTATCTCGAGGGCAATGTAGCCTGTACAACTGGCTTCCACACCTAGTATAATGCCTTTGAAAGTGGCTGTAGTGGGTTTGATCATCGAATGATCGATGCCCATCTTGCGCACTGTGTCCTGATAAAGCAAGTTTAGACTTCTACCTCCGTCCATAAGGACTCGTGTGAGGCGGAACCCGTTAATTATTGGGTCAAGGACTAGTGCGGCTGGATTGCCCTGATTGGCGTTGACCGGACGATCTGTGTGGTTGAAGGTGATCGGCCCTAGTTTATATTGTGGGACAGTTGGTTCCGTTAAGTCGGCATCCCTAGGGGTGCGTGTCGGGTCCGGTTTGAGATTTTGGTGGTGTTTACCACGTTCACCGTTTGGATTTGTGGGGGAAATTCCTTTTGCCCTCTTGTGTTTGGTGATTTAGGCTCTTCGTCGCCATCATCGCTTTGAGACCCCCCCCTTTATTTTTTTGGCGCCTGCCCTGCCGGCTTGTTTGAAGACCCAGCATTCTCTGTTAGTATGGGTGGCTGGCGTCCCTGGGGTGCCATGAATTTGGCATTGATGATCGAGTATGTGGTCGGTGGACGGACCCGGTGTTATTATTTTGAGGGGCCCTTTCCGCTGACCGGACTTTGAGCCACTAGACCCGGCATTAATTGTTGTATCTTCGGCATTTTCACCATGTTTGTGGCGCTTGCGTTTGTTGCGTCGTGGTTTGCCGTTGCTATCCCTGGCCTCTGATGAGCCAGGTTTGCTTGCTGTGTTGTTACTACGAGCCAACCAACTATCTTCGCTCGCACAAAAGCGGGTCATAAGTGTTCTGAGGGCTGCCATGGATTTTGGCTTCTCTTGACCGAGGTACCAGACGAGCCACTCGTCACGGATGTTATGCTTAAATGCCGCTAAGGCCTCTTCATCCGGACAGTCAACAATTTGGTTCTTCTTAGTTAGGAACCGGGTCCAGAATTTCCTGGACGATTCCCCTGGCTGCTGAGTTATATGACTTAAATCGTCAGGATCTGGCGGCCGCACATAAGTGTCCTGGAAATTGTCCAGGAATGCATCTGCCAGGCTCTCTCAACTGCAGTTTGCCGGGAAGCTAATCAGCCAATGTCGAGCCGGCCCTTTGAGTTTTAGCAGGAGGTACTTGATGGCGTGTAGATCGTCCCCGCGGGCCATGTGAATGTGGAGGAAGAAATCTTCTATCCATACCGCGGGGTCTGTAGTACCATCATATGATTCAATGTTCACGGGTTTAAACCCTTCTGGGAATTCATGATCCATTACTTCATCAGTGAAGCATAGGGGGTGTGTGGCGCCTCTATGCCGGGCTATGTCACGACGCAGTTCATACGAGTCCTGTCTGCTGTATTCGGTCCGGCCGGACTTGCTTTTAGTGTATCCGGCGTGACGATCACTATCACGCATTGGGGCGCGACCCCGTGATCCGTAGATCGATCTTGTATGTCCTACTTTGTTTTCCAAACGTCTCGCAGGTCCCGCATGTTGCCCCGGGCCTTGGTGTTTTTGTTTGTCTGGCGACGAGGTGCGGGATGGACTTCGGGCTGATATGCCCCTCTGTCTCGGCCACGAGGTGGCCGATCAGCCACATCATACGCTGGTAATGTAGGTTTTAATGCTTCCTCCTCGAGTTGGGGTAGCAACCTGCGCTTTGGGTAACTCTTGGTTGGGCGTTCGAGTTCGTATTCCTCGGCCGCCAGGACTTCAGTCCATCTATCCGCTAACAGATCTTGATCAGCTTGAAGCTGTTGTTGCTTTTCTTGAGCTGTTTCTTTGTGGCTATAAGCCGGTGCTTGAAGCGCTCCTGCTCGACGGGATCCTCAGGCATGATAAATTCTTCGTCGCCGAGGCTCACCTCGTCTTCGGGGAGAGGGATGTAATTGTCATCCTCTGATTCTCCATCTGCTGCCTGTTCCAGAGGACTAGCTTGTTCATCCTCCCGCTCGAGGTCTGGCTGGAGGGGATTATCGTCGTCTTCGGCACTATCCTGAGCGTTATTGTCTCTTGTGCCGGTATCGCTGCTTTTGCTATGGCGGGACTTAGAGCGGCGCCGCTGACGTCGATGCTTGGATTGCTTCTTGGAGGGGTTATCCTCCGCTGTCTTATCGCCATCGCCTTCTTTGGGGGTGTCCACCATGTATATGTCATATGATGAGGTGGCGGTCCGGTATACAATAGGCGGTGGTTCTTGTTCGTCTCTTGCATCGTCGTCCATATCGTCGATGTCTTCGGAGCCGAAGTCAAGCATGTCGGTTAAATCATTGATAGTGGCTACTAAGTGGGTGGTGGGTGGGGAGCGAATTTCTTCGTCGTCCGCATCCCATTCTAGCCGGACTTAGTTCGGCCAAGGGTCTCCTGACAGGGAGAGAGACCTCAACGAGTTTGGCACGGCGCCGAAGGGCGAGTGCCGAAAGATATCCGCGGAGGTAAACTCCATGATCGGTGCCCAATCGGATTTGATAGGCACGGACGCAGGCGGCTTGGGGCCCATGGCCAGGGACGAATCCAACGGTTCGGCAGCACGGGTCTCGTAGGAGGTGAAGTTAGAATTCGGCTCTATCGCCACTGAGTGCGTGGCTTCCGAGGCGGGGTCCATCCACCCGTCCTCAGATGGCGCAATTTGTTCCGGATTGAGGGCCAGAGTAGTTGCAGGTGTGATCTCCCAAACATTGTCTGACGACAGAGCTAAGTCATGCTCGTCGTGATTGTGCGGCGCACCTGACATGGGCTTGAACCCGTCGAAGATCAAGTCTCCGCGGATGTCGGCGGTATAATTCACGTTTCCAAACCTGACCTGATGGCCAGGGGCGTAGCTCTCGATCTGCTCCAGATGGCCCAGCGAGTTGGCCTGCAGTACGAAGCCGCCGAATACGAAGATCTGCCCGGGGAGGAAAACCTCACCCTGGATCGCATCGTTGCCGATGATCGAAGGAGCCATCAAGCCTTGTGGTGACGGCATAGTGGAACTCTCAATGAAAGCACCAATATCGGTGTCAAAACCGGCGGATCTCGGGTAGGGGGTCCCGAACTGTGCGTCTAGGCAGATGGTAACAGGAGGCGGGGGACACGATGTTTACCCAGGTTCGGGCCCTCTTGATGGAGGTAATACCCTACTTCCTGCTTGATTGATCTTGATGATATGAGTATTACAAGAGTTGATCTACCACGAGATCGTAGAGTTTAAACCCTAGAAGCTAGCCTATGGTATGATTGTTGTTGTCCTACGGATTAAACCCTCCGGTTTATATAGACACCGAAGGGGGCTAGGGTTACACAGAGTCGGTTACAAGGGAGGAGATCTACATATCCGTATTGCCAAGCTTGCCTTCCACGCCAAGGAGAGTCCCATCCAAACACGGGACGAAGTCTTCAATCTTGTATATTCATAGTCCAGCAGTCCGGCTAAAGGATACAGTCCGGCTATCCGAGGACCCCCTAATCCAGGACTCCCTCAATGACATCGAAAGCCATTTAATTGGGCGTGGAGTAGACATGACATCAAATTGGGCCCCCATAGCACTGTGCATGAATCCATTTATCCAGCAGGCAAGCCACTACCCTGTTGTTCGCACGCCCCACTCAACATTTTTACAATCGAAAAACCGCCGGCAGTTCACTCCTACTCATCCCCGGACGTCCTTTAACGTTACGACAGTTCGCTCCTAGTCGTCCGGTCCTTTCACATTACGGCAGTTCCACTAATGCTAACCCTCCTCCAAAATTCATGGCGTCCCAAATCTCCATGATCGGCGGTGAGTACATGGTTAGAACCATCATCGGCGATGAGTTCGACGTCATCTACACCCGTTCTTCCGCGACGGTGAAAGGATGCCTTGCTCGCTTCAGTCGCATGTTCAAAAACTCAAATGATGAGTGGGTCGCTGGGCTAGATGTTGAGTACACTACAGTCCTGGGACAAGAGAAGGATCTAAAGGAGGAAGAGAAGAAGAAGCCCGCCGTGATCCAGGTTTGCGTGCATGACTTATGCTTGGTTTACCACATATGCCATGCCAACGTTGAGTGCGAGGAATTTAAGAACTTCCTCAAGGGCGGCCTAGTCAAATTCG
The DNA here is from genome assembly GCA_021605145.1 of Aegilops bicornis. Taxonomy (NCBI): domain Eukaryota; kingdom Viridiplantae; phylum Streptophyta; class Magnoliopsida; order Poales; family Poaceae; genus Aegilops; species Aegilops bicornis. The sequence goes on along the minus strand of CM038669.1, from coordinate 111,433,368 downwards.
TTACTATAGACTTTACGAATGACAAAAAGTCCTGGGTCAGATAGGCCTCGTTGTAGGCAACCCCTTCGACCTCTAGAAAAATCGGTTGCTGCCCTCTCGCAGGAGCCATGGTTCATCCTTCGTACGGTAAACTAGAGAAACCTCTGTACACGTTTCATCGTCATGCATGGCAGTGGAATGTACTAGATATAGACCACATCCACTGTGTTGCAATGGATGGCTACCTTTGTTTCAATATCTGCAAGGGTTGGATGAAGAGCAAGAGCCAAGTGTGCGGTTCAAGCAAAGAAGTATCGGCCAAGAGGAAGAGGGACAAGGACGAAGTCGAGGACGTGGACGAGGACTCCAAGTAAGGTGGCAGTGTCGTTGCTCATGGTGGTTCTAATGCAGTGTCTAACGGATTAGTTGCATAGTTTAATTTCAGGTGTGCTTAGTTTAATTTGAGGGGTGTGTTGTGCAGAGCCCCCAACAGAACTATGTTATGTTTCTTCTCGTTATATTTCGTACATTTCATCTTTTAGTTGGTATAGTACTACCACTCGTTTCTTCACATTATATACGTACAATATATATGGCCAACATCATATAGCCAGCAGTTTAGTTGTCAAAGAATTTCAGGGTGCTTCGTTTTGTCAAAGAATTCCAGGGTGCTTAGTTTTATTTGAGGGGTGTGTTGTGCTGAACACCATTAACTTATCATTGTGAGAATCGGCTTATTTTTCTCATGTAACATGGTCAACGGGTTTGACGTGAAAATAACAATGTCTAATGTCATTTATGAGCAAACATCTAACTTAACGATGGCATTTTTTAGATATCTAATTGCATTTTTGAGCAGGCATCTCACGGATCGATGGCATTCTTTGAGTAGTTGTAACTTCTAATGGCAAAACTGAGTAGTGATACACAACTAGTGGCATAAATAATAAGAACCCAAGAATTAAATAGGTATGCTAATTTCTTTACTTCTTTAGTTCTTTATTTCTTTATACCTTTGTCAGCGAAACAATATACGCTGCCTCCCCCCCCCCCAGATTTTCTTTATAGAGGCAACATAGAACTATATGAGTGCCCTGTTAAATTTTGGAATTATTCCAGGTTCGTTTGGCCTTCTTTATACATTAATTGATTTTCTGGTCATTTAATGTGCACAATTCAAATTTGAACTACAAGCACATGCTCCCGTGCACCAAAGTTGATTGAAAAATCACATGTGTGTCCTCGGGTGAATTTCTAGGTCCCATGCAAGAAATGGGAATGAAATTCAAACATCTGGGCATCGTGGCTCGGCCGAGAACATTGAGAAGCTTGGTTTTAAAAAAATTGTAAATCCAAAACACGCCTGAAAATCATGAAACTTGGCATGGTGTCATGTCATGGTACTACCATGCTGTGGTAAAAAAGCTGCAGAATAGGAACAAGTTTTGGTATAAGTTTCTTGCAAACCGGAGCTTCTCTCAAGAAGGCACGTGGTTCTGAGAGGGAACGTGTCACCTTTGTGTGCATAATTCAAATTTTAAATACAAGCACATGCTCCTGTGCACCAAAGCTGGTTGAAAAATCACATGTGTGTCCTCGGGTAAATTTCTAGGTCCCATGCCAGAAATGGGAATGAAATTCAAACATCTGGGCGTCATGGCTCGGCTGGAAACATTGAGAAACTTGGTTTTTTAATTCCTGTAAATCTGAACACGCATGAAAATCATGAAACTTGGCTTGGTGTCTTGACATGGCACCAACATGCTGTGGTAATTTTGCTGTCCGATTTGCGAAGGCGCACACATTAATAATCAATTAAGTCATTTTGGAACAAGTGCTGTCACATTACAATCGGAAACACAAGTATTATTGAAACCGTGAGCGTTCTATTTACCATTTACGTGCCGCCACGCGTCCCCTTTTTTTATTAGCTAGGGGGCGTCGTGCAGGGTAGCTATTTGAGTACGGGAGGCGTGCGATCAGACCCCTGCGCGTGCTTATCGGGAGGAGAGCCCTTTGACCTCCATCTGCCGTCCACCTCTCTCCCAAGGTCTCCATTAATGGTGCCCGAGCCTCTGTTTAATGGCGTGGCAATGTCTCACTCGACTGAGATTTAAGAGAGAAAAAAGAAAATCTGAAAAGAAAATTTTGCACGGATCTTGATGTAAGATCTGACGGACCTATATAGCATCTACTGCGACTTATTGGAAGACTGGTGAATATATATAAGGATGACGAGAGTTGATAATAATTGTCTTACATAATTAGGAAGATAATTAAAAAGCCACATGCGGCTACGCCCGATATACACAAGGGCAAAAGAAGAAGGAAGACGCATACAACGGTCTGGCTCGCTGATCTCTACTTTATTTATGCGCTGCAAGTCGGGAGACTAGTTCTCGCGATGGGCGATGATCTCTTTCATCAGTTTCTTCTCCTTAATACGCTGCTTGGCAGCATCCATGGATTCCTCGACCAGCCTGTTGCGCTCGATACGGAGCATGGCATTCTCGTCCATAAGTTTCTTGATGATGACGCCCGTCCTCTTCAATAAGGCAGCGGTCTCCTCCTCCTGCTTTGCCCTTCTGATGATCTTCGCCCTCAGTAAGTCGCGCTCGCCTCGGAGCTTCGCATTGCCCTCCCCTACTTGCCAGATGACGCCGGTAGCCTCGTCCTGCAACCTTGCCTAGCCGGAGATCTGATCCATTTGGCTATGGACCATCGCATGCATGCGCCTGTAAGAGTCCTCGCCTACCCGCGAGAAATTTTCCCAGGCCGCCGCGGCGCGGCGGGACCTCCGTGCTGCTTCGGTGGCGTGGCGGGACATCTCTGCTGCTTCCGCGGTGTGGCCGGACCAGTCTGCTACATCGATGGCGCGGCAGGACCTCCGTGTTGCTTCAGTGGCGCGGCGGGACCTCTGTCTTTGCTCTTCTTCGGCTGGACATGTCGGCTGCTTTACATGGCGGCGGGACATCTCTCGTGCTTCCTCTTCCATGCTCACCTCTCCCTGATGGAAATCTCTCGACCCAGAACTCACGCTAGCCATGGCTTGATTGACTTGATTGTTTTTTGTGGATGAGGAGTTGAGGAGGAATGTGCAGTCATCTTAGCATAGTAGTATTTATAACCGAGTACTACTAATACGCTCCTAAGTGGGAAACCATTTAGGTTGTGATCAGTGTGAACAGGTTTGCAATTAAATATAGCGTGGTAGTAGTAGTAATTTGGAATGTGACGAGACGCGCTCAAAATTTATTGACGGTTCTAGTTTCGAAGGGCGGCACTATTCCCGGATGGCGTAACGTCAGCACGTTTTCTCGGCCGTGGTGTAGCATATGCCATGGTACTAGTTCTTTTTCTACTGTTGTGTACGTGCAAAAATTGGCACCGTCGGATACATATCTTATGCTTGGCATTCGACATGAATAGCCTCGTGGTGAGCTATAGACTAGTCTTTTTTCAGATGCATTACACCTATCTCTTGGGACTTCTTGCACGCACCATCACTGCTCCCTAGGTCGATGCCACCCACATACACTTGTACTCTGAGAAGAGGTGCACGCACACACTCGTCCTCTCTCACACACGCATATGTAGCTACGAATTGTAGTGTTCTCAACCATCCGATTGGCTCTACCATAGGTTTCACGTTGCTCCTTGGCCTTGAGATTGAGAAGTTTAAAACACGGAGGCTAAGATGGAGGCACGAGGTTTTGGTTAATGTGCGGGCCGCACACGGCACCAACACGACACGAGCTTCGTCTGCCTGGTGCGCATGCAGTCGGGTGAGTTGTCCAAGTATAGACACAACCAGGCCCTCGTTGGTATCCGCGCCTCGACTTTGGCTGGTCATAGTGGAGAGTAACATAGACTAGTTACTAGTCTATGTTACTAGTACCTTCATAGTGGGTAGTGTCATATAGTATATGCATAATTTGGCGACGAGCGCTCTCTATATGTACCACCTTTTTTCTTTAATTTCATCTTGTTAGTTTTGCTCCATGGCGCAATCCATTGATACTACTATACAAATGTATACATTTTTTAAAAGGCTAGAGGGCGGGGCAGTCTAGTTTGGTCCTTTTCACGAGAGGCGACGGCCTTTGTGATTTGACGGCTCATTACTGCTGGAAGGCGGGACCTTGTGATTTGACTGCTCGTATAAATGTGCTGACGACCTGAGGAGGAGCAAAGAACCGTGCGGTATACTCAAGTATTCCACTAGAGTGGTACTACGATGGAGGAGCACGAAACACGGCAGCTTAGTGCCATATGGCGATAAAAAATGATCCAATTTGCTAGTCATCTCTTTGTTAGCATTGTTATATTCATGCCTCGCAGAGAACGTGACACGTGCGGCGAAACACCCGAAGAAAAAGAAGAAACACAGGAGCAAAAGAAGAAGGAAGATTATCACCCCAAATGATCTAATTCGCCGTGGAGTCGTAACTGCTTCTTCATCGCCTCCACAACCTCCATCTCCTTGCACGTCTCCTCCACCATCTTCTTCATTATGTCCATGACGCGGGATTTCTTAACGCGAGCCTTCATCATCTGTTCCATGGCCGCTTACGTACCTTAACAGCAGTCGGGTGCTCGATGCGGAGCTTCGCCAACTCCTCCTTCTGTTCCATGACGAGGGCCTGCAGCATCCTCATCGAGGAACTACTACTCTCATGCAGCTTCTTCCAGCCGGCGTTCTTCTACTTAAGCAGGTTCAGCTCGTGGCGGAGCTTCGCCTTGTCCTCCTGAAGTTGCAGGACTTCGCCAGTCGCCTTCTTCTCTGAGGCAATGCTCTTCTTCAGCAGCATCACCAAGCCGGCGGTCAACTCCCCGCCATCGAGCTCGGCGGCATGTCATCAAGGCTCTCCTTTAGCAGCTCCACCAAGTCGTGGATGAATTCCTTCTGCTTATTGAGGTGCTTGTTGAGCTGATCGGGCATGGCGTCGAGGAATAACGACTCCAGCGCCGCCAGCTCGGCATGTTCGCCTCCACTAGGGCGCCTCACAGGAGCCATCGCCAGCCCGTGAGAGATCTTTCGAGGTCTCTGCGTGGCGGCGAGCCTTCTCTTTTTTTTCGCATCCTTGGTTGCCGCTCCCTTGTTACGAGTAGTTCTTGACCTAGAGCTCTGCTCACCGGACATGGCAAGGACGGACGAAGAAGAAGCACTTATGAGGAGGAAAGTTAGAGTAATTTTCGGTTAGGTAGTTCCCCTTTTTATAACCTAAGTACTAGCACTAGTACTAATACATGCATAGTGGGAACACGTTCAGGTTTGGTACGTACTAGTAAGTGTGAGCAGGCTTGCACTTAATTGTGTCACTAGTACTTTTGAATGTGATGGGAACAAGGTAAAGATAAATTGATGGGTTTGGTTTCGAGGCCCGAAACAGCTCCCGATGAGTTTAGTGGAACATAAATTTCAAGTAGACTACACTGCTCAGATGCGTAAATATTATGTTACTATCAAAAATTGGCACAAAATACGAAGGAGACCAATGGAAGTACTACTAGCAACCCATGATTTAACTACTGCATGCGCCAGCGATGGAGTAGTAATGTCTTTCTTCCGCCCTCACGTCCACTCAATTTGCATGCGCTGTATTAATTGACCATCAATGAAGTGAAGGACTTTACACGCGTCAAATTATCACATGGGGTGGATCTTGGTACAAAATTATGTCCGCCCGTGTACCCGTGTGTGCGTGCGAGGGAATGAGTGCGTGCGTGGCGTGCGTGCACATCTTCGCTTCGTGCATGTACCGCCAGTGCGGCTCAGGGAGGACGAGTACATTCTTCTGGAACCAGCAGCACGTCACTATGATCAATCCACACAAGGATGTCGCGACAACGCCTCCACATGTGCCACATGGCTTCATGAACTGTAAGAGAGACGCCGTGTAGCGTGCCATTGTGTTTTGCACATACTCGAAGTACTAGTAACGTACACGTGCATTGCACGCATCAGATTTTGCAACCAAATTATGAATAAATACCACACTCTAGCATGTAAGCTCTGAGTCATATATGCCTGATGTAGACCTTCGTTTAATTCTTATAGTTCATCTCATTCAAAATCAATTAGTTTTTATAAAAAACCTAGGGCCTCTTTGATTCGTAGGATTTCCGAAACGCGGGAATAGGAAAAACATGGGATTAGAGTGGAATGTCGTCTTGAATCCTACAGGATTGTACGAGCGTTTGATTGTGCATAGAAAAAACGCAGAATTCCTTCAAAGAGGTTTGAGTGGATGGGATGTTTCCTATGAAATCTAGTGCAAATGAATCATATGGAAAAATTCCTATGGATTAGAATCCTCCAAAATAGGAACAATTCCTAAGGATTAGAATCCTCCAAAATTCCTTTGAGAATCCTTGGAATCAAAGAAGCCCTGAATCTATTTTATGATTCATGGAATTGTGCGTTGTAAAGCATAAAGTAAAAAACAAATAATGGAAATCCAACTAGAAAAAAAAGTTTGGGAAGTTATGATACAGAAGATTCTAGAACAAAGGAGAACCACTGTTGTTTGGAGATTTGTGCATTATGCTTAAGTTCAACCATGGAGTCTGTTAGATTGTAGATGTGGAAAAATCCGGTGGGGGGCTAGAAGATGGTGCGAGGGGCCGAGTGGAGGGAGACTATGAAGGAGTGCACAACTGCGAGATCGATATTTAGAGAGAAGGGGCGAGAACGTGCGCTGTTGCGCGCATTAGCGGAGCCATGAAAAATGCCCCATGAGCTAGGGGGCCAAGCATTGCTAATCCTTTACGAGGAGGGCCAATTCATCAACTTAAATAATTTTTACCAGCAATTGTCTAATGATCACATTCATATTAGCCTCGATATATAGTGATGTTAGGGGGGGGCAGGGCCCTTGCTGCCCCCTGTCTTCGCCATTGTGTGCACGTCTGAGAGATGAAGCGGAAGGCATGGATGATGGGAGGGGGCGTTGGATATATAATTAATGTGGGTGTATTAGCTATATATGTAATCCTATATAGAGAGGTATAGATTGATCGATGTGGACGTGGGAAAGAGGGTGAGACCTCACTAGATATATAGATTGATCGGTTTATGTGGAAAACTATGAAAGACCTAGCTATACACACACACACATAGAGGAACATCGATCGTTGCGCATGCACGAGAGAGATAAAGAATGCCCGATATGATGGAGAGGGGTATGTGTGTGTGCCTTCATGGGAGACCGACCTGAAGAAAAAGATTGCATGTGTGCAATGGATAATTCTGACTGGTAGTGTGTGTGCATGCATGCACGAGAGAAAGTTAGTGGTACAATTATAAAGAGAAGACCAATGTGTGGGTGTAAAAGACTAGGTGAGGTCATAATCAATGTAAAGTTGAATTCAAATATTTGAATAAGAGATCATGATGTTTGAAACCCATGCATGCATGAATATAACGGAGATCTGCGCGGTGTGGTTTGGAAACGAGCATGTTGTAATGTATACACATTGAACAAGGTCAGACTGGTTTGAATTTGAGATACCGATGGCAGACATCGTTTGGCCACATTGCATCCATGCATGGACACACTATTCTAGTTGGAGATGATGGATGGCTTTCGCATCACATATCTATATCTATACCCCTATATATTTTATATTTTATATTTTTTATATAGTGTGCGGATAACTTTAACTTTGAAAGATGGTCGTTGGATGAGGCCAATCCAATGGTGCAGAGCTGGCAAATTTGAGCACTACTGGTCGTTTGATATCATCTAGATTCCACCAGATTTTTCCACATGTACAATCTAGAAGACTCTATGGTTGAACTTAAGCATAATGCACAAACCTCAAAACACAAGCACTTCTTCTTTGTTCTAGAATCTTCCGTATCAGAATTTCCCAAATGATTTTCTACATGATTTGTTTTTACTTTATGCCTTACAACGCACAATTCCATGAATCTTAAAATAGATTAGTTTTCTTATAAAAACTAGATGATTTTGAATGAAATGAACTATAAGAATTAAACGAACATATACATCATGCATATATGACTCAAAGTTTACATGCTATAATGTGGTAGTTATTCATAATTTGGTTGCCAAATCTCATGCGTGCAATGCACGTGTACCTTACTACACTACTAGGGAAAACCTGATACATAGAACTATAGCAGTAGCGCTTGTTAAAAAAGGGCGCTAGTGCTAAATAGCAGTAGCGCGTGCAAGATAAGGGCGCTACAGATACGAACGTAGCAGTAGCGCGCCTAACTATAAACGCGCTACAACTAAAATTCTCACGACTAAGCCGATAAGCTACACATAGTAGTAGCGTTCTTGTTTAAACCGCGCTACCGCTATGTCTATTGTAGCAGCGCGTTTACGTAGAAAGGCGCTACTGCTAACGAAAAGAAAATAAATCGAACAACAAATGGAAAAGTAAATGAAAATGAAAGAAATAGAAAAAGGAGAAAGTAAAAATTAAAATGTAAAGAAAAATAGATGAGAAAGGGGAAAAAAGAGACAAGATTAGCAGTAGCGCGTTTTGTCAAACGCCCTATAGCTAACTTAGCTATAACGCGTTTCCCTTAATCCGTTACCGCTATGTTTCACTTACCCAGCGGTTTTCCCTCCACCCGACCACCACTTCCCCCCCCAAATCCCTCGCCCCCACTTCGCCATCGTGTCCCCAATTCGTCATCGCCCCACTTCGCCGCCGTCTCCTGCCGACGTCGACGCCCCCGGAGCCACCAGAGCCACACGCCCTCAATGCCACCAAAGCCACCCCCAACACCACCGGAGCTGCGAGGCCTCATCAACGCCACCGGAGCCGCCCTCGGCGCCACCGGAGCCACCCTCGACGCCCCTGCCTCCCTCGCCACAACTGCCTCGCTCACCGTCACCGGAGACGCCCCTGCCTCCCTCGCCACCACCGGAGCCATCGTCTGTATGCACCCCTCCTCTCTCTCTCTCTCTCTCTCTCTCTCTCTCTCTCTCTCTCTCTGATGCATAGCACAAACATTGGACATACTACCTAGCTAGGTTAACTAGTTTAATTAGGTTAATTTTCTAGGTTAGTGCAAAAATGTAGTTAGGGCTTTCACAGAGAACTAGTTAGGTTAACAAGTTTAATTAGGTTAATTATCTAGGTTAAGAAAAAAATTATTTAGGGCTTTGACAGAGAACAAGCTAGGTTAACTAGTTTAATTAGGTTAATTATCTAGGTAAACTAGGTTAACAAGCTAGGTTAACTAACTAGCTAGGTTAATTTGGTTCATTAGGTTAACAAGCTAGGTTAACTAGGTTCGCTAGGTTAGAGGAAAATTTTATTTTCGACCACTATTTTTCTAAGAAAAGAATTTAGGCAAGTTTTATTTTAAAGATGATCCCTTCCTAGACTTTTATTGTTGATTATATCTTTTCGTTGAAGTGGTCATGTTATATCTTTTCATTGAAGTGGTTCAATTGTGCCCAAGTGGACTTTTGTTGTTTCCAGGGAATGAAGCTGAGTGGCCTATGTTTTGCTGGAATGTTGATTCATTTCCATTCCGACAAATTTCAGGTTCTCGATTTGTCCACTTTTTAGCAAAGGTCATGCCGAAATTTTTCGTGAATTTGGGCATGACTTGTGCTACAAACTAGGACATATCGAGTGCTCGGGATTTGCCGCACCATGAAGGAGTCAACGTTCCTGCAAAACATAGGCCTTTTTAATGTCATTATTCATTTTATTAGGTCCAGAATTAATTGACTAGATTTAATTATAGGAAACATGGCTAGCAACGATGAAGGACGGGGTTCTGGTTATTGCGACGACGTCTAACTGGTGGCAGATGAATTTTTTAGCCTTGCCGACGATCAACCGCTGGTGTTGCTGGGCCCACCGGTCGCATCGGGGACTGAGACCGACATGCAGACCGGTGCTGAGACTGAGACAGGCGCTGAGACTGAGAAAGGTACTGAGACTCAGACTGGCATCGAGACCGGCGCTGAGACTGAGACCGGCGCTGCCTCTGGGGAGCGGAGCCGATGTAGAACCGAAAGCAAAGAGGCAACGGCTTCCTAACAAACTCGGGACTACTAGACTGGTGGTCACGGACGTGGACGATGGCAATTTTGAGCCAAACACGCCCGAGGAAGCGCGCGCGTGCTACGGCAATCAAATAGGCTGCATCGTATGAACAACCGCCACCATCAACGATGAGAAACTACAGAAGATAGATAATATGAGGCCCTCCATCCTAAAGAAGCTACACCAGATATTCTTGTTCCCAGGCCGGAATGAAAAGGATTATAAAGATCCAGATAAGGACCCGGCAATGAAGAAGATAAACAAACACGCCATGAGCAAGTTTAGCGACGCATGGGCCGCCTGGAAAACAAGGGTGAAAGCAAGGATCATTGACAAAAAGGAACCCTACTCTGAGATTGTAAAGGATAATCCGACAATCACGACAGAGCAGTTTGAAATATTCAAGGCGGCTTGCGAGGCCGAAGCTGCCAAAAAAAGTCGAAGTACATGAAGGGGCTTCAACAGAGGAACATTGGGTGCCACCACCTCGGAAGCCATGGTTACGGCAGTAAGAGGTCCATATGGGCCAAGGAGGATACGGAAGCTGCGAGTCTGGGCATCCCAGACCCCTTGGCGGAGTTCACCATCCCGCAGGAGCGTGACGTCCTCAAGGCCCGGCACCGTTGGGACCCAGTGAAGAAGGTTTTCGAGACGAATGCTGTCACGACGGAGTTCATGAGACTGCTGGTAATTTTAGTTTCTGGTCAATTCGACAGCATGTTAGTCATATTTGTAAACGATCCTTGTGCCTTTTGTAGAGAGAGAGCGGCACAGGATTGCGGCTGAAAGCGACTCGCCATCTGAGGCATTGGCGAGGCCCAAGTGGAACACTCCATTCAACCGGACATTGAACATATTGAAACGACTCCCAGTGGAGACTCGACCGTCCTATGGACGCGTGCACGGTGTCCGAGACGGCGTCACATGGAAGAAGTACTACCGTGAGACCACGGAGGAGAGAAAGGAAAGACGGAGGTTAAGTGAAGAAAACATCTACAAGAAGGTTGAGATTGCGGTTGAGAAGAAATCATCTCAGACAGTCGCAACAGCTGTAGCTGCCGCAAAACAGGTGGTTGTATATATGTCTACTTCCTTGGTTCCGGTCATTTTCAATTGGACCAGGCAAAATCCAGAAAAAATGCAGCGGACTTTCCCCTTGCTGATTTCTTGGGGAGCAGCTCGACTAGCGTTGCACCAGCACCTGCACCTGCTCCCGCACCGGACGTGCTTGGCGGTGCTTCGTCTTTGGCTGAGCTCGATGCCCTCACGGTATCTGTCACACCGGCCCCGTTCAATAAATGTATAATCTCCCATTTTCGTTGCCTTTCGGATGTCTCACGTCGCAGGACTTTTCTTTGCAGACCGACGAAACCCTGTGCACCATATTGTACACCATCGGCGACCAGAAGGTGGACGTGGGGAAGGCAATGATATTGAAGCCGAAGGAACCATTGTTCCACAGTCGGCCGATCCCCCGGAACGCCTTCAAGGTTTCCGTGGCCAGTGTCAAACCGGGCCACGAGAATTTGCCTCCTCTGGTACTAGTGGGGGATGACGACGAGACCCCGCGGTGGCTTGGTGACTGTTGTAATGGGTGGGTCCTGTTGTGGCCAAAGAGTCTGCTTCATCTGGAGGCGGCCGGGAGCACACCCACGAGCACGCAGTTAGGTATGAACATCAACACCTCACCTACCCAATTAGCGTCGGTTGTCGTGCTGGGTGATAGCGGAGGGGGTGAGGAAAAGGCTCCATTAGTCGCTGGTGACGTCGCCATAGATGAGGATGAGGATGACGATGGCACTCAACAGTATGTCTATACTGGCGCCTACTTAGGGTTTGAGCGTCATGAGTCGGTGCCTGAATTGCCGTCTCCGGAGGCTGAACGTATTATGGACGACCTTCCGGTAGTAAAGAAGTCTAGGAAGAGATCGAGGAAAGGCAAAAAAAGCTGATTCTATGATCCAGCCGCCTCAGCAGCCTCGGGTTCAAGACTGTATAGATATCCCCGGTGCGGAAAAATGGCATATCCCCGGTCAACCAATCCTACCTGCAGTAGTGCTAGGGGCCAGATTCGGCGATCTAAGGAGACTTCATGACGATGTGCTGCGGATAGAGAAAGGCCTCATCACCTCGAAAGATCCAGGATACCCACTCTACGTGTTTAACGTTCCTCCGCAATTAGCGTACGTCGACACATTCCCCACGGAGAAGTTCTTCCTTCGATTCGATTACATATTCGACATGTTTCATGTGAAGAAGCTGGATTTTACGTTTGTCCGCCTTTATGCCTTGCACATGAACTACATCCTCGGGGTTGAGCAGATACCTCATATCTGTGTCGCTAACCCGTACTTCATGCACGAGGGCTTCTTGGGAGTCCGTGCAAAGCACCGTGAATACGTGAGGGAATACATCGTCAATTTCATGCTTGCCAATAAGGACAAGGAGGTGATTCTTGTGCCTTATCATCCCATGTAAGTCATCCACGCGGATATCCTTCCTTCGATTTCAATCATTCATTTGCACGGTGGAGGCTAATTAATTTGAGGTGTCCTTATTTTGTGCAACGGCGGGCGCGCCATCCTCATCATCCTCTACCCCCGATACTCCCACGCTCTTTACTTGGACTCGTCGAAGAACATTAACAAAAAGGATTACACCCACATCAAGGATGTTCTCGGCAGTGCTATGTTTTACTACGACGCACGGGGGGGGGGGAGGTCAAGAACAAGAAGAGAAGGGACGGCAGGCCCGCCTTCAGCCATAAGACCGACTTCTGCTGCATCCAGCAACCGAGTGATTCTCTTAATGATGGATTCTATGTCCTACACCACATGCTTGAGTACAGACGGGATCACCAGAATCTTCGCATGTCACCTACATCCGGCGATGCCCATATTCTGCAATGGGCAAAGAACGTAGGAGATATCGAGGATCATCAACTTCGAGCTGAGTTCTATCACATCCGGTAGCGAACTTGCCCAAATCATCATGAAGGAGGTCGTCGGAAAAACAGGGGTGTTCTACGAAGAAGGACAAATGTCGCGGGAAGACGTCCGAACACGCGTAGCCGCTCAGCGTCTCGACCTGAAGCCTTTCACTAGGCTCGGGGACTATCTCCCTAACTTGGATGGATGGCACGACATGTTGGACTGATTGTCGATATATGACAATGTGTCCTTTTAGTCCATACTTTCTGTATGACGAAACTTTGAGTTATGCACGACGAAACTTTATTTGTGATGTAATTAAACTGTCCTCCTCGACTAGCGACGATCACTCTAGTTAGGGCATTTTGGGTACGATCAATGATACGTCTCCAATGTATCTATAATTTTTTATTGCTCCATGCTATATTATCTACTGTTTTGGACATTATTGGGCTTTATTATTCACTTCTATATTATTTTTGGGACTAACCTATTAACTGGAGGCCCAGCCCAGAATTGTTGTTTTTTGCCTATTTCAGAGTTTCGCAGAAAAAGAATGTCAAACGGAGTCCAAACGGAATGAAACCTTCGGGAGCGTGATTTTTGGAACGAACATGATCCAGGAGACTTAGACCCTACGTAAGAGAAGCTTCTAGGAAGCCACGAGGTAGGGGGCGCGCCCATCCCCCCAGGACGCGCCCTCCACCCTCATGGGCCCCACGTTGCTCCACCGACGTACTTCTCCCTCCTATATATACCTACGTACCCCCAAACGATCAGATACGGAGCCAAAAACCTAATTCCACCGCCGCAACCTTCTCAGCACTCCACGAGATCCCATCTTGGGGCCTATTAGGAGCTCACGAGGGGGCATCCATCACGGAGGGCTTCTACATCAACACCATAGCCCCTCCGATGAAGTGTGAGTAGTTTACCTCAGACCTTCGGGTCCATAGTTAGTAGCTAGATGGCTTCTTCTCTCTTTTTGGATCTCAATACAGTGTTCTCCCCCTCTCTCGTGGAGATCCATTCGATGTAATCTTCTTTTTGCGGTTGTTTGTTGAGACCAATGAATTGTGGATTTATGATCAAGATTATCTATGAACAATATTTGAATCTTCTCTGAATTCTTTTATGTATGATTGGTTATCTTTGCAAGTCTCTTTGAATTATCAGTTTGGTTTGGCCTACTAGATTGATCTTTCTTGCAATGGGAGAAGTGCTTAGCTTTGGGTTCAATCTTGCGGTGTCCTTTCCCGGTGATGAGGGGCAGCAAGGCACGTATTGTATTGTTGCCATCCAGGATAACAAGATGGGGTTTTTATCATATTGCATGAATTTATCCCTCTACATCATGTCATCTTGCTTAAGGCGTTACTCTGTTTTCATGAACTTAATACTCTAGATGCATCTTTGGATAGCGGTCGATGAGTGGAGTAATAGTAGTAGATGCACGGCAGGAGTCGGTCTACTTGTCTCGGACGTGATGCCTATATATATGATCATACCTAGATATTCTCATAACTATGCTCAATTACATCAATTGCTCAACAGTAATTCGTTCACCCACCGTAAAATACTTATGCTCTTGAGAGAAGCCACTAGTGAAACCTATGGCCCCTGGGTCTATCTTCATCATATTAATCTTCCAACACTTTGTTATTGGCTTTGCTTTTTTACTTTGCTTTTATTTTACTTTGCATCTTTATCATAAAAATACCAAAAATATTATCCTATCATATCTATCAGATCTCACTCTCGTAAGTGACCATGAAGGGATTGACAACCCCTTATCGCGTTGGTTGCGAGGATTTAGTTGTATTGTGCAGGTGCGAGGGACTCACGCGTAGCCTCCTACTGGATTGATACCTTGGTTCTCAAAAACTGAGGGAAATAATTATGCTACTTTGCTGCATTGCCCTTTCCTCTTCAAGGGAAAACCAACGCAGTGCTCAAGAGGTAGCAATCAACTTTGTTATTTATGCTTATGATATGTTGCTTCTATTTTTGCCAAGTCTGTCTCTTTCTGTTGCTCAACTATATATGTTGCATATCATCGACTCATGTGATGATGCAGGTGCATAGATCATCGATGACGAAGAAGTGCTACGCCAGGAGTACATATATGACGAGTGGCCGGAGTGTTAGGCCCAGGTGTACCCGTTTCCGGTTTCCGAGCGACAGGCAGTAGTTAGTTTAGGTTCACACTAATGCGAGAGAGGGATACGAACTCATGTACTGCATAGTTCTGCTCTCACTCAAAGTGATAGCTCTTCTCGCGTATATCATTGTTTAGATGGATAACGATGTAGTTGCAAGTAATTGAGACTTGTATCGCTATTTTCGAGATGATGATGACGAGAGACCACTTTGTGTTGGATGATGATTATGATGATGACATGATTTGATGAGACTATTTGTATGTATATGCTATGATTACATTTGTATGTGTATGATATTATCGGCGTTCTGGGAACGGGGGTCCCCAGACTTGCCTGCCTGTGGCCCACGGCGTGGTTGTGCTAGTAGGCCTGTATGGCCCACCTTCATCAACAAGGCATTCAAGACCCTCGCGAGGGGACAAGCCTCGCGAGGTGGATGACACAAGATCTCCTCAGGAGCAGCCTAACCAGGTTGGCTCGCGAGGAGCGGAGAGATCAAGGCAGGGCAAACCTCGCGAGGTTCTCGTGACGTGAGCCATGACGATCGAGATTAGGCGGGCGCCAGCGTGCAGTGTCCTTGTTTCCTCTTTGGTGCTAAGGGAGCAAGCGCAGTCGCAGAGTACTAAGACATCAAGCAAAGGTTTTCATATCAGTGCAATGAGACCAAGACCAGCAGGACGGCAAGATGGAGGTCACCATGGAGCCCAAGGCGGCATCACCACCAGAACCTTTTGCAGGCGAAGACCGCTTTTGTCAGGATAAGCTGTACTAGCTGTCCCCTTTCAAATTGGCCGTTGTTGGCTCCCTTCCCACTCAATATTTGGGGAGAGGACCAGGGCTTATATAAGTAGAACTAGCCACCACCGTAGAGGGGACATCACACAGAGAGACCCGAACTGATAGGATCGATTCCATCGTCCATCCTCACACCCACAAGTTCACGGAGCACAAGAACACCTCAACCTCAGGAGGTTGTTCTTCCCCTAGTACTATTCATCATTAGCCCAAGAGGCAATCCACCACCACCGCACTGGAGTAGGGTATTTTGTGTTGTGAGTTCGTCGAGTTCGTCCGCGAGATCTTAGCAAACCTAGGGCGTTGATCGGTAGGAGGGAAAGAACTTCGCGCGCACCCCAGAGTTCGAACCTTAATGGTTTTTCCAGAACCTGTGATCCGACATTGGGCACGCCAGGTAGGGGTGCGCCAAAGCTTCCCTTCTGTCGCTCCGCGTGGTCTCACTTCGTCATCTCCATGGCGGACGCTCGCCATGCTCGTGCTGAGCGTCGGGCTGCCCTCGCCACCTGCGTCGCTCAGACGGCCCCGTCGGCGAGCCACCTTGTCGTTCCCCGTCGCCTGCCGCCAATGCCGCTACTGGCCCGTCGGGGAACGAGCAGCAAGCATCCTCGCTACACCCCTCGGTGCGGCGGGACGGCCGCACCACCACTCCATCGCCGACTCCCGCTGTCATCCCACGCTCGTCGCGCTCCCATGGACGCACGGGTCGCGCTCCTCATGGCGCATGAGCTCCTACACTACCGCCCGGTCAACGACCTCTACGAGGACTGGCTCGACCGCATCGCTGAGCTTGACCGCGCTGCAGGGGGCTCCCCTGCGCCGTCCCTCTCTCCGCCTCGCCCTCCGCCAGCTACAGGCCACGTAGCTCACGGAGCACCTCCGCCACCTCTGCACCAAGACAGCGCCCTGGCGCCAAGGTGTGCGGCTCCATGGCGCGACCCACCGCGTCTGGCGCCCGCGCGTGAAGAAACAAGCTATCAAGAAGTTCCTCGACCGCAACCAAATGCTCCGCCGCTCCTTCCGCCGTTGCGCCAGGATCGTCTACCGTGGTCGGGCCCCACGCAGCTTGCCGAAGCGGCGCGTGGGCGTCAAGACCAAGCTCTGCCTCCAAGACGGGCCTCGGCGACCATGGCCGGCTGCCGCGCCTTCACACCCGAGCTGTGTAGCATCGCCTGGCCGGGCAAGTTCAAGCCGGATCTACCTCTCGCTACGACGGCACCCCCGACCCCGTGGAGTTCCTGCAGCTCTACGAGTTGAGCATCGAGGCGGCCAACGGCGACGAGAAAGTCATGGCGAACTAGTTCCCTATGGCGCTCAAAGACGGTGCCCATTCGTGGCTCCTGAACCAGCCTCCAGGCTCGATTTCCTCCTGGGACGAGATGCCCGACCGCTTCGTCGCCAACTTCCAGGGCACTCGCGACCGCCCACCGGCCGCGGGAGACCTGCGTCGTGTCAAGCAACAACTAGGAGAGACCCTCCAGAAGTACATCCAGCGCTTCAACAACGTTCGTCTCAAGTTCCCCAAGGTGATGGACGAGGCCATCATTTCCGCGTTCTCTGATGGCGTCCATGACGTCAAGATGAAGGAAGAGCTCACTATCCATGAGGAGTTGTGCACATCTCAGGAGCTGTTCAACCTGGCGACCAAGTGCGGAAGAGCTGAGGAAGGGCGCCTCTCCCTCCTTGAGCTCCCGGTTGTGGACACGGAGGAGAAGAAAGCCAAGGCCAAGGACGTGAAGCGCAAAGGAGCAGTCGTGCTCGCGGCGGAGCCGGACACCAAGCGCGGCAGAGATCAGCCTGAGTCAAACAAGAGCAGCCGATCGTTCTGCGCCTTCCACAACCTGCATACTCACAAAACTAGCGACTGTCAGGAGCTCAGAGCCATTCGAGAAGGACACTTCGGTCAACGCCCCAAGCGCAACGATCGGAGCTACGGCCGAGGAGAAGGACGTGGTGGCGGATGCTGGGACGGCCGTGGCCCGCGCCAGGAGTGGAGCGACCGGCCTCGTGAGGACCGTTGGCAAGATCAGCCTCGAGAGGGCGCCTGGAGGGACTAGCCTCGTGAGGATCGTCCTCAGGGCAACGCTGGTCTTCCACCACTACCGCCACCACCAAGAAGGAATGACGACCACCATCAAGACGAGGGGGCTGGGGGCTTCCAGGAGCCGCGCGCTATCGCCTGCATCTTGGGCGGAGCTCAGACCCCAGCCTCGCAGCGTATCTTCAAGAATTTTGCTCGTGAAGTAAATGCAGTCCTCCCCAAGCTTGAGGCCACACGCCCGCTCAGATGGTCCCAGTGCGCTATCACCTTCAGTTCGGTGGATCAGCTCAAGTGGGCAGCTACCACTGTCGCCCTCCCAATGCTCTGCTCCCCAGTCATCAGCAACGTGCAAGTTACCAAGACCCTCATCAACGGCGGCGCAGGGCTCAACGTCCTGTTCGTCGACACGTTCGACAACCTCCGAGTGTTGTATGATCAGCTTCAGCCTATGAAGCCTTTCTCAGGAGTGACCCACGGCTCCACTACACCGACAGGGCAGGTCCGCCTCCCTGTCACCTTCAGAGAACGCAAGAACTACCGCACCGAGCTCATCGACTTCGACATCGCGCACATCCGTCTGTCGTACAATGCTATCCTCGGGTATCCAGCCCTGGCCAAGTTCATGGTGGTGACCCATTGCGGCTACAATGTCCTCAAGATGCCGGGAAGCGGCGGAATCATCGCGGTTCCATGTGAAGAAAGAGATGCAGTGTGCTCCCTCGAGCGTGCCTTTCAAGCCGCAGCAATCGACGACCCCGACAGCAAGAGCGAGGGCCCTCCTGAGGCCATCCCCAAGAAGAAGAAGCAGCTGCGCCGTGCAGGACCTCAGGAGGGTGGCGTCGCAACTCGAACCTCGTCAGGATCAACGCCCGCTCCAGGGGCACCTCCCTCCACCGCATAGGAAGGCGTGCCCGGCGCCCTTCTCGGGCAGGGCTCAGGGGCTCTCTTCTGGAGGGCCTCATACCTTGCCAACATCACGAGGGAGGCGCTCGGGCACCACTTGGAGGCGTGCTTCACGGCATGTTTCCCTCAAGAGGACACAGGGAGAGGAGCGCCCACCGCTCAGGAATTCATCACCAAGACCTCTAAGGAACTGCAAGACGCAAGGGCCATGCGCGGCTACCGCCTCTCACGAGGCGCAGCTCCCCATCCAGGCGAGGATGCCGGGCTGCGCGTCTGCATCGACGTCCCAGGGCTCAACAGGGCCGCATCTCAAGAGCCTTTCAGGCCCTCGCGCGTGGGCCACTGCGAGGGTCCACCGCACAACTACGTTCGCATGCCTTTTGGCCTGCCGAGCATGTTGTTCACCTATCAGCACAACTTGCGGCGCATCCTGGCGGCTCAGGAGGCCAGGCACCACGCAGTGCTGATGAAGATGGAGACGGTCCTCAAGGAACCGCCTGGACTCCCAGAGCCTCCCGAGGCTCAGGGCCCCGGTGGCTCATGAGGAGCAACTCATTCGCCGCGTACCTTCAGCTGCCCCGACATCTCTTCATCGACAGAACCAGGTGACATTTTCCAAGTTTGTTTAGCTGGGAGCACCCCTCGGGCTGCATCATTCCCAGGCCGCGTGGGTCCGTCCCTGTGGCATGTATCCTTTTCCTTATGTCTTTAGCTTACCTTGCTGGGGGCGCCCCTCGGGCTGCATCATCCCCAAGCTGCTCGGGACTAACCCAGTGGCATGTATCTTCCTTGTATTTACCTAAGCCAGTATGCTTTCCATGCTTAATCTACCTATAACTATTATCTGCTTGACTCTCGCCCCCCGTGGGGGCTACTCACGTTGGCACGGCGCTTGTGCATGGGTCCGTCCCTGCAACGTCGACAAATCTGAGCGATCGAGCTCTGGCTTGCGGCACACCCCGCGCAAGTCACCTCACCAGGCCCTTAGTGCCTTCATCCCCTCACGAAGCAACCGATAGCCGACCGGCGACGGCGGGCTGCGTTTCTCCTTGTGCTGGATTGCAGGAATATCATGAAGGTGACAGCAGGCGGCACCGCGAGCTCCCTTTTCTCCCATGCGATCTGCTTGCGCGTTAAAAGGGGGGCTCCTGAGCATCGCGTCTCAGGAGCTCTTACTGGCTCTCCAGCCCTCACCCCCTGGCCTTGACCACGGCACGCGACCTGGCATACCAACGGCGGCTGAGCTCGCTCGAGGGCCGGGACCTGAGGACGTAGAGCCTAAAGGAGAATGTGGAGAAGAGGGGAAGGCTCGCATGGACCTGGCCTAGCTACGCATTAGTGAGGCGCATCACGAGGAATCGACCCCAAACCACCAAGATAAGTCTCGCGCTCAGATTGGCTAAATCATTGGAGCCTGAGGGTCACGCTCGCCGCAGCCCTGTTGCGGCCACGTCGCCTCCCTTTCTTGCCTTACCATGGCTGCTTGAGCGCTAAAGGGGACCTCCTGAGCATCGCGTCTCAGGGGCTCTTACTAGACCTCGGGCCGCTCACCTCCTGGCCTTGACCACAGCACGCGACCTGGCATACCAGTGACGGCTGCAGCCTGCCACCTGTCAGCATAGAGCAACAAGCTGTCACGAGGTTGGAAAGGGGGGACCGAGCCTTAACAGGACATGCGTTCACAAATTTTCGAAATAAGGAAGATATACACAAAATACATCACAGACCCTTTACACGCCCCACGGGGTACTTCTTGATTCCTCGCAGGGAGCAAAAAACGAGAACCTAGGAGAATCCTATCTACGCCCTCCCACGGCCGACACCATCATCAACAGTGGGCCACGGGAGGCCATCGCCAACCCCATCCAGATCAGCGACGTCAGCGGTTGGACGCCGCAGCCCTGCTCCGAGCCCTGTGAGAGCTCGGGGCAACGTAGCTATCGTCGCTCGTCTCCGGAATCTCGTAGAGCTCGGGAGAACCGCTGGACTCCCAAGAGTCGATGTTGCTGGAGTAGCCGCGAGCAGAGCGCGCATCATCCTGGCGCTCCCCTCATGGGCAACACTCCAAGCGGCGGCCCTCCGCGTCGAAGACCTTGAAGAACAGTGTGGAAGCGCCATCATACTCGAAGTGGATCGCGAGGGCGCCCTCCGCACGGCAAACCCGCGGGACCTCGCCCCAGCCGCGGGTCATGAAGATCTTGCCGGAGGAGACCGCTTCGACCTCTGCTCCGGTCGCCGGAGCGTCGTGCTACGTCTTGAGCTTGCGTTGGTTTTCCCCGAAGAGGAGAGGATGATGCAGCACAGTAGCGTAAGTATTTCCCTCAGTTTTTGAAAACCAAGGTATCAATCCAGTAGAAGGCCACGCACAAGTCCCTCGTACCTGCACACAACGATAGCTACTCGCAACTAACACGATTAGGGGTTGTCAATCCCTTCACGGTCACTTATGAGAGTGAGATCTGATAGAGATAATATTTTTGGTATTTTTGGTATAAAGATGCAAAGTAAAAAGTAAAAGGCAAAGTAAAACAAAGCAAGTATAAAAGTGATGGAGATTGATATGATGAGAATAGACCTGGGGGCCATAGGTTTCACTAGTGGCTTCTCTCAAGAGCATAAGTATTCTACGGTGGGTGAACAAATTACTGTTGAGCAATTGATGTAATTGAGCATAGTTATGAGTATATCTAGGTATGATCATGTATATAGGCATCACGTCCGAGACAAGTAGATCAAGCGATTACGCATCTACTACTATTACTCCACTCATCGACCGCTATCCAAAGATGCATCTAGAGTATTAAGTTAAAAACAGACTAATGCCTTAAGCAAGATGACATGATGTAGAGGAATAAATTCATGCAATATGATAAATACCCCATCTTGTTATCCTCGATGGCAACAATACAATACGTGTCTTGCAATCCTTTCTGTTACTGGGTAAGGACACCGCAAGATTGAACCCAAAGCCATGCACTTCTCCCATTGCAAGAACTACAAATCTAGTTGGCCAAACCAAACGGATAATTCGAAGAGACTTGCAAAGATAACTCAATCATACATAAAAGAATTCAGAGAAGATTCAAATATTATTCATAGATAAGCTGGATCATAAACCCACAATTCATCGGTCTCAACAAACACATCGCAAAAAGAAGATTACATCAAATAGATCTCCACGAGAGAGGGGGAGAACATTGTATTGAGATCCAAAAAGAGAGAAGAAGCCATCAAGCTACTAGCTATGGACCCGAAGGTCTGAAGTAAACTACTCACACTTCAACGGAGAGGCTATGGTGTTGATGTAGATGCCCTCTGTGGTGGATGCCCCCTCCGGCGGAGCTCCGGAATAGGCCCCAAGATGGGATCTCGTGGATACAGGAAGTTGCGGTAGTGGAATTAGGTTTTTGGATCCTGTTCTGATCGTTTGGGGGTACATAGGTATAGATAGGAGGAAGGAGTACGTCGGTGGAGCTTCGAGGGCCCCACGAGGCAGGGGGCGCGCCCCCCACCCTCGTGACCGCCTCTCTGGTTCCTTGGCGTAGGGTCCAAGTCTCCTGGATCACGATCGGTGAGAAAATCACGTTTCCGAAGGTTTCATTCCGTTTGGACTTCGTTTGATATTCATTTCTTGAAATCTTGAAAAAGGCAAAAAACAGCAATTCTGGGCTGGGCCTCCGGTTAATAGGTTAGTCCCAAAAAGTACTATAAAAGTGGAAAATAAAGCCCATTATAGTCCAAAACAATAGATAAAGTAGCATGGAGCAATCAAAAATTATAGATACGTTGGAGACGTATCAGGCATCCCCAAGCTTAATTCCTGCTCGTCCTCGAGTAGGTAAATGATAAAAGAGAATTTTTGATGCGGAGTGATACTTTGGCATAATTTCAATGTAAATCTTCTTAATCATGGTATGAATATTCAGATCCGAAAGATTCAAGACAAAAGTTCATATTGACATAAAAATAATAATACTTCAAGCAGCCTAACTAAGCAATTATGTCTTCTCAAAATAACATGTCCAAAGAAAGTTATCCCTACAAAATCATATGGTCTGGCTATGCTCCATCTTCCCCACACAAAGTATTTAAATCATGCACAACCCGATGACAAGCCAAGCAATTGTTTCATACTTTAACATTTTCAAAACTTTTTCAATCTTCACGCAGTACATGAGCGTGAGCCATGGATATAGCACTATATGTGGAATAGAACGGTGGTTGTGGAGAAGACAAAAAGAGGGAAGATAGTCTCACATCAACTAGGCGTATCAATGGGCTATGGAGATGTCCATCTATAGATATCAATGTGAGTGAGTAGGGATTTCCATGCAACGGATGCACTAGAGCTATAAGTATATGAAAGCTCAACAAAAGAAACTAAGTGGGTGTGCATCCAACTCGCTTGCTCACGACGACCTAGGGCATTTGAGGAAGCCCATCATTGGAATATACAAGCCAAGTTCTATAATGAAAAATTCCCACTAGTATATGAAAGTAACAAAATGAGAGACTCTCTATCATGAAGATCATGGTGCTACTTTGAAGCACAAGTGTGGTAAAAGGATAGTAACATTGTCCCTTCTCTCTTTTTCTCTCATCATTTTTTTATTTTTTTATTTGGGCCTTTTCTCTTTTTTTCTATGGCCTCTTTTATTATTATTATTTTTATTTTTCGTCCGGAGTCTCATCCCGACTTGTGGGGGAATCATAGTCTCCATCATCCTTTCCTCACTTGGGACAATGCTCTAATAATGATGATCATCACACTTTTATTTTTCTTACAACTCAACAATTACAACTCGATACTTAGAACAAAATATGACTCTATATGAATACCTCCGGCTGTGTACTGGGATATGCAATGAAACATGAGTGACATGTATGAAAGAATTATGAACGGAACGGTGGCTTTGCCACAAATACGATGTCAACTACATCATCATGCTAGCAATATGACAATGATGGAGCGTGCCATAATAAACGGAATGGTGGAAAGTTGCATGGCAATATATCTCGGAATGGCTATGGAAATGCCATGATAGGTAGGTATGGTGGCTGTTTTGAGGAAGGTATATGGTGGGTGTATGATACCGGCGAAAGGTCTTGCGGTATTAGAGAGGCTAGCAATAGTGGAAGGATGGGAAAAAGTGCGTATAATCCATGGACTCAACATTAGTCATAAAGAACTCATATACTTATTGCAAAAATCTAGAATTTATCAAAGCAAAGTATTACGCGCATGCTCCTAGGGGGATAGATTGGTAGGAAAAGACCATCGCTCGTCCCCGACCGCCACTCATAAGGAAGACAATCAATAAATAAATCATGCTCCGAGTTCATCACATAACGGTTCACCATACGTGCATGCTACGGGAATCACAAACTTCAACACAAGTATTCTTTAAATTCACAACTACTCAACTAGCATGACTCTAATATCACCATATTCATATCTCAAAGCAATTGTCAAGCATCAAACTTATCTTAGTATTCAACGCACTCAAAAGAAAGTTTCACATATCTTGAATACCAAGTATATTAACATTAAGCAAATTACCATGCTAGTAACAACTCTGAAAATAATCTAAGTGAAGCATGAGAGATCAAGTTTCTTTAAAACAAATCCACCACAGTGCTCTAAAAGATCTAAGTGAAGCACTAGAGCAAAAATTATCACGCTCAAAAGATATAAGTCAAACACTATGAGCAAAACTATCAAGCTCAAAAGATATAAGTGAAGCACATAGAGTATTCTATCAAATTCCAATTCATGTATGGCTCTCTCAAAAGGTGTGTACAGCAAGGATGATTGTGGTAAACTAACAAGCAAAGATGCAAATAATACAAGACGCTCCAAGCAAAACACTTATCACGTGGTGAATAAAATATAGCTCCAAGTAGATTACCGATGGAAGTGGATGAAAGAGGGGATGCCTTCCGGGGCATCCCCAAGCTTTGACTTTTTGGTGTCCTTGGATTATCTTGGGGGTGCCATGGGCATCCCCAAGCTTAGGCTCCCCCAAGCTTAGGCTCTTGCCACTCCTTGTTCCATAATCCATCAAAAGAATTCACCCAAAACTTGAAAACTTCACAACACAAAACTCAATAGAAATCTCGTGAGCTCCGTTAGAGAAAGAAAACAAAAGACTACTTTAAGGTACTGTAATGAACTCATTCTTTATTTATATTGGTGTTAAACCTACTGTATTCCAACTTCTCTATGGATTATAAACTATTTTACTAGCCATAGATTCATCAAAATAAGCAAACAACACACGCAAAACAAAATCTGTCAAAAACAGAACATTCTGTAGTAATCTGTAATTAACGCAAACTTCTGGAACTCAAAAAATTCTACCAAAATTAGAAGACCTGGAAAATTTGTTTATTGATCATCAGCAATTGGAATCAGTATTTTATCGTTCTGGTGATTTTTAACAATTAAGACACCGGCGCAAAGTTTACGGAAATTACAGCAAGATCAAATAACAATCATCCAAGAAGATCCAATAGGTTTAACTTGGCACAAACACTAATTAAAAGATAAAACCACATCTAAACAGAGGCTAGATGTATTATTTATTCCTAAACATAAGCAAAAACAAAAAACTAAAAATAAAATTGGGTTGCCTCCCAACAAGCGCCATCGTTTAATGCCCCTAGCTAGGCATAAAAGCGAGGATAGATTTAGGTATTGCCATCTTTGGTAGGCAATCCATGAGTGGATCTCATAATAGATTCATATGGTAATTTTATTTTCTTCCTAGGAAAGTGTTCCATGCCTTTCTTCAATGGAAATTGGAATCTAATATTCCCTTCCTTCATATCAATAATTGCACCAATCGTTCTAAGGAAAGGTCTACCAAGAATAACAGGACATGAAGGATTGCAATCTATATCAAGAACGATAAAATCTACGGGCACATAATTCCTATTTGCAACAATAAGAACATCATTAATTCTTCCCATAGGCTTTTTAATAGTGGAATCCGCAAGATGCAAGTTTAGAGATCAATCATCAAAGTCACGGAAATCTAGCAAATCACACAAAGTTTTGGGAATAGTAGAGACACTAGCACCCAAATCACACAAAGCATGAAAATCATAATCTTTAATTTTAATTTTGATAGTAGGTTCCCACTCAGCATAGAGTTTCCTAGGGATAGAAACTTACAACTCAAGCTTTTCTTCATAAGATTGCATCAAGGCGTCAACATTGTGTTCGGTAAAGGCCTTATTTTGACTATAAGCATGAGGAGAATTTAGCACAGTTTGCAACAAGGAAATACAATCAATTAAAGAGCAATTTTCATAATTAAATTCCTTGAGATCCAATATAGTGGGTTTAGCAACATCTAGATTTTTATTTCGTTCAAGCCCACTTTTATCAATTTCATCATCAAGATCTAAAAACTCTGAATTCTTAGAACGCCTTCTAGGTAAAGGAAGATCATATTCAGTTTCATCAAGATTCATATTGCAAAACAAAGATTTAATAGGGGACACATCAATAAATTTTAGATCTTCATCTTGATTTTCATAGGAATTAGAAGAACACGCTTTAATAATGGCATCTTTGGAAGCACGCATCCTAGCGGTTCTTTCTTTGCACTCTTCAATGGAAATTCTCATAGATTTGAGAGACTCATTGATATATTGCTTAGGAGGAATAGATCTAAGCTTTAAAGAATCAACCTCAAGTGAAATTCTATCAACGTTCCTAGTCAAATCATCAACTTTAAGCAATTTCTCTTCAAGCAAAGCATTAAAATTCTTTTGTGAATTCATATACTCTTTAACACTATTCTCAAATTCAGAGGGCATCTTATTAAAATTTCCATAAGAGTTGTTGTAGGAATTTCCATAATTATTTGAAGGATTACTAGGATAAGGCCTAGGATTAAAATTCCCTCTATCTGCCGTAGTTACCAAAACTATTCCTACAAACAAAATTCACATCCATAGATTCATTATTATTCTCAATCAAGGTAGACAAAGGCATATCATTAGGATCAGAAGAAACACTCTTAGTAGCAAATAATTTCATAAGTTCATCCATCTTTCCACTCAAAACGTTGATTTCTTCTATAGCATGCACTTTTTTATTAGTAGATCTTTCAGTATGCCAGTGAGAATAATTAACCATAATATTATCTAGGAGTTTAGTAGCATCTCCTAAAGTGATTTCCATAAAAGTGCCTCCCGCGGCCGAATCTAAACGATTTCTAGAAACAAAATTCAATCCAGCATAAAATTTTTGTATAATCATCCACAAGTTCAAACCATGAGTAGGACAATTATGTATCATTAATTTCATTCTCTCCCATGCTTGTGCAACATGTTCATGATCAAGTTGCTTAAAATTCATAATATCGTTCCTAAGAGAGATAATCTTAGCGGAGGAAAATACTTAGAGATAAAAGCATCTTTGCACTTGTTCCAAGAATCAATACTATTTTTAGGCAAAGATGAAAACCACGCTTTAGCACGATCTCTAAGCGAGAAAGGAAATAGCTTCAATTTAACGAAATCATTATCGACATCTTTTTTCTTTTGCATATCACATAAATCAACGAAGCTATTCAGATGAGTAGCGACATCTTCACTAGGAAGGTCGGCGAATTGATCTTTCATAACAAGATTCAACAAAGCAGTATTGATTTCACAAGATTCAGTATTAGCAAGAGGAGAAATCGGAGTGCTAAGGAAATCATTATTATTGGTATTGGTGAAGTCACACAATTTGGTAGCATCTTGAGCCATCACGACAAACAAGCAATCCAACACACGAGCAAACAAGCAGACGAGGAAAAGGCAACGGGAAAAAGAGGAGGAGATTGGGAAAGAGAGGGCGGATAAAACGGCTGGGGTGAAGTGGGGGAGAGGAAAACGAGAGGCATATGGCAAAAAATGTAATGCGAGAGATAGGGATTGTGATGGGTACTTTGTATGTTGACTTTTGCGTAGACTCCCCGGCAACGGCGCCAGAAATCCTTCTTGCTACGTATTGAGCTTGCTTGGCTTTCCCCGAAGAGGAGAGGATGATGCAGCACAGTAGCGTAAGTATTTCCCTCAGTTTTTGAGAACCAAGGTATCAATCCAGTAGGAGGCCACGCACAAGTCCCTCGTACCTGCACAAAACGATAGCTACTCGCAACCAACGCGATTAGGGGTTGTCAATCCCTTCACGGTCACTTACGAGTGAGATCCGATAGAGATAATATTTTTGGTATTTTTGGTATAAAGATGCAAAGTAAAAAGTAAAAGGCAAAAGTAAAACAAAGCAAGTATAAAAGTGATGGAGATTGATATGATGAGAATAGACCGGGGCCATAGGTTTCACTAGTGGCTTCTCTCAAGAGCATAAGTATTCTACGGTGGGTGAACAAATTCTTGTTGAGCAATTGGATGTAATTGAGCATAGTTATGAGTATATCTAGGTATGATCATGTATATAGGCATCATGTCCGAGACAAGTAGACCGAAACGATTCTGCATCTACTACTATTACTCCACTCATCGACCGCTATCCAGCATGCATCTAGAGTATTAAGTTAAAAACAAAGTAACGCCTTAAGCAAGATGACTTGATGTAGAGGAATAAATTCATGCAATATGATAAATACCCCATCTTGTTATCCTCGATGGCAACAATACAATATGTGCCTTGCAACCCTTTACATCCTTTGGGTAAGGACACCGCAAGATTGAACCCAAAGCCATGCACTTCTCCCATTGCAAGAACTACCAATCTAGTTGGCCAAACCAAAGCGGATAATTCGAAGAGACTTGCAAAGATAACTCAATCATACATAAAAGAATTCAGAGAAGATTGAAATATTATTCATAGATAAGCTGGATCATAAACCCACAATTCATCGGTCTCAACAAACACACCGCAAAAAGAAGATTACATCGAATAGATCTCCACGAGAGAGGGGGGAACATTGTATTGAGATCCAAAAAGAGAGAAGAAGCCATCTAGCTACTAGCTATGGACCGGAAGGTCTGAAGTAAACTACTCACACTTCATCGGAGAGGCTATGGTGTTGATGTAGAAGCCCTCGTGGTGGATGCCCCCTCCGTGAGCTCCGGAACAGGCCCCAAGATGGGATCTCGTGGATACAGGAAGTTGCGGCGGTGGAATTAGGTTTTTGGCTCCTGTTCTGATTGTTTGGGGGTACGTAGGTATATATAGGATGAAGGAGCACGTCGGTGGAGCTTCGAGGGCCCCACGAGGCAGGGGGCGCGCCCTAGGTGGGGCGCGCCCCCCACCCTCGTGACCGCCTCTCTGGTTCCTTGGCGTAGGGTCCAAGTCTCCTGGATCACGTTCGGTGAGAAAATCACGTTTCCAAAGGTTTCATTCCGTTTGGACTCCGTTTGATATTCTGTTTCTTCGAAATACTGAAAAAGGCAAAAACATCAATTCTGGGCTGGGCCTCCGGTTAATAGGTTAGTCCCAAAAGTAATATAAAAGTGGAAAATAAAGCCCATTATAGTCCAAAACAATAGATAAAGTAGCATGGAGCAATCAAAAATTATAGATACGTTGGAGACGTATCACGTCGCAGTCAGCATGCTACAGCCAGAGCTCGAGGGGTCCCCTCAGCGGCATCACGTCAGAGAAGAACCGCGGGAAGCGGATCCAAGAGCTTGGAGGCATCACCACCCACAGCACAAGCTCGCGCGAGGAGCCCGCCGCATGGACTCGGGAGGAGTGGCGGCCACCACTGACGTCGACCTTGGCATGGCCTTGCCACGACGCCTCGTCATTCCTTCCTCCTGAGCCCCCGGCTTGGGCATACAAGGGTAGTGGATTCCTAGGAGGAGGACGCTCACACCAAGGCCTCATCACCACCTGCCTCGCCACTGTGTCGCGGCGGTGAGCCGACCTCTTCTTCGGCGGGAGCGGCTCCGGCATGTCAAGGGAAGCCTTTCCCTTCTCCGCGGCCGAAAACCTTCAGATGGGTGCCATTTCTACTAGCAGAGGTCAAGGAGGAAGAAGCAAACATGATGGGGAGAAATGGGCGATGGGGGCTCCGCCCCCTTCCTCATTTATAGCAGGAGAAGGCCAACCAGCGCCCCCACGATTACATGTAATGATGGTTTTCCTTGCATGTCTCAAGGACTTGTCAAGTCGAGCAGTTGCTGAGGCAGCATGGGGAAGCGGAGACGCCCATGTCCAATCAACCGCCACGCGTCGACCAAGGCCGCAGGCTTTTGGGGCCCGCGGCGCTCCGCACTTGACCTTTGGCTTCGCCTCGAAGCCAAGCCCGAGCGCGCCTTGGGCCCGGGGGCTACTGTCGGCGTTCTGGGAACGGGGGTCCCCAGACTTGCCTAACTGCGGCCCATGGCGTGGCTGTGCTAGTAGGCCTGTATGGCCCACCTTCATCAACAAGGCATTCAAGACCCTCGCGAGGGGCCAAGCCTCACGAGGCAGACGACACAATACCACCTGAGGAGCGGCCTAACCAGGTTGGCTCGCGAGGAGCGGAGAGCTCAAGGCAGGGCAAACCTCGCGAGGTTCTCATCACGTGAGCCATGACGATCAAGACCAGGCGGGCTCCAGGGGGGCGCCAGCACGCGCAGTGTCCTTGTTTCCTCTTTGGTGCTAAGGGAGCAAGCGCGGGCGCAGAGTACCGAGGCATCAAGCAAAGGTTTCCATATCAGTGCAACAAGACCAAGACCAACAGGACGGCAAGATGGAGGTCACCATGGAGCCCAAGGCGGCATCACCACCAGAGCCTTTTGCAGGAGAACACCGCTTTTGTCAAGATAAGTTGTACTAGCTGCCCCCTTTCAAATTGGCCGTTGTTGGCTCCCTTCCCGCTCAATATTTGGGGAGAGGACCAGGGCATATATAAGTAGAACTAGCCACCACCATAGAGGGGACATCACACAGAGAGACCCGAACTGATAGGATCAATTCCATCTTCCATCCTCACACCCACAAGTTCATGGAGCACAAGAACACCTCAACCTCATCAGGCTATTCTTCCCCTTGTACTATTCATCATCAGCCCAAAAGGCAATCCACCACAACCGCACTGGAGTAGGGTATTACACCACAATGGTGGCCCGAACCAGTATAAATCTTGTGTCTTTTGTGTTGTGAGTTTGTCGAGTTCGTCCGCGAGCTCTTAGCAAACCTAGGGCGTGGATCGGTAGGAGGGAAAGAACTTCGCGCGCACCCAGAGTTTGAACCTTAAGGATTTTTCCGGAACCCGTGATCTGACGGATATGGTAAAGATTATTGTATAAAGCCTATTCAAATACAAAACAAATATGCAGAAAAAAAACTAATAAAACTAGCAGTAGCGAAGGGAACAAAGTTACCAGCAGCGCCGCCTCACCAGTAGCGCTTCCCACTAAAAAGCACTGCAGATATTAGCAGCAACGCTCTTCACTAAGGCGCGCTACTGCTAGCCATGTATAGCAGCGATTATTGGGACGACAGCGCCATCGCTACACATTAGTATGGCGCCTTATCGATGGCGCGTCGCCGCTCTTGATAGGCAAAATACCCGCGCTACTGCTAGGGTTTTCCCTAGAAGTGCTAGTCTAAATGGTGTATGTGTGTGTGTTGTGCGTGTTAAACACATTGTACGTTAAGCTTGTTCTCCCGAAATTTCAAGCCGCGCCTTGTTATGCCGAAATTTCAAGCTAGCGTCCCTGTCTATCATGCTGCGAAACTCCCGCCTCTTCAACCCGCTCCTTGTTACCCCGAAATATTTAAGATACATATTTGTCTCGTTGTGCTCCGACAACTCCCTCCATCTCAACCCGCGCCTTGCTATTCCAAAATTACAACGCGCGTGAAAACTCACACCTCTTCTGAAATCCCGACACGTGAAATGCCCGTGATACCCCTGAACCGAAAGAACCGCCTAAAATCGGTGGGGGTACTTTCGTAACTTACCCCACATTTTGGACAAGCGCGTCCCTAAGCCATGGTTCCCCACTCCCATCCCATCCACGAAGCCCCACACCCTCCTCCGTCCGCCACCCAGCCAGAGCCTCTTCCCCGACGATGTCGTACACAGAACCACCTCGACGTCCCTCACCACCGTACCGGATGAGGATCCGTCGTCGATCTGGTCATCCCGATGGTTCAGCCACCCCGTCCTCCACCTCCAAGGAGCTGCCCCAACGTTCCCCTCGTCTTTCACGCCACCTCCATTCCCACACTGCCGTCTTTACCTGCACCATCGAAAGAGCATCATCATCACCGTTTCCACGGATGAAGCTACGGCCTAATCGGCGCCACCAAAGAGGTTGTACACTAATCGCTGCATTTTCTTCTTGATTCGATCTCACGGTGCTGCCGACGCTCGGTGTCGAGCCGACACATCGCGGCTCCATCCACGACGGCGTCACCGGCCACTTCCTCCATGGCGTCGCTCCCTCGGCGGCGACGTCCACATCAGTAGGAGCTGCTGCTGCTTTAGCTCTCGCTCGCGCTGCTGCTCTGCTCTTGCTCTCGGTACCCTACCTTGTCTGCTCTTGCTCTTGCTCTTGCTCGCGCTGCTGCTCTCGCTCTTGCTCTTGCTTGCGATGCTGCTCCAATGTAGCTACACTTGATTGGTAGAATCGACTTTTGGGTCACCAATTTTTCAGGCGAGGCTCATGGGAGTTAAGGAAGAACTAGCTGCATCGGGGAGGGGCTCACGGAGAGGTACCCCACTATCTATCTTAGGGTTGAGGTGGGGCGGTGGTGGCTTGGCGGTGGTGGCGGTGGTGTGGGGATCATTTGGAGAAAAAATCTTGGCACGGGGGGGCCTAGAGGGATGGTCGGGGCGGCGGCGGACCGGCAGTGGGGAGTATTTTCGGGGTGGGCAGGGTGGCGCACCGCCGGCCACGGGCGGCGGGGGGTGGCTGTTTGGCCGGTGGTGGCTGGCGGCTCAGGGGGGTGGAGGTTGAAGATGAACTGTAGGCCCTTGATTTTGTATCCAACGGCTGCAAAATCGACTGACCAGAGATGAAAAAGTCAGTCGACTGACGTGTAGCCTCACCTCTAGTGCGTTCAGTTTCGTCAGTAAAATTCAGTTTTGACAACAAAATTCAATTTCGGCAGTTAAGTTCAGTTTCGACAGTTAAATTCAGTTTCGACAGATAAGTTCAGAGATGAGCGGCAGATGTATTTTACACCTAGCACTTTGTGGTTATGTATTTTACGTCATCTATTGGAGATGCTATTAGAATTCCACTCAGGTTAACATTGTCTCTCTTGTCCTGCTTCAGCCTCAACGTCGTACAACTCACCGGAGCTGCTCCAACGATGAAACCCTCCATCACAGCGGAGCAGTACCTCGGGCTCCATCTCCAAACGCCTAAGATCTTCTTCCCCTCCTCCGACAGCCAAGTCAGCCGGAGCATCCTCACCGGCCAACCCAATCATGCTGAGATCGACATGGCTTCGCCAAAGAGGTTGTACACTTGTTGCATCTCTTTTTACTCTACATGTTATATATATTGTCCACTGAGCACACGGAGTAATGGGAAATACGATTATTTTATCCTACTATATGACAAGCAGTGAGGTACCAGGCAACTTAGCTATCCGTGATGGACTCTCTTGAACACCATCATTATTTATCTCTACGCGTTTGAGCTGTGCATTTGTCGATGGCCCTGGGAGTTGAGCTAGTAGGGCAGTGACCTGGGTCCAAAGTAATAGAAGTAGCACAAAACATTCTTTTAGTGTAGGCTTTTCCTTGCTCAAGCCTGCCTACTAGAATCGCCAGTGCTTGAAAGGAAAAGTGAATGAAAAACATAGGAATTGGAAAGTTTCGTATGGTACTACTTTTCATGAATTTGGTGCAAAGGAATGGAGCAAAGGAAAACTGTAGGATTTGTTCCTTTAGTGTCTCCTTGAAAGAAAAACCATAGGAATTTTAATTTCCACTTGTCCTCCTTTTCAAATTCCTATTCATGAAGAACAATACTAAGAGATAGTAGCATAATAGCATTATAACCGTACATTTTCTTGTGGTTTGACTTAATCTCACCATGCTTCTTTGCATCCTGTGATCTTCCAATTCTTCTAAACCAAACACCCAGATTGGTAGAAATCCTGTGTTTTTAAATTCTCTGTTTTGCACGTGCATTCCTATCCTATTCCTGTCTATTTCCTATCCCTGCATTGTTAGAATATTCAAATTCAAACAAGCCCTTACGCAATTACTTATGTTACAGATATGTGTTAAAGAAAACCTTGTGTGGTTTGTCCTGCTCCTACGGTGTTGTGTTCCACCCCAGCTCAGCTGCTCTAATGACGGAAGGGTTCACCATAGCAGGGATCCGCTCTCCATACTGTCTTTCGCCGCCTCAGATCTTCTTCCCCGCCGCCGGCAGCCATGACAACTGCATTACCATCATCAACTGAGCAGATGACCTTGAGGACTAAACGGGTCCGCAAGAGAGGTTGCACTCTTCCGTGTCTGCTTACATTATGCATCGCTTAATATGATAACATGCTATTTTATCATCGTGTTCACCTATTAGACTCCGAGTCAGGTCCAAACTTATGATGAAACTTGAGTTTTTAAATGGTTGTGGGGTACATATTAGGGCAGCAATCAGTACTATCTGTCTACTATCTGGTTAATCTCGGGTGTCTACTATGAGTTTCAAGTTTGGAGCAAACAAACATTAAAGGAGCCATTATCTGTATTTTTTAGCTAAAGCTATTATCTACCTGCTATCATTAGTTTTGGGTCTATCCACAGTTTGCTACCATACTCTGGATTTGTGCATTCACTCCTTACATAATCTCACTATGTTTTATTCCTATGCATGTCAGTTATTGTACACAATGGAACTGAACATGTAGAGAAAAAGAGACGAGCCTTGCGTGGCAATAAAATTTCATGCAGACGTCGCTCCATGGTGGGCGCAAAGGCAGCCCCCCCTCCACCCATTTCGGATCGTAATCAAGAGGAAGATAAATGTTCTGAGGGGATTCGTATGTAAGACCACTCCTATTTACCCCATGAGGTCTTCGATGTAACTTGGCATGCTGATGTTGGTAATATCATGCATATGGTGCCTTGCATTGCTTACTGCATACATCAAATATGTCATCTGCTTAGTTTAGACATACTTTGTGTCAATGCCATCTGTTTAGTTTCTTTATCGTATATGTGAATCATGCAATGCCATCTTGTTTAGCTAGGCATCATATATGTGAATTTTGCAATGCCACCCTGGTTAGCCAGTCATCTTATATGTGAATTACACCATGACATCATTTTTTATTACGTGTTAAAATTGTCAACAATTTTAGTATATTCAATTACTCTTCCTGTGCATCAGCCATTCGGTACAGTCATGGAAAATCTGGAGTGGAAACAAGGTCTTGAGCGCATAATGCTATCTCGACGAAGCGCATGTCTTCTTTGATTCTGAATAGCTCCTCATTGGAGGATTCGAGAGAGATGACCAGTCCTATTCCCCGAGGTGCATGCCCTAACTTGGCAGGGTTATGTTGCTCATATCGTGCGTATGGTATCTTACATTGCTATGTCATTTGCTTAGTTTAGACATGCTTTGTGTGAATGCCACCTGTTTAGTGTCTAATTACCATATATGTGAATTATGCAATGCCATCTTGTTGCAAGACATTATATATGTGAATTATGCAATGTTATCTTGTTGCAAGGCATTATATATGTGAATTATGCAATGCCATGCTGTTTAGCCAAGCGTCATATATGTGAATTATATCATGCCGTCCTTTTTTTGTATTTCTCATTGCTTTTGTCGACAATGTTTGTATATTCAACTGCTCTTCCTGTGCATCAGTGATACGTCCATTTTGCATCATGCTTTTATATCGATATTTATTGCATTATGGGCTATTATTGCACATTATGCCACAATACTTATGCCTATTCTCTCTTATTTTACAAGGTTTACATGAAGAGGGAGAATGCCGGCAGCTGGAATTCTGGGCTGGAAAAGGAGCAAATATTAGAGACCTATTCTACACAACTCCAAAAGTCCTGAAACTTCACGGAAGTCATTTTTGGAATTTATAAAAAATACTGAGTGAAAAAAATACCAGAGGGGGCCCACACCCTGGCCACGAGGGTGGGGGGCACGCCCCCTGCCTCGTGGGCCCCCTGGCAGGCCTCCGGTGCCCATCTTCTACTATATGAAGTCTTTTACCCTAGAAAAAATCATAAGCAAGCTTTCGGGAAGAAACTCCGTCGCCACGAGGCGGAACCTTGGCGGAACCAATCTAGGGCTCCGGCAGAGCTGTTCTGCCGGGGAAACTTCCCTCCAGGAGGGGGAAATCATCGTCATCGTCATCACCAACGATCCTATCATCGGGAGGGGGTCAATCTCCATCAACATCTTCACCAGCACCATCTCCTCTCAAACCCTGGTTCATCTCTTGTATCCAATCTTTGTCCCAAAGCCTAAGATTGGTACCTGTGGGTTGCTTGTAGTGTTGATTACTCCTTGTAGTTGATGCTAGTTGGTTTATTGGGTGGAAGATCATATGTTCAGATCCTATATGAATATTAATACCCCTCTGATTATGAACATGAATATGATTTGTGAGTAGTTACGTTTCTTCCTGAGGACATGGGAGAAGTCTTGCTATTAGTAGTCATGTGAATTTGGCATTCGTTCGATATTTTGATGAGATGTATGTTGTCTCTCCTCTAGTGGTGTTAGGTGAACATCGACTACATGACACTTCACCATTATTTGGGCCTAGAGGAAGGCATTGGGAAGTAATAAGTAGATGATGGGTTGCTAGAGTGACAGAAGCTTAAACCCTAGTTTATGCGTTGCTTCATAAGCGGCTGATTTGGATCCATATGTTTCATGCTATGGTTAGGTTTACCTTAATACTTATTTAGTAGTTGCGGATGCTTGCAATAGGAGTTAATCATAAGTGGGATGTTTGTCCAAGTAAGGATAGCACCCAAGCACCGGTCCACCCACATATCAAATTATCAAAGTACCGAACGCGAATCATATGAGCGTGATGAAAACTAGCTTGACGATAATTCCCATGTGTCCTCGTGAGCGCTTTTCTCTATATAAGAGTTTGTCCAGGCTTGTCCTTTGCAACAAAAAGGATTGGGCCACCTTGCTACACTTTATTTACACTTGTTACTTGTTACTCGTTACAAATTACCTAATCACAAAACTATCTGTTACCGATAATTTCAGTGCTTGCAGAGAATACCTTGCTGAAACCCGCTTATCATTTCCTTCTGCTCCTCGTTGGGTTCTCACTCTTACTTATAGAAAGGACTACGATAGATCCCCTATACTTGTGGGTCATCAAGACTCTTTTTTGGCGCCATTGCCGGGGAGTGAGGCGCCTTTGGTAGGTGGAATTTGGTACGGAAAAATTTATATAGTGTGCTGAAATTTACTGTCACTTGTTACTATGGAAAGTAATCCTTTGAGGGGCTTGTTCGGGGTATCTTCACCCTGACCGGTAGAGCAAATAGTTGCTCCTCAACCTTCTGAACCTACTGAAAATGTTTACTTTGAAATCCCTTCGGGTATGATAGAGAAACTGCTAGCTAATCCTTTTGCAGGAGATGGAACATTGCATCCCGATTTACACTTAATCTATGTGGATAAAGTTTGTGGATTATTTAAGCTTGCAGGTATGCCCGATGATGTTATCAAGAAGAAGGTCTTCCCTTTATCTTTGAAGGGAGATGCATTGACATGGTATAGGCTATGTGATGATATGGATCATGGAACTACAAACGATTGAAATTGGAATTTCATCAGAAGTTTTATCCTATGCATATTGTTCATCATGATCGTAATTATATATATATATATATATATATATATATGTATATATATATATATATATATATATAAAATTTTTGGCCTCGCGAAGGAGAAAGCATCGCTCAAGCTTGGGGGAGGCTTAAGTCAATGTTATATTCATGCCCCAATCATGAGCTCTCAAGAGAAATGATTATTCAAATTTTTTATGCTCGGCTTTCTGACAACAATCGCTCCATGCTCGATACTTCTTGTACTGGTTCTTTTATGATGAAGACTATTGAATTCAAATGGGATTTATTGGAAAGAATTAAACGCAACTCTGACGATTGGGACCTCGACGAAGGTAAGGAGTCAGGTATAACACCTAAGTTTGATTGTGTTAGATCTTTTATGGATACTGATGTTTTCCGTAAGTTTAACACTAAATATGGACTTGACTCTGAGATAGTAGCTTCTTTCTGTGAATCTTTTGCTACTCACGTTGATCTCCCTAAGGAGAAGTGGTTTAAATATAATCCTCCCATTGAAGTAAAATTAGTTGCACCTATTAAAGTTGAAGAAAAGACTATCAGTTATAATGATCCTATTGTTCCTACTGCTTATGTTGAGAAACAACCTTTCCCTGTTAGAATGAAGGATCATGCTAAAGCTTCAACTGTAGTCAACAAAAGTAATATTAGGACACACAAACCCCCTAAGCAAGTTAAAGTTGAACCTAATATTGCTATGGTTAAAGATCTTTTGGCTGATAATATTGATGGCATGTTATTTACTTCTGTGAGGAAACTGCTAGGATTGCGAAACCCGGTTCTAAAGATAAACATAGACCTGTTGTAGGCATGCCTGTTATTTCTGTTAAAATAGGAGATCATTATTATCATGGCTTGTGTGATATGGGTGCTAGTGCTAGTGCAATACCTCATTCTTTATATGAAGAAATTATGCATGATATTGCACCTGCTGAGATAGAAGATATAGATGTTACAATTAAACTTGCCAATAGAGATACTATTTCACCGATTGGGATTGTTAGAGATGTTGAAGTCTTGTGTGGGAAAGTTAAATATCCTGCTGATTTTCTTGTTCTTGGTTCCACACAAGATAGCTTCTGTCCCATTATATTTGGTAGACCCTTCTTGAATACTGTCAATGCTAGGATAGACTGGGAAAAGGATGTTGTTACTATTGGTTTGGATGATATGTCTTATGAGTTTAATTTTTCTAAATTTCGTAGACAACCCCGTGATGAGGAACTGCCTAGTAAGGATGAAATTATTGGTCTTGCTTCTATTGTTGTGCCTCCTAATGATCCTTTAGAACAATATTTGCTAGACCATCAAAATGATATGTTTATGAATGAAAGAAAGGAAATAGATGAAGTATTTTTTAAACAGGGACCTATTCTGAAACACAACTTACCTGTTGAAATCCTAGGGGATCATCCTCCACCCAAGGGTGATCCCGTGTTTGAGCTTAAACCTTTACCTGATACCCTTAAATATGCTTATCTTGATAAAAAGAAATATATCCTGTTATTATTAGTGCTAACCTTTCAGAGAAGGAGGAAGAAAAATTATTGAAAACTCTTAAGAAGC
Organism: Aegilops bicornis; assembly: GCA_021605145.1. Taxonomy (NCBI): domain Eukaryota; kingdom Viridiplantae; phylum Streptophyta; class Magnoliopsida; order Poales; family Poaceae; genus Aegilops; species Aegilops bicornis. Next base: position 111,394,139 of record CM038669.1, on the reverse strand, counting down.
ACCGCGCTGCTATTGGATATACTCTTGATGATCTTAAGGGCATTAGTCCCACTCTATGTCAACACAAAATAAATTTGAAGAAAGATGCCAAACCGGTTATTGATCACCAACGATGGCTGAATCCTAAGATGAAAGAAGTGGTAAGAAAGGAAATATTAAAGCTCCTTGAGGAAGGTATAATTTATCCCGTTGCTGATAGCCAGTGGGTAAGTCATGTCCATTGTGTCCCTAAGAAGGGAATATCGTTCCTAATGATAAAGATGAATTGATTCCGCAAAGAATTATTATAGGCTATAGGATGGTAATTGATTTCGGCAAATTAAATAAAGCTACTAAAAAAGTTACACTTCGCCTTTCATTGATCAAATGCTAGAAATATTATCCAAACATACACATTTTTTGCTTTCTAGATGGTTACTCTGGCTTCTCTCAAATACCTGTGTTAGCTGATGATCAAGCAAAGACCACTTTTACTTGCCCTTTCGATACTTTTTCTTATAGACGTATGCCTTTTGGTTTATGTAATGCACCTGCTACCTTTCAAAGATGCATGATGGTTGTATTCTCTAATTTTCGTGAAAAGATTTGTGAGGTTTTCATGGATGATTTCTCCGTTTATGGATCCTCTTTTGATGATTGCTTGAGCAACCTTGATCGAGTTTTGCAGAGATGTGAAGAAACTAACCTTGTCTTGAATTGGGAGAAATGCCACTTTATGGTTAATGAAGGCATTGTCTTGGGACATAAAATTTCTGAAAGAGGTATTGAAGTTGATAAAGCTAAAGTTGATGCTATTGAAAAGATGTCGTGTCCCAAGGACATTAAAGGTATAAGAAGTTTCCTTGGTCATGCCGGTTTTATAGGAGGTTCATTAAGGACTTCTCAAAAATTTCTCGGCCCCTAACTAATCTTTTACAAAAAGATATTCCTTTTGTCTTTGATGATGATTGTGTAGAAGCATTTGAAATACTTAAGAAAGCATTGATTTCTGCACCTATTGTTCAGCCACCTGATTGGAATTTACCTTTTGGAATTATGTGTGATGCTAGTGATTATGCTGTAGGTGTTGTTTTAGGGCAAAGAGTTGATAAGAAATTAAATGTTATTCAATATGCTAGTAAAACTCTAGACAATGCCCAGAGAAATTATGCTACTACTGAAAAAGAATTTTTAGCAGCTGTTTTTGCTTGTGATAGTTCAGACCTTATATTGTTGATTCTAAAGTAACTATTCACACTGATCATGCTCCTATTAAATACCTTATGGAAAAGAAAGATGCTAAACCTAGACTTATTAGATGGGTTCTCTTGCTACAAGAATTTGATTTGCATATTATTGATAGAAAGGGAGCTGAGAACCCCGTTGCAGGCAACTTGTCTAGGTTAGAGAATGTTCTTGATGACCCACTACCTATTGATGATAGCTTTCCTGATGAACATTGGCTGTCATAAATGCTTCTCGAACTGCTCCATGGTATGCTGATTATGCTAATTACATTGTTGCTAAATTTATACCACCTAGTTTCACATACCAGCAAAAGAAAAAGTTTTTCTATGATTTGAGACATTACTTTTGGGATGACCCACATCTTTATAAAGAAGGAGTAGATGGTGTTATTAGACGTTGTGTATCTGAGCATGAACAGGAACAGATCCTACGCAAGTGTCACTCCGAAGCTTATGTAGGACACCACGCTGGAGATAGAACTGCACATAAAGTATTGCAATCCAGCTTTTATTGGCCTACTCTCTTCAAAGATGACCATAAGTTTGTCTTATCTTGTGATGAATGTCAAAGAATTGGTAATATTAGTAGACGTCAAGAAATGCCTATGAATTATTCACTTGTCATTGAACCATTTGATGTTTGGGGCTTTGATTATATGGGACCATGTCCTTCCTCTAATGGGTATACACATATTTTAGTTGCTGTTGATTATGTTACTAAGTGGGTAGAAGCTATTCCAACTAGTAGTGCTGATCATAACACCTCTATTAAGATGCTTAAAGAAGTTATTTTTCTGAGGTTTGGAGTCCCTAGATATTTAATGACTGATGGTGGTTCACATTTTATTCATGGTGCCTTTCGAAAAAATGCTTGCTAAGTATGATGTTAATCATAGAATTGCATCCCCTTATCACCCACAGTCTAGTGGTCAAGTAGAGTTGAGTAATAGAGAGCTCAAATTAATTTTGCAAAAGACTGTTAATAGATCTAGAAAGAATTGGTCCAAGAAACTTGATGATGCATTATGGGCCTATAGAACTGCATATAAAAATCCTATGGGTATGTCTCCGTACAAAATGGTTTATGGAAAAGCATGTCACTTACCTCTTGAACTAGAACATAAGGCATATTGGGCTATTAAAGAGCTCAACTATGATTTCAAACTTGCCGGTGAGAAGAGGTTATTTGACATTAGCTCACTTGATGAATGGAGAACCCAAGCCTATGAAAATGCCAAATTGTTTAAAGAAAAAGTTAAAAGATGGCATGACAAAAGGATACAAAAGCGTGAGTTTAATATAGGTGATTATGTGTTGCTATACAACTCTCGTTTAAGATTTTTTGCAGGAAAACTTCTCTCTAAATGGGAAGGTCCTTACGTTATCGAGGAGGTCTACCGTTCTGGTGCCATAAAAATCAATAACTTTGAAGGCACAAATCCGAAGTTGGTGAACGGTCAAAGAATCAAACATTATATCTCAGGTAATCCTATAAATGTGAAACTAATGTTATTGAAACCGTAACCCCGGAGGAATACATAAGAGACACTTTCCAGAACATTTCAGACTCCAAAAAGGAATAGGTATGTGGTACGGTAAGTAAACCGACTCCAAAACAGTTCTAATGTCAATTTTTCTCTGTCTTGGAATATTTAGAAAAATAGGAAAATAAGAAGCAGTCCGGGAAGGACACGAGGCTTCCACGAGGGTGGGAGGCGCGCCCTACCCCCCTAGGCGCGCGCCCCTGCCTCGTGGGCACCTCGTGTGCCCTCCGGACTCCATTTTCTTGCACCATACTTCTTTTGGTCGGTAAAAATTCATTATATAATCTCCCGAAGGTTTTGACCACCGTATCACGCAAATATCCTCTATTTTCGTTTCGAGCTATTTTTCTGACAAACCTGGATCGCTATGACATCTCCAAGTGCCCCCAAGGACAAGTTCTTCGAGAAGGTCATCAACCCCTACCTTGCGGAGGTGCTGCAACACCCTCAAACCATTGAGATGCATGAGGGGGTGCTGCACATCCACGATGTTGAGGGACCAAGGAGGACCGGAAGCGTGGAGACAAGGCTCGAGGCCATGGAGCAACAAGTTTTCGAGTGTCAGGAGATGGTGGAGCACGGACTTGACTCCAATCACATAATGATCACGGAGTTCACCAACAACCACAAGGTGGACACCAAGGACATCGGGGAGGCCATCTTGAAGCTTCATGAGAAAAACGAGCACCTCCAAGCCCAGATCTATGACCTGCAAAACCAAAACTGTGAGTATGAATATAGATTTAAGAGGATGAGTTTGGCTGCAGATTTAAGGATCCCAAAGACTCGATCATCCTTCTATGATGGAGAGCCTATGCCTTGGAAGAGGGACGACAAGCTTACATCAACAACAATTCCTTCCCCAGCAAAAGAGATATAATCACATGGGTATGGGCACTCCCCTTGGCAATTGCCAAGCTTGGGGGAGGTGCCCCGGTATCGTATCAGCATCACACTCCTATCTTTACTGTTTTTCTTAGTTTCATCCTTTTGGTAATATCTTGGTCTAGTAGAATAAAGTTTTAGTATGATTTAGTTTTGACTTTTGCCTTATGATCCCTTCTATGTAATCGAGTCCGTGAGCTATATATAATAAAGATTAGTGTTGAGTCAAGGGCTTGATTACTATGCTTTGATCTTGAGGGAATAAAAGAAAAAGAAGAAATAAAAAGAAACAAAGAGATCATATTGATCTTATGGAGAGTAATGACTTCACATATAAAGAGTATGATGATTAAAAGTTGTTGAGAGTTGGCAAACATAGTTTTGGTCATCGTTGCAATTAATAGGAAGTAATAAAGAAAGAGAGGTTTCACATATAAATATATTATCTTGGACATCTTTTATGATTGTGAGCACTCATTAAAATATGACATGCTAAAGAGTTGATGTTGGACAAGGAAGACAACGTAATGGGTTATGTTTCCTTGCATCTGAAATAAAGTATATTGTCATGGATCATCCAACATGTTGAGCTTGCCTTTCTTCCTCATGCTAGACAAATTCTTTGCACTAAGTAGAGATACTACTTTTGCTTCCGAATACCCTTAAACCCAGTTTTGCCATGAGAGTCCACCATATCTACCTATGGATTGAGCAAGATCCTTCAAGTACGTTGTCATCATTGCATGCAATAAAAATTGCTCTCTAAATATGTATGACTTATTAGTGTGGAGAAAATAAGCTTTATACGATCTTTTGATGTGGAAGAAATAAAAGCGACGGACTGCACAATAAAGGTCCACATCACAAGTGGCAATATAAAGTGACGTTCTCTTGTATTAAGATTTCATGCATCCAAACAAAAGCACATGGCAACCTCTGCTTTCCTCTGCGAAGGGCCTATCTTTTACTTTTACCTTATGCAAGAGTCACCTTTCCTTTTTACATTTTATCCTTTGGCAAGCACATTGTGTTGGAAAGATCCTTATATATATATATATATATATATATATATATATATATATATATATATATATATATTGCAAAAGGCAGTGCCTAGGAGGCGCTTAGGCACGCCTAGGCGCTAGGCAACGGCCAAACGCCTCGCCTAGGGCATAAATGGTAGTCTAGGCAGTGCATGCAACAAATTGTTTACCCAAGCGAGAAATCATGCCATATTGCACTGAAATGCCAAACATCACATATTCAAATGGTAGTAGCTGGTAGTTAACTTATTTATCTGCCCTAAATTAACATTAGTACACATATAATAACCACAAATACACCATGATAGTAGAATCTATATTACCGCCTAGGCTGCGCCTAGGGCGCTTAAGCACCGCCTAGGCACTAGGCGAAGGCCAGCCGCCTTGCTTACGCCTACCGCTTTTTCCAACCTTGATATATATATATCCAATTGGATGTAAGTTGGCATGAACTATTATTGTTGGTGTTAGCCTTGAGGTAAAAGGTTGGGAGGCAAAACTATAAGCCCCTATCTTTCTCTGTGTCCGATTAAAACTCCATAACCACAAGTATTGCGCGACTGTTAGCAATTGTGAAAGACTAAATGATAGTTGAGTATGTGGACTTGCTGAAAAGCTCTTATATTGATTCTTTCTGATGTTATGATAAATTGCAATTGCCTCAATGACTGAGATTATAGTTTGTTAGTTCTCAATGAAGATCCTGATTTATACTTTGCATTGTGAATAGATTATTACTTGAGCATAAGAAATCATATGACAATAGCCATATATGTTGCTGTTATAAGAATGATCATGATGCCCTCATGTCCGTATTTTATTTTATCGACACCTCTATCTCTAAACATGTGGACATATCTATCGTTATCGGCTTCCGCTTGAGGACAAGCGAGGTCTAAGCTTGGGGGAGTTGATACGTCCATTTTGCATCATGCTTTTATATCGATATTTATTGCATTATGGGCTGTTATTACACATTATGCCATAATACTTATGCCTATTCTCTCTTATTTTACAAGGTTTACATGAAGAGGGAGAATGCTAGCAGCTGGAATTCTGGGCTGGAAAAGGAGCAAATATTAGAGACCTACTCTACACAACTCCAAAAGTCCTGAAACTTGACGGAAGTCATTTTTGGAATTTATAAAAAATACTGAGTGAAGAAAATACCAGAGGGGGCCCACACCCTGGCCATGAGGGTGGGGGCGCGCCCTACCCCCTGGGTGCGCCCCCTGCCTCGTGGGCCCCCTGGCAGGCCTCCGGTGCCCATCTTCTGCTATATGAAGCCTTTTACCCTGGAAAAAAAATCATAAGCAAGCTTTCGGGAAGAAACTCCGCCGCCACGAGGCGGAACCTTGGCGGAACCAATCTAGGGCTCCGGCAGAGCTGTTCTACTGGGGAAACTTCCCTCCGGGAGGGGGGAAATCATCGTCATCGTCATCACCAACGATCCTCTCATTGGGAGGGGGTCAATCTCCATCAACATCTTCACTAGCACCATCCCCTCTCAAACCCTAGTTCATCTCTTGTATCCAATCTTTGTCCCAAAGCCTCAGATTGGTACATGTGGGTTGCTTGTAGTGTTGATTACTCCTTGTAGTTGATGCTAGTTGGTTTATTGGGTGGAAGATCATATGTTCAGCTCCTATATGCATATTAATACCCCTCTGAGTATGAACATGAATATGATTTGTGAGTAGTTACGTTTGTTCCTGAGGACATGGGAGAAGTCTTGCTATTAGTAGTCATGTGAATTTGGCATTCGTTCAATATTTTGATGAGATGTATGTTGTCTCTCCTCTAGTGGTGTTATGTGAACATCGACTACATGACACTTCACCATTATTTGGGCCTAGAGGAAGGCACTGGGAAGTAATAAGTAGATGATGGGTTGCTAGAGTGATGAAGCTTAAACCCTAGTTTATGCGTTGCTTCGTAAGGGGCTGATTTGGATCCATATGTTTCATGCTATGGTTAGGTTTACCTTAATACTTCTTTTGTAGTTGCGGATGCTTGCAATAGGAGTTAATCATAAGTGGGATGCTTGTCCAAGTAAGGACAGCACCCAAGCACCGGTACACCCACATATCAAATTATCAAAGTACCGAACGCGAATCATATGGGCATGATGAAAACTAGCTTGACGATAATTCCCATGTGTCCTCGGGAGCGCTTTTCTCTATATAAGAGTTTGTCCAGGCTTGTCCTTTGCTACAAAAAGGATTGGGCCACCTTGCTGCACTTTATTTACACTTGTTACTTGTTACTCGTCACAAATTACCTAATCACAAAACTATCTGTTACCGATAATTTCAGTGCTTGCAGAGAATACCTTGATGAAAACCGCTTATCATTTCCTTCTGCTCCTCGTTGGGTTCGACACTCTTACCTATCGAAAGGACTATGATAGATCCCCTATACTTGTGGGTCATCAATCAGCCATTTGAATTGGTGATGGAGAAATCTAGAGTGAAAACAAGGTCTTCAGAGCAGACAATGCTACCTGTTGAAGCAGATATCTTGCTGGTTACAGATAGCTCTTCAGAGGAGGATTCAGAGGCAGATGACCAGTCCTATTATCCCCCTGAGGTGTATGCTCAAACTTGGCGGGGTTATATTACTCATATCATGCATATGTTGTATCGCAATGCTTAGTTTTTACATCATATACACGATATTGAATGCCATCTCCTTAGTTGACACATCATATATGCGATTGCCCTTTGCTCACTTCCTTAGTATATAAATCATATATTTGAATTATATCATGCCATGATATTTACATAGACAGCATGTATCTGAATTATGGCATGGCAACCCATTTTCTAAAGACATAATATAGTTATATCATCTCAGCCTGTTTACATAGTCATCATATTTTGAATTATGTCATTCTATCCGTGAATTATATCATGCCATCATGTTTCCGTCGACGGCATGTTTGTGATTTATGGCATGCCAACCACTTTAATAGACACATCGTATAGTTATATCATGTCATCCTGTTTACATAGTCATCATATTTTGAAGTATGTCATTCTATCCTGTTTAGTTAGCCATCATACATGTGAAATTGTGTCATGCTATCCTGTTTAATTAGCCATCATATATGTGAAATTATGTTCTGCTATTCGGTTTGGTTAGACAACATAAATGTGAATTATTTCATGCCATGTTTTCTTCCCTACTATCCATTGCACCTGTCTATCTTACAATGTCTGTACATTCAATTACTTTTCTTGTTTATCAACCATTTCAATTGGAGGGGGTGATGGCAGTATCTGTGGGAGTAAAAACACGGTCTTCAGAAAAGATCGTGCTACCTATCGATGGAGATAGAACCACAGTTGTACTAGCCCAAGAACCAGCCCCACCACACATAACCCAAACTCACGCAGATTGTACCCCTACCCAGTTGGACAGAGAACCAGCTACACCCCTTCTAACCCCAACCCCAGCAGATAGTAACCCGATTCCGTTGACACAAAGACCGTCTCCACCACAGAGCACCCAAACACGAAAGCAGTTAGTAAGGCAAGCTGTAGTGCCCAAAGCACGAGGACCACCACTCTGAACCCCAAGTCAACGCTTAAAGCGTAAGAAGAATTGTTCTCGGGTCGGTGGCGTAGCTATGGTTCATACTACTTTGCTCTTGCATCACTGTATTTACTCATACCAACTAATTTCAAATTTGAAGGATGCAATTGAAACTCCAATGGCCCAACAGGTATGTTTTATACATGTTTCTTTAACGTGTTTGTTGTTGTAACTTGCTCTATGTTGATTTCAGTTTCAATTGAATAAACACTTATGTTCTCATGCCATGCACATTACAAGTGTTGTTATTGCTGTGTAGTTTCCCACACTTATATTACATCTATGCTGCTTTGTCTTAAATAGATATGATTCGAATCTGTATCTATCTTGATATGGCAACATAAACTAGAATGATGTAGACCATACAAAGGACCATACTACATAGATATATGTTTGTTTCATGATGTTATCATGTCCACCTTACTCTTGAACTGGTTTACCAAAATGAGTTTCATATACTACATTGTAAACCTGTGATGTGTTTGTTTGTTTCTCTTTTAGAACGCGGATAAAATATTGGAGAAGAGTACCCCGTTATGCAATGGTAAAGGAATTAATGCAGATAAGGTTCAAGATAGTGAGACATCCCTGTTGGTCTCCAAGAAAGCTGATAAAAACTATATTGAAGACAATGAGACAACCCCAAAGTCATGTCTTGATGTAGTGTTCGAGTTACTGGCTACCACTGCTGGCACCAGCTCTTCGAACTCATTTGCTGAATCGATTAAACTTCTTGAGTCTCAACTTCAAGTTGAAAGACATCGGTCAGATGTTATGCGATAGGAAGCCGAAGGACTAAGGAAGTCCCTGCATAATTCAGATGCGTACTTTCTGGTGCAACAGCAAGTGCTGGAGGATTTAAGCGCCAAACAAGAGAAAGTTAATAAGCTTGCTAAGCATCTTGCCAGCATTATGGGTACCCATGATATTGTTTCTTGAGCTCTTTTGAAGTGGTTTCGATTACGGACTTGTTTTCTTCTTGGCGTTTATATGCTGCTTTGTTCCCTATATTTTCACTGGTGGCGAACTTTGATGCCCAGTGGATGTAATATGTGTAATAGCCATGATAGCCTAGCGTAAGTTGCTTGCTAATTTGTTTCCTTATTGTCTTGTTTATTTGTTTCCTTGTAGTCAGTGCAGTTCTTTTTCCGCGGTTTGCTAGTGGCTGCAATAACCTATTTTTTTAAACTAGGCCACAATAACCATGGGCTACATATTTACTGTAGTTAACATGGGCCTCCTACGGGCCGTAGAAACAATGGGCCTTCTACGGGTCGTATCATCAATGGGCCTTCTCCGGGCCGTATGATCGGTTGGCCAAACATGGGCCAATAACAGACCACATTATGGCCGTAAATGGGCTAGAGTTGAAATCGTCCGTTCATGGGCCGACCATAACGAGCCGTCGTTAATCGGTCGTATTTGATGACGCTATGAAAACGGCCCAACGTATTAACGGGCCACAAACGGGCCGACTGTAACCACAGGCTGAATTTGGCCCACAAGCAGAAAATGACAGTAACGGGCCATAAGTAAATGAATGCTGGAAATGAGCCCAAGAATAAATGGGCCCTGAGAAGGCCGAAAGATAACATGGGCTAGAAACGGCCCAACAGAATAATGGGCCCTTAATGGGTATAAAGTGATACACTGTTCATTAAGGGCAGTTTCACCACGTGCCGTTAATGGGTATAAAGTGATACACTGTTCATTACGGGCCAGTTTTACCACAGGCCGTTAATGGGCCGAGAGTTACTAAGGGCCTCATATGGGCCGAAAGACGTCATGCGCCATACATGGGCCGGAAGTTAAAACATTGATATGTCTCCAACGTATCTATAATTTTTGATTGCTCCATGCTATATTATCTACTATTTTGGACAATATTGGGCTTTATTTTCCACTTTTAAATTATTTTGGGACTAACCTATTAACCGGCGGCCCAGCCCAGAATTGTTGTTTTTTGCCTATTTCAGAGTTTCGAAGAAATGGAATATCAGACGGAGTCCAAACAGAATGAAACCTTCGGGAACATGATTTTCTCACCGAACGTGATCCAGGAGACTTGGACCCTAAGTGGAGGAAGCTTTGAGGAGGGCACGAGGTAGGGGGCACGCCCACCCCCCAGGGCGCACCCTCCACCCTCGTGGGGCCCATGTTGCTCCACCGACGTACTTCTTCCTCCTATATATACCTACATACCCCAAAGGATCAGATACGGAGCCAAAAACCTAATTCCATCGCCGCAACCTTCTGTACCCACGAGATCCCATCTTGGGGCCTGTTCCGGAGCTCCACTGGAGGGGGGCATCCACCACGGAGGGCTTCTACATCATCACCATAGCCCTCCGATGAAGTGTGACTAGTGTACCTCAGACCTTCGGGTCCATAGTTAGTTCGTAGCTAGATGGCTTCTTCTCTCTTTTTGGATCTCAATACAATGTTCTCCCCCTCTCTCGTGGAGATCTATTCGATGTAATCTTCTTTTTCAAGGTGTGTTTGTTGAGACCGATGAATTGTGGGTTTATGATCAAGATTATCTATGAACAATATTTGAATCTTCTTTGAATTCTTTTATATATGATTGGTTATCTTTGCAAGTCTCTTTGAATTATCAGTTTGGTTTGGCCTACTAGATTGGTTTTTCTTGCAATGGGAGAAGTGCTTAGCTTTGGGTTCAATCTTGCGGTGTCCTTTCCCGGATGTTAGGGGCAGCAAAGGCACGTGTATTGTATTGTTGCCATCGAGGATAACAAGATGGGTTTTTTTATCATATTGCATGAATTTATCCCTCTACATCATGTCATCTTGCTTAAGGCGTTACTCTGTTTTCTTGAACTTAATACTCTAGATGCATGCTGGATAGCGGTCAATGAGTGGAGTAATAGTAGTAGATGCGTGCAGGAGTCGGTCTACTTGCCTCGTGCGTGATGCCTATATACATGATCATACCTAGATATTCTCATAACTATGCTCAATTCATCAATTGTTCAACGAAGAATTGCTCACCCACCATAGAATACTTATGCTCTTGAGAGAAGCCACTAGTGAAACCTATGGCCCCCGGGTCTATCTCCATCATATTAATCTTCCATCACTTTATTTATTGCCTTTGCTTTTTACTTTTCTTTTATTTTACTTTGCATTTTTATCATAAAAATACCAAAAAATATATCTATCATCTCTATCAGATCTCACTCTCGTAAGTGACCGTGAAGGGATTGACAACCCCTAATCGCGCTGGTTGCGAGGAGTTATTTGCATTGTGTAGGTACGAGGGACTCGCGTGAAGCCTCCTACTGGATTGATACCTTGGTTCTCAAAAACTGAGGGAAATACTTACGCTACATCGCTGCATCATCCTTTCCTCTTCAAGGAAATCCAACGCAGTGCTTAAGAGGTAGCAAACATGCTGGAATTATATTGGACGGCCCAGATGACGCTACTGGGCCTAATTCGGATAGGCCGTAAACGGGCCCTGGGTTAGCGGGCTGTAAATGGGCTATATGCGAACAGGTCGTTAACAGGCTTGCCATGGGCCGGCCCGCCACCTTTTGACCAAGTCAAACGGGCCGGCCTTTTCACAGGAATGGGCCTTTGTTGGGCCGTGCCACGTGTCGACATTTCATAGGCGCTTTGGGTCCAATGAGTGGATGACATCTGTCCCAACGGTGAGCCGACACGTGTTTTCTCCAGCCAATGTTGATTTTACACGTGGAAAATCCCCATTGGTCGGGGCTGTTAACGGGTTATCGGATCCAAAACCGGACCCGATAGCCTAACGGCGTTTCGTTACGGTGGATGCCACGTGTCGGTCACCCTTGACGAAAGCACTTCAGGACGCGATTTATCGTCATGGAAGTGGACACTTCCGTGATGATAAATTTGGTAATGTCATGGAACACTTCTCACGACAAAGACGTGTATGACTATCTTGATTCTGCCATAAAATCGTCATGGATGTACATGCATGACAGAAAACGTGACCTACTGTGACAAACACGTATCATCATGGAAGTGTACTTTTTTGTAGTGAATGGTCTCTTGGAGATCTATTTGATGTAACTCTCTTTGCGGTGTGTTTGTTGGGATCCGATGAACTTTGAGTTTACGATCATATCTATATTTTTATCCATGAAAGTTATTTGAGTTTCTTTGATCTCTTATATGCATGATTACTTATAGCCTCGTATTTCTTCTTTGAATCTTTGGTTTAGTTAGGCCAACTAGATCGATTTTTCTTGCCATGGGAAGAGGTGCTTCGTGATGGGTTCGATCTTATGGTGCTCAATCCCAGTGACAGAAAGGGAAATAACACGTATGTATTATTGGTATTAAGGATAACAAGATGGGGTCTATTCCTACATGAATAGATCGTGTCTACATCATGTCATCATTCGTATTGCATTACTCCGTTTCTCCATGAACTTAATACACCAGATGCATGCTGGATAGCGGTCGATGTGTGGATTAATAGTACTAGATGCAGGCAGGAGTCGATCTACTAATCTTAGACATGATGCTTATATAATGATCATTGCCTGGATATCGTCACGATTATTTGAAGTTCTATCAATTGCCCAACAGTAATTTGTTTACTCGTTGTATGCTATTTTTCTCGAGAGAAGCCACTAGTGAAATCTACGGCCCCCAGGGTCTCTTCTTTATTATATTTGCCTTCCAGATCTATTTCTATTCGCTTTTATTTTCAGATCTTTTAATCCAAAAACCCAAAAATACCTTGCTACAATTTATTATTACTTATTTTACCTCGCGTTCCCGAGAGATCTATTTATCCAATCTATTACAATTTTATCTATCTTTTTACCCGGGAGGGATTGACAACCCCTCTTTTACGTGGGTTGCAAGTATTTGTTCTTTGTGTGCAGGTACCGATCGCGTGGTTCTCCTACTGGTTCGATAACCTTGGTCTCATCACTGAGGGAAATACCTATCGTAGTTGTGCTGCATCATCCCTTCCTGTTTGGGAAAATACCGACGTAGTTCAAGCCGCATCAAGGACTAATTAAACAAAAAGTAATTAGCTAAATTATTTACTAGCAAAAAGAAGTAAATAAAAAGCTATTATAATACTAAAGTTAAATAGAAACTAGCCTATCACACTAATACAACACTAACAATTTTATTACTTTGAAAGATATTAGTGTCGGTGTACTAGAGTAGGGGTACCCTAGTATCCCTAACTCGTGCACGGGCAGTTGTAGCACCCCGCGACAGGGCTGGCCTGATGACCGCCAAGATCCTCAGCGGCTCCTTTGGAGCCGTTCAAGAACAAAGTAATCAAGGCCCCGGCAAGAGGAGCTTGCCGGGAAGGCCACTCAGGGCGCGAAGGAAACAAGGCCCCGGCAAGAGGAGCTTGCCGGGAAGGCTTGGTGAGCGATAAGCTCCCGAGCGACAAGAACCTTACGCGGCAAGGTACTGCGCCATGACAAGTGACTCTCTTCATCTCCGCTCCAGCTCACCCGCCAAAGTGTCACCACGGGGCTCTCCCAAGCACGCAGCGTGTCGACGGGCTGTGCAGCCAGTGAAGCGGCGATAAGCGGCTGACAAGCTACCATCGTGGCAAGCGGAGGCGCACTTGACGGTCTCTGTTACCTTTGTTCAAGCGGCCGAGGCGGGCATTGATGACTCTTGTCCCTTGCCGTCGAGTTAGGTATAGATTATCAGTACCTTTGTACAAAGCGGTGTACCAACCTATGTTTTTACTATTTTACCCTTGTCTACTTGGCACATGTGGTGACCCCTTGTGCCTATAAAAGGAGGCCCAAGTGCAACGTAGAAAGGGTTCGGTCCAGCTCCGGCTTAGTTCATCATACTCATACGATACCACACTCAAGCTAGGTTTTGTAGCTCCCATCGCTCCCTAGCAAGAACACAATATAATCCACAAAGCAGCAGTAGGAGTGTTATCTCTCCGGAGAGCTCCGAAGCTGGGTAAATCTGCTCGTGTGCATCGCCTCGATCCACTCTTTGTGCAATCTCCGCCCCCCTCCGAACCACAAGGGGCCCAGGTCCCTTAGGTGTTCGTGGGACACGATCAGCTTCCCCGACATCTTTGGCGCGCCAGGTAGGGGGCGTCGAGGCTGTGTGAACCCGATCCGGCGGTCACACGAGCAATTTCATCAACATCTTCGTCAACATGGCGCCGAAGAAGAAGTCTTGGCGGCAGCAGAGCCGTCGCGTCGAACCCACCACCACCGGAGCCGTCGGTGGTGGGGAAAGCTGGCGGAGGAACGGCGTCGTCGAGAGAGCCCTAACGCCGCCAGGTCAAGGACAAGGCAGCGCAGCGTCGGCGTCCGAATCCGCACCGCGTCCTTCTCGGGGAGGCGCGGGACCGACAACGTCATGATGCTCGCGGCACCATACGCTCGTTGGATCAAGGCCAAGCTGGAGGATCCCGAGGCCCTCGAGACCCGCATGCACCTCGGCATGCGGTGCAGTGGAATCTGCGGTCGCTTGGGAGGATGCTGCTCCTCCTAACTTGGTTAGGAGTCCGAGCACATCCCGTTCCTCGCTACGTCGCCATTGCCACCCACCACACCAGCGAAGCCTTGGCAAGAGCACAGCTATTACGGACTACCCTCCAACGGCCGACAAGGTCGGCGAATGGAGGGCCACAATTCGTAGTCTCATCGGCTACGCCATCGGCGGCGTCCCGACAGCAACCGAAGTGCCTCGCAGCCGCTGCAAGGCGACAAGCGCGAGCTGATGGCGGCGAGACTTGCGGGGTGCAGCCACCGTGCACTCCCCTTCCGAAGGCCAAGATCGCTGACTCGCCGGATCCACCTCGGCAATGACTCCACAGCGTCGTCGAGATCCAGCGAGCTTCGTCGCGACCAGCGCCAAGTTCTTCGAGAGCGGCAAGAAGAGGACGACGAACCCGTATCGGCGCCCGAAGAGAAGCGCCGTCAATCGACCAACGCGGGCCCACTGTCGATATGCATGCGCCCGAGAGAACCAGCGACTTGTCCGTCTGTGATAGGTTGCCCTGCGTTCACTCGTGAGCTGCGGCAAGTCCGGAGGCCCGACAAGAAAAACTTCAAACCAGATGTGCCGGAGAAGTATGATGGCAGGACACACCCATCGGAGTTCCTCAGCATCTACACCATCGCGGTGCAGGCTGCGGGGGGACGAGACGACAAGATCCTTGCCAACTACTTTCCCCTGGTGCTCAAGCCAAACGTCAGATCTTGGCTCATGCACTTGCCGGATAGCTCAATTTCTTCTTGGGCAGATTTGTGCCACCAGTTTGTTGGCGCTTTCACAGGCGGCCACAAGCCTCATGGCCAGGAGAGTGACCTCCACCTGCTTGCCCAGAAGGAGGGAAAATCCCTGCGCAAATTCATCCAGAGATTCAGTCGAGTGCATTACAACATCCCGGATGTCCACCCTGCCGCGGTGATCAGTGCATTCCATCAGAATGTGCGAAACCGCAGGATGAGGGAGGAGATGGCGATGTGCAAAGTGAAAGACGTCGTGAGCTCTCATACTGGCCGACAAGTGTGCACGCTACTGAAGAAGGAAGAAGACTCCTGTGAGAGAATGTGGGAGCAGAGTCGGCGGTGAGGAGATCGCCCGGCCAGAAGAGCCCGGCGAAACAATGTAAAGAAGAAAAACCAAGAAGTACTAGTTGTCGAGCAGTCCGGCAGCGGAGGTGGCGCCGGCAAGGCTAAGGCTAAGCGGCTCCGGCAAGGAGGTTGCAGCCCGACGCCGACCGCCAAGTATGGCGGACGCCGACAAGCCTGACAGCTCCAAAGAAGCAAGATCTTGTAAGATCCACCGCACCAAGGGCCACGATCTCCAGAGCTGCAAGAAAGTCGAGCAACTTGTTGAGCTACGTAAAGTTGAATCTGACGGCGAGACAAGGAGAAGGCCCAGAAGGTGCAGGTGCAGCAAGTAAGAAGAGACCCGGCCGGGAGGACGCCGCCAAGAAGGCCAAGCGGCAAGGTGACAGACCTCCCCGCGGCCGCGACAAGGAAGAAGACGAAGATGAAGATGACGAGGACATGGAAGACGATGAAGCTGACGAGCAGGAGTTCCAGAAGGCAACGGAGGTCCTTTGCGTTGACGGTGGTGTGTCTCTGCATACCTCGCACCACCAACTCAAACAATGGATGCGTGAGGTCAATGCAGCAGAACCATCCATAGAGTCACGCAAACCTCTGAAGTGGTCCAGCACGCCCATCATCTTTGACATTGAGGATCACCCTGATCGCATCACTGAGGTCGGGTGCTTGCCGATGTTGGTCTCACCAACCATCCGCAACCTCAAAGTCACAAAGATGCTGGTTGTGGCCGAGGCGGCCTGAATTTGATCTCCTCTGCGGTGCTCGAAGCTTCAAATCCTCGACGGCGAGCTCGAAGAAAGCTGGTACTTTCCAAGGAATCAACCCAGGAAGGAGCAAGCCCAAAGGGAAGATCACGTTGCCGGTAACATTCGGCAGCGAGCTCAACTTCAGAACTGAGAGGGTCACGTTTGACGTTGCCGATTTCCCATTGCCCTACAATGGCATACTTGGTCGTCCAGCACTCGCCAAGTTTATGGCCGCCTATCATTATGCTTACAACCTACTCAAGATGCCCGGCCCGATAAGCGTCATTTCTGTCCATGGCGACAAGAAGGATGCGCTTATCTGCGCCGACAAGATTTACCGGGATGCAGCAGCCGCAACAGATAGCAAACCACTTGTCACCAAGCTCCCGGGGAAGAAGAAGACCACCAAGTCCGGCAGAGCTCATTGCCCACTCCGGCAAGCGCACCTCTTCGGAGTGCTGCGCTACCGTCGAGGACGCACCATCGAGCTCCACCGGCAAGTGCAAGAAGACGATGGCAGCTCCGCCGAAGACCAAGAAGGTGCCCGCCAAGGAGGATGGCACTGGTGGTACCTTCACCATCAGTGCCACGCTTGATCCTAAATAGGAAGGCGAGCTCGTTGCTTTCTGCGGCGAATGTCGATGTGTTTGCATGGCAACCATCGACATCCCGGTGTTCCCAGGAAAGTAATTGAGCACCACCTAGCTGTCTGTCCTCACGCCGCGGCCCGTCAAGCAAAAAGTTAGGAAACAGGCGTTGGGCGTCAAGAGTTCATAGCGTAAGAAATCAAGAAGTTGGAAGCGGCGGGGATTGTCGGAGGAGTCCTCCATCCCACGTGGTTGGCCAATCCGGTAGTTATGCATAAGGCTAATGGGAAATGGAGACTTTGTATTGACTTCACCGATGTTAATAAAGCTTGTCCCAAAGACCCATTTCCCTTGCCGCGTGTCGACCAGATTGTGGACTCCACGGCTGGATGTGATCTGCTTTCATTTCTTGATGCATATTCAGGATACCATCAGATCTTCATGGCAGAAGAGGATGAAGAGAAAACCGCATTCATTACACCATGTGGCACGTACTGCTTCATACGGATGCCTTTCGGTTTAAAGAATGCCGGTTCAACCTTTGCAAGAGTAGTCCATGATGCCTTCGAGCCACAAATACACAGAAATGTAGAAGCCTACATGGATGACATAGTGGTCAAGAGCAAGGACAAAGCAACTCTGGTTCAGGATTTGGATGAAACATTTGCAAATCTACGCAAGATCAACCTCAAGCTCAACCCCGAGAAGTGCGTGTTTGGAGTCCCTTCCGGCAAGCTTCTCGGGTTCTTTGTGTCTCAGCGGGGAATTGAAGCCAATCCCGACAAGATCAAGGCCATTGAGCGATCAAGCACCAAAGCGCGTCAAGGATGTCGAGAAGGCTTGCGGTTGCGTGGCTGCTCTCGGCAGGTTCATCTCTAAGTCTGCTGAACGTGCCTGCCGTTTTCAAGATTTTGAAAAAGGCAGGTCCAATGAAATGGACTCCCGAAGCGGAGGCTGCGCTGTAGGACTTGAAGAGATACCTATCCTCCGCTCCAATACTTGTCGCACCTAGGCCACAAGAGAAGTTGCTGCTTTATATAGCGGCAACCAATCAAGTGGTTAGTGCTGCGTTAGTAGCAGAGAGGGAGGCGATGATGAGCCCGGCAACCGAGGCGACGCATCCAGCGACAAGCAAGGGCTTCGCCGTCAAGCTCTGGTCCCGATAAGGACGAATCAGCGCAGGATTGCGACAAGACACGGAAGAAGATGGTGCGGCGCCAGTTTACTTTGTCGGTTCCCATACGCAAGGGGCTAGGGCAAGGTACTCTGGCGTACAAAAGTTGCTTTTGGCCTCCTCATGGCCTCGAGAAAGCTGCGCCATTACTTCCAAGCACATGAGATAACAGTTGTCACTCGTTTTCCGTTGAAAAGGATATTACAAAATCCAGAAGCAACAGGCAGAATTGTCGAGTGGGCACTGGAACTGTCAAGCTTTGGCCTCAAGTTTGAAAGCACTTCAACTATTCAAAGCAGAGCATTGGCAGAATTTATAGCTGAATGGACGCCAACGCAAGATGAAGAAATTCCAGAGACGAGCTTCCCCGTCAAAGAGGCAAATAAAGAGTGGCTAATGTACTTTGATGGTGCTTTCTCATTTGCAAAGGCGCCCGTGCGGCGTCTTTGCTTATCGCACCCACCGGAGAGCACCTCAAGTACATAGTCCGGATGCACTTTCCCAAGGAACAAGCAACAAACAATACTGCAGAGTATGAAGGTTTGCTTGCCGGTCTCGAGATTGCGGTAGACCTTGGGATCAAGAAGCTCATTGTCGAGGGGACTCGCAACTTGTCGTCGCCAAGTAAATAAAGATTATCGAGTGCATTGATGGAAGCCTACGTCGATGAAGTGAGAAAGCTAGAGGAGGCGCTTTGAAGGCACCGCAAATGGAACACGTTCCAAGAGCTCGTAATGATATAGCTGATGGCCTCTCCAAATGTGCCGCACTTAAGTTACCTGTGGAACCAGGAATTTTTGTGCTCAAGCCGACTCAGCCAACCGTAATACCGTCAACAGGATGAGCAAGAAGAGAAAATTGGTTTCCGGCGACTACTTTCCGGCAGTAGCTCCACGGAGCCGCCGCCAAGAAGGTCCCTAAAATCAAGACAAATATCATCGAGGAAGCGATGCTGCTCAGAGAAACCCTGTGGTTTGTCTCGTTGAAGCAGACGCTCCTGACAAGTTTTGCTCCGGCAAGCTTGCCGGGGATCTTCAAGCTCCGGCAAGAAGGTTCTTGCCGTGGAAGCTAATGTTCCCACAGTGGTAGATGAGCCTTTGGTCCTTGTTGTCAAGCCACAGGCTCCAGCATGGGCGCAGCAAATCGTCCATTTCCTTCAGACAGGAGAACTTCCCGAAGAGCAAGAAGAAGCGGAAAAAGTAACCCGGCAGTCAAGTATGTATCAGGTTGTTGACAACATCCTGCATGTAAGAAGACTCAACGGTGTGAAATTGAAGTGTATTTGCCGGGAAGATGGACAGAAGCTGTTGGCAGAGATACATGGAGGCATATGTGGTCACCACATTGGTGCAAGAGCGCTTGCCGGCAAAGCTTTCCGGGAAGGAGAAGATAATAGTGTGGGCCGCCAAGCGTCGCTCGAGGAACTGTCGCCTTGCCGGGAAATGGACAACAGAGAAGCTAAGTTGCTAAGTTTAAACGACCAGTTTTAAATTTTTAAGTTAACTTCCTCAAACGATAGTACTTTGTATGGAAAACTTGTGCGCGGAGGAACCGACTCGTGACTAGCTTGCGCCCTTACTTTGTTTCGAGTCCGCTCAACAACTTAAGTGTGCTGCAACTAGTTGTGACAAGGTTGCTTGTCGGAGACGGCATCGCCAGCAGGCTGCTGAAGTTCCGCACTCAGCGCTCGCGGCAAAGGTGTTCGCACTGACAAGTTCCCCTAAAAGCGTAGGGTATAAACATACAAGGGAAGGAATCGAGTAAAGGAAATAACATTGCATTCGATTGCCTAAGATAGTGTATATTACATAATAACTTGTCGCGGATCTAATAGATTTTTCACCTAAACATGATCTACAGCGACAAGGGAAAGATAAGCTTGGCGGCCTAATCCACGCTTGATGCGCCGTCGAGCCTCTTGACTCCGCTCACCCCTGTCCACAATGGGTGCCACAAGGGCCTTGAGCGCTTCAACGTCTGCGGATGGAGGCAGGGACTTGAGGACTTTGGTGAAGTCGACGCCTGGGTTGCGGAAGGCCACCTTCATCAACACCTTCTGGAGAGCCCCGACGCAGACTTGGCGCGACTCCTCCGCCAGCTGCTTTGGTATCTCCTCCCGGAGCCGCTGGAGACCCGTCAGCACGCCTTTGAAGAATAGGCTGAGCTTGACGCTGGGTTGGAGGTTCTCGTCGGTGGAGTACCCAAGATCCGTCATCCCCAACTCCATCAGCTCATTATGGATGCCGGCGGCAGTGTCCACAAGACCTTCTGTCCAGTGCATTATGCTATCTCGGAGATTGTTCTGGGCGGTCACAGCATTCGACAGCAACTCCTCGGTGGCCTTGATCTTTTCCAACAGGCCCGTTTCCCGCTCCTTGGCGCCATTCAACGTCTCCGTCAGGGTGGTCAGCTTCAGCTCCAGATCCGCCTTGACGTCCTTGGCGGCATCGATCTCCTTGATCTTTTCAGCGAAGCGACCTTGCAGCTCGCCGAGGGTGTAGGCGTCCTTCTCGCGCTCGCGCTTCAACCCGGTGACCTCCTCGGCGCTCTTCTGGAGGGTGGACTCCAGCTGAGCCACCCTCGTCTCCAGTTCCTTCTTGGCGGCCTCGGCAGCATCCTTTGCCTCCTGAAGTGGCCCGCTAATCGTTTGCTTTCGCGCCTGGCGAGATCTTCCTCATAGCTGCCGAGGTTGATCTTCCGCTGCGCCAGCTCACCTTCCCAGCGGAGAGCTTCTCGCCCGGCAAGCCTCTGCTACTCCTCGACCTCGCCCTTCTCAAAGATGAAGGCAGTGAGCTCCTCAGCAAGCTGCTCCCGCGCCTCTGCTATATCCCGGAGAGTCTCTTTGTTGGCGCGTCGGAGCTCTTCCGCGCGTTTCTCCAAGTCAGCTCCCGCCCTCGCGGCAAGCGCCTCCCTGGACTCCAGTTTGGCTTGTCGGGCGCGGTAGAGTTGCTACTTGTAATCTTCCAATTTATTGCTTTATCTTATATCTGACTGATTTCACTCTGAACCTTCTCCTTCAGGACGCTAGCTCAGAGGGCGTCGAAGAGGGCCAAGACTCCGGTGGTCGTAGTCTCAGATGACTCCCCTGTGGCAACAGGGGGCACGTCCGGGACTCCCTTGCCGGATCCGGCAACCCTTCAACAGAGCAGCCCCCAGCGTAAGTGTTTGGTTTACTTTTCGTGGTTGGGTGTGCTTGGGTGCTTCTCCGTCACTGATATCTGGTTTGTTGAATCTTCTAGGAGCAGAGCAGCCACATCAGGAAGCACCGGAGGCTACCCCCGAGGTTCAGCCTCATCAGGAAGCTCCGGAGGTCACCCCCGAAATTCTGCTCGTTTCAACTACGCCACCAAGGGAGAATTCTCCGCCAAGGGAGCGGTCTCCGGCAAGGGAGGCCTCTCCGACAAGGGGATCTTCTCCGGGAAGAGGCAGCGCCGACAACCCTCCGGTGGTGGAGACCGCGGCAACAGACCCTACTGCAGGTAATCTTCTTGTTTGAGAATTTCCCTTGGGTTCTTTTCTTTTGTTCTTCTCTTTCGAACATTTGCTTGACTTGTGCTTTCTTCTTCTGACCATCAGATCCAGCTGCCGGAGATCCGATGGAGACTGAAGTTGCCGGCGAGGAGGACGCTCGCGGCGAAAATGTCGACACCACCAACATGGAGGAGGAGGTCAAGGCTGACGGGCCCGCCGGCGAGGAGGCCGCCAAGGCTGCTGGCGCAGGGGCTGGGGAGGAATCTGGCGATCGCACTGACGGCCCTGAGGCCGCAGGAGCGTCAGGCGCTGCACCGACCGCCGATCCTCCCGCTACCGATGCCGCACCAGACTCCGAAGAGCCCCAGTCCGGCGCCTACCTGAAGGCCGGCGGAATGAGGCGCTCCCGCGGCAACAGTGCTTGCCGCGGTGGAGCGCGTCGGGGGGCGAGGCGGCTGTTGGACCGTATGCCCCCCCGCCACTTCTCCAGTCTTTCGGAGGCGTCTCCTTGGCGGGGCAGCGGGCTCCCCCTGCGGCAAGCTACTTGGCCAGCGGAGGAGAGGCACCCGGCGAGCTCGCTCGGCTTGTTGGCCAGGCTCGATCTGCTCCTCCTCGGCGACGAACTCTTCTCGGTCGGCAAGGCTTGCCGCCTCGGCCGTCTCCGCCTCCTCGACAGTAAACCCAAATACGCCGGCGGCAGCAGCCTCTGCAGCCTCCTCCAACCTCGTGGCGATGCGCGCCATCTCCTGATCAGTGGTGTCGCGGGAGAGCCGCCTCTACTCGTCGGCGCGGATCGGCACTTCAACCAAGTTGTCGAAGAACTGCTGCACGACGTCGTCGGTGGGCTCCTGCCAAGTTGGCACGATTCCATGGGAATCGCACAACGGCATTATCGCGCGGATGCTGTCAAACGACGAGTTGTTGCACAAGGGCACAACTCCCCTCGGCAACATGCACCACCCGGGGTTATCCGCTTCAGGCTTGAACAATTCCCGCAGCATGCCGTCAAGCTCCAAGGTAGTAAAATTCCAATTCAGACCTGGGCGCAGCCTCATGATATCCGCCGCGTTCTGGAATTCCCAAGCAGGCCTCCCTCTCTCCTGTAAGGGCGCAATCTGGCAAAGGAAGTCGCCAACTGCTCCTCTACGGTAAGCCCTGCTTGCGGAGACGCAAAATCCTAGTCGTGGCAATCTTGACTTGTCGTCCTCGGCGCCAAGTTGCTCCAATCGTTGCCTTGAACTATGGGGGTCTGGCGAGGCGGTGAAAGGCTGTGGCTCCTCCTCTAAGATCCAACACAGTCACCTCTCCACTCCTCCCACTTGCTGCGCAACTCTCCGTCAAGATACGCTTCCTTCTTGCCGATCCTAGAGGTCCATGCAATTCCTCCGGCAAGCGGCTCTCCTCTCTCTACGCGGGGTGAGAAGTAGTGGCGGAAGAGTGCGACATTTGGGTGGACCCCGACAAAGTTCTCGCAAAGGTGTGCGAAAACGGCCATGGTGAGGATGGCGTTGGGGGTGAAGTCAAGGAGGCGGAGGCCATATGTGTTCATGACATCACAGAAGAATTCAGAAAAGGGCGGACAGAGCCCGCAGTGGAAGAAAATCGCGAAAAAAGGGTACCCGATGGAGACCTTAGCGGATGTGGCGGCGGAGATGACCCTCGTGCGCGGATGCGCCCGGGTCTCCGTCGACCAGAAGAGATAGTACAGCTCCCGCAGCTCCTTCCTGTTGAGCAGGGGATCGAAGAGGGCCCGCTCCTTCCGCAGCGCCGCGAGCCGCTGCGCCTCGGCCGATTTCACACCTTTTCCCTTGTCGGCCTTCGGAGCCATAGGGAGAGGTGGTGGAGGAGGTCGACGGCGTTAGTGGCACCGGTGGCAATGGAGGGGGCGGAGCGTTGCTCTCTTTGGGCTCGAGAAGGAAGGGGAAAGCGACGGGGGTTTTCTGATGTGACAGCGAGGGCAAGTGGGCGCCCTGCCCCTGTTCCCCCTGCTTATAAAGGGGAAGGGCCAGGCGTTCTGATTTTCCATTAAAGAAAGCCCACGATCTCCCCACGACGCCACGTCCGGTGCGTGGCGTTAAGTGGGAGACGTGGTGGGGCCAAGGCGAATAACGCCGTAATCAAGACCACGCAGCGTGCCCGTGCCTTTGTTTGGGCCTGGCCCATGAGCTTCGGCGCCGTGTGTGGCCCGAGCCGGGGCTCTGACCGGTGTACTAGAGTAGGGGTACCCTAGTATCCCTAACTCGTGCACGCAGGCGATTATAAGCACCAGCGGCGCTGGCCTGATGACCGCCAAGATCCTCAGCGGCTCCTTTGGAGCCGTTCAAGAACAAAGTAATCAAGGCCCCGGCAAGAGGAGCTTGCTGGGAAGGCCACTCAGGGCGCGAAGGAAACAAGGCCCCGGCAAGAGGAGCTTGCCGGGAAGGCTTGGTGAGCGATAAGCTCGGCGCCGACAAGAACCTTACCGCGGCAAGGTACTCGCCACGGCAAGTGACCTCTCTTCATCTCCACTCCAGCTCACCCGCCAACGTGTCACCACGGGGCTCTCCCAAGCACGCGTGTCGACGGGCTGTGCAGCCAGCGGGAAGCAGCGATAAGCGGCGCTGACAAGCTACCATCGTGGCAAACGGAGGCGCACTTGACGGTCTCTGTTACACTGTTCAAGCGACTGAGACGGGCATTGATGACTCTTGTCCCTTGCCGTCAGAGTTAGGTATAGATTACTGTACCTTTGTAAAGCGGTGTACCAACCTATGTTTTTACTATTTTACCCTTGTCTACTTGGCACATGTGGTGACCCCTTGTGCCTATAAAAGGAGGCCCAAGTGCAACGTAGAAAGGGTTCGGTCCAGCTCCGGCTTAGTTCATCATACTCATACGATACCACACTCAAGCTAGGTTTTGTAGCTCCCATCGCTCCCTAGCAAGAACACAATATAATCCACAAAGCAGCAGTACGAGTGTTATCTCTCCGTAGAGCTCCGAAGCTGGGTAAATCTGCTCGTGTGCATCGCCTCGATCCGCTCTTTGTGCAATCTCCGCCCCCCTCCGAACCACAAGGGGCCCAGGTCCCGTAGGTGTTCGTGGGACACGATCAGCTTCCCCGACAATTAGTTTTACAACTTAACAGAAAGTTTTTACTAAAATAAACTAGTGGCAAAAAGAAAAACTTTAAATTAAAAGAAAACAATTTTTCTATTACTAAAGCAAGCATAAAAGGGTCTGTTTGAAATACTGTTAACGGAATTAAAATCATACAAAAAATAATTTTATAAGTTTTCTAGTTAGACAAAACTATAACAAAAAAAGAACGGAATAAATTAAAACCTATTTTTAAACTCAAGTTATTGCCAAATTAGTGATTTGAGCATATTTAAGCAAATTCAAATTTAAAATTCAGTATTGCTAAAGCACATCTAGATGTGCTATAAGTATTGCACATCTAAGTCCTATGTCATTGATCTTATGTGGAGATTCGTGTAGATATTTTCTTTTTCTTTTTTATATTTCTCTCTATGATAAATTCACTCACTTAGATGTGCAATAACTAGAGCACATCTAGATGTGCCCTAGACACACCCTTTAAAATTTTCAAACATGATCAAACTTTGCATCTACAGAAACTTCATAAAATTCTAAATCTAATGCAAAAATAATCAATCAAAAACATTAAATAATCTAGGAGATATTGAATTTTCTTAAACAGCTATAAAAAAGGAAAACACTACTGATCGGGTGATGATCCACGTGGCGTTCTCTGAGTGGCTAAGGGGGTATGTGGCGACTGACTACGGGCGGACGGCCGATCTAAAGCAAAAAGATCATTAAGGTAGAACCCAACCATAGCATTAAACCATCAAGTCCCCTTTATCCCATATGCAACAACCCCCTTACTCGGGTTTAAGCTTCTGTCACTCTAGCAACCCACTATAAGCGAATCATGAACGTATTGCAACACCGTACAGCGGGAATCCTTCACGTGTGCGCGGCATGGAAGGCACCATAGGACAGCACCAAAATAAAACATACAACTCAGACCAATCTAGATCATCAATCAACCAAAAAGACAAAAGAAATCTACTCAAAACATCATAGGATGGCAACACATCATTGGATCATAATATGTGGCATAAAGCACCATGTTCAAGTAGGGGATTACAGCGGGGTGCAGGAGAGTGGACCGCGTAAAAGAGATGATGATGGTGATGTTGATGAAGATGATCACTGCGGCGATGGTTCCCCCGATGGCACTCCTGCGCCACCGAGAGAGAGGGGGAGAGCCCCCCCCCCCCCTTGTGCTTCCTCCTCCATGGCCTCCCCCTAGATGGGGAGAGGTTCCTCCTCTGGTCCTTGGCCTCCATGGCGATGATGGCCCCCTCCGGGATCCTCCTCCATGGCCTCCGGTGATGATGGCCCCCTCCGGCAGGGTGCCAGAGAGGGCCTAGATTGGTTTTTCGTGGCTACAAAGGCTTACAACGGCAGAACTCCTGATCTAGGTTTATTTCTGGGGGTTTCTATATTTATAGGATTTTTTGGCGTCGAGAACAAGTCAGGGGGGGTCCACGAGGAGCCCACAAGACCGGAGGGTGCCCCCAGGGGGTAGGGGCGCCCTCCACCCTTGTGGAGGCCTCTTGGCTCTTCTGGCCCAACTCTTTTGCTTCGGGGGCTTCTTCTGGTCCATAAAAAATCACCGTAAATTTTCAGGTCATTTGGACTCCGTTTGATATTCCTTTTCAGTGAAACTCAAAAAGAAGGAAAAAAACAGAAACTGGCACTGGGCTCTAGGTTAACTAGATGATACCCCGCGCATTGCTGCGGGAAACCTTAGCATTCTACAGAACATAATACAATAAACCGGATAACTTTGTTTGCATAGTAGATATATGATCTTGAGGTGAAATGTTGCGATTGAACTATACTTGAAGTATAAATGTATTGATTCCAAATGTAAATTATGTGATCAAGTTTTTTACTAAATAGAGTGAATGACACAAGTCATCTTATATGACCTGCATAAAATATTAATGTATATAAATTAATAAATATTATATACAAATTGGCATCTTGAGATACTTGTGCATTATGTATGACTCTTGCTGTAAGGCATTCTTCGTGTCTGCATACTTAAGGTCTGCACAAAGAATGAATAGTAAACACAAATACTGGCTATTCTAGTAGCTTTGCTATACTTGGCAGTGAGTAATGGAGCTCCAATATCAACAATAAGAACAAAATGGATGCAGGATCTTAAGTACACTTGAGAACCAAAGAAAATAGCAGGGATAAATTTATTTGGATTCGTAATCAACATACTTAAGCACATGGAAGACAGGTAGATGTACAGCCCAGCAAGGCTTTGTGGACAAAGCTGAGTGGCAACTACAAAAAATATAAACGAAAAGGGTTTAACTCAAACTAAGTGCATACCATATATAACATGTGTTGTTAATGGTATGTTCAAATATATCTACCCTTCCTCGAGAAAGCAGCAAAATGATTTATATCATCAAATGAAGAACCACTTCTAGTACCTTCTGCATACTGCAAGACGCAACATAACAAAGGTAAAATGCTAGACAATGTGAAGCATGTGAAGTTTATACAAAAAAAGTAACATCCACAATGCCAATCAATACCATTGGAATCATCATTCAATATATATTTTTATATTATTTTATAAACTTGGTCAAACTTTATAAAGTTTGACTTAGGTCAAAGCTAATATGCATAGTAAATAAAAACGGAGGGCGTACAACATCAGGATACATACTGAAACTTCTTTGGACTTCTAGAAACAATCTTCTCGCAACTTAGCCTCGGACGTATCAAATCTTTTTGTACAACTGAACAATGTCAGCTTTTGTTTTCTCCCTTTGTACACCTAGTATTTCATATGTATGTTTAATCTCCTTTATTATCTCCTGGGATGCACAATAATGAAAGTACATGGTCAACAATTGTAGACTTGGATTATGCATTTTCATACTTCACAAAGCAAAGAGAAATCAAGAGATAAAATAAACATAACAGATCCACATCTCCGAAGAAAATGAAGGAAAACGGCCATCCAATATCATTACCGAACCTTGTTGAAAATAGAAGCCTATAATGTTTACCTCCTCCGTTTCAGACTTTCAGTAGATGTGTACAGAAACGGTTCCTGGTTGCGGATGACCTTGGGAAAGGAACTTTGATATTGGTCTGGCCATGCTTGCCTTGGATCAGTACCGTATGGCAGGTAGCAGAAACGGAAGTGAGGAAACACTTTGTAGTCATCCACAGATGCGTAGATCTTGGGTGCAGCATCCATCCTGATAGAAAAGACAATAGAATAGATGACCAGCAACCTCATGACCAGAGTCCACCAGCGAATCGCTGTGTTGCGACCAATTTGCTGTTGGGAAATTAGTATAGCAAATAAATATCAGTCATTGGCAGAGTTGAGGGGAGGTTGACCTACATAATTTTGCACCCACGGAGTAAAAAAAACCTCCAAATATGGCTTCCCAACTTCTAGAACGAGGCTCCTTCCACCGGGCAATGGAGAGAAGATGGCACCACCAACGATTTCTTTAGGCAGGCGGCGACTGCACGCTCAGGATCCGCACTGGATAGAGCAGCCAGTCACACACAAATTCTTCGCAGCGATAGGTCAACGACATAGCGGTAGATCGTCGGTATCACTGATCCACGGCAAGGCAGACGGGACTGGCGGAAAGATATGGGAGCGGAGGTGCCACAAGGCAGCCGGCGACGTTAGTTGAAAAGTACATGGAGAGGCGATGGAGGAATCAAGAAATATGAGGTCTCATATTTGGGAGAGTGTAATCCCATAGAAGAGGAAAAGATTGATCGTCAGTTACGGCCTTATGGGAGGCGAAAGAGGAAGCGACCGCTCAGTGACCGCAGAGGCGCAGACAACCGTAACAAACAATAAAGGGCCCAGGGTGTTCTCTTACAGCCCATGTCAAAGAAAAACCGTGAGGGAAATACATGTCCTTTTATTATAAGCAGAACGACCTAAAAAAGATATAAGCAAAAAAATGCTGACATGGCATGGTGGTGAGGTGGATAGGTTGCATGTCAAGAGAAATAAGATAGTGGGGATTGATACGTCTCCAACATATCTACTTTTCCTAACGCTTTTCCTCTTGTTTTGGACTCTAATTTGCATGATTCGAATGAAACTAACCCCGGACTAACGCTATTTTCAGCAAAACCATCATGGTGTTGTTTTTGTGCAGAAATAAAAGTTCTCAAAATGGAACGAAACTTTACAAGGATTTTTTATATCAATAATAAGAATTCCTGGAGCCAAGACCTGCCGGAGAGGGGCACCTGGGTGGGCACTACCCACCAGGGCGCGCCCCCTCTCTTGGTGGCCCCGCGGACCTTGATTCCAACGCTATAAAATCCTATTTTTGGAGAGAAAAATCAAGGTGAAAAAATCATTGCGTTCCACGAGATGGAGCAGCCGCCAAGCCCTGTTCTTCCTCGGGAGGGCAGATCTGGAGTCCGTTTGGGGCTCCGGAGAGGGGGATCTTCGTTCTTCATCACCACCAACCCTTCTCCATCGCCAATTCTATAATGCTCCCCACCGGGAGTGAGTAATTCCTTCGTAGGCTCACTGGTCGATGATGAGTTGGATGAGATTCATCATGTAATCGAGTTATGTCGGTGTACTAGAGTAGGGGTACCCTAGTATCCCGAACTCGTGCACGGGCAGTTGCAGCACCCCGCGGCAAGGCTTGCCTGGTGACCGCCAAGGTCCTCCGTGGTTCTTTTGGAGCCATTCAAGAACAAAGTATTTAAGCCAAGGAGACAAGGCCCCGGCAAGAGGAGCTTGCCGGGAAGGCCACTCAAGGCACACAGAAGACAAGACCCCGGCAAGAGGAGCTTGCCGGGAAGGCTCGGTGAGCGACAAGCTTCCGGACGCGACAAAGATTCAGCCGCGGCAAGGCGCTTGCCGCGGCAGGCAACCACTCTTCATCTCCGCTCCAGCTCATCCACCAACGTGTCGCCATGGGACCATTCCAGCGCTGCGTGTCAAGAGGTCAGGCGGCCGGAGAGCAGCGTGATGGCGGCGCCGACAAGATTGCCATCGTGGTAAGCGGTGGCGCCCCTGACGGTCCCTGTTGCACTGTTTAGGCGACATGGACGGGCATTTAATGCTTTTGTCCCTTGCCGTCAGAGTTAGGTAGAATACACTGTACAAAGTAGCTGTACCAACCGCGACTCATTTTCCCTTTCTGCCCTTGTCTGCGTTGCCACCTGTTGGTGACCCCTTGAGCATATAAAAGGAGGCCCATGCGCAACGTAGAAGGGGTTCGACTCATTCGAAACCAGAGACACTCACGCTAGGTCTTGTAGCTCTCAGCGCTCCCTAGCAAGAACACAACATAATCAGACAAGCAGCAGTAGGAGTATTATCTCTCCGGAGAGCTCCGAAGCTGGGTAAACTGCTCGTGTGTTTCGCCTCGATCTGCTCTTCGTGCGACCCCCGCCTCCCACCGAACCGAAAGGGGCTCGGTCCGCCGGTCCCATAGGTGTTCGTGGGTTACGATCAGCTTCCGCGACATCTTTGGCGTGCCAGGTAGGGGCGTCGAGGCCGTGTGAACCTGATCCAGCGTTCACACGAGCAACATCTTCATCATCTTCATCAACATGCCATCGAAGAAGAAGGCTTCGGCGGCAGCGGAGCCGTCTACGTCGATCCCGCCACCACCGGAGCAAACGGGTGGCGGGGTAGACGCCGGCGGAAGAACGGGCGTCGACGAGGGAGCTCATGACGCTGCCAAGTCCAAGGACAAGGCCGCATGCACCTCGGCGTCCGTACACGCACAGCGTCCATCTCGAGGAGGCGCGGGACCGGCAAGCGTCATGGTATTCATAGTACCATACGCTCGTTGGATCAAGATCGAGCTGGTGGATCCCGAGGCCCTCAAGACCAGCTTGCACGCCGACATGCTGGCACAAGCGAGGCACGGTCGCCTGGACGGGATACTGCTCCTTCTAACATAGTTAGAAGTCCGAGCATATCCCGCTCCTCGCGCCGTTCGTCATTGCCACCCACCACTCCAGCGGAAGCCTTGGCGAGAGCTCAACTGCTCCTAGACTACTCTCCAACAGCCGACAAGGTCGACGAATGGAGGGCCACCATCCAGAGTCTCATCAGCTTTGCCAACGGCGATGCTCCGCGGCAACCAACTACATCGTTGTCGCGGCAAGACGACAAGGCACGAGCCGGTGGCGACGAAACATGTGGGGGTGCAACCACCATGCACTCTCCACCCAGAAGGCCAAGATCACCAACTCGTCGGATCCACCTCGACAGCGACTCCACCGCGTCATCGGATCCACGAGCTCGCCGTGATCAGCGCCAAGTTCTTCAGAACGGCAACAAGAAGACGCCGAACTCGCATCGAAGCGCCAAGAGAAGCGCGACGTCAATCCGACGAGCGCTGGGCCTTCCGTCGATATGCATGCGCCAGGAACCAGCGACTTGCCGACGCTGTAGGTTGCCCTGCGTTCACTCGTGAGCTGCGGCAAGTCCAAAGGGCCCAAAGAAGAAGAATTTCAAGCCAGACGTGCCAGAGAAGTACGATGGCAGGACGCATCCGTCGGAGTTCCTCAGCATCTACACCATCGCGGTGCAAGCTGCGGGGGGACGAGACGACAAGATCCTCGCCAACTACTTCCCACTGGTACTCAAGTCCAATGTCAGATCTTGGCTCATGCACTTGCCGGACAGCTCCATATCCTCTTGGGCAGATCTATGCCATCAGTTTGTTGGCGCCTTCACAGGTGGCCTCAAGCCTCATGGCCAAGAGAGCGACCTTCATCCGCCGCCCGGAAGGAAGGAGAATCCTCGCGCAAGTTCATTCGTAGATTTAGCCGTGTGCACTACAACATCCCAGATGTCCACCCCGCCAAGGTGATCAGCGCGTTTCATCAAAACGCGCGGAACCGCAGGATGAGGGAAGAGATGGCGATGTGCAAAGTCAAGGACGTCGATGAGCTGTATGCCTTGGCCGACAAGTGTGCACGTCTTGAGGAAGGAGGAGACTCCGTGAGAGAATGCGTAAGGTGGATCTCGATAGTGAGGAGACCGCTCCGGCGAAGAAAAGCCGACGGCGGAATAACAGAAGGAAGAAGAGCAAAGAGGTGCTAGTTGTCGAGCAGTCCGACAACGGTGGTGCCGCCAAGAACGCCAAAGTTGGTGGCTCCGGCAAGGAGGTTGCCGCTGGCACCGACTGCCAAGCCGCGGGCGGCCGACAAGCCGCATAGCTCCAACAAGCGATCTTGCAAGATCCACCGCACCAAGGGCCATGACCTCCAGAGCTGCAAGAAGGTCGAGCAGCTTGTTGAACAGAAAAGCTGAGTACGAGCAGCGCGACAAGGAGAAGGCCCAGAAGGTGCCGGGGAGTTAGCAAGAAGCGACCCGGCCGGGAGGACGCCAGCAAGGCCAAGCAGCGGCAAGGAGACAGACCTCCCCGCGGCCGCGACAAGGATGAAGACGACGACGACGATGAAGATATGGAAGATGACGAGACCGATGAGCAGGAATTTCAGAAAGCCACAGAGGTCCTCTGCGTTGACGGCGGTGCTTCTCTGCATACTTCACACCGCCAACTCAAGCGAAGGATGCGGAAGTTAATGCAGCGTAACCATCCGTAGAGTCACGCAGCCTCTGAAATGGTCCAAGACGCCTATCATTTTTGACATTGAGGACCACCTCGATCGCATAATCAAGGTCGGGTGCTTGCCGATGTTGGTCTCACCAACTATCCGCAACCTCAAGGTCACCAAGATGCTAGTTGACGGCGGGGCCGGCTTAAACCTGATCTCCTCCGCGGTGCTCCAGAAGCTTCAGATCCCTGACAGCAAGCTCGAAGAGACTGGCACTTTCCAAGGAATCAATCCAGGAAGGAGCAAGCCGAAGGGAAGATCACATTGCCGGTAACATTTGGCAGCGAAGCTAAACTTCAGGATCGAGAGGGTCACGTTCGACGTTGCTGATTTTCCATTGCCTTACAATGGGATACTTGGTCGTCCAAAGACTCGCCAAGTTCATGGCAGCCTCTCATTATGCATACAACTTGCTCAAGATGCCAGGCCCGATAAGTGTCATTTCTGTCCATGGCGACAAGAAAGATGCTCTTATCTGCGCCGACAAGATTTACCGGGAGGCAGCAGCTGCAACAGATAGCAAGTCACTTGCCGCTGAAGCTCCCGGGGGGAAGAAGAAGACCAAGTCCGGCAAGAGCTCTGATGCCCATTCCGGCAAGCGCACCTCTTCGGAGTGCTGCACTACCGTCGAGGGTGCACCATCGAGCTCCACCGGCAAGTGCAAGAAGACGATGGCAGCTCCACCAAAAACCAAGAAGGTGCCCGCCAAGGAGGACGGCACTGGTGGTACCTTCACCATCGGTGCCACTCTTGACCCTAAATAGGAAGGCGCGCTCGTTGCTTTCTTGCGGGCGAACGTCGACGTGTTTGCATGGCAACCGTCTGACATCCCCGGTGTTCCTGTGAAAGTAATTGAGCATCACCTAGTTGTCTGTCCTCGCGCGCGCCCATCAAGCGTAAAGTCGAGAAGCAAAGTGGAGCGCCAAGAGTTCATTGCGTAAGAGATCAAGAAATTGGAAGCAGCAGGCCTTGTCGAGGAGTGCTCCATCCTACGTGGTTAGCCAATCCTGTAGTTGTATCGCAAAGGCAAATGGGAAATGGAGACTTTATATCGACTTCACGGATGTTAATAAAGCTTGTCCCAAAGACCCATTTCCCTTGCCGCGCATCGACCCATTGTTGACTCCACGGCTGGATGTGATTTGCTTTCATTTCTTGATGCATACTCAGGATATCATCGGATCTTCATGGCAGAAGAGGATGAGGAGAAAACCGCATTCATCACCCCATGTGGCACATACTGTTTTGTACGGATGCCTTTTGGGCTAAAGAATGCTGGTTCAACGTTTGCAAGAGTAGTCCATGACGCTTTTGAGCCACAAATGCATAGAAATGTAGAAGCCTACATGGATGACATAGTGGTCAAAAGCAAGGACAGGGCAACTCTGGTTCAAGATTTAGATGAGACCTTTGCAAATCTGCGCAAGATCAACCTCAAGCTCAACCCCGAGAAATGCGTGTTTGGAGTCCCTTCCGCAAGCTTCTCGGGTTCTTCGTGGTCTCGGCCGGGAATTGAAGCCAATCCCGACAAGATCAAGGCCATTGAGCAGATTGAAGCACCAAAGCGAGTCAAGGATGTACGAAGACTTGCGGTTGCGTGGCTGCTCTCGGCAGGTTTATCTCTAGGTATGCGAACGCTACCGCCATTTTTCAAGATTTTGAAAAAGGCAGGTCCAATGAAATGGACTCGAAGCGGAGGCTGCTACTGCAGACTTAAAGAGGTACTGTCCTCCACTCCAATACTTGTCGCACCTAGGCCACAAGAGAAGTTGCTGCTATATATAGCGGCAACCAATCAAGTGGTTAGTGCTGCGTTAGTAGCGGAAAGGGAGGCAGATGATGAGCCGGCAACTAAGGCAGATACATCCAGCGACAAGCAGCGGGCTTCACCGGCAAACTTTGGTCCCGACAAAGATGGATCTACGCAGACGTGCGAGAAGATGCAGAAAAGGATGGTGCAGCGCCCGGTTTACTTTGTCAGTTCCCTTCTGCAGGGGGCTAGGTCAAGGTACTCTGGTGTGCAGAAATTGCTTTTCGGCCTCCTCATGGCCTCGAGAAAGCTGCGCCATTACTTCCAAGCACATGAGATAACAGTCGTCACTCGCTTTCCCCTGAAGAGGATATTGCAAAATCCAGAGGCAACAGGCAGGATTGTCGAGTGGGCACTGGAACTGTCAAGCTTTGGCCTCGAGTTTGAAAGCACTTCAACTATCCAAAGCAGGGCACTGGCAGAGTTCATAGCGGAATGGACACCAACACAAGACGAAGAAATTCCAGAGACGAACATCCCCGTCAAGGAAGCAGGAAAAGAGTGGCTGATGTACTTTGATGGTGCCTTCTCGCTGCAAAGGCGCCGTGCCCTTGGTCGTCTTTGTCGAGCCCACCGGAGAACACCTCAAGTACATAGTCCAGATGCACTTTCCCAAGGAGCAAGCAACAAACAATACTGCAGAATATGAAGGTTTGCTTGCCGGTCTCAGGATTGCGGTAGACCTTGGGATCAAGAAGCTCATTGTCAGGGGTGACTCGCAGCTTGTTGTCCGCCAAGTAAACAAAGATTATCAGAGTCCGTTGATGGAAGCCTGCGTTGATGAAGTGAGAAAGCTGGAAGAGCACTTTGACGGCCTACAAATGGAACATGTTCCAAGGGCTCAGAATGATATTGCTGAT
Organism: Aegilops bicornis; assembly: GCA_021605145.1. Classification (NCBI taxonomy): domain Eukaryota; kingdom Viridiplantae; phylum Streptophyta; class Magnoliopsida; order Poales; family Poaceae; genus Aegilops; species Aegilops bicornis. Next base: position 111,358,921 of record CM038669.1, on the reverse strand, counting down.
GGCCTGTCAAAGTGCGCCCGCCTCAAGTTACACAATGGAACCAGGGATTTTGTGCTCAAGTCGACTCAACCAACTGTAACGCCATCAACTGGACAGAACAAGAAGAGGAAGTTGATTTCTGGTGACTATTTTCCGGCAGAGCTTCCCGAAGCCGCCACCAAAAAGGTCCCCAGGATCAACACCAAAAGTGCTGAGGAGCAGTCTGCTCCGACAAGCCCTAGGGTTTGTTCCGTTGAAGCAGACGCTCTCGACAAGCTTTGCTCCGGCAAGCTTGTCGGGGAACATCAAGCTCCGGACGAGCCGCAGGTTCTTGCCGTAGAAGCGAATGTTCCCACAGCAGCATATATGCCTTTAGTCCTTGTTGTCGAGCCACAAGCTCTAGCATGGGCACAGCAGATTGTCCGTTTCCTGCAGACAGGAGAACTTCCCGAAGAGCAAGAAGAAGCGGAGAGAGTAGCCCGGCAGTCAAGTATGTACCAGTTTGTCGACAGCACGCTGTACAGAAGAAGACTCAATGGTGTGAAATTGAAGTGTATTCACCTGGAAGATGGACAGAGGCTGTTGGCAGAGATACACGGAGGCATATGTGGTCACCACATTGGCGCAAGAGCACTTGCCGGCAAAGCTTTCCAGCAAGGTTTCTTCGGCCGACAAGCCCTCCGGGATGCAACCACAAGTAACCAAGTGTGAAGCGTGCGGTTCCATTCCAAGCAGATACACCAGCCAGCTCAAGCTCTCCAGACGATCCCTTTATCCTGGCCATTTTCGGTCTGGGGGCTCGACATTCTCGGCCCCTTTCCCCGAGCTGTCGGGGGCTTTGAGTACTTGTACGTTGCAATCGACAAGTTCACAAAGTGGCCGAAAGTGGAAGCAGTGAGGAAGGTGACGACGCGATCGTGATCAAGTTCTTCAGGTCGATTGTTTGCCGTTTTGGAATTCCCAATAGGGTCATCACCGACAACGGCACACAGTTCACGAGCCGCACCTTCATGCAGTACGTCCAAGATCTTGGCGCCAAGGTCTGCTTTGCTTCTGTTGCTCATCCGAGAAGCAACGGTTAAGCAGAGAGGGCAAATGCTGAAGTGCTGCGCGTGCTCAAGACCAGAACTTTCGACAGGCTGCACAAGTGCGGAAGAAACTGGATTGAGGAGCTGCCGGTGGTTCTTTGGTCGATCAGGACGACGCCAAATCGAGCCACCAATGTACACCTTCGCTCTAGTCTATGGAGCAGAGGCAGTTCTCCCCACGGAACTCGTATACGGGTCACCTCGAGTACTCGCTTATGATGAGCTTGAGCAAGAGCAGCTGCGACAAGATGACATGCTGCTCCTTGAGGGGGACCGTCTTCAGGCTGCTGTACGAGCTGCTCGTTACCAGCAAGCTTTGCGCCGCTACCATAGCTGCAAAGTTAGCGCCAGAAGTCTCGAGGAAGGCGACCTTGTTCTTCGGCGCGTTCAGTCCGCCAAGAATTCCAACAAGTTGACACCGAAGTGGGAAGGTCCTTATCGGGTGAAACGAGTCACTAGGCTCCGGGCCGTCACTTTGAGACCGAAGATGGCATTCCGGTGAGCAACTCCTGGAACATTGAGCATCTTCGTAAGTTTTACTCAGAAGCGGCTGTTGCGGAACCTGTTCCGGCAACCACCTTTTGTACAAGTCTTGCCGAAGTTGCATGTAATCCTTTGTACAAAGCCGGGCGCAGACCCCGTGCATAAGTAAAGCTCATGTGTTGCGCACAACTTGTCAACTTCATGCTTTCATCATCATTTTGCATGTGTTATCTGACATTTTGTGCAGCATCCACACCCGGTAAGCGATAACGAGCCACAAGGCTCCATAACTTTATTTTCTCTTCTTTCTCTTTCTCAAAGAAAGAAAGGTTCCTTCGCCCACAAGTTAGCCCGGGGGGAAGGAGAAGATAATGATGTGGGCCACCAAGCGTCGCTCGAGGAAGTTTCGCCTTACCGGGAAGCAAACGACAGAAAAGCTAAGTTGCCAAAGCTTTGGGCAGTCAGTTTTTAAATCTTTAAGTTATATTCCTCGAACGATAGTACTTTGTATGGAAAACCTGTGCGCGGAGGAACCAACTCGTAGCTGGTCGCGCCCTTACTTTGTTTCGAGTCCGCTCAACAACGTAAGTGATGCGACAAGGTTGCTTGTCAGAAGCGGCACCGCCAGGTAGTTGCCGACGTTCGCTTTTCGGGCTTCATGCAAAAAGGTGCCCGCGCCGACAAGTTCCCTGAAAGCGTAAGGCAAAAATATACAAAGGAAGGAATCAAGTAAAGGAAATAACATTGCAATCACTACCCAAGATAGAGTTATATTACAAAATAGCTTGTCGCAGATCTAATAAATTGTTCTCCTAAACATGACCAAATGCGACAAGGGAAAGATAAAGCTGGCGGCCTAATCTACGCGGTCGCCATCAACCCGCTTGATCTTGCCCACCTTGTCCACAATGGGTGCGACAAGGGCTTTGAGCGCCTCCACATCAAGATCCGTGGCGAGGGATCCGAGGACGCCGGTGAGGTTGAGGCCTGGATTGCGGAAGGCCACATTCATCAACACCTTCCGAGAGCTCCCGCACGATCTGGGCGCGATTCCTCGGCCAGCTGCTTTGGGATCTCTTCCCGAGTCGCTGGAGAGCCGTCACCACGCCCTTGAAGAACAAGCTGAGCTTGGCGCTGGGTTGAGGCGCTCGTCGGAAGAGTACCCAAGATCCACCATCCCCAGCTCCGTCAGTTCCGTGTCGATGGCGGCGACGATATTCACAAGACCCTCGGTCCAGTGCATCACGTTCTCTCTGAAGGTGTTCTGGGCGGTTGTGGCACTTGTCAGCAACTCCTCGTCGGTCTTGATCTTCTCCAACAAGGCCACCTCCCGCTCCTTGGCGCCGTCCAGCGTCTGCATCAAGGTGGTCAGCTTCAGCTCAAGATCCGCCTTGGAGTCCTTGGCGGCGTCGAGCTCCTTACTCCTCTCGGCGAGACGGCCCTGCAGCTCGCCAAGAGTGTAGGCGTCCTTCTCGCGCTCGTGCTTAAGCGCAGCAAGCTCCTCGCCGCTCTTCTGGAGGTTGGCCTCCAAGGCCGTCTGCTTCGTCTCCAACTCTTTCTTGGCGGCCTCGGCGTGCGGCAGCCCTTTGCTTCCTTTGAGAGCTCCGCCAATTGATTGCTTCATGCAAGCTCTTCCTCGTAGCTGTCAAGATTGATCTTCCGCTGCGCCAACTCACCTTCTTGCGCAGACAGCTTCTCGGCAGCAAGCCGCTGCTGCTCCTCGACCTCAGCCTTCTCAAGAATGAAGGCTGTGCGCTCTTCAGCGAGTCACTCCCGCTCTTCTGCTATGTTCCGGAGAGCTTCTTGGTTGGCGCCCCGGAGCTCTTCTGCGCGCTTCTCCATGTCTGCTCCCGCCCTCGCGACAAGCGCTTCCCGGGATTCCAGCTTGACTTGTCGGGCGCGGTAGAGCGACAGCAGCTTCCGCAACAGCTGCTCCTCCTCAGACTCGCCGATGCTGCTGCTTGGCGCGTCAACCAGCGACATCCCAGCGGAGGCGAGCAGCTCTTCATCAAAGGTCTGTCCTTCGACCGGCGCCCTGGAGCTCGATGCCCAGGGGAGCTTGATGAAGACGCCGTCGCCGGCCTTCGAGATAAGCGCGCGGCGAGGCTCTTGAAGCGGCGCTGCACCAGTGGCGGAGGTATCGGCGGTCGGCGTAGCGCCTGGCGCTCCTGCGGCCTCAGGGTCGTCAGTGTGATCGCCAGACTCTTCGCTGGCGGATCCATCGGCGCCAGCCTCTTCCTCCATGGTGGCGACGTCGTCAGTGTTGCCGCGTGCGTCCTCCTCGCCGGCGACCTCAGTCTCCATCGGCTCTGCAGCGGATGGATCTGACGACCAGAAAAAGAAAGAACAGTCAAGCAAATGTTCGAAAAGAAAAACAGAAGAAAAAGAACCCAAGGGAAATTTTCACACAAGAGGATTACCTGCGATGGGATCTGCAGCCATGGTCTCGACCACCGGAGGATCACTGGTGTTGTCCCTTGCCGGAGAAGTCTCCCTTGCCGGAGAACGCTCCCTTGCCGGAGAATCCTCCCTTGGCGGTGAAGGCGAAGCAGATGGTACTTCGGGAGCGGCTTCCGGGCACTCCTGATGAGGCTGCTCTGCTCCTACACAAACCAACAGTCAGATATCAACAAAGAAGGAGCACCCATGCACACCTAACCGTAAGAAGTAAACCATATACTTATGCTGGGGGCTGTGCTGGGGGCTGCTTTGAGGAAGGGTTGCCGGGTCCGGCAAGGGGGTCTCAGACGAGCCTCCTGTTGCCATGGGGGGATCATCCTCGATGACAACCACCGGGGTCTTGGCTCTCTTCGACGCTCTCTGGGCCAGCGTCCTGAAAAAGGAAAGAGTTCAGAATGAAGCAAGTCAGACACAAGACAAAGCAACAAATTGAAGAATTACAAGTACAGCGACAAGATCTTACTCTTCTTCTTCCTCGGAGCTGAGCGCGGAGAGGTCGAATTCCGGTTCACCTCCGGTGCGACGAGCTGGAAGAGTAGGCTCCCTCGGACGCTTGGCGGGTGCAGGAGCTGTGGCCCCAGAAGGCCCCGCTCCAGTTGCTGCGGCGTGAGGTGCTCCGCCAGCAGTGCTTGCCGCGGTGGAGCTGCGTCATGTGGCGCGACTGTTAGCCGTCTGCCGCCCCGCCACTTCCCCGGCCTTGCGGAGACGCCTTCTTGGTGGAGCTGTGGGCTCCGCTCGCGGCAAGCTACTTGAAGGTGTGGAGGAGGCGCCCTCGGCAGGCTCGCTCGGCTCAACTTCGGGCTCGGCCTGCTCCTCCTCGCCGGCAAGCTCCTCTCGATCGACAAGGCTTGCCGCCTCTGCCTCTGCCTCCTCCACGGTGAACCCGACCGCCCGATGGCGGCAGCTCTTGCCGCCTCCTCCGGCCTGGTGGCGTCTGCGCATCTCGTCGTCGGTGGTGTCACGGTGAGCCTCTTACGCTTTCGTCCGGGCGGATCGGCACTTCCTCCAAGCTGTCCAAGAACTGCCGCACGACGTCATCCGCAGGCTCTTGCCAGGTTGGAACGATCCCATGCGAATCGCACAACGGCATCATTGCACGGATGCGGTCGAGCGAAGAGTTGTTGCACAATGGGACGACTCCCCTCGGCAACCTAAACCACTCGGGGTGATCGGGGTCATGCTTGAACAGCTCCAAGAGCATCGCGTCAAGCTCCAAGACGGTGAAGTTGAAGTTGAGGCCCGGGCGCAGCCTCATGATGTCTGCCGCGTTCTGAAACTCCCAAGCAGGTCTCCTCCTCTCCCGCATAAGCGGCGGCGAAAGAAATCCGCGCCAACTGCGCCTATAGTGAGTCCGGCAAGCCTGAGGCGCAGGATCCGGGTAACGGCGATCTTCAATCTAGCATCCTCCAGCGCCAAGTTGCTCCAATCGTTGCCGCGTACTATTGGGGTTTGGCGCTGGGCAGTGAATGGCTGCGGGTTCTCCTCTACGATCCAGCACCAGTCATCCCTCCACTCCTCCCACTTGCTACGGAGCTCTCCTTCCAGATAGGCCTCCTTCTTGCCGATTCTTGAGATCCAGGCGATCCCTCCCAAGAAGAGGCTCTCCTCTCTACTCGAGGCATGAAGAAATGGCGGAAGAGGGCTATGTTTGGGTGGACTCCGACAAAGTTTTCGCAGAGATGTGCGAAAACTGCCATGGTCAGGACAGCATTGGGGGTGAAATCAAGGAGGCGAAACCCGTAGGTGTTCATGATATCGCAGAAGAATTCAGAGAAGGGCGGGCAGAGCCCGCAATAGAAGAAGAGCGCGAAGAAGGGGTACCCGCTCGGAACCAACTCTGATGCGGCGGCTGAAAGTACCTTCGTGCGCAGATGCGCTCGCATCTCCGTCGACCAGAAGAGGTAGTACCATTCCCTCAGCTCCTTCAAGGCGGCGGTGAGGGGAAGATGGCCCGCTCCTTCCGCGGTGCGCGAGCCGCGCCTCGGCCGACTTCACGCCCTTCCCCTTGTCGGCTTTCGGAGCCATGGCGAAGGTGGTGGGGGAGACCAACGGCGTTGGTGATGCTGGTGGCGATGGGGGGCGGAGCGCTGTTCTCTTCAGACTAGAGAAGAAGTGGGGAGCGGCGGTGGTTTTTGAGATTAGACAGCAAATGGCAAGGTGGGCGACCTGCCCCTGTTCCCCCTGTTTATAAGGAGGGAGATGGGGCGGACGTTCCGCTTTTCCAAATAAAGAAACCCCCCACGATCTCTCCCACGACGCCCACGTTCGACGCGGCTGCCTGTGGGGGACGTGGTGGGTCCGGAGCAAGTTACGGCGTGATCTAGGCCGCGTGCCCGTGCAGACTGCTTTTGGGCCTGGCCCAACAGCGCTTCGGCCGCAGTGTGGCCCAGCCCGGGCTCTGTCGGTGTACTAGAGTAGGGGTACTCCAGTACCCCGAACTCGTGCACGGGCAGTCGCAGCACCCCGCGGCAAGGCTTGCCTGGTGACCGCCAAGGTCCTCCGTGGTTCTTTTGGAGCCATTCAAGAACAAAGTATTTAAGCCAAGGAGACAAGGCCCCGGCAAGAGGAGCTTGCCGGGAAGGCCACTCAAGGCACACAGAAGACAAGACCCCGGCAAGAGAAGCTTGTCGGGAAGGCTCGGTGAGCGACAAGCTTCCGGACGCGACAAGGATTCAGCCGCGGCAGGCAACCACTCTTCATCTCCGCTCCAGCTCATCCACCAACGTGTCACCATGGGACCATTCGGCGCCAGCGTGTCAAGAGGCTCATGCCGGTATGAGCAGCGGTAAGCGGCGTGACAAGATTGCCATCGTGGCAAGCGGTGGCGCCTGACGGTCCCTGTTGCCTTTGTTTAGGCGACATGGGACGGGCATTTAATGCTTTTGTCCCTTGCCGTCGAGTTAGGTAGAATACACTGTACAAAGTAGTTGTACCAACCGCGACTCATTTTCCCTTTACGCCCTTATGCTGCGTTACACCTGTTGGTGACCCCTTGAGCATATAAAAGGAGGCCCATGCGCAACGTAGAAGGGGTTCGACTCATTCGAAACCAGAGACACTCACGCTAGGTCTTGTAGCTCTCAGCGCTCCCTAGCAAGAACACAACATAATCAGACAAGCAGCAGTAGGAGTATTATCTCTCCGGAGAGCTCCGAAGCTGGGTAAACTGCTCGTGTGTTTCGCCTCGATCTGCTCTTCGTGCGACCCCCGCCTCCCACCGAACCGAAAGGGGCTCGGTCTGCCGGTCCCATAGGTGTTCGTGGGTTACGATCAGCTTCCCCGACAAGTTAGTTTTGTTAGGGCTTTGATCCCTAGTATCCACTATGTTCTTAGATTGATGTTGCTATGACTTTTCTATGCTTAATGCTTGTCACTTTGGGCCCGGGTGCCATGAACTCAGATTTGAACCATTTATGTTATCATCATTATATCCATGTTTTAGATCCGATCTTGCAAGTTATAGTCACCTACTACGTGTTATGATCCGGCAACCCTGGAGTGACAACAACCGGGCCCACTCCCGGTGATGACCGTAGTTTGAGGAGTTCATGTATTCACTATGTGTTAATGCTTTGTTCCGGTTCTCTATTAAAAGGAGGCCTTAATATCCCTTAGTTTCCAATATGGACCCCGCTGCCATGGGAGGGTAGGACAAAAGATTTCATGCAAGTTCTTTTAATAAAGCACGTATGACTATTTACGAAATACATGCCTACATTATATCGATGCACTGGAGCTAGTGCCGTATCGCCCATGGTTTTAACTGTCACATGATGAATATCATCCAACAAGTCACCGATCCAATGCCTACGAATTTATCTTATATTGTTTCTGCTAAGTTACTACTGCTTTAAATCCTTTGTTACACTTGCTACAAAACTACGCTATCACTTTATTGCGTCACCGTTACTACTGCTACTACTATCAAAACTATCATATTACTTTGCTACTGATTACTTGCTGCAGATAATTAATCTCCGGGTGTGGTTGAATTGACAACTCAGTTGCTAATACCTTCAAATATTCTTTGGCTCCCCTTGTGTTGAATCTATAAATTTGGGTTGAATACTCTTCCCTCGAAAACTGTTGCGATCCCCTATACTTGTGGGTTATCAGGGATCAACTATTTAGGTATTATAGATAGGTTAGTCCCAAAAATAACACTAGTGCACCTAGTCCTTCTAAAAGGAAGAAGAAATAGAAAAATGATAGGACTTTGCACACTTCTAGTGAACCTGAAATAGAGAAACCTCCCAATAATGAAAATGAAACTTCTATCTCTAATGCTGAAACTCAATCTGGTAATGAACACTCACCTAGTGATAATGAAAAAAATAATGATGAGGTTCATGAAGACACTCAACCAACTAATGATAAAGAACCAGACAATGATGTTGAGAAAGAACCACCTGCTGATCTTGATAACCCATAAGCTAAGAATAAAAGATATGATAAAAGAGACTTTGTGGCTAGGAAACACGGTAAAACCGTGGGTCCAAAAACCTATGCCTTTTCCACCCAAACCAACTAAAAAGAAAGATGATGAAGAATTTGAACGCTTTGCTGAAATGTTGAGGCTAGTCTTTTTGCGTAGTCGCTTGACTAATATCCTTAAAATGCCTCCTTATGCAAAGTATATGAAAGACATCATCACAAATAAGAGAAAAATACCGGAAGCTGAAATCTCCACTATGCTTGCTAATCACACTTTCAGAGATGGAGTACCTAAAAAACTTGGAGATCCGGGAATACCAACTATACCTTGCTCCATCAAAAAGAGTTATGTGAAAACTGCTTTGTGTAATTTAGGAGTTGGTGTTAGTGTTATGCCATTCTCTTTATATAAAAGACTTGATTTGAATAAACTCACACCTACTGAAATATCTTTGCAAATGGCTGACAAATCAACTGACATACCTACCGGTATTTGTGAGGATGTGCCCGTTGTTGTTGCTAATGTTACTATTTTGATTGACTTTGTTATACTTGAGATGCCCGAGGACGACAACATGTCGATTATCCTTGGTAGACCCTTCTTGAATACTGCAGGGGCTGTTATTGATTGCAATAAAAGCAAGGTCACTTTTCATATCAATGGTAATGAGCATACGGTGCACTTTCCAAAGAAACAATTCCAAGTGAATGGTATTAATGTTATTGAAAAATCTCCGACGATCACTATTGGAAGTTTTCAAATACCTCTACCTACTGTCAAAAAGAAATATGAAGTACTTATTATTGGGGAAATGCATATCCCCATTGAGGTAACTTAGTGATTTACGAAAGTTCTTCCGTTTCATGCTAATCGAAAGTGGTTGTTAATAAGACCTGATCAACCTTATTAATGGATCATTTTTGAGAGGTATGAAGTTGATGAATCTAGTAATCACTACCTTCTGTCCTTACTTTTTGTTATCTATTTTTATTAGTTAAATATTAAAATGCCATGTTTTGTCTGTTTTTTTAATTTTACGTGCAATAAAAAATGACCCGAAAATAAAAGTTCTTAGAATGCCCTAAAAAATTAATACGAGGGAGGTGCAAATAATATCAGAGGGAGGTGCACCAGGTGGGCATTGTGGTCCCCACATGGGCCCCCTCACTTACCTCTTCATCCCACATCATCACTTACCTCCAGAAAAAAATCTCCATTGCTCTCTCCCCCATGTTTTTGCTCTCAAACCCGCGGATTTCGATCTCTTTGCTCAAAGCTCCATTTCCGAAACTGTTTTGGGGGATTGTTGCTTGGCATGTGACTCCACCATTTTTCCAATTAGCTTTGCTTTAGTGGTTTATATTTGGAATAATTAGCTACTCTTGGTGCTGCTGAGAGCATTCATTTTCCCGCGATTCAGTACTTTGCGTTGTTCAACGGGAAGTGTATAGTAGGCAAGCAGGACTGTAGTACGCTTTCTGCTCCAGACTTGAGCCTCATACGCACCGCTCTCACTGGTGAAGGAGACTATAACCTTGGAGCTATTGTTGCACGTAGACTTCATCATAACGCTAACAGTGTCTGGTTCTATGGTGGAATTTATGCCACGCGTTTAGCACGAGGGCTGGGTGTTTCACCTTTGCCCTTTGACCCTATCCTATCCACGCAGTATTTAGATTTTGACACTTTAAAAGAAAATAAGATTCTCAAGGGAAAGGTTGATAACTTCACTTATAATCTATTGCTTAACCAAAAGTCTGTTGTGCACACATATTTGCCTGCGCCTGCTCTTTTTGACTATCACAGCAAAGGAAGATATTTTGCTCTCGAGAGCGAGGCCCAAGCTCACAACACAGCAGTAGAGGCAGCATGGCAGGCTGAGGCGTCCGCACCAAGAGCCTCCGTGAGCTACCACGCCGACTACTACCCTCCAGGCTACTGATTGACTACCAACTTAGGCCAAAAGCCTAAGCTTGGAGGAGTATGTGTTTTTCACCGATATTACATTCATGTCTACATATCATTTCATTCGTCGGTGTTCACACTTTTTCATTGTATCATCCATGCTTAGATTTATTTTCTTGCTTTCTTCTTGTGTGTTTGAAAAACTTTAGAAAAACCAAAAAAATAGTTGTGGTAGTTTATTTTCTATGCATGCTTAGTAGTAATATTAAAAAGAAAACCCAAAAAGATTTCCTTGTTCTTCTTTTGCTTGTTGGGAGCTTTCCCGTGCAAATAGTTTTTCTCGTTTTTGCTTTTCCCTTTTATTTCCTTGTTCAAGAAAACCAAAAACTCCAAAAATATTTCAGTGTGTTTCTCTGAATTTCTTTTCTTTTATTCGAGTTGTACCGAGGAGAAGACCACGATGAAAATGTTGAGTGGCTCTCATATGAATAATTGTTGAACTAATAAAGAGCACATTTTACCTTGTCTTCTCCTGTTGAATAAAATGTTTGCAGATTCCAGCTTAATCCACGGCACTCTTGCACTATTATTATTTTCATATCATTCGATTGTGCAAGAGAAAGGCAATAATGACAATATTCGATGAACTGGCCCTGGCAGAGAGAAACTGGTATGAACTCGACTTGTTCTGTTTGTGTAAATACGTTTAACCTAGTATCCATGATTCAGCCCATTATGATTAAACATGCTTGCAATGACAATTAGAGATTATAGTTTCTCATGCCATGCATAAGTAGATGGGAGTTGATAATGATTTATCTTGGATATCAACATAGCATTAAAATGATTGTGATGTAGTATGATGATATGGTATCCTCCTCTGAATGTTTGAGTGGCTTGACTTGGTTCATGCATGTAGTTGAATCAAAACCAACATAGCCTCTATGATATTTATGTTCATGGTGTTCATATCCTACTCATGCTAGTGTCCAATGTTACTTATGCATAATGCATGGTTATGATCGTTGTTTCTCTCTAGCTGTCCGCTTCTCAACCTATTTGCTAGCCTTCGCCTGTACTAAGTGGGAATTCTACTTGTACATCAAAAACCTCGAACCCAAAGTTATTCCAGATGAGTCCACCATACCTACCTATATACGGTATTACCCTGCCGTCCTAGGTAAATTTGCATGTGCCACCTCTAAAAAACTTCTAAAAATTATCCTTTTTGTGTGCCTGGATCGTTCATGGAACAATAGGAGGTGGTCGGTATCTTCCATGCTAAGCGGGTTATTCTCAGGTTGAGTGTTTATTCACTCGCCATCGCACGAGAAAAAAGGCGGTAATAGGGATGCCCAGTCCCAAACTGCAAACATGAAAAAGAGTTAATCTCTTGAATAATCAAACAAAAACTCCCAATGGAGTCAAAACCTTTACTTTTACCGCTTGGGAACCGCCACTAGCGTGCTTAGCATGGAAGATATTGATAACTGATGGTCGTGAAGTGAATAAGAAGGATGCATGTCCCAAAATATCATTTATCTCTGTTTTAAAAATTGAGCTCTGGCACCTCTGCAAATCACTGCTTCCCTCTGTGAAGGGGCTATCTATTTATTTTTATGTTGTGTCATCACCTTCTAAAACAAGCGCCAGAAACTGAGAGACCACAGTTGTCATGATCTATGCATTGTGTGTAGCTAAAGTTGGGTGCATCATGACTAGATCTTTTCTACCATGAATTACAATGTTTAGTCGCTGCTTGAACTTTGGGGGTGCTCTGCATTTATGTTTTGCCGTCTCAGAAAGGGCTAGCGAGATACCACTATTGTCATATTATATCATGGTGGTTTTGACAACGTGTTGCCGTTTGAGATACCTTATTATTGCTCGCTAGCTGATTATGTCATTGATATGAGTCATTATAATCTTTAAGAGTTATTGTCGGCATGGTTAGTTATAATGTTGGCTGAAAACCTGGGTGTTGTTTAAGCTTATTTATGCAAACAAGAACAAAAGAGTTCGTAAAAGTTTTTCTTTTTCACTTTCACTTTATCAATTGAATTGCTTGAGGACAAGCAAAGGTTTAAGCTTGGGGGAGTTGATACGTCTCCAACGTATCTACTTTTCCTAATGCTTTTCCTCTTGTTTTGGACTCTAATTTGCATGATTTGAATGAAACTAACCCCGGACTGACGCTGTTTTCAGCAGAACTACCATGGTGTTGTTTTTGTGCAGAAATAAAAGTTCTCAGAATGGAACGAAACTTTGCAAGGATTTTTTATATCAATAATAAGAATTTCTGGAGCCAAGACCTGCCGGAGAGAGGCACCTGGGTGGGCACCACCCACTAGGGCGCGCCCCCCTCTCCTGGCGCGTCCAGGTGGGTTGTCCCCACCTGGTGGCCCCGCAGACCCTGATTCCAATGCTATAAATCCTATTTTCGGAGAAAAAATCAAGGAGAAAGAATTATCGCGTTCCACGAGACGGAGCCGCCGCCAAGCCCTGTTCTTCCTCGGGAGGGCAGATCTGGAGTCTGTTTGGGGCTCCGGAGAGGGGGATCTTCGTTCTTCGTCATCACCAACCCTTCTCCATCGCCAATTCCATGATGCTCCCCACCGGGAGTGAGTAATTCTTTAAATGGGCTCGCTGGTCGGTGAGGAGTTGGATGAGATTCATCATGTAATCGAGTTAGTTTTGTTAGGGCTTGATCCCTAGTATCCACTAAGTTCTTAGATTGATGTTGCTATGACTTTGCTATGCTTAATGCTTGTCACTTTGGGCCCGGGTGCCACGAACTCAGATCTGAACCGTTTATGTTATCATCATTATATCCATGTTTTAGATCCGATCTTGCAAGTTATAGTCGCCTACTACGTGTTATGACCCGGCAACCTCGGAGTGACAACAACCGGGCCCGCTCCCAGTGATGACCGTAGTTTGAGGAGTTCATGTATTCACTATCTGTTAATGCTTTGTTCCAGTTCTGTATTAAAAGGAGGCCTTAATATCCCTTAGTTTCCAATGTGGACCCCGCTGCCATGGGAGTCTAGGACAAAAGATGTCATGCAAGTTCTTTTAATAAAGCACTTATGACTATTTACGGAATACATGCTTACATTATATCGATGAACTAGAGCTAGTGCAGTATCGTCCTAGGTTATAACTGTCACATGATGAATATCATCCAACAAGTCACCGATCCAATGCCTACGAATTTACCTTATATTGTTTCTGCTAAGTTACTATCGCTTTCAAAGATCATTACACTTGCTACAAAACTACTGCTATCATCTTTATCACCGTTACATTACTACTGCTACTATTATCAAACCTATCATATTACTTTGCTACTAATTACTTGCTGCAGATAATTAATATCCAGGTGTGGTTGAATTGACAACTCAGCTGCTAATACCTTCAAATATTCTTTGGCTCCCATTGTGTCGAATCTATAAATTTGGGTTGAATACCCTACCCTCGAAAACTGTTGCGATCCCCTATACTTGTGGGTTATCAGGGATCAACTATTTAGGTATTATAGATAGGTTAGTCCAAAAATCATATAAAATAGCATATAAATGCATATAAAACAGTAGCTATGTGTTTGATCTCTCTCTCTCTCTCTCTCTCTCTCTCTCGTGTTCTTGATTTGGCACGATCTTGATGTACCGCGAGCTCTGCTACTATAGCTGAATCATATGGTGTTTCTTCCCCTCTATCTTATTGTGATGAATTGAGTTTTACCTTTGAGGTTTCACTATTATCGGATTGAATACTATTATGGATTTGAGAACACTTGATGTATGTCTTACGTGGAATACCCGTGGTGACAATGGGGTGTTCTATTGATTCACTTGATATATGTTTTGGCACTCAGCTCGTGGATTCCCGAGGTGACATTGGGGTAATCTATGCATAGGGGTTGATTCACGTTTTCGTCCTTGTTTCTCCGGTAGGAATCTTGGGGCACTCTTTGAGGTTCTTTATGTTGGATTGATATTATGAATCCGAAGTTGTTTGATGCATATTATATAATTGACCCATGGATACTTGTGGTGACATTGGAGTATCTAGGTGACATTAGGGTTTGATTGATGTGTGTCATATGGTGTTACTTTACTACAAACTCTAGGGTTGTTTGTGACACTTATAGGAATAGCCCAATGGATTGATCAGAAAGAATAACTTTGAGGTGGTTTCGTACCCTACAAGCAATTTCATCTTATGTTCTCCGTGATAGGAACTTTGGAGTGACTTTTGTCGCACGTTGAGGGATTGTCATATGATCTAATTATGTTATCATTGTTGAGAGAACTTGCACTAGTGAAAGTATGAACATTAGGCCTTATTTCCAAGCATTGTAATACCGTTTTCGCTCACTTTTACCACTTGCTACCTTTCTGTTTTTATATTTTCAGATTATAAAAACCTATATCTACCATCCATATTGCACTTGTATCACCATCTCTTCGCCGAACTAGTGAACCTATACAATTTACCATTTTATTGGGTGTGTTGGGGACACAAGAGACTCTTTGTTATTTGGTTGCAGGGTTGTTTGAGAGAGACCATCTTCATCCTACGCCTCCCACGGATTGATAAACCTTAGGTCATCCACTTGAGGGAAATTTGCTACTGTCCTACAAAACTCTGCGCTTGGAGGCTCAATACGAGTCTACAAGAAGAAGGTTGCATAGTAGACATCAAACTAATGCTCTGATGTGGCCAGGAGCAAAGCCCTGTTTTCTACTAGTATTTTGCTAGGGTTTGTGTCCTGCTCAGGAAGACGAGACGGCGGCTGCTCCCTGAAGATGGAATAAAGGTCTCCCCATCTAGACCCCGTTCCGGCGGTGCGTTTAGTATCGTTGGTGGGTGTGTGGAGGTGTGTCTCCGGCGGATCTATTTTAGGTGGATTTGCTCGGATCTCGTCATTGTTCGTCTATGTTCGTGTGTCTTCGAGTTGGATCATTATGATCTACGTTATTCTTCATCTGCGGCGGCTATTGTTCTGGTGCGTTGGTCCTACGGGGCCTTAGCACGACGACTTCCCGACTGTCTACTACAACAAGTTGTGCCCGACTCCGACGATGGAGGGGCGATGACAACGGCGTGCCTTCGACTCGCTTCAGTGCTTGTAGTCATCGCTAGGTGGTCTATGGATCTGGATGTAATTTTTATTATTTCTGGTATTCGTTATATTGCCATGATTGAAGATGAATAGATCAGAAATTTTCTCGAAAAAAAAGAAAAAAATGAAAAAATATAGTCTCCATGGATATTAACGAGCTCCTGTACCGCGAAGAGATGATGTGGATGCAACGATCGCGGGTGGCGTGGTTAAAGGAAGGGGACCGTAATACCAATTTTTTCCACAGAAAGGCCAAATGGCGTGCTAGAAAGAATCGCATAAAAAAGTTACTTGATGCTTCAGGAATCGCCCATAGTGATCATGGAACTATGGCGGCGATGATCTCAGATTACTTCTCTACGCTGTTTACTGCGGATGAAACCATTTGTCCGAATCCGGTTATTGATTTAATTAACACTCGTGTTACTGACCGCATGAATGTTGGGCTGTGCGCAGATTTCTCCGACAAGGAGATTGCTGATGCCTTGTTGCAGATTGGCCCCCTGAAAGCACCGGGACCGGATGGATTTCCCGCGCGTTTCTTTCAAAGGAACTGGGAGGTGATGAGGGAGCAAGTCATTGCTGGCGTGAAGGAGTTTTTTCGGACGGGCACTATGCCGGAGGGGGTGAATGACACAGCCATAGTACTCATTCCCAAGGTGGACAACCCGGAAAGAGTGTCTGAGTTCAGGCCCATTAGCTTGTGTAATGTCATCTACAAAGTGGTGGCTAAATGTCTGGTAAATCGCCTCCGACCTATTCTTGATGAGATTATTTCACCGGAGCAGAGTGCCTTTGTACCTGGACGCCTCATAACAGACAACGCTTTAATTGCTTTTGAGTGCTTTCACTACATACAGCAAGAGAGGGATCCTGAAAAAAGCTATTGCGCTTATAAACTGGATTTATCCAAGGCATATGACAGGGTGGACTGGATCTTCTTGGAGCGAATGATGCAAAAGATGGGTTTCGCTCACCGATGGGTGAACTGGATTATGTCATGCGTCACCTCGGTGAGGTACACTGTAAAATTCAATGGTACCCTCTTGTTTTCGTTTGCACCATCCCGTGGGCTACGGTAAGGTGATCCTCTATCCCCGTTCCTATTTTTATTGGTGGCTGATGGGCTATCTGCTTTGTTGAAGAATGGGGAAGAAAATGGAGATTTCACCCCGCTAAAGGTATGCCGCAGAGCTCCTGGTGTGTCCCATCTTCTTTTTGCAGATGACACACTACTCTTTTCAAAGTCAAGAGGAGCAAGCAAGGAATGTGAAGCAAGTCCTGCATGCTTATGAGAGAGCCACCGAACAGAGCATTAATCCGGCCAAATGTAGTGCCTTATTTGGTGATGCGTGTACAAGTGAAGAGCAGCAGAAAGTACGTGCAGTTCTTAATATTGTGACAGATCTGTTTGAGGACAAATACTTGGGGTTACCCACACCGGAGGGTCGCATGTCTCGTAGGAAATTTCAAAACCTGCAATCCAGATTGTTGAAGAGAATCATAGCATGGGGAGACACGTTATCCTTGGCTGGAAAGGAGACGATGATCAAAGCTATTGCGCAGGCTATACCGACGTATGTTATGGGGGTGTTTAAGCTGAAGGAAATATGCCCTAGAGGCAATAATAAAGTTATTATTTATTTCCTTATATCATGATAAATGTTTATTATTCATGCTGGAATTGTATTAACCGGAAACATAATACATGTGTGAATACATAGACAAACAGAGTGTCACTAGTATGCCTCTACTTGACTAGCTCGTTAATCAAAGATGGTTATGTTTCCTAACCATAGACATGAGTTGTCATTTGATTAACGGGATCACATCATTAGGAGAATGATCTGATTGACATGACCCATTCCGTTAGCCTAGCACTTGATCGTTTAGTATGTTGCTATTGCTTTCTTCATGACTTATACATGTTCCTATAACTATGAGATTATGCAACTCCCTGCCATCGGAGGAACACTTTGGGTACTACCAAACGTCACAACGAATCGGGTGATTATAAAGGAGTACTACAGGTGTCTCCAAAGGTACTTGTTGGGTTGGCGTATTTCGAGATTAGGTTTTGTCACTCCGATTGTCGGAGAGGTATCTCTGGGCCTTCTCGGTAATACACATCACATAAGCCTTGCAAGCATCGCAACTAAAGAGTTAGTTGTGAGATGATGTATTACGGAACGAGTAAAGAGACTTGCCGGTAACGATATTGAACTAGGTATTGGATACCGACGATCGAATCTCGGGCAAGTAACATACCGATGACAAAGGGAACAACGTATGTTGTTATGCGGTCTGACCGATAAAGATCTTCATAGAATATGTAGGAACCAATATGGGCATCCAGGTCCCGCTATTGGTTATTGACCAGATGTGTCTCGGTCATGTCTACATTGTTCTCGAACCGTAGGGTCCGCACGCTTAAGGTTTCAATGGCGGTTATATTATGAGTTTGTGTATTTTGATGTACCAAGGTTGTTCGAGTCCCGGATATGATCACGGACATGACGAGGAGTCTCGAAATGGTCGAGACATAAAGATTGATATATTGGACGGATATATTTGGACACCGGAAAGGTTCCGGAGAAGTTTGGAGCTCCGGAGGTTAGGAACCCCGGGAGGTATATGGGCCTTATTGGGCCCATGTAGGAGGAAGGGAGAAGGAGCAAGGAGGGGGCGCGCCCCAAGCCCAATCCGAATTGGGGAGGGGGCCGCCCCCTTCCTTTCTCCTTCCCCTCTTCCTATTTCTACTACTAGTACTACTTCCTAAATACTAGTACTCTTTCCTTCCCTCCAAATAAGATAAGGAAGGAGAGGAAACCTACTTGGAGTAGGTTTCCCTCCCTTGGTGCGCCCCTTGGGCCGGCCACCTCCTCCTCCTCTCCTTTATATACGGGGGAGGGGAGGCACCCTAGAACACACAAGTTGATCCTTGAGATCATTCCTTAGCCGTGTGCGGTGCCCCCCTCCACCATATTCCACCTCAGTCATATCATAGCGGTGCTTAGGCGAAGCCCTGCAACGGTGAAACATCAAGATCGTCACCACGCCGTCAGGCCGACGGAACTCCTTCTCTCCGGAGCTCTGGATCGGAGCCCGTGGAGCGCCATCGAGCTGAACGTGTGCCAAGAACTCGGAGGCGCCGAGTAACGGCTGGGATCGGCCGGATCGTGAGGAGAACGTCGACTACTTCCTCTACGTCATCATCAACTCGGAGGCGCCGGAGTAACGGGCGCCGATCGGCAGGATCGCGAGGAGAACGTCTGACTACTTCCTCTACGTTGTGATCGCTTCCGCTTACGGTCTACGAGGGTACGTAGACAACACTCTCCCTCTCGTTGCTATGCCATCACCATGGTCCCGTGTGCGTGGGAAAATTTTGAAATTACTGCGTTCCCCAACGGCATCCGAGCCTGGTTTTATGCGTTGATGTCATATGCACGAGTAGAACACAAGTGAGTTGTGGGCGATACAAGTCATACCGCCTACCAAAGATGTCATACTTTTGGTTCAGCGGTATTGTGAGATGAAGCGGCCGGACCGACATTACGCCAGACGCTTACGCTGAGACTGGTTTCACCGTTACGAGCATTCGTGCTTAAAGGTGGCTGGCGGGTGTCTGCCTCTCTCACTTTAGTTGAACTGAGGCTACGCCCGGTCCTTGAGAAGGTTAAAACGGAGTCTATTTGACAAAGTATCGTTGTGGTTTTGATGCGTAGGTAAGAACGGTTCTTGCTCAGCCCGTAGCAGCCACGTAAAACTTGCAACAACAAAGTAGAGGACGCCTAACTTGTTTTTGCAGGGCATGTTGTGATGTGATATGGTCAAGACGTGATGCTATATTTTATTGTATGAGATGATCATGTTTTGTAACCGAAGTTATCGGCAATCGGCAGGAGCCATATGGTTGTCGCTTTATTGTATGAAATGCAAACGCATCAGTAATTGCTTTACTTTATCACTAAGCGGTAGCGATAGTCGAGAAGCAATAGATGGCGTAAACGACAACGATGCTACGATGGAGATCAAGGTGTCGCGTCGGTGATTTATGGTGATCACGACGGTTTTCGGAGATGGAGATCACAAGCACAAGATGATGATGGCCATATCATATCACTTATATTGATTGCATGTGATGTTTATCCTTTATGCATCTTATTTTGCTTTGATTGACGGTAGCATTTTAAGATGATCTCTCACTAAAATTATCAAGTAGTGTTCTCCCCGAGTATGCACCGTTGCCAAAGTTCGTCGTGCCGAGACACCACGTGATGATCGGGTGTGATAAGCTCTACGTCCATCTACAACGGGTGCAAGCCAGTTTTGCACACGCAGAATACTCAGGTTATACTTGACGAGCCTAGCATATGCAGATATGGCCTCGGAACACGGAGACCGAAGGTCGAGCGTGAATCATATAGTAGATATGATCAACATAAGATGTTCACCATTGAAAACTACTCCATCTCACGTGATGATCGGTTATGGTTTAGTTGATTTGGATCACGTGATCACTTAGATGACTAGAGAGATGTCTGCCTAAGTGGGAGTTCTTAAGTAATATGATTAATTGAACTTAAATTTATCATGAACTTAGTACCTAATAGTATCTTGCTTGTCTATGTCTGCTTGTAGATAGATGGCTCGTCTTTGTTGTTCCGTTGAATTTTAATGTGTTCCTTGAGAAAGCAAAGTTGAAAGATGATGGTAGCAATTACACGGATCGGGTCCGTAACACGAGGATTATCCTCATTGCTGCACGTAAGAGTTACGCCCCGGATGCACCGCTAGGTGCCAGTGCCCGGCCGATGTAACCGACGACGTTAAGAACGTCTGGCGAGCAAAGTCGATGACTACTCTATAGTTCAAGCAGCCATGCTTTACGGCTTAGAACCAGGTCTTCAACGACGCTTTGAAAGTCGTGGAGCATATGAGATGTTCCAAGAGTTGAAGTTGATATTTCAATGTAATGCCCGGATTGAGAGATATGAAGTCTCCAATAAGTTCTATAGCTGCAAGATGGAGGAGAATGGGTCCGCTGCTGAGCACATACTCGTAATGTCCGGGTATTACAATCACTTGACTCAACCGGGAGTTGATCTTCCGGATGATTGTGTCATTGAAAGAATTCTTCAATCACCGCCACCAAGCTACAAAGGCTTCGTGATGAACTATAATATGCAAGGGTTAGTAAAGACTATGCTCGAGCTCTTCGCAATGCCGAAAGCTGCGGAGGTAGAAATCAAGAAGGAGCATCAAGTGTTGATGGTCAATAAGACCACAAGTTTCAAGAAGAAAGGCAAAGGGAAGAAGAAGGAACTTCAAGAAGAACAGCAAACAAGTTGTCGCTCAAGTGAAGAAACCCAAGTCTGGACCTAAACCTGAAACTGAAGTGCTTCTACCGCAAGCGACCGTCACTGAAGCGGAACTGCCCCAAGTATTTGGCGGATAAGAAGGATGGCAAGGTGAACAAAGGTATATGTGATATACATGTTATTGATGTGTACCTTACTAGAGCTCGCAGAGTACAGGTATTTGATATCGGGTTCTGTTGCTAATATTTGCAACTCAAACAGGGACTACTGATTAGCGAACACCGGCAAAGGACGAGGTGACGATGCGCGTGGGAAATGGTTCCAAAGTCGATGTGATCGCGGTCGGCACGCTACCTCTACATCTACCTTCGGGATTAGTTTTAGACCTAAATAATTGTTATTTGGTGCCGCGTTAAGCATGAACATTATATCTGGATCTTGTTTGATGCGAGACGGTTATTCATTTAAATCGTAGAATAAAGGTTGTTCTATTTATATGAATAATATCTTTTACGGTCATGCACCCTTAAAGAGTGGTCTATTTTAATGGATCTCGATAGTAGTGATACACATATTCATAATGTTGAAACCAAAAGATGCAAGAGTTGATAATGATAGTGCGACTTATTTGTGGCATTGCCGTTTAGGTCATATCGGTGTAAAGCGCATGAAGAAACTCCATCTTGATGGACTTTTGGAGTCACTTGATTATGAATCACTTGGCACTTAAGTAACCGTGCCTCATGGGCAAGATGACTAAAACACCGCTTCTCCGGTACTATGGAGAGAGCAACAGATTTGTTGGAAATCATACATACGTATGTATGTGGTCCAATGAATAATTAGGCTCGTGGCGTATATCGTTATTTTCTCACATTCACAGATGATTTAAGCAGATATGGGTATATCTTCTTAATGAAACATAAGTCCGAGACATTTGAAAAGTTCAAAGAATTTCAGAGTGAAGTTGAAAATCATCGTAATAAGAAAATAAAGTTTCTTCGATCCGATCGTGGAGGCGAATATTTGAGTTACGAAGTTTTGGTCTACATTTGAAACAATGCGGAATAGTTTTAACTCTCACGCCACCCTAACACCACAACAGCAATGGTGTGTCCGAACGTCGTGTCGCACTTTACTAGATATGGTGCGATCTATGATGTCTCTACAGATTTACCGCTATCGCTTTTGGGGTTATGCTCTTGAGACGGCCGCATTCACGCTGAATAGAACACCGTCAAAATCCGTTGAGACGACACCTTATGAACTGTGGTTTAGCAAGAAACCAAAGTTGTCGCTTTTTAAAGTTTGGGGATGCGATGCTTATGTGAAAAGCTTCAACCTGATAAGCTCGAACCTAAATCGAGAAATGTGTCTTCATAGGATACCCAAAGGAGACAGTTGGGTACACCTTCTATCACAGATCCGAAGGCAAGACATTTGTTGCTAAGAATGGATCCTTTCTAGAGAAGGAGTTTCTCTCGAAAGAAGTGAGTGGGAGGAAAGTAGAACTTGATGAGGTAATTGTACCTTCTCCCTTATTGGAAAGTAGTTTATCACGTAAACCGGTTTACTGCGACATCTACACCAAATAGTGAGGAAGTTGATGATGTTGATCATGAAACTTCAGATCAAGTTACTACGTAACCTCGTAGATCAACCAGAATAAAATCCGCACTGGAGTGGTACGGAAATCCTATTCTCGAAGTCATGCTACTAGATCATGATGAACCTACGAACTATGAAGAAGCGATGGTGAGCCCAGATTCCGCAAAATGGCTTGAGGCCATGAAATCCGAGATAGGATCCATGTATGAAAACAAAGTATGGACTTTGGTTGACTTGCCCGAGGGTCGGCAAGCAATAGAAAACAAGTGGATCTTCAAGAAGAAGACCGACGCCGACGGTAATATTGTCGTTTCATTAAAGCTCGACTTGTCGCAAAGGGTTTTCGACAAGTTCAAGGGATTGACTACGATGAGACCTTCTCACCAGAAGCGATGCTTAAGTCCGTCCGAATCATGTTAGCAATTGCCGCATTTTATGATTATGAA